>JAJHZJ010000028.1:1995000-3195000 GCA_023548195.1 Bettongia penicillata ogilbyi
ACTACCTCTCACAGGAGTATTTACATTTTCAAAGAAGTTATCTAGGAATAAGAAATGCTTAATCCATATGTAATAACCTGGAGTGGGCTAGCCAGCCACAAATCTCCTGGGAATTGTAGTCCTCAGTTTGGAAAAAAGGAAACTAGGAAGAAATTATCCCTTAATGAAGGAGAAGGCTTTTTTCATGCTGAGTTACCTAGGAGAACAAGGAGAGAAGAGAGGTGACCGACCTCCCAGGTTGGTGCCACTAGATAGAACTGCAGCTGGTGCCATTCTACCCTTGGCCATGTGAGATGACCTCCATCTGAATGGATGAGCTGGCAGGTTTTATCACACACAAGAGACTGTGAGCAGGGGTTCACTCACCCAAGAACAGGGGAAAATAATTGTTTAAACAAAGGAATTGTGCAAGAGCCCTACCTTGCCTCATTCTTACCTCTGTGTTTTTTCTTAAATTTATTGTTAAAGAAAACATTTGCGGATTTTATTTCTCAGAAATATCAATGATCAATCCCATCCTCCTGTTGCTGGGTTTACCTTGGTTTGAGGCATGAGAGCACAATGGGAACCAAGCAGGAGTGAGGGGCCTTTCCTAACACAGGGCTGGGAATTCAAACCTGTGGTTGGAGAGTTTTACCATCTTACTAGAGGGATCAGGCAGCAAGATGGTACAGTGGATAGAGTGTTGGGCCTGGAGTCAGGAAGATACATCTTCATGAGTTCAGATCTGGACTCGGATACTTACTAGCTGTGTGACCCTCGGCAAGTCACTTAACCCTGATTGCCTCTTTAAAATGAACTGGAGGGGAGCAGGAGCCAAGATGGTGGAGTAGAAAGACTCACGTATGCTAGCTCCGAACCCACAGCCCATATTTTTTATCTAAAAAGAACTCCCCACAAATTCTGGAGCACCGCAAGCCGCACAGAAACACAGTGGAAGAGATTTCTGTTCCAGACAGCCCTGGAAAGCCGTCCCCAGGGGTCCGTCACGCTCCGGACAGCGGAGCCCACCCCTGCGCTGCCCTGGCCACGTGGCCCCAGAAGAGCAGATCCGAGCAGGCTTCAGGGACGGAATCTCTGGTGGCCGCGAAGGTCCCTCCACCCACAGGTGCTACAGGTCAGTGAGAGAGACGTCTGGGCTGGCCGAGAGGGGAGAGGGGTGTCTCCATGACTCGGGCCCCCTGGGGGGGGCAGCGGCAGAGGCAGCAGCAGCCAGGGGCTCCCCAAGCAGACAGGAGCTCAGGGCCATTACCAAAGGTCTCTGCATAAACCCCCTGAGGGAACTGAGCCTGGGAGGCAGCCCTGTCCCCACCCCAGCACCAGAACTTAAGCTCATATTGAATAGCAGCCACGCCTGCCACAGAAAGCCGTGAGGCTGGGGAGCAGCATTTGAATCTCAGACCCCAAGCACTAGCTGGGCAGATCTAGGCAGGGGTGGAGAGGAATCTCAGAAGTCAAGTAACTGGCCTGGAAAATGCCCAGAAAAGGGAAGAAAAATAAGACCATAGAAAACTACTTTCTTGGGGGACAGATGTTCCCGCCTTTCATTTCTGATGACAAGGAAGAATTCTTACCATCAGGGAAAGACATGGAGGTCAGGGCCTCTGTATCCCAGACATCCCAGGGGGATGTCCAGTGGGCTCAGGCCATGGAAGAGCTCAAAAAGGATTTTGAAAATCAAGTTAGACAGGTGGAGGAAAAACTGGGAAGGGAAATGAGAGAGATGCAAGAAAAGCATGAAAAACGGGTCAATACCTTGGTAAAGGAGACCCCAAAAAATGCTGAAGAAAATAACACCTTGAAAAATAGGCTAACTCAATTGGCAAAAGAGGTTCAAAAAGCCAATGAGGAGAAGAATGCTTTAAAAAGCAGAATTAGCCAAATGGAAAAAGAGGTTCAAAAGCTCACTGAAGAAAACAGTTCTCTCAAAATTAGAATGGAACAGATGGAGGCTAATGACTTTCTGAGAAACCAAGAAATCACCAAACAAAACCAAAAGAATGAAAAAATGGAAGAGAATGTGAAATATCTCATTGGAAAAACAACTGACCTGGAAAATAGATCCAGGAGAGACAATTTAAAAATTATGGGACTACCTGAAAGCCATGATCAAAAAAGAGCCTAGACATCATCTTTCATGAAATTATCAAGGAAAACTGCCCTGATATTCTAGAACCAGAGGGCAAAATAAGTATTCAAGGAATCCATCAATCACCTCCTGAAAGAGATCCAAAAAGAGAAACTCCTAGGAATATTGTGGCCAAATTCCAGAATTCCCAGGTCAAGGAGAAAATATTGCAAGCAGCTAGAAAGAAACAATTCCAGTATTGTGGAAACACAATAAGGATAACACAAGATCTAGCAGCTTCTACATTAAGGGATCGAAGGGCGTGGAATAGGGTATTCCAGAAGTCAAAGGAACTAGGACTCAAACCAAGAATCACCTACCCAGCAAAACTGAGTATAATACGTCAGGGGAAAATATGGTCTTTCAATGAAACAGAGGACTTTCAAGAATCCTTGATGAAAAGACCAGAGCTGAAAAGAAAATTTGACTTTCAAACACAAGAATGAGAAGAAGCATGAAAAAGTAAACAGCAAAGAGAAGTCATAAGGGACTTACCAAAAGTGAACTGTTTACATTCCTACATGGGAAGACAATATCTGTAACTCCTAAAACTTTTCAGTATCTGGGTAGTTGGTGGGACCACACACACACACATACACATACGCACACACACACACGCACACACATGCACACACACGTGCACACACATGTGCACATGTGCACACACATACAGAGACAGAGAGCACAGAGTGAATTGAATAGGATGGGACCATATCTTAAAAGAAATGTAGTGGGAGGAGAGAGGGTGAAATGGAATGGGGTAAATTGTATCTCATTCAAGTGGCAAGCAGGAGACTTTTTAGTGGAGGGAAAAAGAGGAGAGCTGAGAAAAAAAACATGAAGTTTACCCTCATGACATTCAACTAAAGGAAGGAATAAAATGCACACTCATTTTGGTATGAAAACCTATCTTACAATACAGGAAAGTGGGGGAGAAAGAGATAAGCAGGGTGGGGGGGATGATGGAAGGGAGGGCAATGGGAGGAGGGAGCCGTTTGAAGTCAACACTCAGGGAGGGACAGGATCAAAAGACAGAATAGACACAATGGGGGGCAGGATAGGATGGAGGGAAATATAATTAGTCTTACACAACACAACTATTATCGAAGTCATTTGCAAAACTACACAGATATGGCCTATATTGAATTGCCTGCTTTCCCAATGGGAATGGGTGGGGAGGGAGGGATGGGGAGAATTTGGAACTCAAAGTTTTAGGAACAACTGTTTAGTATTGTTGTTGCTACTAGGAAATAAGAAATACAGTTAATGGGGAATAGAAAGTCATCTGGTCCTACAGGACAAAAGAGAAGATGGGGACAAGAGAAGGGAGGGATGATAGAAGAGAGGGCAGATTGGAGATAGGGAAAATTAGAATGCTTGGTGTATTGGGGTGGGGGGAGGGGATAAAAGGGGAGAAAATTTCGAACCCAAAATTTTGTGAAAATGAACGTAAAAAGTTAAATAAATAAATTTATAAAAGAAAAAAATAACATAAAATGAACTGGAGGAGGAAATGGCAAACCACTCCAATATCTCTGCCAACAAAACTCCAAACAAGGGAGATGACAGTCACATAAAATACAAGCAAAGGACAAAGCAGCCTACGATAGGTGCCTTAGAGAGACAGTGGTTTGGAGCTAAGATCACTAAAAGTGGTAAAACCAGGACTAGAACCCCTGGAGCCCTAAATCTATCTAGTTGTGTAATATTGGGCCAACCAAGGCACCATTCTATGCCTCAGTTTCCTAATCTGCTGAATTAATGGTTTAAGACTCTATGGTCTCTCAGGTCTATCTATAAATTGCAAAGACTGTCACTTATGACACCAGGCATCCATATTCTAGTACCTCAAGTACTACAAATCTTTTGCACTTATGCTTTACAATTTGCCCTTCCTAGAAGGGCAAGTATTTTCATTCCTATTTTACAAATGGGAAAGAATTCACTATGAAGTTAAGAGATGAGGAAGGACCTATTCTTCCCAGAAGTTCTTCAGAGCAGGCTGGGTACATGACTTTGAAAGGCAGCTAAGGAGGATGTAAAGGTCATGAGAGTGGCGGATGGAGGGAGTGGTAGCAGCAGTCTATGAAGAGGTGGGACGTAGGGGAATGAGTCCACTTTGGGTCCCACCTGGGACCCAGGCATTGGCCTGGCTGCATTGTGTTAGTTCTGGCTCAGATTTTCGTTACAAAAACATTTGCATCATTTTCAGATTTCTTTCCTTTTCTCTACTAAAAATGTGAGAGGCATCCTGGCAGAAGGGAGAGAGAACTGGTTTTGGAACCTAGAAGACCTGAATTCAAGTCTAGCACCTGACACATAATGACTATGTGACCCTCCTCGTGCCCAAGACTATAAATTGCAGAGGCAGTGCTGATCAGCTTTGGAAGAGAGAGTTTCCTCATTATAGGTTCAATTTCTATTCTATCAAATATATATGTGTATATGCAAGTATATATGTATGTGTGTATATACAGTGCAGCACTCCATGTAAAAGAGTATTTCTAAGTCAAAAGTTACATTTCAAAATTATATAACCTCTGTTTTAAATGGCATTTAATGTAATCAAAATTGAGGTTATGCCTAGATTATAAAAGTATTATTGTCTAAATGTATTGCCTCCTGGATGAATTACAAAGAAGCCTAACAGAATTATTACCAATGATCTTCAAAGTGAGACAAGGCAGCCCCATTTTGTGGATGGGGTCACTAAAGGCAAAAAGAGGGAAACATAAAATTCCACAGAGTCACTGGGAAAACATCCAAAATCATTCACAGGAAGCCAATGAGATGCTAGTAAAATACAAGAAGGAAAACCAGTTCATCTGGATTTTCCATAAACCCCAATAAATCTGTCCCCTTTATAGTCTGTGCTATAGTTTGCCAGCATATTTCTTTAAGCAAAATGGGACTATTTCCTAATGGAAAAAATGTCTCAATCCTAAACTTATTTGGGGGGTAGAATATCCCTTAAAACATGAATTCACAGTTCAAAACCAGGACTTTTCATCAAGTCTCAATCTGGAGTGAGTTTTTCAACACCCAGTTACAGACACCTGAAAGCATGAGGTTGAATGGGCACATTGCTAGGCTCTTAACTAGCAGCTCTAATATTTGCAATTTGTACTATAAATAGCTCTTTGAAGAGTCTGGCTCAGGAGACCAGTTCAGTTAACCACTGGCTGGAATGCATTCAGTTTTCCACCTCAAAACATGCTTCCCTGGGACCAGTTTCTGAAAACTTTGCCAGGTGTCATGTTGTTTTGTTTCCTAAAAGGAAGGTGACATCTCTTAAGGCACCAAGAAAGAAGGGCTGCTAACCTAGCTTCGAGAAAATGCACCTGCAGCTGAAGTCATCCTACAGCATGATTTATTAGCAAGTGGCCCCTGTAAATTTCTACTCCAGAGACAGTCAAGTCAAACAGTCCAGTTGTGGCTCTATATTGATTTTCCTCAATCTAAAAACTTCAAAGCTGTTCCCAGGGTTGGTCCAACGATATCCTTTCCCACTAGGACTATAGAATATTCTTTGAGAATTTTGTGCCTGTCATCAAATGCAACTTCAAGATATGTATGCATCTCACAGTAGCTACCATATATATTCCCAAGCCACAGCTGACACTCTAATTCCTTATCTGCTCCCCTTCCTCCCCCTGCCTGAGTCCCAGTTATGGACGCTTCTTTTATATTTGATCTTCATATCTGGCTGTGCCTCTTCTGATTTCATCAGAAGCCTTCAACAGTGCCAAGCCACACTGCACAGTGGGCCTTTATGAGAAAGGTAGTTCTGGTCCTACAATGTCAGCCCCAGTAGGTTTAAAGATGGTTTCACATGCAATAAAAATTAATTTTAACTTCTCAAGATACCTCAGGTGCCTCTTTAGAAGTTCTAAGGCCCTCTGGGTACAGTGGAAAAGGCAGAGGACCTGGATTCAAATTCTTCCTCAGATGACCATCATCTGTTTGCCTTTGGATAAGTCATTTAGTCTACCTGGGCCTCAGTTTCATCAGCTATAAGATGAGGGGGTGGGACTAATGACTACTGAAGTTCCTTCTAGATCTATATATGTATGTGTATATATGTAGAAATACACTCATATGTATATATACATTTATGTACATATGCTTATGAGATTCTGTGTATATATGATATAATCAAATATATGATATATGAGATCATATGTATATATGATCTCGTGAACTACATATATGGAGAGAGAGAGAAATTTGGTTTTATGGAAGCTTCAAGGGACCTATTTGGGCATGGATCTTCTAGTCCTCCCTCCACACTTTCAGATTCCCAGTCCTTTAAGGCACAACTGATAACAGACATGCTAGAAAATAATTCATATGAATATGGAGTTAAAGCTGGATTCAGAGGTCACAGATCTAGAACTTAAAAAGGGGTCATCTGACCTAACCTCATTTTACAGATAAGGAAACTGAGGCTTAGGGAGGTTAAGTGACTGTCTGAGGTCCCACAAATATTAAGTAAGAGCAAACCCCAGTCCTCCGAATACAACCCCAGTGCTCTTTGACAGTGAATCAAGAGTGATTCTTTCTTTGGAAGTCAAGAAAAAACAAATGACTGCTTGGTATTTTTGATGAGTCCCCAAATCTTCAGAGTCATTTGAGTCTTGAAAACCTTCAAGATTAGAGTGGGGGGAAGGAGAAAAAAATGAAGGAATAAAAACATTCCTTCACTGTATTTAATACCCACTAGGCCAGCTTTGAGCTGTCACTATTATTGGCTGAATCAACTGTGCTTTTTGTTGTTTTGGGTTTTTTTATAAAGTAACTGAAGAACTATAAAAAGCTTAAAATTGAGGAAAACAATAAACATCTGTGGAGGATGAGCAGCAAACTAAAGAAAGAGCCCGTCTGGGTTACAGAAGGTCATGCTACTGTAAAAGGAAGTGTTTGAGCATCACTAACGTTTGCATAGCTCAATGTTTTGCACAAAACAAGCCACCTTTCCCTGACAGTTCAAGCTTCCCCTCCTCCCACCCTTTTCCTCCACTCCCACTCCCCCATTAAGATAGAAGGGCAAATGCACAGCACCAAAACTCGTAGTAATTATTTCCTGAAAACAGTATTTATTTTAAATGAACTCAATCATGTGTTAGGTGCCAGTACGCTTGAGGGGTTTCAACACATCGGAGTATACAGCACCCCCATGACAATGCACTTGGATCCAGAAGTATTCACCCTCTGAGTTCTGTCCCCTTAGCTCCCATGGAATTAATACACTTGACTCAACTAGCCAAGTGGCCCATAGCTCTCCCCCTCTTTAAACATATACCTCCATTTGTAGGGAAATCAAATATCTCAAGATAATAATTCCCCTTCCTACAAGAAATAGGAAGTATTCCAGGCTCATATCCCCCATCTCTTTACATTAGCTCTTAACCTGGGATCTTTGAATTTTTTAAAAATATTTTGATAATTATATTTCAAAGTAATTGGTTTCCCTGGTAAACATGTGTATTTTATTTTATGAATTAAAAATATTATTCCATGAGAAGAAGTTCATAGGTCTCACCAGACTGCCAAAGAGGTCTGTGACCCAAGACCCCTGCTCTAGGGGAATTCTCACAATCAGGAAGGTGGCAGTTACCATCTGTTCTATGCCTTTGAGCACCTGGCAAGCTCCCAACATTGTACTTGGTACTGTGAAATATAGATCCTTCTCCCTCCCCTGACAGAGAGACATTTGGATTGCTTTACACCAAAAGAGACCTTTAATCTTTGTGTGATCTTTGCAGGGGCCACTGGAGGTATGTGACTGTATATTTGTTTCCCTGAGTCTAGTTTTATGTGAACTGGCTCTAGAATCCTTCTGTTCCCAAACCCAGGCTGCCATCTGCCAGTTCCCATATCCATCGATGAAGCTCTCAAAATTCTTCACTGGGATGTTTGAAGTGTTGACTCCAACAAATGTTTAACCATCAAATTTCATACGTGCTGCCTTGGGCAAGACTTTCACACAAAGAGACTATTTAAGGTCATGTGGGGGAGATAGAGACACTTTAAAAAGTGTCCATAATGAAGGAATTTTATTTTTAGCTAGATCCTCTCAAACACATGCTATGCAACAACTCCCTACTCTTGATATCATTTAGCAAATCCACATTCGTTCTCACATAGGCCATTTGGGTAAACAGCAATGTTTAAAAAAAAAAAAACACTTTCATAAAAAGTGAGGACGAGCAATCAGCAATGTTACACACTTGAAAGAAAGTTGGATTTTTACTCCTAAGATCTGGGTGCAAATCTTAGCTCTCCTAATTATATCCCATTTGACCTTGGACAAATTACCTCTCTCTGGGTTTTCCTGTTCTATGAGGGAGGTACACTAGATCAGTGGTGTCAGACTCAAATAGAAATGGGTCACATATTGACTTAGTTATAAAATGTAATGTTACCTATGTTTTATTGTGCTTTCATTTACTTTGTCAGTTTCCCAATTATATTTTAATATGGTTCTGGTCCTACTCAGAAGTTGAGAGTGCTTGAAGTATGGCAGCCAGTTGCCTGAGAACTCTGTGTTAGATGATTTCTAAGATCCCATCCAGCTGAAATTCTTCATGGGCATTTTCTCTCCTGGTGTCTTTTTCCTGGGATGCCTGATTCTGTCCAAGCATTTTGTTCCTTATGTATCTGGGGAACAGAGATGTAGTCCAAGAGCTCTACTTCTCCTCCAGGGATATGATTCAGAGAGCAAATCAACCAACCAGCATTTGTTCAGCAGGTTCTATGTGCCAAGCATTGTGCTAAGTGCTAGAGGCACAAAGAAAAAGATGAAAAATAGTCTCTGTCTTTTTAAATTTTATTTGTTTATTTTGAGTTTACAACATTCAGTTCCACAAGTTTTTGAGCTCTAGATTTTCTCTCCCTCCTTGGCCCCTCGTCTTTTCCGCTTTTCCCCTTTCCCAAGACAAAATGCATTCCAAGATATAGGCACTACAAATACATTCATGTTAAACATATTTTCACATCAGTAATGTTGCAAAGAAGAATTACAACCAATGAAATGAACCACGAGAAAGAAGAAACAAAACAGAAAAGAGAGAGAGCAAGCAGTATGCTTCGATCTGCATTTAGACTCTGTAATTCTTTCTCTGTATGTGGGTAACATTTTCTATCATGAGTCTTTTGGAGTTGTCTTAGAACATTGTGTTGCTGAGAAGAACCCAGTCTATCAAGGTTAGTCAATGTGGCTGTAACTGTGTACAGTGTTCTCCTGATTCTGCTCACTTCACTCAGCATCAGTTCGTATGTCTTTCCAGGTTTTTCTGAAGTCTGCCTGCTCATTATTTCTTACAGCACAATAGTATTCCATTACATTCATATACCACAACTTGTTCAGACATTCCCCAATTGATGGGAATCCCCTCAATTCCCAATTCTTTGCCAACACAAAAAGCTGCTATAAATATTTTTGTACTTGTGGATCCTTTTCCCGTTGATATGATCTCTTTGGGATACAGCCCTAGAAGGGATATTGCTGGGTCAAAGGGTATGCACGTTTTTATAGCCCTTTGACCATAATAAGGAGCTTACATTCTACCAAGAGAGATAACATAGACATAGAGAGGTAAATATAGTATACATACAAAATAGATACAAGGCATCTTTAGGAGAGAATGTTCAGTCAGCTGGGGTGAACAGAAAAGGCCTCCTTTGAAAGATAGCATTTGATCTGAGTCTTGAAGGAAATAATTTCAGGAATGAGGAACTACCAGTACAAAAGCAAAGGGAGGTGGGGAGGGGCAGGGTTAGCACATGACAGGAATAAGTAGTGTGTGGAGGAGAATAACGTATAAGAAGACAACAATAACAGTGTATACTTCACAAGATTATTGTGAAGACTGACAGAGATCCCCTATGTAAAGCATTATAAAAATTCTAAGATTTTTCCCAACTTCCTTTTGTCCTAACTCTCCTTCCTCTATGTCTATGATCTGACAGAAAAAATACATATGTGTGTATACACATATATTGCTAGTCTCCTCCTTGACGTAGAGGGCAAAAGAACTAGGCTCATTGTCTGATTTATCCTCTCAAAGTTGGCTGGTTGGTTGTTTTCCTTCATTCTTGAAGATTACTATGTTGGAGTCAAGGTATAGGGTGTCCGACTGTGGTGGATTGGGTCAGTATGAGCTCAAAAGGCACAGGCTGGGCACAAATAGCCCATAAGAACATTTGGAGTGGAGATGTATCTAAAATTGAGTATTTCACCTTTCTTTGGAGCCTCCAAAGGTAAGCCACCAATAAAAGGATAGACAAGTGATAGGTACAACAGAGAAAGTGTCCTGGGTACACATCTGTTATAGGAATTCTTCCTCTTGCAAACCTCAGGTGTCAGTTACCATTAACAAATTGTGAGCCGTACCTGTGGTAGATATAGGATGAGAATTCTACCCTCACATTTCCCATCTTGCAAGATAAAGACATCAAATTCCTAGGGCCAAACAACTATATACTCACACTATATAGACAGAAATGTGAATTCTAGTTCAAATACAATAATCAACACATATGCACGCGCACACACACACACACACACACACACACACACACACACACACACACATAAAAGTCCACATGGCCTTACCATGGCATTACTATTCAGCAATGAAATTCCAAGAATCTCACAGAAAAGGGAGGGCAAAGTCCCAATCAATACCACAGTGCTTCAGAGGGTCAATTGAAGGCAGATGATGATTAGAAGATACCATCCTCAGTGAAATAAAAACAAGAACAGAGGACCGCCTGTGGACTGATGGGGGCCAAGCCAAATCTCAGTCTGAAACTGGTCACAAATTATGGTAAAAACTCTCCAGGGAAGGCTATGATTGGTGCTTTCCAGTCACACATTGCATCCTTTTGATACAGACATCAGGGCAGCTTTGGAAACAATTGGAGAATCAAAAGCCCAAGCAAGAGAGGGTTTCTGAAAGGGGAACTATTGGGCCCAAAAGCTTTCAATTTTGGTGGAGCATTCACACAGCTGCTTTAAAACAAGCTGTTATTATTATTCTGTTTCTCCATTCAAGTCCCTAATGAGGGGCAAAGCCAGCACGCAGCAAGGTAAAGAGAATTTTAGATGAAAAAGTCAACGGACAGTTAAGAGGGTTGCAACAGTGTCTGAGCTTTCCAGCTGGATGCATGGATTGAAGGAGAAAGAAAAAAATTTAAAAGGGAATGGCCTTTTAAATTTTCCCCCCTTATTCTTCCAGGAACTCTTAGGTCTTGTCATTTTTGTAGTCAGAGACATTCATTTAATCACTAGCATACTTTATGAAAGAAAAATGTATAGACCTTCTAGCCCACAAATCTATTGCAACGGGTCCAATTTTCATTACCAGAAATAACGAGAGGAAATGAGAAGCAGGTGTGGGAAGGTTTCCCTGAGCAATGCCAGGACTCTGTTTTAATTCAGCTGGAGGGAAATATGCCCCGCTGCTAGCTCATTGCCTTGCAGCTCACAGACTGAGAGGTCAAGCTATTAAAATCAGCCAAATACGTGCAAATTATTTTTTTTAGTCCACACCACTGAACCACTAGTCGGTGGGACATTTGGCTGACTTTTGACAGATGCAACAATAAATCTCTGGGGTGGTAAATATAGTTTCTTAGACGACTGGAAAGATTCAGGACATAAGCTGTGGGGATCTCACAATTAATCAAAGAAAACTGCTCATATGAAAAACATGAAACTATTTTTGGGAGGTGATGGAAACCTAAAATAAGTTCCATATTTCTTTCACTAGTTACACAAGTCTTACTGGAACAGGAACTGAGGAGATGCCTGCAGGTTAATATGATGAATTGTTTGCATCAGTTTGATACAATGTCATGTCATATGAGGGTTGGATTGAAGGAATGGGATTGTGAGCCTGGAAAAGATAAGACTTCCATGTCATGGAAGACATGATAACTGCCTTCAAATATCTGTAAGGTTGTCACATGGAAACAGGATAAGACAAGAAGCAATGTCTGAGTGTTACAAAGGGGACAGCTTGGGCTTCGTGTTAGGAAAACATCCTAACGATTAAAGGTATCCAAAAGCAGAATCATCTCTCCTAGAAAGCAGTGGATTTCCCTCTCACTGAAGATCTTCCAGTGCAGGAGTCAGGAGGACCTGAGTTCACATCTCACCTCACACACTTGATACTCACTAGCTGTGTGACCTTGGGCAAGTCACTTAACCCCAGTTGCCTCATCCTGGGTCATCTCCAATCATCCTGATGAATATCTAGTCACTGGAGTCAGATGGCTCTGGAGGAGAAGTGAGGCTAGTGACCTGTACAGCCTTCCCTCACTCAAAATTTAGTCAAGTGCAAGTCATGTCATTATTTCTCTGATGGTATGGTCTTCTTTGGCAACAAAGGACAAACACACACGTAGACTCATTGGAGAGGGGATTCCTTCAGGCAAGGTATGTATCAAATAATTACAACAGACCTTTCTAACTCTGAAATTCTGTGATTCTGTAATATCTCAGAATGCTTTTTATCTGAGTACAAATGCTAGAGAAAGTTAGTCAAATGTTCCACTGGCTAGTGATTCAGTAGTGTGGACTAAAAAATTCCTAGAGAATGTAAAGAGAACAGAGACAATGAGCTGGATTTGACATTTCTTCTTTTTTCCACATTCCTAAATACCCCAATATTGCTGACTTTTGTTCTTTAGATGCTTTAATAATTCTAGAAAATATATAATTCTTCAAGATTTAAGGAGAGGATATGTTGTATGCAAAATCAATGTTTTTACACTGTAGTGCTAAAAAAGACTTTGGAATGTCCCTTGGAAAGCAAGGTGATCGAATCAGTCAGTACTTAAAGACTATTCACTGGAAGATCAAATATTGAAACTGAAGCTTTAATATTTTGGTCACATAATGAGAAAACAGAACTTTGGAAAGACCCTGATGTTGGGGATTGAAGGCAAAAGGAAAAGGGGACGGCAAAGGTAAGATGGATAGATAGTGTCATGAATATAATGAACATGAACTTGGACAGACTGAAAGGTAGTGGAGAAAAAAAACGATCTGCCATGTTATGTATGATTCATGGGGTCATGAAGAGTTGGACATGACTGAAAACTGTACAACAACAAATACTGTATATACCAGTCTGCTGTCAATAAGTAGAGAATAACAATTTTCAGATTCATTCATTAGGATCTATCTGAAGCTTTTTTGTGAAGGACAATCTTTTCTTAGGAAGCTTTAGACCCTATGCCTTGAGTTACCACAATTAGTTATCACACAATTAGTGTCATGAAGACCTGGAAAACCTGGATTTTAGTCTAGATTTTGAACTAATTAATTACATGACCTTGAGCAAGTCTCTTATTCTCTCTCTGTCTCAGTTTCCTTCTCTGAAAAATGAAAAGGTTGCACCAGATGATCTCTATAGTCCTTTCTGACTCCAAAATTCTAGATTCTATGAAAATGTTCCATCTTATGTTAAAATTTCAAGACTTGAGAAATCATTTGTGGATTCTGAGCACATATTTTCTTACTGCCATTACCAATAACTAAACGTAACAAACGATTAATGTTGACCAAGTGTAGACAGGTCCTCCAGAGAGAGACAATGTAGAGTAGCAGATAGAACACTGAAGTCAGAAGAACCTAGGTTCAAATCCCATCTCAGACATTTAGTTACTGTGTGTCCCTGAGCAAGTTACTGCTCTGTATCTTAATGTCCTCACTTGTAACATGAGGAGGTTGAACTGAATGGCCTCTATGACCCTTTCCAGTTCAAAGCCTAAAGTCCTTTGTTACATTTGCCAATAATTCATGCCAGCAGTAAGAACATTAGCACAAATTTAGTCTTTAGCTATTAAGTTAGATATTCAAACTCCAGGCTCTTATACCTGGGGGTGCAAGTTTTGTCTATAAGGATATCGCAGAGCCTGGTCTAACCCTCCCTGGGATGTGACCTCTAGCCTTTCTGTGGGTATGAGAAGCTTAATGATGTGTTTCTGCCTTCAGACACTAGTACTAAAGGGAAAAGGACAGCTGTAGATGATTCCTTCAAGGGAAAAAAGATCACATTGGCTGAGAGGGCTCCTTTTAGGCCCAGAAACCTTATCGTCCACCCTACTGCTTCTGCTAAGACTGCTAGTTTCCTCATTAGCACAGAACATTCATACATATACACACAGTATGGAAAATTACAAAAGAATACATAAGCATGTGAGATAAGGCATGACTGAGGAAGGACGTCCCTGAAACATATTATCCCAGGAAACTCTCTAAAACTGAACGTTACATACTAATTGTTATTCTCATTGGTGGAGGGTGATTTCATACTGGGGATCCCCCACACTGATCAAATCATAGTGTGTATATGTAATGTTTATGTATATGTGTATATATGTAATATTTATGAAACATGTATACACACATACACACAAATATGTGGAATACATATGCTCATGAGTTTGAATACATATGTACATACAGGGTCTGGACCTATGATTTGATCAGTGCAGGAGATTTAAGGTCACATGCACATATGTATATACGTGTATATGTGTATATATGTATATACACATATACATGGAATATATACTCATGAATATGAATGTGTGTGTGTGATCTGAATCTATCATTTGTTCAGTACAGGAGATTTAAGGTTACATGCATATGTGCATGCATGTATATATGTGTATACATATATACACACACACATATATGGAATATATATTCATGAATATGAATGGGTATGTGTGTGTGTGTGTGAGATTTGGACCTAAGTTTTGATCACTGCAGGAGATTTAAGATTATATGTATGGATGGATGTATACACACATATACTACACACATATGCATATGCATTTGTAGATATATATATATCTGTGTACATAGCACATATGTACACAAACACATATATTCATATAGTATATATACACACACACACGCACATATATTTGAGATGCTATATGTATACATGCACAGTGTATATAATGGATAGGAATTCACTTTGGAACTAGGAAGTCCTAGGTTCAAATGTTGCCTCTGACCCATTCTAGCTAAATAACCCTGGGCAAATCATTTAACTTGTAAGTACCCAAAGCAACTCTCTAAGACTGTACTTTGCAGAACAGTTATTGATCTGCATTGATAAAATTTCCTCACCCAGGCATTCTCTATGCTAATGAAATCACAGGTCCAGTCCCTAACCATGTATGTATATGTGTGTATATGTGCATGTGTGCATATATGTGGGCATGAATCCAAGTACTCATCTCTACTAGAACCAGGAATATATTACCTTAAGTCTCTTCTATCTGCCAAAATCTATGAAAGTGAGCATTAAGGTACATTTTATCAAATCTCTATCCTGCTTAATCAGTTACATGAAAGCAAATTTCCATCTTTGGGGTCTTTATCAATTAGGGCCTCCACTAAGGTTCTATGATAACATGTGATGACAGTTGCAGAGATGAGTTTGAGTTCTGTAAGGTAATGTCCATGGAACATGAGTTCTGGCAGGTCCCATTAATTTGGAAATACTTTCAATAAAATCCCAGTGACAGCCTGTGTGACTGCTGTCCAGAGACCAGCCCAGCTAAGCTTGATGAGGTTTATCACTAGAACATTGGACACCTGGTGATGAATTTTATTGGACAGAACAAATCAGAAAGATTCAAGATCTGATTGTCTTCTAAAGCTTAGAGTTGTGAAAGGATTGTGAATTGTGAGACTCAAGGGGGACAGGCTAGTTGTCTTCAAGCATTTGACAGGCCGTCATATGGAGGAAGACTTAGCTTGGCTCTGTTTGGCTCTAGAGGGCAGCCTGAGAAGTGATGGGCAAAAATTGTAGAGAGGCAATTTTAGGTTTGATATTAAGAAAAACTTCCTAACAATTAAAGCTTTTCAAAAGCAGAATGCTCTGCCTTAGGAGGCAATAGGTTTTTCCCTCTTTATAGGTCTCCAGGCAGAGGCTGTTTCTCAATCCTGTCTGACTTTTTGTGACTCCATTTGGGGTTTCCTTTACAAAGATGCTGGAGTGGTTTGATATGAGGAAACTGAGGAAACTGAGGCAAACAAGATTAAATGACTTGCCCAGTGTCACACAGCTAGTAAGTGTCAGAGGCCAGATTTGAACTCAGAAAGAGGAGTCTTCCTGACTCCAGGCCCAGTGCTCTATCCACTGAGCCATTTAGATGCCTCCTACATACATATATACATAAACATACATGTACCAGCTGCTAACTATCCAATTTAAACTTAAAAAATTTTTAAGCACCTACTTCATGAATGGGACATGAAATCTAGTAAGGGGACTATAAAACATATGCAAATGATCAACGCAAGACAATACCCAAATGGCTGGAGAGAGGCATACCAAGTACTGATGACTAAGAATAGAAAAGTCTTTGAGTTATAAAGTAATGAGACAGATTTTCATGTGTACTTTATGGAAATCCATCTTATTATTTCATAGCGGAACCTTATTATAGAAGACAAATTAAAGAGATGTGAATAATCTTAATAATTTCCCCATGACTTTGGATTATAGGATTTAGAGTTGGGAGGGACTTTAGAGATACAGTCTAATTCCCCAGTCCTTTTAATGACAAATTGAAGTCCAGAGAGATGATAGGTAAGTGATTTACTCAAGGTCACACCAGAAGTAACACTGCAACACTGTCTTCAAATTCAAAACCTAAGGCTCTTTCTTTTCTGGGACACAGCCCTTTGAAAGGCAATATATCAGACATGAAAAACTTCAAACAAAAACCTATTTTCTATTTAAATATTTCATTATTGATAAAAAATTTTGCATCAGACCAAAGGTGACAGGTATGATCAGAGTTATAATACCAGAAAAAGAGGTGGGATATGTAATCAGAAACAACTAGGTAGCCCAATGAGAATAGATCACTAGACTTGGAAGACCTGAGTTCCAATTCTGCCTCAGACACTTAATAGCTTTGTGACTCTGGGCAAATCACTTAATCTCTCTGCACTTCAATTTTCTCATCTATTAAATGAGGAAATTGGGTTAAATGACCTCTAAGTTCCCTTCTAGCTCAAAATCTATGATCCTACAGCAAATGATTACAGATGGATGGTCTATATGCTACACTGATACCCATGAAATGCCAAAAGATCTACTCTACAGACTTAAAGCAGTGGATAGACTTCCCCGATCTCCACCCTCCACCCCATGGAGGGTTTATGGCAAGGCACAGACAAGTATAGGATGAAAAGGCATGATTAGATTGTGCTGTTAGAGGAAAGAGTTGTAACCAAGGCAGGGAAAACAGGACTTTGTCCCAGGTGCAGCTGAATTTAGCCACAACTGAAACCATAGGCATGGGAAACCAGCCATGGTATGTGCTCAAAAGGGTGACATGGAAGGGGTAGGAGTACCAGCACTCCAGGCTCTGATCCTTCACCAGGGTTTAGTCATTTAACTTCTCCATTCCTTAGTTTCCCCACCTATTAAATAAATGTGGCTGGACTACATAACCATCCAGCCCTAAATCTATGATGCTATGATTCCTAGCCTATAAACAAATATTTATTAAATGACTACCATGTGGGAGGTTCTATCTAAGGTGCTAGGGATATGGAGTAAAAAATTAAACAGTCCTTGACCTCAGGATTCTTATGTTATACAGGAATAGGGCATCTATTGTTCCGTTCAGATTATAGCATTTCCACCACTCTGAGCAATTCCCCACTCAAACCAAGGCTAGAGGGAAGTAAAGGGATGAGTGCAGCAGACAACCCCTAATCTTTAAACCTGGAGGTGAAGGAAAGCAGGGAGTTTTCCACCTCCAACCAATCAACACTGTACCTCTCAGTGCTTCAGTATCATCGACCGCTCTAGGTTCAAATTATCATCTCTTTGCAAGCAGCACCCAGTTTCTCTCTATATATAGCCCTAGTCTCCCTCCTGATCTGCAATCCCACCCTTATAACTTTCTATTGGATATCACTAACTGAAGTTCCCACAGGAATCTCAAATTCAACATGTCCAAAATGCAAATAATTCTATCCCCGCCACTGAACCTGCTCCTTCCCTAATCTCTCTCTGGTGAGTGACTGTCACCTTTCCAGTGGCTCACAGCCTGAATCATCCCTGAATCCTTTCTCTCCCACACCTGCCATAAAGCATCTAACCCCCTTGTCTTGTCGACTCTACCCCTACAACATCTCTCGCGTTTGTCGCCTTCTCTCCATTCACAAAACCACCACCCTAATTCAGGCCTTACCATCTCTCAACTAGACTATTGCGGCTGCCTGCTGATCACTCTTCCTTTTCCGGCTTCTTCTCCTCTCTCCAATCTATCTTCTTTTTTGTCATTGACTTGTTTCTTCCTCTTCATGACCTCACTTGGGGTTTTCTTGGCATTTTTCTTGGTTTGCCATTTCCTTCTCCAGCTCATTTTACAGATATGGGAAGTGAGGCAAACAGTGTTAAAGTGACTTGCCCAGGGTCACACAACTAGCAAGTGTCTGAGGCAGATTTGAACTCAGAAAGATGAGTTTTCATGATTCCAGGTACTCTAGCCACTGTGCCACCTTTCCTCTAACTGAGTCATCAAGTTAATCTTCCCAGACTGTTGCTCTACTGCTCCGGAAGCTTCTGGAGCTCCCTAGTGCCATGAGAACAAACTGTGGACTCTTCAGACTGGCACCAAAAGCCCTTCATATCATGCCACAGCCTCCCTTTCCAAACATCACACATTACTCCCTTTCACACACTCTATATTTGAGACTGTATTTGAGCGTGCTTACTGTTCTCCAAACTTAAGGCTCCATCTTCTACCTCTGTGACTTTTCATGGGTTATTCCTTATTTCTGGAATATGCATCCCCTTCACTTTCATCTCCTTAATTTTCTCTCGAGTTTCAGCTCAGGTCCTACCTTCTATGGGAAATCTTTTTAGATACTCTCAAATATTGATGCTCAAACTATCATATATATAAATCTGTTTATGTGTTGTCTTATCCCAACAGACTATAAGCTCCTTGAATAGGGTTATTTTTCCTTTGTTTGTTTTCTCTTGTCATTTTCTCTGAGTTTGTGGAAAACCCCCAGCATGGGGACAGACAGCTGATCTCATTGCCAGGAAGACTTAAGTCCAAGGTATACCTCTGGATGTATGATCCTAGGCAAGTCATTTAACCTCTCAGTGCTTGAATAATAGAATAAACTACCAAGACTTATTTCTAACGATTATGGCAACTGCACCGGGCAAAAGGATTTCCTCAACTGGGAGGGCCCTACATCAATGAAATCACAACTCAAATCTCAATCTTATCTCTCTCCCAAGATGGCTGAACCACAGTAGGTGTTTCAGTATTTGTTGGATTGAATTGGAGGGGATCAGATGATCTGCTGGGGTAGGTGGCCGGGGAACAGCAAAGCACATTCTCTCTCCCTTACAATAGTATATCAGGTCTCACCACTACCCATACAGACCCCAGCTAAGATCACCTTTTCTATTTCTTGCCCCAGGAGCAAAAACAAAATCTTAGTTACAATCCTGAGAAGAAGAATCAACATGGATGTAGCAGCAGCAGCAGCAGCAGCAGTAGTAGTAGTAGTAGTAGTAGTAGTAGTAGTAGTAATAGTAGTAGTAGTAGTAATAGTAGTAGTAATGGTAGCAGTAATAGAAATAGTAATAGTAGTAGAAGTAGTAATGGTAGTAGTAGTAGTAGAAGTAGTAGTAGTAGAAGTAGAAGTAGTAGTAGTAGTAGTAGTAGTAGTAGTAGTAGTAGTAGTAGTATTTATTGTTAGTCATTTCTTTTTCAAAGAGGACTAAAGACATCACAAAGGTAATGTTTTGACTTGCCCATAATTGGATTTGAGACAGTTGCACAAAGTCACCAGCCTCTCTCTCTAGACAAAAGTCAAGGCAACCGATGATGGCCAGGGATGCAGCGGATGACCTTGGTGTCTCGGTTGTCAGACCAAGCTTTAAGTGCCTGGTACCTGCTTCAGCTGCCTTCATGGTTGTTGGAACAAATTGTTCTCCATTGGGGAAGTCTTCTAATAGGCTACACATCCCCATAACTCATTTATCATGGCTGAGGCTTGTCGATTACCCTCAACCTGATTTAGTTTGTCTGCCAAGACAGTTTTACTGGGATGTTCCGCTGCACATGTTAGAGCTTCTTGGAGATACAGCTGAGAGTTGGGTGAAGGTAGACACCAAAGGTGGATGAGCAACCCTGAAAAGGGTTCGACAAGACCTCACAACAGAAGTGTTAGTCCTCCCTGAACACCTAGTAGTAGTCAGCAGCAGCAGCAATGGTCGTAGTAGTGTTTATTTAGCACTTTAAGCTTTATTATATAGCATGTATGTGAAATGTAAAGGGTTTGAAAAATGCTCTACATATTTTATGTCATTTAATTCTCACAAATACCTGTGAAGATGATGCTATTATTATTGCCATTTACAGAAAAGAAACTGAGGCTGAGAGAGGTTGGCTTACCTAGAGTTACACATCTCGTATCACATAATTTGAACTTAGGTCTTCCTGTCTCCAAGTTCAATGTTCTGTTCATGATTACAGTGTGTAGCTGACTGTCCTTTAGAGTCCTGAGGGATCAGTGAGCATATATAATGGCCAGTGAAAAGCAAAATCGGATGACTCTGCTAGGCTTTCCCATTCGGTGTCAAGACTGAATGTCCTTCACCATATGTACCCACCCAGCTCATTCCTTCTACTAAATAGAAACATACGTGCATACACATGCACACTCACACATTCACACATGTATGCAGAGGAAAACCAAGCCAAATGAGGAAATATATTCAGGAACCTGGTTCCAGTGAAGATGGTGATTGGAAATGCCCTTGAGGCTCAGCTCACGTTGTAATGATGCACCATAAACAAAGACCACAGGCTTTTCCTCTCAGATGTGATTCAGTACAGGGAGGTGAGGGTGAAGGATAAGGCACACTTACGTAGTCTCTGTTTGGGACCCAGTCATGACTCCTTTCAAGATGCTGCCAGTAGATTTTAGTCATTCTCTGGCAAAAGTTTCTCTCTTAACCGCAAATACTTCACACTTGCTGAATGAGTCACTGCCTTGAGTAATCAAATTCCTTGACCAGTATATGCCTGCTTTTTAACAGCACACAGTATCATTTATATTTTGCTTCTTTTTTAAAAAAAACCACTTTACTTTCAATAAGTTCTCTGGTGAGGAGGGGAGTATAAGAGCTAATCATTAACATTTATATAGACCTTACTATGTACCAAGTACTGTGCTAAGCGCTTTACAATTCTTATCTTTTCTGATCAAGACAACCCTGGAAGGTAGGAGCCATTATTATCTCAGAAAACTGAGATTGAGTGACTTATCCAAGCTCACACAGCTTGTGTATTTGAACTCAGGTCTTCTGATTCTATCCACAGCACTGCCTGAGTAGGGGTCAAAAAATTCCTCTAGATCTACAAAGTCAAAGAATCCTTCCCATTCAGCTGAAAGGGGGCTGAATCTCACCAGCAAGGACCAGAATATTCATCTCTCTCACCTTGAACTCAGCCTGAGATGGCCTTTCCATTACAGGGAAGCAGCAGGTCTATATTCCAAGCAGCAAACCTTTGCCTAGAGGGTTAGACGTGGGAAAAGGGGAGGATGAAAAAGAATAATGTGTTTGAAGTCACACACTGTAGAGAAAAACAAAACTTCCTCTCTTCTGTGGATCTGACAATATCACTGACAGATTCACACACAGCCCTCCCTCCTTCCTGCCAGACTCTTAAGTGAAAGGGTGTGCCTTAGACCACTGATGACAGTTTGTGCATGTATACAGGAAGGAAATAAGAAAATGATCACCAAAGGGCTATTTCTGTCAATGGAGATGAATACAAACAAATAAAAAGCCTTCACTTGTTTTTACAAAGTCAACTTTGAGACTGTACAGCTTGAAGATTCTTTCACTTGGTACATAAGAGGAAGACTAGCTTTCTTTAAGAACGGTTATATTCTCTAAATCAGGGATTCTTCACCTAGGTCCATGAACTAACAAAAATATGTAGAGATAACTTCATTTCAGTGTAACTAGTTTCCTTTATAATCCAATGTATTTTATCTTCTGCCTTCAAAAACAGCATTCTGAGAAGAGGTCCATATGTAGGTTTCGTCAGACAGGCAAAGGAATCACACAGAATAAGGTTAAGGCTCTACGGCTAGTTATTTAGAGACAGTTATTTAAAATCACTGCTCTACTACTTTTATGGTTTACTAGATGGAAAGTTGGACTTGGATTCAAATCCCACCCCTGATTCTTATTAGCTGTGTAATCCGGAAGGGGATGATGAACTTCTCAAAATCTCAGTGTACTTAATCTGTAAAAGGGAGATAACCATGCCTATGATGCTGTAATCTCATAAGATTGTTATAAAGATCAAATGATACAAGCTATACAACGTGTTTCGCCCTGCTTAAAGCACTCTATAAATGTCACTTATTATTACTACTTACTACCCATGTGATCCTGGACAAGTCATTTCACCGAGCCTCAGTTTCCTTTTCTATAAAGCCAGGCGTTTTAAGTAAATGACCTCAAAGGTCTCACTCAATTCTAAATCTACAATCTTACGCATTTTTCAAACCTTTCTCCAAATAAAATTTTATCGATATGGCACCCTCTTAGTTATCCTTTCCTTTCTTACCTGTGCTTTCAAAAGTGCACCCGATGTGCTGTTGTGAAGTGAGGCCTCTCTATGAACTGGATCTCATTTTTAAGGAGAGTTAACATCTTCATCACACATGTTGTTTGTTAAGTTGTTTTTCAGTTGTGTCAAACTCTTCATGACCCCATTTGGGGTTTTCTTGGCAGATACTCAAGTGGTTTTTCATTTCCTTTTCTAGCTCATTTTACCAATGCAGAACAGAGGGAAACAGGGTGAAGTGACTTGCCCAGGGCCACACACACTCACATACATGATAATCCACAAAGAAACCTAAAACATAGCTCTAGTATATAGGCGAAATTAGGAGGGGGTAATTACTAGGACAAACTGAATATTGATATATTTGGCACTATTACCAATAATAAATGCTCCTTTTATGATTATTGTTCAGCCATGCCCAACTGTCTGTCACACCATGGACTATAACACACTAATACTATGCATGAGGTCTTGATGAGGGCACTGCAATGATTTGCCATTTCCTTCTCCACTGGATTAAAGCAAATCAAAGTCAAGTTACTTGCCCAGCGTCTGAGGTCAAATGTGAACTCAGCTCTTTGGAGCTGACAACCTAAGCAGGATGTGTGGACTGCAGAAGGTGGGACCTCTTGGGTTCTTTTCCTGTCCAATTAGGCTGTCTTATTGCTCCAAATTAAACTCTAGATGCCTACAAAAATAACATCAAAAGTGTTGGTACATGCCTATGGTTGCTTGAGTTGAGAAGGGAAACTATATATTCCTATTCCTCCAATATTAGACCAGAATATCTACTCAGGCAGTATTCATGCAAACACTCCCACTCCTACTACCCAAGAGTTAACCAAATTTAGCTGTTCAGTGTCTCAGTTCCTCTCATTATCAACGGTAGAAGCCCTACCGTGTTATCTCTGAGACATGCCGGGGCACTTGGTTGTTCAAGTTCTGTGAGCAAACACACACACACATACATACACACACATCCCATTAACTCTGGAGCTCTTTCTGATTCCTTCCCCTCCCTTCTCCTCCCTCCAGTAGTAATGTCCTTTCTCAGCTTCTCAATGTATTTTACATGGCACTCTGACTCATTACCTATTTCCATGATTGGTATTTAGGTTTCTAGCAAAGTGACAGGACAGCTAGCTGATGCAATGTATAGAACACTGGGATGGGACATCTTCCTGAGTTCAAATCTGGCTTCACATACTTCACATACTTGTGTGACCCTAGGCAAATCACTTAAAACCTTTTTTATTTTTTCAGTTTCCCCATCTGAAAAATGAGCTGGAGAAGGAAATGGCAAACTACTGTAGTAAAGAAAACCCCAACTAGGGCCATGAAGAGTCAGACATGACTGAAGTAACTTAACAAAAAAGCAAAGTGGTGAGTTAGGCATCCTTCAGCAGAGGCCAGAGAGACTGGCAGTCTATACTGATCCATGTCTTTCACCTGGCATCACGATCTGTCCCAACAGGAAAGCTTGGAGCAGGCTCCTCAATCTTTACATTGCTTAGGATCTCACCAATGTTTCTTTGAGCAATAACAACAATAAGAGCTAGCATATAATTATCATAACCATAATAGCAGATAAGATTTATGTAGCACTTACTATGTGCCAAGCACTGTGCTAAGGGATCTACAATTATTATATGATCTTCAGGAAAATCCTGGAAGATAGATGCTAGTATAATGCCCATTTCATAGATGAGGAACTGAGGCAAACAAAGGTTAAGTGACTTGCCCCGGGTCAGACAGACAGTAAGCATCTAAGGTCAAGTTTGAATTCAGATCTAGAGTTTCCCCAAAAAAATGGAAGGGAGGTAAGGAACAAAAGTACCCAATGTATAAACACAGGTCTATAGAATAGGTAGTTTATTCTAACACAGGAAATAGAATGCTAGGCAATAAAAAGTTACAGGATAATTAGAACAGAATCCAGTAACTTATCACAACTGTTATAATTATTTGTGAGACTAATATTCAAGCCTCATTAGAACTTAAAAAGTTCTTGCAAGTTCAACTTCAAAGAGCTGTCTGATCAAGCAAGAACTTTCCAGAATCCCCTCCCTTTTGCATGCTGACTCTTCCTGTGGCATCAATCAATCAGCCATTAGACATGTATTAAGTGCCTACTATGTGCTAAGCACAGAGGTACAAAGGAAGGTAAAAGTTCCAGCTTTCCAGGAGCTCATAATTTAGGTGGATGAAACAATAGGCAAGCAATGATTTACCAACAAGATATATGTAGGATAAATAGGAGAAAATCAACAGAGCTTCCCTCTGCTCCCATAAGAATTAAGAGGGACTAGGAAAGACTTCTTGTAGAAGATGAGGTTTTCACTGGAACTTGAAAGAAGCCAGGGAATCCAAGGGGCAGAGATGAGACAAAGTGTGTGTGTGTGTGTGTGTGTGTGTGTGTGTGTCTGTGTGTCTGTGTGTCTGTGTCTGTGTCTGTGTGTGTGTTTGTCCTTCATTGCCGAAGAAGACCATGCCATCAGAGAAATAATGACATGACTTGCACTTCACTGTTTTGAGTGAGGGAGGGCTTGATGAGAGCAAGTATTCCAGAGATAGAGGATCAATGCTAGAGAAAAGGAAACACCAAAAAGAGAAGACAGCCAAGGGTCATTAGTACAATCTGAGTAGTGGGATTCACATTGCATCCATAGGGAATGGTGGACTGGAGGGTCAAGTAGAATTACATTTTTATCTTTTCTGTTGTTGCCATTTTGTTTTCAAGAGACACTCCCCCCACACCTCCACCCTAGTCAGAAGTTGTCTCTTCTACCAAGTATGACAACCTGAGGCATCACAGGTTTTTGGCTCAAAAACCAATGTGGGTGTGGGGGGTGGGGTGGGAGGTGAGTGGGAGGAAGGCTGTTAATCCAGCGATGAGTCATACTTAGCCCAAAGCAGGTAGAGGATATCGGCACAAGATCAAATTTCCACAGGGTCACCAGAAAAATGGTGTGGTCACCAAAAATGACAACTGAGCACACTCCAACAAAGTGGGAAAAGGGCAACTTATAAAGGGCATGGGTTACACGTACTCATCATCTAAAAATAGTAGGCATTTAATCAAAGTTTGTTGCAGTAGTTTGATGTTGTAAAGCTGTTTGATGCAGTAAAAAGAACACTGGATTTGGAATCCAAGGACCTGGTTGAAATTGTGACTTTCACTTAACTGAGTGTTTCTTAAACAAGTCTGTTAGCCTCACTTTCTTCAACTAGAAAGCAGAGTTTGACTAGATGTCTTTCAAGGTCCCCTTCAGCTCGAAATCCATGTTTCTGTGAATTGAATTGAATCTTAATACATTTTTCAACAGTAATAAAAGTCACCTACAATCTTAGTAATATGGTTTTCTCTACAAAGTAATTGCAGTCTGACACCTGAGTAGAGCTTTGGAGAATGTTTTAATAGGAAAAATGTAACCAAAAAACAATTATCAGTTAATCTTAAATTTTAACTGTCTCTGTGACTAGCATTTCTTAATTCACTGCTTAATTCACTTAATACTTAATTCAAGAATCCCACTTGATGAGATTTCAAGTCAGTAAATTTTCAGTAACTTAGGTCTAAGATAAATGAGGAGAGAATAAGAAAGCACCTAGATGGCTTCAGTGACTTTAAGTCAATAGGTCTATATCAACTCTATCTCAATGTACCAAAAAAAAAAAATGAAGAATGTCTTTGAATTTGTACTAAATGGTGGTGTCTAAAGGTTGTAAAGAAAGGGAGAGATGCTACAGGACTGAAGAAGGGCAAATAATCCACCAAATTTCAGTAAAAAGGGAAGTTGCTGGCATCTTCAGACTATAGACCAGTGAGTTTCATTTTGTTCCTGGCAAAATTCTAGAAAATCATAAAATAGCTGACTGGTGATCATTTAGAAAAAGCAATGATGATCAGCTAGTGTGGCTTCATCAATGTGGCCTCATTTTTTTTTTTGCAATTATTTGCCTTCTCACCAGATTAGCAGGTGAAGTACATGCCAATGCCAATAGTTCACTTGAATTTCAGCAAAATATTTCATAAAATCTTTCATGCTATTATTGCAGAGGTGATGAAGAGCTGTGGGCTGCTTGGTATTCCAATTATATGGATGCAGAATAGGTTGGACAACTGGGTCCAAAGAGAAATTATTCACTAGTTATTGTCATCTTGAACTGATTTCTAGTGGAATGCCCTAGGGATTGGCCATTGATCCCAACCTGTTCGATATTTTTATCAATAGCTTTGATGATATAATGGATAATAAACTGGCCTCAGAAAGATGAAGACATAGGTTCAAGACCCCACCTCTGACTCACACTGGCTTTGTGACCCTTACTCTCCTCACTCCAGGCAACTCTAAGGCTATAAATGAAATCACAGGTACAGTCTCTGTTCTTATCTTTATAAATAGCATTGTTATCAAATGTGCTGATGATGCAAAATTGGGAGATACAGGTAATAATATTGATATTTGTATGTTACAATGAGGCTTGCCAAGCATTTGGTTTGTTTCTGCCAAGGGCACCACCAATACTGCCAGCCTCTCAAATTTGCCACATAAAAGTTATTCTTGACTCTGCACTCTCACTTACATCCTATAGTCACTCAATCAGTTACAAAGTCTTTGTGATTCTATCTTCACATCATTTATTGCATCTATACCCTTCTCACCACTCACATCACAACCATTCTAGCACAAGCCCACATCACCTCTCACTTAGACTACAGTGATTGCTGTTGTGTTCATCCTTCATTGCCAAAGAAGACCATGCCATCAGAGAAATGATGACGTGACTCGCACTTGACTTTGTTTTGAGGGAGGGAGGGCTGTGCAGGTCACCAGCCTCACTTCTCCTCCAGAGCCTTCTAATAGACAACCACACATCCAGTCTCACATCTCCAACCTAGCCCCTGCACAACTAGCAAACTGATGTTCCTGAAGCTCTAGTCTGATCTTATCACTCCTTTTCTCAGGAAGTCAAGAAATTTTGATGACTTCCCCTTGCCTTCAGGATAAAAAACACATTCCTTTTATTAGTACGTGAAGCCCTTCATTATTTGTCTCCAAACTATCTTTCCACATGAGTTACATATTAGTCATCATTCTGCATTCCAGTGATATTGGCCTATTGGCTGTTCCTTCTTCATGACATTTCCTCTCTTGTCTCCCAGACTGTATCCCATCCTTAGAATGCTCTACATCCTCACTTCCTGGAAATGTAACTCCTTTTAAGGCTTAACCCTAGTGCTAGCTCCTTTAGGAGAACTTTTCTGAACTCCCTCCTCTCCCCAGTGGTTACTGACTCCATCAAAATCACTTTGCACTTATTCTGTTTACAATTACATCTGTTTCTCTATAAACATGTTGTAACCCTCAAGTAGAATGGAAATGCCTTGAGGGTATCTTGCTATCCTATTCTTATTTCCAGCATCAAGCACATAGCAGGTATTTTAATAAATGCTTTCTGATTGACTGATCCACACAACAACCCCAAGAGAGATTACCTCATATTATTACTCTAATTTTGTAGATGAGTACATTGAGACTCAGGGATGTTAAATGCCTTGCTCGTGGTCACACAACTGGTAAACATGAAGTCCCTTCTGAATGCAGATGCCAAACTCCTTATATTACACTATGCTGCCTCTCTAGGTAATACATTGGGTCATGGAATCAGAATACCCAAAGCTCTCAATGGGAAAGAATGAAAGGCCAAATTTATAAGATGAAATTTAGTAAGGACAAATTAAGTACTACATCTGGGTTCAAAAATCACTTATAGAGTTTCTGAATGAAATAGCATAATGTGTTAGACTATTGCTACAATAAATTTCCTAAGTGCTGTCCTGCTCACTCATCAGAATAATTTTAACACTTTACAAGTAACTCCACATTTTCCATCAGCAGCTCTGCTTGGTTTTTACTTCATGGAACATCATGTCTCCCCTAAGATAAGCTGATTGTCAGAAATCTCATCACCATGATAATGACTCAGTTTTTGATACTCAGCATTTTCTAAATAACCTCTGATTGTTGCCTTTAGCCTCTGACTGGAAGTCTAGAGAGTGGAGCAATAAATTGCTCCTAAAACCTTCCTTTATAGATGGCCCAGACCAGAAGTATCTTGGTATTCCTCCATTTTTCCATCAGCAGCACTTTTAGTTTTGATTTCCATGGAACATATTGCCCATACACCAGGTACACTAGTGCTCCCCTTCCTATTTTTCAGCTTCCTTTTGTGTATGGCCTTGCTCCATTAGCTTGTGGGGTAGGGGCTCTCTTTTCTTTTTCTTACTTGTGTCTTCATCATTTAGCACAGTACCTGGCACACAGTAGGCATTTGATACTTATTGAATTGAAATAGCATAGCATAATGGATAAAATACTAGTTCTAGTGCAGAGGTTCCCCAACTTATTTGGCCAATAGCCCCCTATTAAAAAAATTACTCAGCACCCCCCTGGAAATCTACTTTCTCTAACCCTTTAGTGGTTTTTTTTTCAATTTGTGTCATTTCAAAAAAAATACAATTTTTGAAAATGACATCTTAAATTTAATAATTTATTGTAAATTTGTGTTTTTTCTCTGCATTGAAATTTTGATGATGCAATATTGTATCATGTAACCGTATAGTATCATTATTACAGGAATATATTCCTTCTGATGCATGCTGGACTTCCTAACAAATGCACAATATGCTTGCTTGCCAACACTAACTTTTTAAGACCTGGTGGTGGACTTGACCACTGATTGGTTATAAGCTTCATTTTGTGTGTTTATTTGGAAAATAATACAACAGATGAAACGTACACACGGTTTTTCAAAATTTTCTTCTCTTCTCTTCTTTCCTTATGCTTCCACTACCCCCTTATTTTTATTCAATGCCCCCCAATTGCACCTGAAGCTACTACTGCCCCCTGGATCATTTCAGCATACCCCCAGGGTGGTATCACCCACTTTGGGAACTTAGGTCAGAGGGCCTAGATTCAAATTCTACGTATGTTACAAACTGTATGTATGACCTTAGAGAAGCAATTTAATATCTTTTGACCTTATTTTATATTTGGACTTAATTCTCTTTATGGTCCCCTGCAGAACTAATTTTACTTACGATTCAATGAACAGGAAAGGTACAACTGGACAACAGTTCATTTCAGAGTGAGCTGGGCTTCTTAGTGAATCTCTAGCTCAAAACGAACTAACAGTGAGACATGGCAACCAAAAAAAGCAAACACCAAGAATTCTGTGTGACTTAAGAGAGGTATACGATCTTGTTGCAATCTGATCTGCTTTAGAATGTCTTGGTAGGATCTTTAATAATAAAAATGGGGTAGAAAATATTAAGAAACACCATTTTGAAAAAGTTGCCACAAAAATAGAGAAAATCCAGTTCTTTGAAAAAATAAGAAAATAGAATTATTTGCTGAAAAAATAAATAAGGTTATAGATTTATTAAAATAAATTAACAGATTTGTTCATTTAAAATCAGAAAGGCATTGGTCCATTGGTTTCAAGGAAAGACTCACAAAAGTCTCTTGCCCCTGGGGGTTGGGAATCCTGCCCACATGAAGCAGTAGCACAAGGATGATCCCTAGCAACATCCCAAGAATCCTAAAACTACTATTCTCCTCTTTAGCATTTTTGTTCTCCTTATTGTGAGATTTTGCAAAGTCACGCCCAAAGAAGTGAACACTGAATGGGAACTTTGCCCTGTTTCTGGTGCCAAATAGGTAATTTATTGAAAAGGCAGCAAGATATGTAGAATTCAGAGCATGCCAAACTGTACAAAGATTTTTTTTTTGCTGATGATCCACTAATATGGCTTTGGATTTTACTTTGCAGTGGGTATCTTTAGATTTCTGATTTTCTTCCACATGGCTGGGGCTGCTGGGAAGCACCATTTGCAAAAAAAAAAAAAAAGTTGTTCCTCAAAATAGAATAATTCAATTCTTTGCAAAAAATAAATAAATAAATAAATAAATGAATGAATGAATGAATGAATGAATGAAAATAAATAAGGCTGTCTCCCAGAACCCACTGTTATGAAACTCTCTCCTTATTGGTGGTGATGAAAACCCTGCCCTGCATGAGGGGTAGGGTGAAGTTAGTGAGAGGCAAGATCTTCAGTTCTCAGCAGTTCCAGCTCTCCTGGCTTCTGCCTTCAAGAGAGAAAATGGCCAATGCCACTTCTGGCTGCTGAAGGAAAAGACTCTGGGAAAACTTGAGAAAAGCAGGCAGTCTCCATCATGTCCAGATTTTCAGTCTGCTACTCTAGAGACTTTGGGGAGTTTCTCCTTTGGTGAGAGCCACTACCCTCTCTCTTGGTTGACCTGAGGTACCTCACTCCCAGTAGGAAAGTTCCTTCATTCGTAGTGTCTGGTATATATTCTCCTATATATACCTTCTCTGATTTCTGTTTTGCTATAATTTGGATAAATAGGTTTCTTCACTATTCATTTATATGCTCACTATATATTTATAGATATATAAAGATATATATTTCTTCTAGTCCAGTCACTCAAGGAAAGCTTTTCTTACAGAGTCTCAGCTACATATGTGGGGCACCATTCCCCCAATCCTCCATCCTAGCAAAGGGTATAGTTTTGTTCACATAAAAAAAGAATGAATAAATTTATTGATCTTTCTAAAAATCGATAAATTTGTTCATCTAAAATAAAAAATGAAGACACTGGTCCATTGGTTCCAAGAAAAGATTGAGAAAAGTCCCTATTACCAGGGAATTATGCATTCTGCACAAGGATGATTCCTTGCAACACCCAAGGATTTCTGAAGTCTACCTGTTCCATCTTTGAATTTTTGTCACCCTTAATGTAAAGTTTTGAAAAGTCAAGGAAAAAACAAAGACAAAAAAAAGGCAAAAACCAAATGGACAAAAAACACATTCGACCATTTGCTAAGCCAGGTGATTAATTGAAAATACAATGAGATAAATAGAATTAGGGTCATGTCCAAAGTGATCAAAATTTTATCATTATCTTGCCTCCTCTGTGGAGGTTTGGATTTCATTTTTGATGTGGATGTTTTTAGAATTTTTCTGATTTTGTTTTTTGTCCTGGAGTTGATGGGAAACACCATTCTGAAACAGTTGCCCCCAAAATAGAAAAATCCATTTTTTGTAAGAATAAGGGAAGAGTCTTATTCACTGAGAAAATGAATAAATTTACCAATTTTATCATTTATTAATATATTTTAATATTTATTAAAATAAATCTATTAATTTGTTTATGTAAAATAAAAATGTTTTGGTCCATCGGATCTAAAGGAAGGTTGTGAAAAATCCCCAGTCTCTGGTTTACTGAGGTTTATGGAATCCACTGGAAATATGGGCATAAGGATGATTTTTGATGACTTTCCCAGGAATCTTGAAGGCTAACTCTCTTCTTCTTAGTGTTTTTATCTAGGTTGTGGGGAGGTTTGTCAAAGTCACATCCAGAGAACTAAAGATTGAGGGGGAACCTTGTAAATTTTGTTGCACAAGGGAGGTGATTTATCAAACATGTAGCAAGGTACATAGAATTGGTGACTTGGTCAAATTGTCTGAAGTATTTTCTCGCACCAAATGTATTTTATTGTGGTTTTGGATTTCTTGGAGTATGTTCAGAATTTTTTTTAAATTTTCTTCCATGGGGCTGGGTAATGGGAAGAACCATTTGAAAAAATGTTGCACCTTCCAAGACAGAAAAATTCATTTCTTTGGAAAAGTAAGGGAATCAAGGGAATGTCTTTTTAAAAAAGCATTTGTTTAAATTAGAAATAAAACCAATGGTCTATTGGTTCCACAGAAAGACTGAAAAAAGCCTATCCTTATCTGGGGCATAGGGTTTATGTATTCTGCTCCCCAAGAAGCAGTGACATAGAGATGATTCCTGAAAATTTTCCAGGAATTCTAAAGGTTCTCTCTACTATCCATAGCTTCTTTCTTCCTCTTATTGGGAGGTTTTAGAATGTGAATCCCACAAAACTAAAAATTGAGGGAGAATCAGCACTTTTCATAGTGTGAGGGAGGTGATTTTCTTGAACTATCATGTATACAGAATTTGAGGTATGGCCAAACTGTCCAAAATTTTTTCTTGTCCAAGATAAATTGTAACATAAGTTTGTATTTCATTTTGCAGTGAATATTTTTCAGATTTTTATGATTTTCTTCCATGGATCCAGGCATACTGAGAAACACCATTTTCAAAAGATTGAAAAAAATAGAAAAATCCATTTCTTTGTAAAAATAAGAAATAGTTTTGTTGACTGAAAAAAATGAAAATATTTACCATTTTATCAAGATAAATCAATAAATCTGCTTATTTAAAATAAGAAATCTTGCTTGGACCACTGGTTCCAAAAAATAACTAAGAAAAACCCTGCCTTTCCTGGTATATAAGGTTTGGGCGTACCACCCCCATGAAGCAGAGACTCAAGTATGATTCCTGGAAAATTCCAAAGACTCCTAAGGTTAACCTGTCTCCTCCTTGTTTTTGTTCCTTTTACCCTATGTTTTCTTTTTAAAGCCAAGCCCCAAATCTGAAAAGTGAGGGGGAAACTTGTACATTTTATTGTGGTAGGTAGGTGATTTCTTAAAAATGCACCAAAGGACATTTGAACTAGAGGCTTCAGGAAAACCCCCAATTAATTTTAAAATGAAAAAAGTATTATATAATTTTTAAAAAGAATAGGATTCCAAACCATTCAAAGTTTTTCCTGTCCAAAATGAATTGTAATATAGATTTCAGTTGTGTTTTGCAGTGGACTTTTTAGAATTGCTCTGATTTTCTTCCATGAGCCTGGGGATACTGAGAAGTACCATTTTCAAAAAGTTGACCCCAAAATGAAAAAAATCCATTTCTTTGTAAAAATAAGGAAATCATTTTGCTTACCCGAAAAAAATAAATGAATAAATGTAATGATTTATTAAAATACCTTTTTTTAATTTTATCAATATAAATTTATGTAGTTATTCATTTAAAATGAGAAATAAAGCCATTGGTTCATTGATTTCAAAGAAAGACTGAGAAAAGCCTAGTCTTTCCTGGCATATGGGGTTTGGTTCCCAGGAAGCAGTGGCACCATTATGATTGCTGGCATCCTCCATGGACTCCTGAAGATTATCTGTCACCTTCTATCTAGTTTCGTACCTCTTACTCTGAGGATTTGCAAAGTCATGCTTATAGAACTGAAGACTGAGAGGGAAGCTAGTGCTTTTCATTGTTCTATGAAAGTGATTTTTTGAACATGCAAGTAGATAAGTAGAATTTGTGATGTGGCCAAAATGTCCAAAATGTTGCCTTGCACAAGATGAATTGTAATGTGAGTCTCATTTCATTTTCAGTGGGTATTTTTAGAATTCTTCTGATTTTCTTCCATGGTCTTGGGGAGAAAAAGTAGAAAAAAAAGTGGAAATATCCATTTCTTTGTAAAAATAAGGGAACAGTTTTGTTCACTGAAAAAAAAGAATTAATTTACTGATTTATTTAGATACATTTGTTTATTTAAAAAGTGAAATAGAGCCATTGCTCCACTGTATCTAAAAAAAGATAGAAAAGCCCAGCCTTCTCTGGTACATGAGAGTTGGACATCCTTCCCCCATGAAACAGTAACACAAGGATGATTCCTGGCAACTTCCCAGGAATCCTGAAGGCTCCTTCTAGCCATTTTAGGGTTTTTATCCTCCTCTCTGGGAGGTTTTACAATCCCAAAATCACAGAACTGAAGACTGAAAGGGGAACTTAGCACCTTTCATTGTACCCAGGAAGATGATTTCTTGAAAGTGTAGCCTAGTATACAGAATTTGGGGTATAGCCAAATTGTCCAAAATTTTTTTTTTTGCCCAAGACGAATTGTGATATGGCTTTCAATTTCATTTTGCAGTAGACAATTTTAGATTTTTTTTTCTGATTTTCTTCCAAGTGTCTGGGGGAGTGCCAGGAAGCATCATTTTGAAAAAGTTGACCAAAAAAAATAAAAATTCATTGCTTTGAAGAAAAAGAAACAAATAAAGGAAGAGCTTTGCTCACTAAAAAGAATAAATGAATACATAAATTGATATATTTGTTCATTTAAATGAAAAAACAAGTCACTGGTCCACTAGACTCAGAAAAGTCCAGCCTTCCCTTGTACATCTGGTTTGAACATTCTGCCTCCTTGAAGCAATGGCACAAGGATGATTTCTGGCATCTTCTAAGGATTCCTGAAAGTCATCTGTCTCCTTCTTTTAGTTTTGTCTTGTCAAAGCCAAAAAATCCATCACTTTGTAAAAATAAGACAAATAGCCTTTTTCACTAAAAAAGTTAAATGAATAAATTTATCCATTTATAAAAATAAATTGATATTTACATTAAATTAAGATAACTGGATAAATTTATTCATTTAAAATTGGAATCAAATTCCTCGGTCCAATGGTTTCAAAGAAAGATTGAGAAAATGCCAGCTAAATGGCATTGGGCATCCTGCCTCCAAGAAGCAGTGCCACAAGGATGATTCCTGGAAACTTCCAAGGATTCTTGGAGGTTACCTCTCTCCTCGCCATTTTTGTTCCCCTTATTGTGAGGTTTTGCAAAGTCACATCCAGAGAAGTGAAGATTTAAGGGCAACGTTGGAATTTTCATTTTGCTAGGGAGGTGATTTATTGAATACGCATTAGAGCATGTAGAATTCAGGACATGGTCAATCTGTCCAAAGATTTTTCTTGCCCAAGATGAATTGTAATATTGGTTTACATTTCATTTTACAGTAGGTATTTTTAGAATATTTTTCTGATTTTACTCCATGGTCCTAGGTCTGCTGGAAAACCCTTTTCAAAGACTTGCCCATAAAAGTAGAAAAATCCATTTTTTTGCTATGATCACTTAATTCACTTAAAAAGAATAAATTTGTAGATTTATTTAAATGAAACTATAAATTTGTACATTTAAAATTAGAGATAAAGCCGTTGGTTCAATGTTTCCAAATAAAGTTTGAGAAAAGTCCAGGTTTCTCTGGCGTAGTGGGTTTGGGCAAATTGCCTCCATGGAACAATAGCAGAAGGTCACTGTTGGCAACTTTCAACTATTCCTGAAGACTCATTTCTTCCTTCTTAGAGTTTTTGAACCAGTTACTTGTGAGATTTTGCAAAGCTGACATTGCTCTAGATTTTTGTACTCTTACTCAAAAGAACAAAACTCTGATTTTTTTAAATGCCTTTTTTATATGTTATGCTATAATCAAGCCTTAAATGTCTATAAATGGTGAAATAAATTTAATTTTGTGGCTTAAAAAAAGACAAAGCCACACACAAAGAACTTTACAAATGAATCTTAGATCTTTCATTGTGCCTGAATGGTGATTTACTGAAAATGTATTCAGGTACACAGAATTCAGAGAATGACCAAACTGTCCAAAGCTTTTCCTGTCATGATGAGTTATAATACAAGTTTGGATTGCATCATTAGTGGGTATTTTTAGATTTTTTTCTGATTTTCTTCCATGTGACTGCTGGTGCTGATAAGTACCAATTTGGGGGGGAAATATTTTTTGAAAATGTTGCTCCCAAAATAGAGAAATCCTATTCTTTTTTAAAAATTAAATAATACTTTTTTCTTTTTAAAATGGATTGGGAGTTTTCCTGAAACCTGAAGCTCTAAATGAGTTCATTCAGCCAAAGGAGTCAAAAAAGTTCTTATGATTTTCTCATTTATTAACAGAGATATACAGTCTCACTCTACTTTGAACTCATTCATAACTCCATGAACTCTAATAATAAGATCACAAATCCATTTGTAATGTATTATGAAATATGTTATAAATTGCTGGTCCCACCTTTATTTCTGTTCAATTACTTTCTATTTGTCCAAGAAGTTTGTTTTTTAAATCAAACAGGGAGTTCTTTCCTGAGGAATTTGTTTTCTGGTTCACTGAAGGCTGAAATAGCTATAGTATTACGTTGAGTTTTGTGTCTTTCATTTTAGGAAAGATATTGACAGACTGGATCATTCTCAGAGGATCATGGCCAGGCTAATGAAGGGATCAGTAGGAAGAGATGAGGATGTTTAACTTAATAAAGAGAAGAAACTTAAAGGAAGCAGAAAAAGGCTAAGTTGTAAAAGGGCTCTCATATTTTAGAGAGATCAGACTTACTCTGCGTAGCCCTAGAGGGCAAAATGAGTTAAAGAAGCAGAGAGTTAGAAACAGGTTCCATATGTAAGGAAAAACTTAGCAACAATTAGATGTATCCCAAAGCAGAATCTGCTAACTTGCATTGATAGAGGGGATCTACTCCCAGTGCCAATAAAGTCACAGGCCCCTATTAAAAAAAAATTCTTTGCTTAGGTGTATATAAGTCCCCCTCTCAGACTTCACTGTCTTATTTTTTTTTCCCTGGATTTTTCCCTGGATAAATGTCTTGAAATATATGTATATGTGTATCATATATGTATGTGTACTATACATATAATGATAATTTTATTTCTCCATTCAATAGACATTTGTTAAGCATTTATGGTGTATAAATAGCCAGAAGGTGAAAAATTTGGTAACCTACAAGATAAGATCTATGAGATTTCCTCATCTAAAATAAGTTCTCACTAGCTTTGAATCTACCCATTGGAACATCTTAAACAGATGTTTAAGAGGCAATAGTACGTTTGAAAAGCCACGGGATTTGGAGTCATAGTACCCCTCAGTTCCAATCTCACCTGTGCCACTTACTTCTCTTGTGACCATGGGCGGGTTACTTAAATTTTCTGTGCCTCAGTTTCCTCATTTTTATGGAACCTGACTCCCAACAAGTTTTATTGCAAAGGAGGAGCTAGAAAGGAGAGCAGCCCTATGTTGCATCCTGCCTATAGAATATGATTCTAGTGGTAACCAAGTAGTACAGCATCCCTGGAGTCAGGAGGATCTCAGTTCAAATCTGACCTCAGACACTTTCTAGCCTGCATGACCCTGGGCAAGTCATTTAACCTTGACTGCCTCCATGAAATAAAAAAAAAAAAATTCACAAGATTGTGATTCCAGATTGTCAGGGAGTAACATGAATGGAAGCCTGAAAGAATGAGAGGTTAGACAATGACCACTATGATCTCTTCCAGACATAGATCTACGCATTCCTAAACGCCAAAAAGGAGGAAAGTACTTGTTCTTGCAAAGAGAACCTAGGACTCTATCATGCGAGGAGCAAACTGGAGAGAAAACGTTTGACTCAGCATCACCCAGGCTAAGTTAGCATTGTCTCTCCTCTATAGAGTAGTGAAGAGAAAACAAAAGAAAAATTCAAACCCCTCCCATGCCAAACTATTTCCCACTGAGACTAATTCTTTCTTTCTCAATCAGTGGCCAAGTCTTGTACATTCTACCTCCACAATACTTCTTGCATCTGTCCCCTTCTCTCTACTCACTTGGCCACCACTCTAACTCAAGCCTTTATCATCTCCTAACTATACTATTTTAATAAGCCTCCTAATGTGGCTCTCTGCCTCCAGTCTCTGATCCCTTCACCCCACAACTGCCCAAAACAATCCTCCTGAAATGCTTATCCTACTATTTAATGCTTCTGCTCAGGAATCTTCATTGGTTCTCTACTATCTCTAGGATAAAATGAAAATATCTCAGTTTGGTATTTAAAGCCTTTCAAAATCTGACTCCTGCCTATATCTCTAGGCTTATTACACATTATTCTCTTATGCCAACCTGACCAATTTGCTCTTTTCCAAAAACTACAGTCTGTTTCCTATCCCAATGTTCCCCCGTTTTTAGAATACATTCCCTCCTTACTTTAAATTTTTAGAATCTTTAACTAGCTTCATGGTTCATTTTAGGTACTACTTCCTACAGAAAGCATTCCCTAACCCCACCCCTCCTAATTATTAGTGCTCTCTTTCCCTCTTCAAATTATCCTCATATGTAAAATTGGTATAATGATGTTATTTTGAAGATAAAATGAGATATTTGTAAAGTGCTGTGCAAAACTCAAAACACCACTTAAATGATAGCTATTATTACTTGTTGTGTAAATGTATCCTCTAGTTAAGGACAGGGGTTGTTTTGTTGGTGGTGTTTAGTCTGGCATCCTCTGCTCCTAGTACAGTATCTTGCATATAGTAAGTTCTTAATAAATGCTTGTTGCACTGTATTGAGGGGAGAGGGGAATAAGCATTTATTAACTACCTACTATGTGCTAGACACTATGCTAAACACTTTGCAAATATTATTTTATTTTAATCCCCACAATTTCTTGAGGTAGATGCTATTATTATCCCCAGCTGAGAAAACTGAGTCAGGAGGTTAAGTGACTTGTCCAAGTCAAAGAGCTAGTAATTTCCTCTTGGGGCAGGATTTGAATTCAGGTCTTCCTAACTCCAGACCCAGTGCACAAGTTAGCTGACTTAGCTAACTTAGTTGAGCTCAAATTAAGCAACTGAATTAAGAGAATTTCCTGTTCTAGAAGGAAAAGAGATAGTGTGTGTGTGTGTGTGTGTGTGTCTGTCTGTCTGCTTTATTTTTTCTTCAACTCTATAGGGGAGAGTCTATACTAACTTAACCTAGGCAATGCTGAGTACCAGACCTAGATCAGGAAGACTCATCTTCCCGAGTTCAAATCTGGTCACAGACACCTACAGACTACATGACCCTGAGCAAGTCACTTAACCCTGTTTGCTCCTGTTTCCTCATCTGTTAAATGATCTGGAAAAGTAAATGGCAAACCACTCCAGTATCTTTGCCAAGAAATCCCCAACTGGGGTCATAAGGACATCTCTGAAGCGACAGGACAACAATAAATATGTATCACAGAGGGCCTCCATTCTTTTCTCCTTTCCCTTTATTTTTTCTTCTCCTCATTCTTAACTGATTATCCATAATCTTGCCATGTTTCCAGTATTCTTTTTCTTTCTCTCTCTTCACCCTGTCAGCTGGTGACTTTGACTTCCTTCCTCTTCCAATGTTTCTTCCTGTCATTGCCTCATCATAGTGAGCCTCCCCAAGTGACATTTTGGAAACTAGATTGCATGAGCCAGCTCCTTATGCAGTGCTAGGCGCTTGCCACTATATTTTTTCAAACTTCAAGGTTTGGGACAGTTTAATAGTGAGGCTTTCCATTTTTTTATTTAGATGTAAAAATTATATTTAAAAATTACTTCTTGTTAAGATGTGAGGATGTTAAGCAGTCATTAAGGAAATACATGCACAAAGAAGCTTTTAAAGAAATTCTCATGAGTTTAAATAAACCCCCAATTGAAAAGATAAAGAGAAAGAAATTAATGAGAATAGGCTAAGTAAGGCATTCTTATTTTTTTCTACTTTATTCTATATTTGTTTCTGGGGGGGAAATGAAAAAGGGATCATTCTATCTGAAGTGAGCCAGGCCCCAAGAATAAATACCCCCAGCTTTTCATGGTATTCTGTGACTCCTGGGTGCTTTGTCCTTAACGTCATGAGATATGGATTCCATCCCTGTTGCCTTTGTCACAGCAGTGAGAATCAAGAATCAAGGAAGAGCCTCTCCTTTCAGTGTCCCAGTTACAACCTCTACACAAAAGTCTACATTTCTAAAAGTCTCTTTTAAAAAGGTGAGTCTTTGAAATCTCTACATAGTAACCAGAGAGAAACTCCAGTATAGTGAACTAGATAGGAGAAACACAAAGATTAAGTTGTTCTGTCCTATGCTTTTGGCTTGACTGATGTGACAGTCTTTCGTTCCAGGCACGGAATAGTCTTATGTTCCTTTACACAGAAAGGGAAAAAGTCCCGTAATAATAGTTTACACTATATAATTCCTCAGTTACACAACTCTTTCACATATATCATATCATTGGGGCATCCCAAGAACCCTCAGGAGGAAAGGAGTTGTAATGTAAAAGACAATTATCTCTATTTTATAGATCTAGAACTAAACTTCAGAGAAGGGAAATGATCTATCCAGGATCATACAACTAATAAGTGACAGAGGCAGAACTCATATCCAGGTCTTCTGACACCAAGACCAGTCAGTCAGTTAACAGGCATATAGTGAACATCTACTATGTGCCTTCCCACTGTTGATTAGTTCCCCTTCATCCAGTATATAGCTTATTTATACATAATTGTTTGAATGTTGTGAGTTCCTCTAGGGCAGGGACTGTCTTTTGCCTTTCTCTGTATCCTTAGCCCTTAGTACATAGTGCCTGGAACATAGTAGCTGCTTAATAAATTCCACTAACTTAGTGGAATTTATTAATCTCCATTTCCCAGACCCAAGACCAATTATCCTATTCATTAGTACCAGACTTGGAATCAGGAAGATTTGAATTCAAATCCTGCCTTAGAGATTTATTAACTGTAGGACCTCAGGAAAGCCACTTAATTCTCTAAACCTCAGTTTCTTCATCAGTGAAATGGGGACAGTACTATCACCTACCTCCCAGGGCTCTTGTGAGGTTCAAATTAAATATTGTACGTGAAGCTATATGCAAGTCTTAAAAGTCCTATATGAATATCAGCTATTATTAGGTTACAGAAGTCCTCTAAAACCTAGTGAATGGCAGAGGATTCCTAATTTGATTGTGCATTAGGCCATATAAGATGTAAAAATCTTATTTAATGTATACAGAAATGATCCCTTCACACCTTCAAAGTCCTATGGTCAATACAGAAAGAAAGTCAATTTACCTGGGATAATAGGGAACATCAAGGGGGATTAGTGCTTAGTTTAGCAGTGACCTTCAAGGAACAGCATCCAATCAGAGAGAGAAATAGTGTCCCAACAGTAACGGGTGTTGTGACATTGCCCTCTGACAGACCCTTTTCAGTCCCCAGTCAGGTCTGGGGAGGACTTTGATAAAGGGCAGAATTCAAATGGACAGGACTCCTTCCAAGAATCTTGTGTTTTAGAGAAACCCACAGTTCACCAAAGCAGTTTGGTTCGACTCTAATTAGAAATCTGATTGCCGGTTGGTCTTACACAAAGGACTTTTAATTAGGGCTGAGAGAGCTTAGAAAAATCCGCTTGGCAAGCAAGCTCCCTCTCTCTATCTCTTTTTTAACATCGTGCCAAGATCACAAGGAAAAAAAGAGTGCTTAATTACAGTCAGTGTATATATCTTTAAGAAAAAAAATACATTAAGTGCTTTAAAATAGGCTCTCTTGGCTCCAGGATCAGAAAGATTTTACTTACTTCTTATCCCTGATTGGTCTCATTCTCAGTTACAGATGAATCAGACACATTTTGAGCAGCTTTAAGATTTGCTTTTCATCCAAAGCCAAGGAGGCAAATGGCAAGGAATTCACAAGCTTTTCCAAGTGATCTCATAGGTTCTTCTCACTTCACTTTCGGGACCTATTCCCACCGTCTGATACATGCTGCCTATCAACATTTATCTTAAATAATTGCTGATGATGCCTGTGTACGAATCAGGACAATCTCCGAGCCATGTAGAGCAATGCATACTCCCTACTGGAAGGCAAGTTTGGGCCCTTAATAAGTACATACTTAATACTTTTATCATGAATCAAAAAAAGGAGAATAAAGACAGGAAAGGAAAGACCACGAACAAGCAGGAGGGAGGGGAGAGGAAGGAGGGGAGCCTTCGGAGATGGGCATCTCTTAATCCTTCGCTCTGGCATATCATCTCTCAAAACTGCAGTAAAGCTACCCCCTCATTAAGTCTCTCAGTCCTAATACAGGTGACCCAAACTCCCCTTCCATCCATTTGATTCTGGCTCTGACAGCCAGTGACTTGTTAATTATTAATATGAAATATTTGATGGTACATCGAGCAGCTGAACCCCGCTTAATGTATGCTCAGGGCAGCTCTCTGAAGCTCAAATTAGCCATTCTGATGCTTGAGATTCTCCTACTGAAGTTTCCTTTTTTCCTCTCCTTTTTAGTCTTTTCCTTCTTTTTTTAATGTCTGTACAGCCCTACGCTGATTTCTTTCATCTAAACTCATGAACCCAGAGCTCTGCTATTGGATTGCATTTTTTCACTCAGTGCCTTTAAGAGAGAAGCCTTGCAATTTCACATAAAACATTTATTATTTGCTTATATCTATTTTCTAGAAATTATTTAATAATTTCTACTATTCAATTGCATTTCTTCACTTGCTATTACTCAATACCTTTAAGAAGCCCTGCAGTTTCACATAAAACATTACTTGCTTATATGTTTTCTAAAAATTATATTATCATTTCTATGGAAAGACAGCATCTTTTCCTGATTCTACCTCTCTCCCTCAATTTCCTTCGTCACATTCTCAATTTAATTTCAAGAACATGAGTTGATTTCCTTATCACTGCAATTCTGGATGCCAGTCATAGGCATTTAAATAGCATGATACATAGTAAAATAGCTAACACAGGTTTACAAATTACTACATATTATTATATTATATCTTACATTATAATAGCATATATAACATGCCAATATATTAATATTCCATTATATCAATATTATTATACTATTACATAATACTATATATTATTATACTATTATATAATGATATTGATATTAATATAATATTTATTATATTAATGTTAATATATTATATATAACATTACATACTCTATATAATTATGTATTATATCATAATATATATAAAATCTCATTTTATTCTCACAACTCAGTGAGGTAGGTGGTATGGTGATCCTCATTTTAAGCAGCTAGGTGGCACAGTGGATAGAAGCAGGAATTCTGAGTCAGGAAGCTTTGAGTTCATATTCTGACTCCAATACACTAGATGTATGACCCTGGACAAGTCACTTAACCTCTCTGTGTCTCAGTTTCCATATCTGTCAAATGAGGTTGAAAACAGCATGTCCCTCACAGGGTTGTAGTAAGGATCAAATGTGCTAACATGTGCAAAGTGTTTTACAAAACAAAGTTCTCTAAAGCAATACTATTATTTTACAAATGAGAAAACTGAGGCAGAGAGTCAGTGACTTTCTCAAGGTCACACAATTAATAAGTGTTAAGGGCAGGTTTTAAACTCGGGTTTTTCTGACTTCAAGTCTAGCACTATGTACTAGGCTACCAGCTGCATAGATACTGAGAATAAAACAATGACTATGGGAGTCAGAGGACTTGTCTATGCTATTTATTATCTGTGTGACCCTAAACAAGTCACCTAACTTCCTCAAGTTTCAGTTTCTTCCTATAAAATGAGGAGTTTGGAGAGGATGGCTTTCTACAATCCATTCCAGCCCTAAAATATGCTCCCATGATCTATTTATGTTCAATGCAAAAATAAGAAACAGAAGAAAACAGGATATAGTGTAACTCCCATAATTCAGAAAGGCATGTGCTTCATCCAGAACTCCCAGACATTTCAAATGTAATCCTTTTCACCCAGAATCTTGAGGATGGTTCCCCCCACAAATTATTTTCATCTCAGAGTGAAATCATCTTGTTTCTGCTACACTGGGTCAGAATGGGATTTGAAAGACTTCTCTCATCTGACTCAGGGTACATTCGAGGTAATCCAGTTTGCTAAGGCAAGGATTCCCAGTGTGGGAAAATAATGGCCACCTGAACGTGCTTCTATTTCACCATATTATTAAGGTCACTGTACATCTGGGGCAACAACAGTAACAAACACATTAATTAATTTCTACTGAGGCAACAATCCCTTGACATTGAAGTAAGTGCTACATGCAGTTGATGGAGGGCATGAAGGCTGACTAATTTAAGCCAGGCAAAATTCTGTGACATTCCACCTACTTGACATGCCTCGCCAGTGCCTTACCTTAGCTTCAGAGAGAGCCGCCATGCATTTATCATTATTATTATTTATGATGTTATTAAAAATAATCATGTTTACGTGGCATCTTCCTTCCAAAATGCCAAGAGCACTTCTCAGAACTTCGCACTATCTTTTTTTCTATGAGCCGGAAAGACAAATATCATTATCCCCATTTTACAGATGGGGAAATAGAAAGCACAAGCAGGCAGTTTTGCCTAAGGTAATAGTTGTTTTAATCCTTGAGTTTTATTTTCATCTCTTCAAATTTCTTTTTAAGGGTGGTAATGAGCTTTGAGGATTCATCAGAGCTGAGCCTTGTCTGAAGACTTGTTTTTAAAATTATTTCAATAAAATCTGCAATCAGATTGGCTGGAGTGGGTTTCAAACCCATGTAATAATATCTCTAATGAACCTCTGTCAGACATTTACCAGCCAGATTCTCCCACCCTTCATCAAGGCAGGGTGTGGAGATTGAAGAAAGATTATTAAGAAAGACCAAAGAACACTAGCTATGAGAGTCAGAGCACTTGCCCCTGGTATTTACTATCTGTGTAACCTTAGACAAGTCACATAACTTCCCTAGGCTTCAGTTTCCTCAACCTAATTAAACCTGGTTTAACTGGCATTGAATTATTTTAAAAGTCAGACTGAAAGAGGAAGTTGCACAATGGATATAGCTCTGGAGATGGAGTCAGAAAGACCTGACTTTGAATCTGGCCTCAAACATTTATGAGCTATGTGGCCTTGGGCAAGTCACTTTAACTTCTGCCTGTCTCTGTTTATCCATCTGTAAAATAAGGATAACAGCAAATGGTTCTGGATTGGCTAATAATGCCATCTCACAAAGCAATGACAGATTCTGAAAAGGAAAATAAAGTTGTAATTTTCCCATCAGTGGAGGCATTCAAACAGAGGTTTTGATACTTATTAAGCATGTTGGTTGGAGTGGGGAAAAAGAGGGAGAGGGAGTAAGGAGAAAGGAAGAAGAGGGAAACAGAGAGACAGACACAGAGAGTGCACATCTACTAAGTATTCACTACGTACCAGCCACTGTAAAATGCTGAAGATATATACAAAAGCACACAAGACAATGTCTACTTTCAAGGATCTTGCATTTCCTCTAGGGAAGATGTCACATAAAATGGTGCAGTAAAGGGTGGGTGGAACATCCATTCACCCCACTAGAAAAGGCAAAAGGCTAACCTATAAGAACCAGAAGGGGACTCCCTTATCTCTATTGGGATGGAGATGACATGGAGAGAGATTGTTGTAAAGAATATTATTTGGAGGTTTCACTAGATGGCTGCCAAAGACCCTTCCAACTTGGCCTTTGTGTAGTCCTGTAATCTTTCAGCGTGAAGGCTGTTTGAATACTGTATCTTTCCATTGAGATGTTCTCTCCCTGTATACTCTCCTTATACCTACGTTATTTTCTTCTCTAACCCTTCACCTATAAGTAGTCTCATTCTTGAAATAAAAACTGGATTCTGACCTAAAACTCTAGTCTTTACATGCTTCCTTAGCTGGACACATCAAAATGTGGCTCTGGGATGCCACAGCAGAAATAGCCCACCATTTGTTGTCTACTAATAGCCCACTATTTGTCGTCATTCATTCTGGCTATTTGTGATGGTGCTTTTAAATATAGATTCCTTAGTAATTGAGAGTAGGACAAAATCATTCTAGATCCAGGGCCAGATCAGGACCAATTGCATAGCAAGGTCATGGAAGGGCTTTTGGCAGAGGCACTAGTACTATTTCCCTGTCTCTTAGTTTGATACCTATGAACTTAGTCACAGTTTCATCCTTGGTTGCTATGTGGAGAGGTCCACTAAGGAAAAAGAACCACATTTTGGTCCAATATATCATATCAGCCCTGTTAACCTTGAGTCTACTAAGATCATACTTCTACTTCCAGTTTGAAAAATTATGCCTAGCTGAGAGAGGAGGAGGAGGCAGTTGTTGGACATTTTCATTTTAAGATATCATAGTGCCTAGTAATATATTTGGAAGGAGAAAGATAGACAGATATAAACAGGTAGTTTTTAGGGAAGAAATTAAATCTATCTATAGTCATATGAAAAAATGTTCTAAATTATTACTGATTAGAGAGATGCAAATCAAAACAACTCAAAGGTACCACATCACACCTATCATATTGGCTTACATGACAAGACAGGAAGATGAAAAATGTTGGAGAAGGTGTCAGAGAGTTGGAACACTAATTCATTGTTGATGGAGCTGTGAGCTGATTCAACCATTCTGGAGAGTAATTTGGAACTATGCCCAAAGGGCTACAAAAACATGCATAACCTTCAACCCAACAATATTGCTTTTAGGACTGTAACCCAAAGAGGTCATAAAAATGGGGAAAATGGGAAAAGGTATCACATGTACAAAAATATTTATAGCAGCTCTCTTTGTGGTGGCCAGAAACTGGAAATCGAGGGGGTGCCTATCAACTGGGGAATGGCTGAACAAGTTAGAATACTATTGCTCTATAAGAAATGATGAACAAGAGGACTTCAGAGAGGCCTGGAAGGTCTTCTATGAACTGATGCTGAATGAAATGAGCAGAACCAGGACAGCACTGTACACAGTAACAGCCACAGTGTGCAAGACTTCCTATCTAGTAAATTGTGTCACCTCCCATCTAGTAAATTGACTAAGATAACAAAATATGAGAACAGATAGTGTTGAAGGGAGTATGTTCTAGGAGTATAAAGTGGTTCTACCATGCTGGAAAGCAGTTTGGAATTATGCTAAAAAAGTTACTCAACTGCACATAATCTTTAACCCAGAAACTCTTGCAAGGGATATGCCCCAAGGAGGTCAATGATAAAATAAAAGGCCTCATAAGCACACGTAGATATGCACAGCACACAATAACACTTCATGTAGTAGCAAAGAATTGGAAGCAAAGTAGTCCACAGACTGGGGAATGGCTAGAGTCCCAGGGTAGGGAACCTGTGAGCTTGAGCCCATATGTGACCCTTAAGTCCCAAGTGTGGCCCTTTGACTGAATCCAAACTTCACAAAACAAATCCCCTTAATAAAAGAATTTGTTCTATAAAACTTGGACTCAATCCAAAGGCTGCACCCAAGGACCTATGAGGCCATATGACGCCTCAAGGTTCCCCACCCCTAGAAATTGTGGTACATGAATGTGATGGAGTATTACTGCCCTGAAAGAAACTACAGATGTGATGAATAAAGAGATGCATGGGAAGAATGCAAAATTACATAAGATCAACAAGCAAAAACAAGGTACACAATGATTGCAACAATGTAAATGGAAAGAACAATACTAAAAAAATTTAAAAATGAATATTTTGAAATCATAATGATCAAACTTGGCTCCAAAGATGAGATATGACAAGGCACTTCCCCAGGTTCTTCATAGAGGAGTGAGATTAAGTGTATGAAATTCTATATATAATATCAGGTATTTTTGATATGTTGATTAATTTTGCTGAATGTTGTTTTTTTCTTCCCTGTTATAAGAGATGGCTTTGAGGGTGAAGGAAGAAGGTTGGGAAATGTGAGTGATATCAAAACAAAACATATCAATATATCAAATTGATATCAAAAGATATCAATATATCAAAAGCTTTATCCATATCAAATAACATCTTTTTTAAAGAAAAGAATCCTCCACATCATGGATTGTGGTCACGCAGCCAAGTCTGAGAGCAGGTCATAACTCAGTGCTCCCAAACAGCACTAGAATGATGCTCTCACATAGTCGTATTAGCAGAACTGCTAGGAGTCTCATAATCAGTAGCTTTAGGGACCTGCTACTGCTGCCTTCTGTATCTTGCCTATAACCCCATGACCAGTGACATCAGACTAATGATCTGTGTTTGCCACGTTTGTACATTTGTTTCTTCACACTGATAATCTCTATGTTAACACAAAGTCTTAACTTAGCCAGGCTAAAGTGAAGAAGTATAGTAGTGAAGGGTAAATAGTTTACATCCAGCTCTCTGGTAGGGAAAAGACACATAACACATCTTGAAGTTGAATCTGCATTATTAACATTGTTTCCACCACTTTCTTACATCTAGACAATCAACAAAACTTAATTTGTAACTATTCCTAGTTTCTAGGTTAGAAATGCTCACATTGAAAATTTAACAATCAGCTCTTACAAGCTGGTCCCAACATACCACTGGATGGTCAATGAAATGAAGAGGAAGACTTGGCTGTAGAGGATGCTGTAAAGAATAAAGTAACAAAAATTAGGGACAGATTGAAAATGAGGGAGTAGTTGTGAGGGAAGATTTTAAATAACCTTAAATTTAATTATCCAAAAGCAGAAAGTGGAATCAGACAATCTCTCAAAATCATAGATTCAGAGCTAGAGTAAGAGCTCAGAAACCATCGAGTTCAACTCCTTCATTTTACAGATGAGGAAACTGAGGCCTACAGAGGTTATAAACTGTAACCCAAGGTGATAAACACTCAAAGGTAAGATTTGAACCTCATTCATTTGATTTCAGAATCAATGATCTTTCCATTATACCACACTGCCTCTGATCACCTACAATTTTTCTTTTGTTTTTTAATATCTTGACTTTTCATAAAATCATTAGCTTCTATCTGCTCCATTCTAATCTTTAAGGAATTATTTTCTTCAGTGAGCTTTTAGATCTCCTTTTCCATCTGGCCAATTCTGCTTTTTAGGGCATTCTTCTCCTCACTGGCTTTTTGGATCTCTTTTGCCATTTGAGTTAGTCTATTTTTTAAAGTGTTATTTTGTCAGCAGTTTTTGGGGTCTCCTTTAGCAAGCAGTTCACTCATTTTTCATAATTTTCTTACATCACTCTCATTTCTCTACCCAATTTTTACTCTACTTCTCTTACTTGATTTTCAAAATCCTTTTTTGAGCTCTTCCTTGGCCTGAAGCCAATTCATCTTTTTCTTGGAAGCCTTGGATGGAGGAGCTTTGACTTTGTTTTCTTCTGTTTGCATGCTTTGGTCTTCCTTGTCCCCAAAGTAAGATTCTATAGTCTGATTCTTTTTCCGGTTTTTGCTCATTTCCCCAGCCACTAACTTAACTTCTGAGTAAATGTAGTTCTCTGCTTCCAGTGGAGGTGGGGTGTGTACTGTCAGCCACTTGATCCCCCCATAATCTGTGGGCCTAGAGCTCCAGAAACAGTGGCTGCAGCTGCCCCTGCAGCTACTGTGGCTGCCAAGGTTTCTCCACCCTCTCCCTCCTCAGCCATCCTGGGTCTGGGGCCAGACCACTCCACTCTCCTGCACTGGTCCTACAAGCTTTTCCCACTGACCTGACAATTTATCCTTAGTGTTTTTGGGTCACGAAGTCTGGAAACCACCACAGGTATGAGAGATTCAATCTCCCCAACGCCTGCACAGGTCCCATGTTTGCTGGCATGGCATTGCATTTTGTTCCAAGAGTGGCAGAATAGACACTTATTGGTGACCTTCCAGGCTGTCTTGGTCTGGAGCTTTGCTTCACTCCATCATTCTGTGGGTTCTACAGCTCCAGAATGTTATTAGAGTCATTTTCTTATAGATATTTGGTTAGGCTTGGGGGCAGTACTCTAGAAAGTCTGTGCTGTTACTCCGCCATCTTGGTTCCACCTCCCACCTACAATTTTTCTTAAAGAGAAAAAAATAGTTAATAATTCTGTAGTTCTATATCCACTATCTACAAATGTGAAATTTGGCATTGTCCTGAGGAATAATTCCAATTTTAAGTATTTGAAAGGAAAATTTCATATACAAGTTGGGATTCCACATGGTTTCTTGGTCTCCAACATTTCCTTTATTTAATCAATCAATCAATAAACATTTATTAAGCTCCTCCTACGTGCAAGATACTGTACTAAGTGCTTAGGATATGAAAAGAGGCAAAAAGTAGTCCCTGCCCTCTAGGAACTTACAATCTAATGGCAGAGACAATAGTAGGATCAAATGCAATCACCTACATACACCACTAGACGGAAAGAGCATCAACATCTGAGTAGTCAGGGAGGCTCTTAATAAACAGCTACTCAGAGTTCCATCCAGGGAATCAAAAGGTCCTTCTCATGAGCAAAAAGCAAAATGCCAGTCTCCCAGAATATATAACAAAGACTCAGTCCCTGAATGGCTCAGAGCCAGTAGGCACAAAACTTACAACAAAAAATCCTACTTTCCTTGTGCTTACATCATAGTGAACAGATCCACTGATACCCAAAGTAGTCACAATTTCCTCTCCACCAACACAAATCTAAAAGTGTCAATAACTTAGGGAAGCCTAGAGAGTTGTCTGAAGCACACAGTTGATGTGATTTGCCCAGGATCACTTGGCTAGTAAATGTCAAGATTTGGTATTTCAATCCATCTTCCTATGCTCAACACTCTATTTACTCTACCACACTAATTCGAAGAGAAAAGGAATGGGTAAGATTTGTCTCAGGATCTAAGATGGCCATGTAATTCAGGATCTAACCCTGTTTAAATGCACAACATGAAATTATATGTAGCCCATAATAAAACCTCATTGGAAACATCCTTCCCTCCAGCCCAGCTTCATATTTGCTGTTTCCACCAGTTTACTCCCCAGGACCATCCATTCTTAGATTCTCCTTCCTGAGAAGTGCTCAGTTCAACAGATGTAGTTATTTACTTCCATTCAAGAATTTGCATATTTGTTGAAACATACAAATGTTAGGACATAGAATTAATTTTCTTAGACCCAGATAAACAATGATCCCCAAAAGTCCCCCATTTTTCTTAATATTCCTCTAAAGAGTTGAGAAAAATAAGTCCAGGAGTTTCACTTTATTCTCCAGTTGCATCATGCTGGAAGTTTTCATTTTTTTAAATGTCAGATATTTCTTTCACAGTTTTATGAAAAGTTGCATTTTTCCACTACTATCATAAATAGGGCCAATGAACCACAAAGGCTCTTTAGGAAATTGCCTGCATCCTCTAGTAAGTGGTACTTAACCATATGGAAAGAGGTGGACTGTAATGACTCAGGGAAAGTGTCTCTCTCTCTGCTTGCGTGAATGGAAAAACATTCAAGAAGGTTACTTGATATGTTTCAGTTTTTGCAAAGAATGCTACTGATGTACAGCAGTGGGATTCTTATGTGAACATTAGTGATTTCAGAAAATAAAGCCAGACTGGTGCCTATGGAACAAGAGTATATTCTAACAGATAAATACCAGGCTCTGTGCTGTCCATGTGGCATAAGACATTGATCAATCTGGTGTGTAGTCCTCTATATTTCTCACTCTTTTAAACGCTCATGTCTCTGTTATCCTGGACTCACCTTTTGGCTCTCCACCCAAATCCTTAATATTGAATGCACACTGAAATTCAGATGTAGTCAGGGGAATATAAAGTAGAAAAATAAAGTCTGAAACTTGAAATTTTAGCATTCATAAGATGTTAGTTATAGCTCTATAATTCTGTAAGTGTCTAGGATTACCTATGACACTTAAACAAATCTTAACTATAGACTCATTGTCAGATGATCTTATTATTTGAACTGTCATGCATTCGAACCCCTGATAACTATTCAGTAGGTCAAGAAATATTTATTAAATTCTTACTTCGTGCCAGGCACAGTGCTAAGCTCTTGGGATACAAAGAAAGGCAAATATATCAGCACCTGCTGTCAGGGAGCTCACTTTCTAAAGGAGGCTACAACATGCAAACAAATATATACATATAACATACACACACAGTGTAAATGGTAGATCACCCTAAGGCAGGTCACTAAAAGGTTAACCTTTTACTACTTGTCATTTAGTAGTAATAAGCAGAGTCTAAAGTGAATGTAACAAGACTTGGGTAAGTTTTGATGGGGAAAGGAAGAAAGAGACAGGAATATGGCACACCACCAAGGATACAGGACTGGATTGGCTGCCACGATGGAAAGGCCAAGGCAACCAAAAGTCATCCTGTAGACCCTGGATGGAGTGGGGCAGGAGGAAGGGAACATTAATATGGAAAGATTTGGGGGAGTAGGGAACATGTGTTGAGCTAGTAGCTGAGGATGCCAAAGACCATCTGGTCTTTGCTTACCCCATAATTTCTGTTCAAGTTTTTTTTTTTTAATGAGTTATATGTATGTGGGCAGTAGCTCATCATCGGCCCCCTCTCTGTACCCTTCCCTGGGTACATAAATGCATATGTTGGCAGGATGGGCAGGTATAGATGGATTGCAATCACCGTTGAGGGAGAGATTGTCCATATTACTAAGACCACTGATCCATCAAGTATCAGCAAATACTAATACAGAGAACATTCAGCAGGTTCATCAAATCTATCTTTGAATTCACCCATAACTCCTCACGGAGTTCTTTACTTATACTAGGTACTCAGCAACATTTTTCTGATTCAGTTCAATATGCAATTATTAAATGCCCTAGTACGGCAATTATTCCCCCTACTCCACCAAATTGTCATCAAAGGATCCCAAAGACTAACAAGGCACAATTAAGGCCAAAACAAGGTCCATTATAGTGAAGATCAGAATCAGAGAATATCCACTATAGTTCTCACAGCTTAATTTTTTTACCCTCCTCCCCAAACAATACACACTCAGACAGTACATAGGCTTGCTATCCCCTTCCCCTTCTCCTACTCACAGGGATACATGAATGCTGAATTCCTAATGTGTGTAACCAAAATGAATTGCTGAACTCTCTATCAAAAAGTGACTTTCTGTTTGAGTGACACTGATGTCTCCGGTCTTGTTGCTCCTATCTACTTTTCTATTTTTAGTTCCGTGACTTCTCTCTAAAATTACATCGCCTGATACAGAAAGCAGTTGCCAGGAGTTATTTAACAAGCATATCAAACAGCCTTTAAAAGGTTGCTCTCTTCCTTAGATTACGTCCTGCCCTAGGACAGGCATTGCAGAATGTCTCATTTCACTGCGCACCTGATCTTAAGGGTATTTGCTTCAAGTCATAACTTTTGTCCTATTTGATAATAAAAAACATAAGAGATCATCAAAGACAATTATGACTGCCAGCACCATCTTCTCCAAGGATAATCTTCAGTTCAATTAAGAATTTATACATCATCTTTTTCTTAGCAATATATTCAGTAAGTCATTTTGCTAGCCTTGATTTCTCCTGTATAATGGGGATGATTACACTTCCTCATCCTACTTCACAAGGGTACTTACTGTAAGTTAAAATGAGATGATAAATTGGAAATGCTATGAAAATAGAAGCACTCTAAAAATTCCATGTTGATAATAGGCAGTGTGATTGATAAGGTTGACTCAGAGTCAGGAAGACCTGAGTTCAAATCCTGCTTCTCAACCATACAGGTTATAACTCTGGGAAAAACAGAGAGGTAGGTATAGGGAGGAAGAGACAGCAAGACAGAGATAGAAAGAGAGAGAGACAGAAAAAGTGCTTCCTGTATGCCAGGCACTTTGCTAAAAGTTGAGGAGATAAAAACATAAGCAAGTAAAACAGTTCCCTCAAAAAACCTCATATTCCAATAGGCAAAGGCAAAATAAAGGAGTTAGAAAGGGAGGCAATGGTGGTTAATGTGGCCAGCCAGGAAAAATAAGAAGAATTTGGAAATAGAGTCCAGGAACAGTGAGGTAAAGTGTGGAAACTCACCCTCTCAGTGCCCTAATCATCTCTCCAAGACTATAAGTTACAGAACAGCAAAAATTCTGCATGAACTCATGAGTCTAGATTTTTTAAAACCTAAAAAGGTGTATCCCAAAATTCTTAGTGCTTAAAACTTCATTAAGACTTTTGGGATACCCTGTAAAAATATATCTATATAATATTATCAAACTATATTAATATATGATTTATTATATTGATATATTGCATGTGATAATATATTAATATATGGCATGTGTTAATGTTATATACTAATATATTATTATACTAAGCTCCTGACTACAGATTATATATGTTGTGTGTAACATGTATGAGTTGAGAATCAATCCAACCGGAGGTAAGATGAACCTCACTAGGTGTGTAGTCTAGTTCAAAAAAGAGAAAAATGTGAATTTTGCCCTCAGGGAGTTTATAATGTCATAATATAGAATGTATACTATGTCACATCATATGTATTTATCATGTTGACTCTGTCCACTACAAATTCTTACTCAATATATTATATATATTATATGTGTTAAACACACATATTAAACTTCTTATCTAATTTCCATTGAACCCTTACCACAAGACAATCCTTTTATTCCATTGGTAATTGATGTTCTATCACACTTGCCACAGCCGCTGCAGCTGAGATTATAAAGCAGCGCCTATCACACAATAAGTGCTTACTAAATGTTTGTTGATAGACTGATTTTTTGATATGTCACTATTCTGCTCAATAAATTTCAATGGTTCTTTATTATCTCTGACTCTAAGATCAAATACAAATTCCCTCTGTATTGAAAGCCTTTCACAACCTGGCTCCGTCTTACATTTCCATCTATATTATATATTACTCCCCCTTCACACATCCAGGAATGTAGCCTTCTTATAGGTTCTTATACATGACATTCCATCCCTTTGTGCATTTGCCTGGGTCCCTCCCATCCCTGGAATGGACTCCTTTCTCATCACCACCTGGTAAAAGTTCTAGATGTTTTTCAAAGCTCAGTTCAAGAGCCTCCTCCTACATGAGATCTTTCCTGATCTCTATAGATGTTAGTGTGTCCCTCCAAAATTACCTTGTTTTTATTTTGTATATGTTTGATATATAATTTATGCAGTTGTTGTTTTCCCTCAAGAGATTATAAGATCCTCAAAAGCAAGGACTTTCATTTTTGTTTTTGTGTTTATTTCCAGTACTTGGCAAATAATAGGTGCTTAATAAATGCGTGTTATTTAATTCCTTTGAGGGAAGTAAGGCAAGTATTATCCCATTTAATAAAAGAAATTGAGACTCATAAATGTTAAGTGGCTCTCCTAAGGTCATATGGTGAGACAACACTATTTACTTTAAACAAGATCTTAACACCATACTATAAACCAGACTATACCACATCTAAGGAACTAAAACATCACACTGAGTTCTTCCATTTCTGTGTTGTTTTGTTTTGTTTTCCAGTTGAAGGAACTAGGAGAGGGTAAGACTCAAGATCCAGTTACTTATTTAGGGATATAATAGATGGGGAAAAAAGGCAAAGAACTCACCAGCATATCTAAATGGCCGAACCACCACATTTATGAAAAATCGGCAAGTGTCCTTTCAGCATTCCAAAAAGACAGAAAGTCTGTTTATGGGATGGATATCTTATTAGAATGAGGAATAGATATGGAGAGGCTAGGAAAGAAAGAAAGAGTTTCTCTACAGAGAAGGGAATAGGGATTTCATTAATTAAAAGGAACTAGCTCCCTGAGAAGAAAGTTCCTTCTACTAATGCAGGTCAACACCTTCTAATCTTAAAGAGTTGTCTGCAGCAGAGGTGTCAAATTCATAAAATTCCTGAATGAGACTGGAACTAGATTAAACTGCAACTGGGAGATATTTAACAAAAATACATTAAAATATAACACAATATAATGTTAATTTGTGGCTTTCTAAATCAATACTCAGCCCAGAAGTGTCTACTTCTGTTTGAGATTGACACCATTGGTCTACTACACCAGGAGATTAAAGGGCAAATAGCCACTAAGTGTCAGGGGAAGTCCTGGAACCAGGAGGACCAGGAAAACCTACTTTCCATCCACTATGCCATAGCTGCTTCTCACAAAGGACAATGAAAGGGAAATTCCTAACCCAAAGGCAAATATGACAGAAAATCATACCTTGATATTGAAAAAGGAGAATCTTTTCCATAGAAGAGTTAATGGACCAGTTAGAGTAATTCAAGCACAGTTAATCATCAGGAGTGGGAAGTATTGATCGAAGTGGGGTGACAGAAATAAAATATGGAGCCAGGCTGCTGAGCAAACAATATTGGAAGGAAGATTTTTTAAAAGTGGCTCAAGGATTATAGCTGCTGAGCTGAAGTTGGAGTCTCTCTCACCGTATCTCTCCCTTCCTTTCCTGATCACTCAAGGAAATTGACACTGTCTATCCTAGAGACCTCAAACACCCTTCTGGCTTCAATTATCACATCTATACTTTTATCTTCACACCTAACCCACTAGTTTACTTCCAACTGACTACAGGGCATTTCTATTTGGATACCCTGCTGGCAAATCCAATTCAACCTGTTGGAAACCAAACTCTTCATCTTCATCCCACAAATGAGCTCCTTCTTTACTTTACAGATGTGGCTGAGTGATTTGTCCTGTCAAACTGTGGCAGAGCCAGAATTACAACTAAGGTATCTAAACTTCCAGTCCCGGTGTTTCATCTACTATAACATATACTCTCCTATTACCCTTATTACCATGATAGATATGTACCTATGTATGTGTATATGAATACATATATATATGCATTGGTTTTTAGATAAATTTGTATACATATGTATATCTTGATTCATAATCTCAGTGCTCCTCCTACTACACCATATGATCTCCTATTACCCTTATCACTATATAGGTATATATACATACACTTGTTTACATACACACATGCACATATACACACAAATTATATAGACACATATGTACATGTATATTTTGCCTCTAATAGTGCCAGCTAACATTTGCATAGCACTTTAAAATTTGCGAACTGCTTTATAAATATTATCTCATTTTATCCTCACAATCCTAGGGAGAAAGTACTGTTATTATATCCATTTTACAGATGAGGAAACAGAGACAGACAGAGGTTAAGTGACTTGCCAGAATCACACAGCTACTAAGTATCTGAGGTCAAATTTGAACTCAAGTCTTCTTGGCTGCAGGTCCAACAATCCATCACTTTTAAAAACACAACTTTCATCATGCTAATACTCTGCTCAACCATCCTCAAGGGCTACTACTACCCTGAAAATCATTTATGTGTAGGCAGTGTAGACCTCAGTAAAGTATGATCTGAAACACTTCCCTGTGCCCAAGTTTATTCCCCATTCAGGTTCCAAAGCATCTGAAACTATTATTAAAAATTCATGACCTTCTCCAGCTCTCCCCTTTTCAAAAAAGGAATAATTCTAGGCGATTTAACACATCAAGTCACTAATACCTAAGTGAGAATTAATTTATCAAATGGCTTCCCTCCCTAACAGAAGGGATTCAAAGCAGTTTGAAATCACTGGAGCAGGGTGGAGGACCAAAAAGTATATATAACTTTTAAAAGAAACGCAAGCTATATGGAATAGAGATTTGCTGTTTCATATAGAATCTACTTTTTCTGTTCTACTTTGTATGTAGAAAATGCTTATTTTTTATGTCTGTTATTACATTCAGAATAAAAATTTTAAAAACCAAGGTGGATAGGAAGGGGTTATGAGTAATACCAAAAAGGTGTCTAGCCTAATCTGGATTCTTCATGTACATCCTTCAGTACTCCTATCACATTCTGTCTTTTTTTTTTTAAACAAACTGTGATTTATAGTATAGGGAGCTTGCTATGAGGAAATACTAATACAGATTTTCACTTTCTTTGTATCTTAAGGTGTTATTTGGGGCACTGAGGTGTTAATAAACTTAACCAGATTCACACAGCCAAAGTGTAACTTTGCCCAAGACAATATTTGAGCCTAAGTCTTGCTAACATGGAAGCGAGCTCTTTATTCACTAAGCAATGCTGCCCCTAGCCAGTTGTCCTTACTTCTCATTAAATATCACTCACCTTCCACCTTAGCTGTGATAATCTTTGCTGTTCTAAGAGGATATGCTTATTCTTGCCTTCTCAAACATATTCTTTCTCCTACCTAAAATATCCATTTCTACATATCCAAGGCTAATTTTAATTTCCACTTTTTCTATGAACTATTCCCCAAACGAGCCATTCCCTACTCATCTTTTGGAGTACTCCACTTTTGAACTGCCAGTGAATGCATTTATCGTATGTACTCTACACTTAGCTGTATTGATTGTCTTGTTCTGACTGCTTAATGTGCTTAAGTCAAAGCTTCCCAAGATCATTAGCTCCTAGAGGGCAGGAATCTTGTTGCAAACTGCCTTTGAAATTCGCATATCTGCTCAGCTAGTGTTAGAAGCTTAGTTGGCATTCAATAAATACAATACTCAGATGAGTCAATCTATGATCTCACCTTTTTAGATAAGCCCTCTGCAGACCCACATACATCCTTTTTCTTTCATTCATTCGACAAGCATTTAGTGAAAATGTTCCATATGACAGGCACCATCGTAGGCACCAAGGATAAAAAGACAGACATGAAAAAGCCCATACCCTTGGGGAGCTTATGTTCTGTTGTGATTTGTATCCATGTATTTTTTTTCACATCATCAATAGAAGTTTCATTTTAGGTACTAGAAGTCTTTTAACATTTCAGAGGTACCAATGTCAAATTTAGGCTGTCCTTTTGTTATCTCTCATTCATACTACATGCCCTGCCTCCCTCCTTTCTAATCATTTGCATCATTGGCATTGTCTTTTATTCCACTTCTTAAGAGCAAGTCATCATTGGTAACATTCTATAGTCTTCTTATATCTACTATGTATGTATCCATTGCCTTTTGGGTGGCTCATAATTTTGATTCTTCTGAGACTGTGGTATTCCATGACTTGTAGCCATCTCCCTAGGTGATTACCAATGTTAAAGAGATAGGCTTTCGTAGCTGTGAGCAGTTTGAGATCATAACCTGGAATACAGTTGGCACTTAATAAAATGTTGATTAACTATAATTGATTAAAAGCACTGTGCAATTTCTCAAGGGCAGCCCAGATGTATCACTATTCAATAGAGCTGCCTGTCTAACACAACACCTATGAGCAAAGGAAAAGGAGTGTGTCCTTGCGGATAGAGTTTTAGATTCAGGAAGACGAGTTCAAATTCTGCCTCTAGCATGGTCAGTTCCCTTCACAATTTTCTAATCTTGCAAACAAGTCACTGAGCTATATGGGGATGGGAATCCTAAAAAGAGTTCTCTATAATGAAAGGGCAGCTAGGTGGTGCAGTTGATAGAGTGCTGAACCTCCAATCAGGAAGACATCTTCCTGAGTTCCAATCTGGTCTTAGACACTTACTAGCTGTGTGACCCTGGAAAAATCATTTAATCTAGTTTGGCTCAGTTTCATCATCTGTGAAATGAGCTGAAAAAGAAAGTGGCAAACCACTCCATTATCTTTGCCCAAAAAAAACCCTAAATGGGGTCACAAATAGTGGGAAACTACTAAATGGCAGTGAAATAACAGGTCAGGGCAAAAAAAAAAAAGAATTTTAAAGATGTAGCTATAGATAGTTACTTATGTACGCAAATATAATTATATAAAAGTAGCAGATATGCTCATACATATTACACATAATACACATACACACAGTATATCATAACACATACGTATCTATCTTGACTAACTCAATGAACTGCCATAAAGCTGCATGCATGCTCTGGCAAAATATATGTTTCTTTCCCATTATTTTTCCAGTGTAAATGGTTAATCCAATATCCTTTGCATTATACCCTATAGTAGACTTTATAGTGGTCTGTGTTTTAATGCCACTAGCACAATCATCTTCAAATGGGAATCTTCATAATTGACAGGAAATTTTTTTGTTTGGACTTTATGCAGGACAAGACTTCCTCCATGAACGTGGTAGATGAGCCTATCTTCTTATTTTATGCCTTGTTTGAGATTATTACCCACTAGATTGCTGAACAGAGTTATCACCATAGTCTCCTCTATCAGAATCTTGTATAACTCCAGTTCCATGAACAGTTAATCCCAGCCCTGCAGGAATATATGTTATGCAGTGATGACTTAGTAGGAATCTTGCTGAGAGCACAGTGAAAATCCAGGCAAACAGCATGGTCTCTACCAGCTTAATATGCTATTGAAAGAATACTCAAGAACTTGAGGAGCTTCATATGTGAGATCCAGGCTAGAAAAAAAAATCACATAAATTTGACTTTTCTTTTTTGTTCCTTTGACCATGATTAGGTTTTCAGGTGCATTTCCTAGAAAAAAAAAAAGACAAATCTCACTGAATTAGGATTTCTATTAAAATCATTAGTTCATTTCTAGAGGGCAAAGTTCAAGACCTAAAGATCCTCCTGTCATAATTCAACAAACCAATTAAAAATAACTCAGTTCAATCCAATTCAACTAATTTCACATTTATTTCTATGTAATTTACACATGATGACATTTATATAAACTTATAATAGAGATACATATTAATTGAATTGAAATAGACTAACTTGAATTGTTCTGACAATACAGTATGAAATTCTCTAATGAAATGAAAAATTAACTGCACAAAAGGAAATTAAGAAAGGTGTAAAGTAATTGGAAAAGTATGAAAAAGAAATCTGTACTTTTGGATGGGTAATACTTTCTATCTGGGATTGCCATAATACAATTAGCCACAGAAAAGGTTATACGACTCCTAAGCATGTGACTGAATAGGCTTACACAATTTCATTCAACAAATATTTATTGCATGTATATGCTTTGCAATGCCCTGAGGAATTCTATAAGATATAGCTCAACTAATTGGGTGACTGGGTAGAAAAATGGCACATGGATTTAGCATCATTGATAAACGCGCTGTGAAAAATATCTAATCTCTCATAAAGGCTCATCAATTGCTTAGTTGCTGAATGCTGGATGCTGAATAGTATGGAAAAATACTTGGGACTCATTTTTCATAGCTCAATGAAGACATCTGGCCAATGTGCATCATATGTTAAATAAGTGGGAACTCAGATATATTAAAAATTAATAGAAAATGATATGAATAATGAAACTGCAGTGGTGTATAAAATGATCACACATCTCCAGGTTAGGAATGCATCAAAGACATAGTATTGCTATGTGACCTTATAGTCCTTAAATTGGTGACCTGAATGTGTCAAAGACAATTCCTAGAAAAACGGTAACAAGGCACAAAGTAAAGAAATGAGATAGTGTCTAAGGATACCAAGTTGTACTTGCTATTTCTTTATAAAAGGAGATACCTGGACTATATCTTTCTGGAAACCTTTAGAGAGAGCACCACACAGTCCTAGGAGAATTCTAAACCTAAACTATAGTGACCTTAGCTGAACAATGAATCAGTTTCCCTAGAGCCATTAATCAATCAATCAATCAGTATGTATTAAGTACTTACTATGTGCCAGGCACTGTATTAAAAGAGGCAAAGGACTGCCCCTGTCCTCAAGGAGCTTACAATTTAGTGGGGGAGACAACATACAAATAAACATATACAAAACAAGCTATATACAGGATAAATAGGAAATCATAGAGAGAAGGCACTAGAATTAAGAGAAATTAGGGAAAACTAATAAAAGATGGAACCTAAAGACTTTGTGAGCCAGAATGGTCCGTCTTTCAACAAGTATAGAGGGCATTCATACATATTCGCACTTGCCTTGCCTTGCATATGTAATTTCCAGAGAAAAATATCACACAACCACACTTAGATGGGCTCATTCCCCAAAAGGTTTTCTATTTTCTATTTATTTCCTCTGCTGTTTTCACAGCAAATATCTTCCTCATCACATCTGAACCCAACCCAATCCCTATTCCTAGAATGCATTTTTAGTCCATTCATGCTCTGAATATATATATAGGTCCAAGAAAAGGAAATGAGTTCCTAGCATTTCCTAGCAAATTAAAGACAGGTAGGGACCAGCAACACAGGTGATAATGCATGAATTTACAAAGCCTGCCTTACTTGATATTTCTTTGATGCAGCTCATTTCTGCCTAAAAGGAATTTCATGGTAATGAAATCTCCTCTAAGATCGTGCTTTCTTAACAAGAGATATGTTGGGACTGTTTATTCTCTGCAGCATTGCTATGTGTGGCATGACCGTGTGTGTGTGTGTGTGTGTGTATGTGTTGTGTTGTGCTGGTGTCAGTGTGAGATCTTCACTATATTTTGAAGGCTGATTTCAAAGAATAAAACAGATAGGCATGTAATTGGCTGGAACACTAAATTCTTCTCTAATACTCTTAGCTCACAAAATTCTAATGCTTGCTTTTCATTATGAGGATTTGGAGTTTATACTTTATTTAGTGCTAATGTCTCACTGCACATTTTCTCTCCTGTAATGCTAGTGCAAAGTCAAAGACCCTGATTTACAAACTGAGAGGTTTCTGAAGTACTATTTTTAGAACAATGCTGTACCAGATTTACACGAGGGGTGGGGGAGGGGAGGGGGAACTACTCCACAGTCACTTTTGAGCAAAGTAGCATTCACTGCATAATAATGAGGTACTAATTGCTCTTTGTCATCACTTTTTATGCAAATTGCTGAGAGCATTTGCCCAATACGCATTTTACATTTTAACAAAGAAAGTGGAATCTTGACAAACAAGATTGCTATTCAGAGGCAAAAATAAAAATATCAGCTATGAACTACAACTGGTAAGGTATGTGACGAAGGATGTCAATATTTTCCTATTATGTCAATTTTCCATTATTACATCCATTTGACCAATGAGTTTTCTTTGACTTTAAAGTAATGGCTTATATGTCAAGGAAAAAATAAATTTGTGCGTGAAATGAGCCTATTTTGTACATCTTGCAATTTATAAAAGAAGTTTGATGTGAAAATCATCTTTCCAGCAGAATTTGAATAGACTAGGTCAAAATGCAAGCTATCAAAATGAATCAAGTTATGTCAAAGTACTTATCCCAGGTATATGTCTTACTATATGAGAGAGCACTTTGGTACTTCAAGCAGATTTCCACTTTTAAAGGATAAGCAAGGGCCTCGTTAGAGAACAGAAAATGAATCAAGTATCATAAGTAAGTGCATTTTGGAGACAACTGGGGTATTCAAACACTGGCCTCCACACTAATACTGGACCCCTCCTCCATGCCATTGATACCAGTTCATTGAGTAACAGAGGTAATTTTTTGTACAGCGTGCTGTCAACTTCTGTGTCCTTTCCCTATTCTTGCCTTTTAGTGCATTCTTCTGACCTGACTTGTGATATTTTCATTTCCTGTAACCTGAAGGAGTGGCTTCTGTTCACTAACAGACATCATTTTTCTCTTCTGACCGTTTCCCCCTTTTATCCATCACTTTGTATTGTATTATCTTTATCCTTGCTTCCTATGCCAAGTATCATCAAAATTCCCCTAATCTATTACTGAGGAATAAAACGGCATCTTTAAGGATTAATGTCCTTATGGCACCACTTTCATCACATCTCAAAAACCTTCAATTGCTCCCTATTGCTTAACTATATCAAGTTCAAATTATTCTGTCTGGTTTTTAGTTCTACATCATATTGTCCTGTACTTCCTATCCAATTTCATTTCCCTTTATTCTTACACATGCTCTATCCATTGAAGTCAGGTACATTTCTTTACTTCTTTATCCTCCCCCTTCCACTCCCACAAATGCATCATGTACTTTTCCTTACTCCATGCTTTCATTTGTGTTGTTTTTCCTACCTAGAATGCCTTTCCTTCTTACTTACCTGCGTCTGTAAATCCAATCCATCTTTCAAGACTCAATTCAAGTTCTATTTTTCTTTTTTTTTTTTTTTTTTTTTGGAGGCAATCAGAGTTTTGACTTGCCCAGAGTCACACAGCTAATGTCAGAGGCCAGATCTGACTTCAGGTCCTCCTGATTCCAGTGCTGGTGCTCCATCCACTGCACCCCCTATCCACACCCCAGTTCCACTGTTTTTTGAAAACTTCTTGGCCACTTCAACCCTTGCTGATTTCTTCTGTCTGTAAACTCCATGGCATTTATTATATAGTCTACACCACACCAATTACTAATGCACTTAATGATATATGATCTTGTAATGTTTGCTATTCATACCTCTACCTCACTGTAAACTCCTCAATGGCAGGGCCTATGTCTTAAAAGAATAATAATAAGTTAATTATCAATTGATATTATGTTAATAATAATAAGCTCATGTGTGTCTTGTTTCAGAATCTTCAAAACCCTTTCCTTAGAAAAACTCTGTTTTTCTAAGTGTTGATCTCCATTTTATAGATGGGAACTATGAGGCTTACAAAGGCTATGACTTACCCAAGATTATAGCTAATAAGTGTTTTGACTTAAATATTAGCATTCTTTCTCACTACACCATGCTGTTTCTACAATTAAAAGAAGAAGTCTCAGACTGATTCACTATCCCTCCCAGTACTTTCTGCAAGATATAACTAAAGACATCGATTGATTAATTGACATAGTGAAGCCAATAGGATAAAATGCTCAAATATTCAAATGGAGATAGAAAGAAAAAGAGAAAGAAGGAAATAAGGAAGAAAAGGAAGAAGGAAAGCAGGGACGAAGGAAGGCCAAATGCCTGATCTAAATATATGATCCTATGATTCATTCTTTACATATTTTTTACATTTACATTACATTTAATTCCCCATTAGGATGTAAATACCTTGGAGGACAAAAACTATCTTTTATATTTATATCCCTAGAGCTTAGAACAATGCCAGGCATATAGTAAATACTTTTCTTTCATTCATTCCTCATTAGTTATTTGATGTAGCCTGTTCACATATACCATATTGTTCTCTATTGCTCTCTGTGTAATACTAGTTTTTGATTATTCAGAGACGCTAGTGTTTCATGTTCCACAGTCATAAGCAAACAGGAAAAAATATTTGTACTAAAATTTAGGTCTTTTGTTTCCAGAAGAAACTTGAAATCATGAAAGGAACTTTGCAGTTTCCTAAAGGGTAATATAGTTTGCCCTCCTCCTACTCTTTAGTTCCAGACACAACTCATTGTTCGTTTTGACTATCTGTTCCCTTTAGGCTGCATGTCATAATCAGGACAATAGACATTCATCATCCACTTGGTTTTTCCTACATGAATCTCCTTTTCCCTTCCCTCCCCACCCCTCTCCTTCCTTTGCCTGTGGGTGCTTTGCCCAAAGGAAAGTACATTTGGTTGACTGAAGACTGCCTCAATAACTTGGGGTTTACTGGCCAGATTCAAGTCTCAAAGACCAAGCCTTAAGCCCAGTTCATAGACTGGACAACGATAGGTTCCTGCCCTCTTAACGCACAGTTGGTCAGCAACCCTGAGGGTCTTCCCCTACCAGTTTGATTTTTTTTTTTCTTTTTGATTAAAGAAGCCTATTCACTGAATGGGCATTATCTCACTCAAAGTGAGAACCTGAAAAGACCTTAGTCTAAAAGGGCCAGGGCTCCCCATTGCATCCTGGACCATCTCTAGTCGTCCTGATGAATATCTGGTCACTGGATCCAGATGGCTCTGGAGGAGAAAGTGAGACTGGTGACCTAGCACAGCCCTCCCTCACTCAAATGCAAATCAACTACAAGTCATGTCATCATTTTCCTAATGTCATGGTCTTCTTCAAAAACAAAGGACAAACAACAACAAGCTATATGCATGGTCAGGCTAAGGTATTTAGTATAATTCATAGTAAACACTGATATAAGTAGATTTTTCTCAGACCCACCCATCTACTTCAGAAACACAAGCTTCAACTAAATTTTTGCCAGTAGATTCAAAAAATAAGACAGAAGAAAAATACTCAAAAGGAATAGATTTTAAGTGCTGTCATCTGGGCTATAGCAAAGAATGCATAGGACAATATATTAAGAATGTTTTACCAGACAGCATGAAATGATCCAGGCTTTGTTCACCAAACAGAAATATGAATCGTGTATTGGATTAATGACTACCGATAATGAGTGTTCTTTCCAAAAGCTCTAACTCTTTTTGTGTCATGGACCTTTTTTGGAAATCTAGGGAAACATATAAACCTCAGAATAATGGTTTTAATAAGGGAAGGAAATGCTAGGCTTCAATTAGGGGGTCAGTAAAAATAAAGATGCAATTTTTTTATTTTTAAAAGTTCTACTAATGTGCTTCATTTCTTGAGAGGTCTCTTGTAGCAAAAGAAAAAAGTTAAATAATACTAATAGTATTGTGACAACATCTGGAAATGCATACACTTCACATCTCTCTTTAAAAAACAATTAGCAAATCTATTTTCTTTCCCTCCAATTTCTCACTCCATTAAAAAAAACAAATTTCTTATGACAAATAGGTAAGCAAAACAAATTATCTGAATGGTTGCATATATACACACATACATATGTGTATATTTACACATGTGTGTACATGCACATGTGGGCATAAATATATCTTGTTCTGCACCTCAAATATGTCGTATCTCTGTAATGTTTTGTCATCAAGTCCTCTGAAATCATGAACAATCTTTGTACTGACCAAAGTTCTTACAGCTTTCAAAGTTACTTTTATACTGTTGTTACTGTAATTTTTTTCTTAATCAAACTCACAGAACCCTTGAACTCTATCTATGAACCCTCTTGGAGTCAATAGACCTCTGGTTAAAAGCCCTGATCTACAATATGCTGAATTCTAAATGACTATATCCCCTAAACATCTTCCATACAGGACTGGGACATGATTTATAATCCTCAAATAATTAGCTTTTAGCAGTTTCCTCTGTGTTGGAGAGGTGAAAAGTATCATCTGCCTTGTCTAACAAATGCCTCAAGACAAAGCACAAAGAGAAATCTTTTGCCCAAGGTCAGAGAGTGACTCAAGGGCACATGTGGAAAGCAGGTTTTCTCAGACCAAACAGAGTCTCTTCCCATTAGACTGCACTGATAATACAATGAATTGCTAACTGTAGGCAAACAGAAGCATATGCACTTAAGAAATGCACTGTGAAGTGCCTAATGAATTACTCAGGCTAGGTAGCATATGTATAAATCATATTAGAGCATGCTGAATAGTGCATTATCATGCTTCTATTTTACATTACAAAAGTAACTAATGTGAGATGCAAAGCATACTTTTAATCCATTATTCATTCTTTAAAAGGACTGAACCAAGACCAGTACTGTACTTTATGAACCATGGGAGGTACGGACACCAGCCAGACAGCTTTTCACTTTGTGAAGATGATAAGTGGATTTTTAAAAATCCATTTTAGACAGCACTAAATAACATTTATCATAACATTATGAGATCAATTGATGTCTGGTTAGGATAGAGTGAATTTTTCCAGACCGAGAGTATTTTAAAAACATGAGATTATAGTTTTTTGAGCTTGGAAGCAGTGAGAGAGCTCTTCCACCATCTTTATGCTATGCCTCCTGGTCTGTGACAGGTTTGCCCACTACCACCTTTTGGCTCAGTGTTTTAAATTGGTGAGGCTCTCCAAAATTAATACAATATTGTCAGCCATGCTAACTGCTAGTCTCTGGCTATTATCATGGCATGCTGCTTCAGGCACATTCTTCACCACTCCTTCCACTTCTGGTTTTGGGAACAATAATCCAATCAATTATCCCATTCCTGGAAAAGATATGTCAATAAATTATCCTCAGACTCCACTCATCATCCCTGTGACTTCCAAGTTGAAAGCACCCCTCTCCTGACCACCACTTTCTTATGTTCTGTCTTCTTCTATTAGAATGTGAACTCCCTGAAGATGGGCACTTCCTTACTTCTTTGTATTTATATCCCCAGCACTTAGCAGAGGGCCTGGTACAGTAAGTTTTTCATAAGTGGCTTTTTCCCCATTCCATCATTCATTCTTTTAATAGAAGAAATTCTAGGAGCTTAGTTCTAGTTTTAAGTTGTTAATGACTTTATTCACAATTTTAGTTTGTATTTCATGGATTAGTTTATGCTAAACTAAAATTCATTTCTGGGTCCCTTAAACACCTTTTTCTTCCTTTAACTTCATATGTATTTCATATTCTAAATTTCCTGGATGGTTAACTAAGTTTGATTAACTCTTCCTCCATGCCTCACTTCCTCTGTGTGTGTATTTGTTTCATATGTATGTCTATGTCTTTCAAAAACCTATGCATCAGGTTTCATTTTCAGTCATCTCTCTTTGGATCCTTCCCTAGGCTTAAGTGTTAATTTAAAGAGAAACAAACCAGGGCATTAGGTTTAAAAGTACTGTGGGAATATAACTAGACAACAGCTCTTACTGTTATTGTCATTTTATAGGTTTCATATTCCAGGGTCATTTTGCAAGAGAATGTCTATTTCTTCATAGGTCATTTGCCTATAATTAGGAGATACTATCACCAAGTAGCTTTGAAAGTGTTGCCCCAGTGGTGATGCTTGAATATGCCCATCTGAAACAAAGAACCATACTTCCCATAGGTGTGGTGAACTAAAAGAGAAAGTAACAATCTTTCCCATTCAATTATACACTCCTCCCACCCCCTCCTACCTCTCTGGCCCCTACCAAAGCAGGAATTTTTATTAAAATAGCTAAGTATGAACAATCACCTGTGAGACTAATTATCACATTTTAAAAGACAAACAATTAGAAAAGATTTAAAATACAAAAGCATGACATTTGATATCTTTTTCATTAATCAATGATTAATCCAACCCTGATTTTCTGCCCAGATTCAACTAGAATGTTTCTTTCAATTTGTTCTGAATCTATATATTTCAAGTTAAAAGACCTTCTCAGGTCCACATATTAGTTTGCCTTAACTCATGCTGCCTGTTTTAAGAGTTGCTACCAGCACTAGCTCAGCTTTCCCTGCCCCTTCATCACTGACAGAGCACAAAAAGAAGTCAGAGATTGGTATCTCTATGCTCTTGGGAACATGACTGTCTTTTTCCAATCAGAAGTAAACAATTTCAACCCAGCTTACAGCATAAAGAACTCTTCTTCCATGAGCTTAAAGCTAGAGCTTGTGTAACCCTAATTTTAAAACTATTGTTCCCATAGAAACAGCATGGCAGCTTCCCTTAGCAACGAGGGTGGCTTTTTACAAACTTGATTCACATTGAAAACTGCTTTCTGAAAAAGATGGCAAAAATCAAGCTTACTAAAACATAACTTTAAAAAAAACAACACCATCCAAACAGAAAATAATATACTTTTAAAATGGAGATCAAAAGGGAAGTATGATAATAGCATGATCAGGAAAGGACAACTGAGCCATGACAACAGGGAAGGCAGAAGCATCTGCTCACAGCCCGAACACAGATCAAACTCTTTCCCACTATATGGCTGCTATGAGTCAGTATATGAAAACAGGGAGACCTCAAATCTTTGGACTGGTTTTACTAAGATGCTCCGACTTAGGGGACGTAGCTGTCTTGACAGCAGGAACAAGAAAGCTAGGTGTCAGAATTATAGAGCTTGAAGCTAAGGGTGTAGGGGAAGGAGGTCTAGTGTATTCAAGTGGATCTTCTGTATATTCAAATGTCTGTTTCTCTGTAGTGAGTGAGAGTGTGGGTGTGTGTCTGTGTGTGTGTTTGGAAGATCTTGTACAACAGGCTATGCTACAAGCTTCCTGTTGTGTTCTTGAGTACCAAGAATATTGATGGGATTGGGCAAAGGTATCTACAACAACAAAGGTCTACAATAACAGTTTTCTTAACACCCACAGTAGAGGTTGCAGGACCATGAAAATGATACCTATTCTGTGTAGTCTACAACCTTTTCCTAATAATAATAATAGTAATTCCCATTTCCCCCCAGTAACACTAGTGGGCCTGATTTTGTGGTAGTTTCTTGTGGGCAAGGTGGACAGCTACAGAAACTTATAGGAGGTGGCTGCTTAGCTTGTGGAATTACAGGAATACTCTATACATATAAAGGCCATGGTAGGACCAGACTTCCTAAGCTGCATGAGCTGATTAAGCTCCACAATGTAGCAGTAGGTCTAGTTAGGACAGTACACTGTCCGTCATTGGCCTATTGAGTGACCCCCTTTACTCTACAGAAGTCTTCTGGTAGGGTTATTGTTCAGATGTTTTTCAGTTGTATCCAACTCTTTTTGAACCCTTTTGAAGTTTTCTTAGCAAAGTTACTAAAATAGTTTGCTATTTTCTTCCTGAGCTCATTTTATAGATGAGGAAACTGAGGCAAACAGGGTTAAGTGACTTGCCCAGGTGATACAGCTAGGAATTGTCTGAGACCAGATTTGAACTTAGGAAGATGAATCTTCTTGACTTCAGGCCAGGTACTCTATCCATGGTGCCATCTAAATCTGGGTGGGGGTACTATGGTGTTTTAAAGTTGAGTTCCTGATAACTTGAGGTACCTTTGAAGGAAACTATGTAAGACTAGATATTCAAAAGGGAGAGATATAACTACTGACATATCACTGGATTTGGGAACAGTGACCAAGTTTTCCACTTTAGTTGTGTCTGACAGGGTACTTTCTCCTGATCTAATGATCTAATAGAGCTAATGAATATGTTTCTATAGTACAGCTAAATTACTGCCAGTAAGACCAGAAGGAAAGAAAGCTCAGGGTTGAAAGAGGGAGGGGCAGTTAGAAAAACAGAGCTCTGAACAATCAGAACTTGAGGATCAAATGATAGTGTCAGACTTCTCAGGACAGGCAATCCCAGGTATAGTATGGCATATGCTTCAGATGTGGAGTTCCTGATTATCTTGGCCAGAACCATGCCTGGTCCTGAGGTTAGGGAAGGAAAAATGAGTCTTTGGAAAGGTAGGAAAAGGTTTAGAATAGATGAAGAGGAATGAAGTAGATATCTTAGTCACCTAAGGCATAGCTGGACTAGGTCATCTAGGTCCATATGTTTGTGTGGTGTCCTGAACACCTAGCCCAGTGGGTCAAGTGGTAATATTCCTTTGTTGATGGAATATCAAGGCAATACATACATAGACATATACACATACATATCAATGAGGCTCAGAGAGGTGGGTCCAAGAGCCTTGCCAGGACTGCTGAAGTAGGCCAATTCTAAAGTCATTTGTGGGAGGAACTATACAATTGTGGGAGAAAAATACAATTAGATGGATTAGAAAGTGGTTGAATGGCTTGACCTAAAAATGAGTGCTGGGTCTGAAGTCAGGAAATTTGCTGTTGTTCAGTTGTTTTTTTCAGTCAGGTCTGACTCTCCCTGATCCAATTTGAGTTTTTCTTGGCAAAGATACTGTAGTGGTTTGCTATTTCCATCTCTAGTTCATTTTACAGTTGAGGAACTGAGGCAAACAGTGTTAAGTGACTTGCCCAAGGGTCACACAGCTAGAATATCTGAGAGCAGATTTGAACTCAGGAAGATGAGACTTCCTAACTTCAGATCTGACACTCTATCCACTGTACCATCTAGCTGCCCAAAGTCAGGAAGAGCTGAGTCCAAATCCTGCTTCACACACTTACTAGCTGCGTGACCCTGTGCAAGTCATTTAACCTATTTGTCTCAGTTTCCTCATTAGTAAAATGATGATAATAACAGCACTTATCTCCCAGGGTTATTGTGAGGATGAAATGAGATAATAATTGTAAAACACTTAGCGTTGTGCCTAATACATAGCAATCATTATATAAATGTTAGCTATTTATGATGAAGATGACTCTTTTGTGTATGGTTTTGACTATATGACAGCTTTGTGTTTCTGGGATTATAAAGAGTTATTAATTGCTCTATTCTATCTTTAAAGGAAGAGTTACCCTGAGATCTGTGCTTGGTCTTGTTCAGGTTAATAATTTTGTCAGTGATTTGGATAAAGGCATTTACTGATGACACAGAACTAGAAGGAACAACTCATACAGTGGATGACAGTCAGGGTTCAAAATTATCTTGACAGCTTTGAACACTGAGCAAAGTCTAATAACATAAAATGTAATAGGAATAAATATGCCTCTTTATACTTTGTTTCAAAAAAACTAAAATTCAAAGTACAAAGTAGTAGTTGAAGATAACAATTTCTGGATAACCAGAGTATATATGGAATTGAGAGAAAAGCCATTGTAATCTTGCACCCTAATAAGAGAGGCGGAGTGTCCAGGACTAGGAAGATGATAATCCTGTTGCTCTCTGCCTTGGTTAAGCAGCATCTAGAGTGCTATCTATCCACTGCAATCAGTACTGGGCACTCTATTTCAGGACAGACATTGACATACACTAGACAAAGGTGAACTCGGGTAGTGAAGGGTCTCAAGATAATTCCTTATGAGTTTTGGTTAAAAGCACTGGGTGTGTATAGCCTGGAGAAGTGAAGATTTGGGACCAGCATGGTGGGAGGGAAAGATAGCTATCATCAAGTATCTGAAGGACTGTCACACAGGAAAAGGATTAGATCTTTGTCACCAGAGGGAGAACTAGAAGCAATGAGTGAAAATTATGAAGAAGTGTATTTAATTTTGATTATAGGGGAAAACATCCTAATAGTCAGTGATCTACAAATGTGGCATTAACAGCCTTGTTCCTCTTCACTGAATGCCTTCCAAAAAAAGCTGGATAGCCCCTGTCAGGTATGCTGTAGAAGGGATAATCATTCTTGTACAAGTTGAACCAGATGGTGTCTGAGATCCCACTCAATTCATATTTGGTGCTATTATACCAAAACCTCAAAGCGCAAGATGGCAGGGGGAGTAATTGGAGTGATCTTTAGCAAAAATCATCCCTTTGAAGACAAGATAAGAAGGAAGATCTGCAGGTGGAAAGTGTTGACCATGCCTTTGGTTACTCCAAACAGCTGGTGCCCAGCAAACAACATCCTGATGCAGACCTTGAAAGTTTAAAGCTATTTTCCCTGGATGCATGTAAGAAGATTCAAGACCAGTGGTCTGGCTGCTAGATGATGCATTCTTTGGCTTTATCAACCCAGGAAAGAAAAAACAAAAGGATGCAACCTTCAGTCTTCTACAGTCTCTTATGTTTCTGTAATGACAATGGTAGAAGGACAGTCTGCTAAATAAAAGCCACTTAATTTTTATATCATCTATAAATGTTAACTTATCCTATAAATACTCTAATTGTGAGATCTTTATCAAATGACCAGTGAATTGACATACTCTTGGAAGAACTGAATCTCAACATAGATCTCAGATTTAGAGTTGAAAGGAACCTTAGAGGTCACGTAATCCAATCTCCTTGTTTTACAGGTGAGGCAACTGAGGCACAGTATGGTTATGGGAGTTGCCCAAACTCACATAGGTAGTAAGAGGCGGAGCCAATATTCAAACCCAAGTCTTCTGACACTAAATCTTGTACCCTTTCTACTTCATCACCTTTCCTCTCATGTCCTCTAAGTCACCTTTTCTCTAGATTAACAATTCCTATTTCCTTCAATTTATCTTCATATGCTTCATCCCTCTTCTAAATTATAATGCCCTTCAGGAAATTTAAGTAATTTTGCCTTTATATCCTAGCTCTTACAATGGTATTCTACACATAGTATCTACTTAATAAATCTTTCTTAAATTGAATTGTTTAAATTCTCTCCTTCTCTATAACATCAGGACTACCCTAGGTCATCATTGATTTAGGGACTGATATTACCAGGAGATGCTTAAGACCTGAAATTTGGGGGTAGAGGATAATGGACATATCTCTCAAGTTGGAACATGAGCAATAGGGAAATGTAACAAGGAAAAAAAAGACTCCACCTAAGATCTCACAAGGAAGAAAAGTTGGTTAAAAATCTATAGCACAGGAAGATAAATCAACAGTAGAGATATTCAAACAGAAGGAAAGATGGCTACCAAGATTCCTAAATGACTGCAAATATCTCTAAATAAATACTGCAAGACAAAGGAAAATGAACCAACTCCTGAGGACACAGAAGACTTTGGATTCCCAGGAGAGCATGTACTACAGCACAAGGTTCCCAAACGGTTCAAAAGAAAAATTAGAACCATGATAGATGAAACTAAAAGTAAACAAATGCTAGAAAATGGGGCTGAAGAACAGAAATACTTGAGCTGTTGTGAGGATCAAATATGAGAATAAATGTAAAATGCTTTACATCCTCAACTATATAAATGCTAGCTATTACTATTGCTGTTATTATAATTCCACTGTGCAGTTCTCTAGTGACTGCTGCTTGTGTTTCCCTTCCATTTCCCTAAAAGCATATTAGAAACCTCTCAGTTTCCCTACATGGGCTTCTTGCCCTACCCTACCTCCCACCTTACCCCAGGTATAAAAGTTGCTATTTACAATTCTTCCATGAACTAAAAATGTTTTTCTGTACCCTATGTTCATGGGAGCAATGAAAGTGTTTCCAGGGGCAAATGAAAGATTTCGTTAATGGGTGGGTTCTTTTTCATTCTGGAGAAATTTTGGCTCAGCATCCTTTCCATTTCCCTAGGCTCTGAGTAGAACCCAGAGGAGTAGGTTGGAGTGCTTACTGACATGGAAGTAAGTACTTAGTGTGTAAACTTACCATAAACTCTATATTTCCACGGTCATCAATTCCCTTTACAAAGGACCGCCTCTATAGGATTTGTTACTTTTGTTCTTTCAGTTATGACAAGTGTCTGAAAGCTAAACTAGTGGAGTTGAAAGGGGAGGCACTGAAAATGGTCTGACGATCTTAAGGTAAAAATATTTCAAGTACCTTGATAAATACTACCTTCCATTTCTCCCTCACTCCATCTCCTAACCAAAATAAGTTGGAGTTATGTGTGGACACAGCCTAACTACAGACTTCAGTTTTATTTGGGTATGTTGTTCAACATACCAAAGTATTCTGGGCAAGAATTCCCATAAATTATACCTCTAATTACCTTCTGCTGTCCTACTACAGGTTAGAAAATCTACATCTATCTACAAAAGGCACTGTTCATATGAGCAGAAATTTTTTTATGACAAAGATCCTTTAGGATAGATCTCAGAGCCTAATTTAAATCCCAAGGGCAGGAAAAATCAGAAATTCCTTTATTTGCTGTGCACTTGGTGATTTTGGAGTCTCAGTGAATTGGAAAATAATTCATAAGGACACGATGGTTGTTATTTCAAGTCCCTTAGAATTAAGTTGAAGTCTTGTTTTTAATTTCATTTCCTTTTTTTAATGCTTGTTATTCACATTTCTATAAATTACACTTAAATTTGAGTACAGTGATATGAGGTCTGTTTCTCTGCATGGTCGCTCACTAGATAAAATATACATGTATCATAAACAAAGCAGCGGCAGCCCAAGCAGCCTGGCATAGCCAATTAAGTCTAACTGAAAAGGAATCAAAGGAACGAGACAAACGACGTTAGTGCCTCTTCCATTTAGAATTATGTTAGGAATTGTCAAAACTTTTGCACCAGAATCTATTTCTTACTTGGAGGAAAAAAATGACAAGAATTTGGCCAATATTTTAAGTAAAAACCATTAGAAAGACAAAAGAATGCTATGAACTGAGCAAAAGATCCGAAGTAGTTCTCTTTCCAGTTTAATATCTCTGTGATAGTTGGCAGGACATAAACTTTTCCCACATTGGTTTCCACATATATGAAATGGAAATAATAGTGATAATAATGATTAAGAAGATGATGATGATAGACATAATAATATAATTCACTTACTATGACAGATAAGTATTTGCATGAATAAAATATGGATAAATCATACAAGTACATTAGAAACGTATACAAAGAACTCAGTATTGAAAAGAGCAACTCTGATGAATTTTTTTTACTGTTGTTCATATAACTCATCATTTCCCTCACTCATACAAAATTAATCTTGCCCTGGCTAAGAAAAAAAATGGTAGTTTAGGCTTTAAACAAGTCCATCTATCTTGAAGCATCTATTTTGAAGGCTTGGCTTGAAGGCCCCAGCATCTTTAGGTTTCTGCCTTTGGGTTAGTGGACTCAGCAGGTTTGGAGTCAGTAAGCATAGCAGCCTTGCAGTCACTGGGCTTTGTGATCTTACATTCAGACTTGATAACCTTGGCTTTGGACTTGGCTGCCATGAGGTCAGATTTGGTGACCTTGGAGTCAGACTTGTTGACCTTGGGGCTATATTTGGTGGTCTTGCTATCAGACTCAGTAATCTTGGTGTCAGACTTGGTGACTTTGAAGTTGGTGGGCTTGGCAACAATGGGGTCAATGGTTCTGACAAACTGGGAGTCAGGTTTCCTGGGCCATGGGTGCTTTGATGGCCATCTTGAGGTTGGCACTCTGACCATTTGCCCTTGGGGATTTGGGGCCTGAGGAGCTTGGCCTTACAGGCATTGGTGCTCAGGGACTTGTCGACCTCTGTTCAGCCTTAATAACTTTGGTGCTGTTGGTCTGTATCTTTTTCATCCTTTTTCTTGTGTTTTTGGCAAAGCATGTTTCTCAGAAACTTAGAGTCATACCTCTATGAACTAAGTTTCTTGGTGCCATTTTTGTGCCATTTGCATGGTTGGTTGTGGGTATGATTCTTACATTTAGCCATGTTTACAAAAGAAGAGACTAAGAATGAGAGATAGAAAACTATGAATTATTTTTTAAAGTAAATTTGCTTTGTAATGTGAATAACTATTTCACCTTATTAATCTGCCTTAAGTTCCAATAATTTTATATCATATTTCCATAAAGTAGGATATGCTTAGTGAAATAATAGCAATACAAGTAGCGAATTAACCTTATTAATGTAATGCATTACTTTTTTGGTTGGTGTGAGGGGCTCCAAACGTACTTTAGCAATAGTGGTAGGAGGATTCCTAAAGTACAAACTTCCTCCATTCATACTAACTAGTAACTCTTCTATAAAATATAGTACTAGAATGTGGCTTAGGACTTGTCCATGGTCATGTAACTAGCCTGTATCAGAGGAGGGATTTGACTCCAAGGCTGGCAATCTATTCATTATATTACTTTAACCCCAAGTTATATATAATAATTAATAAAGTCAACTTAACCACTTTATAAATAAGACCTTATGTTAATTACATGTTCTCTCCAAGAAAGGAAGCAATATGTTACAGAAGAAACACATGCCGGATGGGAAGAGATCAGAACTACGGCCAAATCCCACTTGTATAACCCTGTACAAGTCACTAAACCTCCACTCATCTCATTTTCTCATCTGTAAAAATGAAGTGGTTCAATCAGATGATCACTGGGGTCCCTTCCAGCTCTAAATCTATGATCCCATAAATCACTTCTGGGATTCAATTTTCTCATCTTTCAAATGAAAAATGCTCAATTCAGAGTAGAAAAGACCCCCTTTCCTTCCTCCTTCCTCCTGGATTCCCATCTAGAAGTTGATGAGATTGATGGATGACTGCTGGATCTTATTCTCTTTCTACTTCCTATTCCCTCTGACTTTATCCATACAAATCACACCTTGCTCTCTATGTTTCTCTTTGGAAGAAGCAGCAGCTCCACTTTTCTGGAGGTGCAAGGAGTGGAGATAAATGCTCCTATTTCAGAATAACCGCTTGGTTACCCTCCCTACTTTTATGTAATACCTTGGCCCCCTGCAGAGTCTGGCGCCCCACAAGTGATGTGTATGTAGCTGTGTGTTTGAGAGTTTTGGAAATGTCTTTGGGCCCCAACTACCCTCTATTCCACCACGGGAGTCAGGGTCTGAGGTCAGAGTAGGCAAAACAAATGCACTAGGGAGGCCATGGTCAAATCACCAGATTATACTAGCTTTTTGTCCCAGAGATAAGCATCAGAAAAGTTTCTGTTCTAACCTGATTGTTCTACATGAGCAAGAAATTGTGAATTCAGTTAAGCAGGCTAAGTACCTCCTGTGTCAGGTACTGTGCTAGGTACTATGGGGAAGCAGGAGGTTGGGTCCAGAAGCTTGACTACTCTGCTCTCCTTAAAGAGAAGGAATACTGGACTAGAATTATATCTATCTGTTCTTTTACATATTGTTGGTTTGGGGAGTACAGTTTTCAGGTTCAAGCAAAACTTCTGATCATTTTTCATTAAGGGGGAAAGGAAGACCCCAAGCCCTATAGCCAAGATTTGACTCCCTTCCCACTGAATACCACAAAAAGCAAAATAAAAACATAATAAAACACACTTTTAGCAAAACAAACCCCCAAACCCATCTATCTAAATTGGTAGCAAAACAGAAATAAGGAAAAGCATACATAGTAGACAATAAAGACTGAAGGAATTTTCTCACTGGGAGAGACAGAGAGAGAGGGAGAGGGAGGGAAGGAGGGAGGGAGAGAGAGAGAGAGAGAGAGAAAGAGAGAGAGAGAGAGAGAGAGAGAGAGAGAGAGAGAGAGAGAGAGAGAGAGAGAGAGAGAGAGAGAGAGAGAGAGTCTTTGACTTTATCCAAAGGAAAATTCCTCAAAGTCCCTGGTGAAGTAATCTGGGGACCAGAATATGATGGAGGCTGTCAACTTCTCCCTACAGTCTTATTCTCGCTTTAGTAATCTCAAGTGGGAATGGCATCATTCATCTTCTCTCTGAAAGCTGAAAACCAGAGGCACCTGAATTGCCTGAAGGCTGAAGTAGACTCCAGAGACCAGAACTCTTCTCTCTTTGACTCTCACCTGCTGCCCAGTCCCCTAAGCAGTTGCAGCGTACTCATCTCCTCCAGTGAGAAAAGAATCTCATTACCAATGGGCTTTGGGATTTGGATTACACATACAAATACAGAAATAAAATGGTAGTTCTTGCCCTTAAGGAGCTTACATTTTGTTGAGGGAAACAAAATCAGTTGGCCAATAAGCATTTCTTATATATTTAATATTTGCCAACAGTAAAAAAAGGGCAAAAACAATTCCTGTAGACTCTCAAGGAGTATTTAATCAAATGAGAAGAGAAAAATATATAAAATCATATCTAGATGTACATATAAAATGTATAGAGTATATAAAGGTAATAAGACAGGGGAAGATGGCAGCTCTGCATGTGTATGTGTGTATGTCTGTGTGTGTATGTGCACAAAGAATAGGAAAGATATACAGAAAATACCTATTAATCTCCAATTAATCAAAAAGTGTTTATTAAGTGTCTATTCTGTTGCAGGAACTTTGCTAGGCAGTAGGGATATAAAGACAAAAAAAATGAATGAATGAATGAAAGTATTTTTCAAACTCTTACTTTGTGCCAAGCAGTGTGCTAAGCAGCTGGTGTTACAAACACCAAATGGGAAATAGTCCTTGCTTTCAAAGAAAGAGTTTAAACGCTGTAGGGGAAGACAACACATAGCTAGTTAGTGAAACCCTTTGAGATTTTTAAGTCTTTAAAAATTTTTTTTAATTAAATAGGTAACATTTATATAATACTTTAAGGTTTATAAAGTACTTTATAAATATTATCTTCTTTTAACTCATAATAATCTTAAGAAGTCTTTACACATGAGGAAAATGAAGCAGAAAGAGCTTAATTATCCAGAGTCACACAGCTAATAAGTATCTAAGGCCATATTTGAACTCAGGTCTTCCTGACTCTAGGTTCAATGTTCTATCCACTGCATCATTTAACTGACCTTTTTCCTCCTCTCTTATTTGTTTCTGCCATTTGGCCTCTTAACTTTTATCTTATGGTCAGAAAATTTATTTTAATTACTTTGAGTAATTAAGAGGCTCCAGTTAACAAAACTGCAAAGAAGCTAGGTAACACTATAAGTGAGTACTCTCTTTTCAACCTCACATGATGACTTCTATGCAAACCACAGGCAGCTGAGCTGGGTGGACATAAACCAAAAAGACTAGTGACCTTTGCCCTACTTACCCTTAGCAACCACATTTCTGCCTTTCTCCACCAGTGACACACTGGTATTGAAGAAAAGGAAAGCCATAAATTTCAAAATGGAATAAGATACCCTTAAGAACCAGTGGTATCAACCTCAAGGAGGTCATTGCAATAGGGAAAGATTCCTCTTCACAAAAGGCTCCACTTAACTCCTCCTTGTCCTCAAATTAAATCTGCTTTTCCTCAATTATCAAGAAGTAACTTAAAATAGATTTCTTCAATTTTTAAAAATCCTTGTTTCAATCATTATTATGACAATATGTTGGAAAAGTGGAGTCTCCAACTAGACTTGGAGCTACTCCAATTTGAGTCTAATCTGTGCTGGGAATTTAACCAGTTTGAATCGGTTTCTTCCTCTAGAAAAAGATATCACCTGCGCAACTTACCACACAGCATTGGTGGGAAGAAAGCACTTTAGAAATGTTATAATTATTATCACAATACTTATCTTTTTAAAAAAGGTTTTTTGATGTGTTTTATCTACTTAAATGCATTTCAGATTTTAAAAGACAAAGGAATTTTCCTTGATGGTTTTTTTTTCATTACAAAAGTGTAGTAGTATAGCTATGTTGAGGTTTAGGGGTACTGGGACCCCAAAATAGTGACACATGGGTACTGCTCAAATGAATTTGACTCAAGATTTCTTTCAGAAAAAGAAAAACAAAGTTTATTAAAAATCTGCCACACTGAATAGACTCTTAAGGAATCAGAGCATTTTTATCACTAATGCCAACAGGCCAGATTGAATCTAAGGCCCTTCATGAAGACAAGATGGATCTTATATACAGAAAAACTGTGGAAAGAGTGGTCAAGTAGTCTGGGGAGACTGGAGAAAGGGCGCAGGGAAGATCTTATGGAACTGGGGTGACTAGAGGTTGGATGCCATGAACCAAGAGAATGGGATTTTGATAGGATCCAGGGTGGGAAGTAGCTGGAGGCAATCCAGAGCTAACAACCAAGGATGGGCTTGGTTAACTTAACAGAGATTTGGGAATAATAAGAAAAAGCTTGTGAGGAGAGTTCAAGGGGGTTCCCAGAGCCCATACCTCATCAGCTGCATTATGCTTAGACTTTTGTGAGCTGACTTGGAAGTATAATCATCACTTTTAATATTTTTATGGAGAAAAATGTAGCCTGAGTTTCAAACAGCCAACTTGTGAATTAATTTTTGGAAAGAACTCTTTTGAAAGTTGACTAGCTATATCAAATTCTCCTTTCCTTTTCCTCCATCTCTTTCTCTTCCTCCTTTTTGTCTTTTTCTTCTTTCTCTTCTTCCTCCTCATAATTAATTGAGAAGATGAAAAACAAATCCCCGACAAGTTCTGGATATTTAGGGAGAGGACCATAAGAATATCAAGCTAGAAAGGCCAAGTCTCTGTTAATTGGGCACTTGTGAGGTACTATAGTGCCAATATGATATTCACAGTGCCCACAGCAGCTATGAATATGCCAGAACAGTTTTGAATTACAAAATATAACAGATTCTCCACATGGAAGACAGAATCAAAACATTTATTCAAACACTAGAAAGCCAAATTCCAACACCAAAAAAAGGAAATCCATCATAGCAACAAAGGAATCTATACACAATAACAATGCAGGGGGTATTACCAACCCCAAGCCTTCCCTCTGTTAGGCTCCCATAAATCAGCTCCCTTAAATAAAATCACAAACAAGTTCTCCCACTCACCCTAGTTTTGTCCTGCTCTCTTTCCCATCTCTGGCTACTTTGACTCACTTCCTGCTCCACTCCTTCCTGCTCTCCATGTTCAGCAAACTCTTCCCACCACAGGCTCCATGTGACTGAGGCTTCTATGTGACCCAGGTAGTGCACATGGGCCTATTAATGGATGGGAAAGATCTTACCATTTAAATTACCATTACATTTGGCCCCAAGATCTTTTGTATCCATTAAATAGGTGAGTGGAACAACTAGTATCAACAGAACTTTAACAGGGATAATAACAGAAAATAAGCATATAAAACAATATCTCAGCGTGGTGCTTGAGTACAAGCAACCCATCATTCCTCCCTCAAATGAATCAGGCCTAAAATCTTGATAGAGGGACAAAGGTCTCTTCTTCTATAGCTACTTCCTGCTGAAAGTGGACATAGAGCTACCCCTGCCCCAAGAGGTCCCCTTCAAGAAGTCAGTTCTTTAGCCAGCATCCAGAGGTTGGTCGACCCCAGTTCTAGGGGTGACACATCACAGTTGTGGACAAGGGTGACAACTAGCTTAATTGATCAGGCATCTGCAAGTGGAGGGTATTAAGTCTACAGAAAACAAATCTGACAAACAAGGTAGACAGACAAAAAGCCAAAAAAGAAACCAGGTGACAATAACCAGAAGAAGGGTAGATATAGGGTCAGTCCTGCTTCTGGAGTCCATGAACCCAATATTATAGTCTCATTCACTATAGTTTACTATTTTCTAATTTGCAGTTTTGGGGTCATCATTCTAGCTAGAGGTATACTTTCTTTATTCTGAGCTGGGACCTGGCCAATTTCCTATTCTCCCTATAGGTGTGACAAACCTAGATACAATGCTTCAGGAAGATCAGTAGCGGCAGTTCTTATTTCCCTGCTCAGTCTAATATAACACTAATAATAGCACATTTTCTTGGCACATTTTGTATAATTCATTAGTTGGAATGCCATCTATTCTTCTAAAATCTACCCCTGTTCTCAATAGAGCAGCAAACAATTCTTTTCTTGTCAATCTATTCTGACTTTGAATCCGCTGGCTATTTACTCTTCTCTCTAGAGGAAATCTATCTTTTTCACTGATTCTCACTGTCCAAGATACAAATAATTTTCCCATCCTTTGGGTGAACTGACTCAAAATATCTGTGACTTCCAGCTGAGTAAAATCCTCAATTACCTCCCCAAGCACTGTTTGCCCCCCCTCATTCTCCTGCTTTCCTCTTAGTATTGGACTAACTTTAGCCTCCACATCTAACTTTGTTTCATTCTCCTCCCACGCATCCTCCTGGCAGATGTCTGGGTTCCAATAAAGCCCAGCTTGCGCAAAGGCTCCACATATCTTCGTCTTGTTCCCCTTTTGCTTATTTTCCTGAGCTAAATGAATAGCTTTTTTTCTACCACCTGAAACCCTCTAGCTTGGTCTTCCAAAGGAAACTTCAAATGCTGTAGCTTAGAAAGCTTCTCGTACAACTCAGCTAATTCATTTACCAACTGAATTTTCTCTTCCAGCAGCCTGTCTCTGTTCCTACATATAAGGCAATAGCTTTTCAATAAAACCCATCCTTTCCTACACACCCCTGCCAGTTCTTTCCCCAGTTCTACTGGTATTCCTTGCAAACATCTTTCCAAAACTGTAGGTTCTCCTTTCTGTAGCCTCGGTTCCCAGTTTTCATAGAGCCCTGTGCTTTTAGTCCATTCTCTTGCTAGAGAGGAATAAGGCAAATTCTCCCATCCTGAAAAATCCATTTTCACTCTCTAAAGCCTTTCTGCCTCCAAATAAAGGTCTGATGTTTCACAATTCCATTCTGGTTGCCAAATGTAGTGTCAATGCAATATTCATTGTGTCTGTGGCATTCTATGAATAACCCACATGAACTTAACTAATGATATATCTCCAAACAGGCATTAAGCAAATGTTTGGGTCATGCTGGTTTGTTTGTAGAAATGGAAGGTTTTATGATAGCAATTCATAATTAAGCCATTACCACCAGAGTTATAGAAATGTTTTCCTAAAGCACTTTGAACTTACAGATTAGTGCAAATTATGTGATGAAATGGTGGAAACTGTGTAAGATATTACTCCAGGTAATAAAAATTTACCATGTACCAAATACTTAGAAAGATATGCTCAACTGATTGGAGTGATATACCAGAAGTTTTCAATCTTTTATAAACTAACAGATGATAAATCCCCATACTATAAATATAATACCCAACTAGAGTATCATTATAGGTAGACCTGTCACTTACAACTCTCTGGACTTAGCAATGAGCCATAAAAATTTAAGAGCAATGTTTTAATAGATATCAACCCCCTTATACTCATAACCTACAAAGTATGTGGAATGAAAGCTTTTAAATATAGAGGCCCCCAAGAAAAGGCTAAAAACCATATGGAAACAAGATGTAGTAGGTATTGTCCTTTGTCATCCTGTCTGTTACAAAAGTTATTCTGAAGATATTTTCACTGCTTCCACAGAACATACTTATGCCTCAATACTCTAGTTGAATTACAAAAGGGCATATAATACAATACCCATACAATAATCTGTATAACATTTAAGTATAAAAGATAAAGGCAAGACAGAGAACTACTGAAGCATCATTTCTAGGTAAACTACATCAAAATAAAAGATGAGAAGAACAAGATAAATAATAACAATAATAGTCTCTAAGAGAAATGTAGAGGATAGGAAACCAACCTCACAGTCAAGAAGGCATAAGTTCAATTTCCACTTCTGAAAATCTGTAAAAGGCAGCATTCTGACTATAAGATAAATTTGATGATGTATATTTATGGAGGGAGTTTCCTCACTAGGAATTCCCTATGCTGATAAAAATCACAGGTTTAGGACCAAAAAAGTATCTAAAATTCTTTTTGGAACTAAATAAGTACTAACAGAAGTCTTAATTACTACCAATAAAATAGGTTATTATGGTTTTCTAAATGAGAGTTATACAGTTCCACTCATTTGCAACAGTGTTTTGTTACAAAATAAGCCAGAACTCAAGAGATCCTTCATGGTATATGATTTCATTACTAAGACTCAAGGCTGTTTCATTTCCCCCTTAATATAACTAAGCCCACACTTACAAAACATTAATATCTATGATGGAATAATATATACATGGATCATTTTCATTCTCCTAATCCTTCAATAGATACCACCGCAGGTTCTATGACAGGAATAACATCAATTATCTTTGGTCTGCTTTTTTAAAAAATTGATTTCTGCTAACTTCACAGATTCCTTGTTGGAATACAGAAATTTAAAGACAACATAGAAGACTTACATTCTGCAACATTTCCCACAATAGAAACATAGGTGTCAAGGTTCATGTTACTCTCTAAGTATATACATATGCCTTTTATGTTATAATGAATTTGCTGGAAAATGTTTTTGAATCTTCAGTATATATGGTTCAAAATAAAAGTCTGCTTCCATGGAATATAATTAATCTCAGAGTATCTAGTTTCATCTTCTTGATGAAACCTTTCATTCACCCCACTGACCCCACTTTATGACAAAGTAAAGAATACCTTGTGTTTTTTTAATATGGTGAGGGTTCCTTGCTTCCACAGAACTTACAGTCTTCTTGTAGGGAGATCTGATATACACACACAAATTTATATGGCAGGAGTGATCGGAAGCCCTGGTCAATTAAATGTCTGACTCCACCTCCTCTGACAGAAGAAAAGAGATGCTGGTTCCTTACTGAGGAACACAGACCTTTCTGGATAGATACGGTAAAATTCCTGATCAGTGCCCAGTGACTAGGGCTGCACTGAAGATGTTTGCTGACTCAAAGTAATGGGGAACAAGCATGTGAGACACCCCCACACATTATGGCCCATAAGAATGGGACATAGCAGTATCCCTACTTTTGGTAATCTTTGTGAGCATTTTTCCTCCCTTAGAGTCCTATATTAGAGTGTAGAGAGGAAGGCATTTCTACCCTGTCCCTTGGCAGTAATGGCAGTTTACAGCATGTGGCAGTGGGAGACATGCTTGCCCAGGTGAACCTATGACTGGAGGCCTCTCAGTTATTTTTGCCTTCTGATTTTGTTTCCTTTTATGAGCATTGATCAGTGACTAGTGTTCTTCAGAAAAATTGCTTCCAGTTTTGAGAGTTACCTCATGCATAATCTTTCATTTAGAAATTTTTGAATTCTAGAGTTGAAGACTGGCTAACAATAGGGAAACTATTTCCTTAAGAGTAAGCTTTTTGAAAGAGAAAAGGACCAATCTGAGTTTTTAAATATTTTTATATATAAATTATGTATATATATACATATTTATAAATTTATATATTTATAAGCAGTTCTTTTTGTGGTGACTGAGTTGGAAATTGAAGGGATGCCCATAATTTGGGGAATAGTTTAACAAGTTGTAGAATAAGATTGAAATGGAATAATATTGTACTATAAGAAATGACAAGCAGGATGATTTCAGAAAAACCAGGAAAGAGTTACATGAACTGATGCATAGTAAGGTGAACAAAACCAGGAGAATATTGTACACAGCACACCATTTGATAAAGAACTGTGAATGAGCTATTCTCAGCAATGCAACGAACCAAGACAATTCCAAAGGACTAATAAGGAAGCATACTATCCACTTCCAGAAAAAGACAGATACTATTTTAATACAGACTGAAGAAATGTTTTGTTTAATTGTACATGTATAACCTCTATCTGATTGCTTACCATCTCAAAGTGGGGAGCAGGGTAAGGGAGGAATAGAATTTGAAACTCAAACCTTAAAAATATTCTAACATGGAATTGGGGAAAATTTATATATACATATACATATATATATATGGAGAGAGAGAGAGAGAATATGCTCTTTTTGGAGGAGAATATATTTAATAGATCTAACCTGTTGATAGAGTATTAAAACAATATTATGAAGGGCCAGGTGATCTAGATCTTGCAAACCTTACATGATAGTTGTGAGTTATTTGGAAAGTACAAGTCCAAGGTGAAGAAGAAATACTGTTCAGCAGTTTCACAAAGAATTCTAGGGAAAGCATTTTATACATACATACATACATACATACATACATACATACACACACACACACACACAATGGAGTTTTTGAGCTTCTTATGTTTCTGCAGGTTGATGTACATCTTGGAGTCTTATACGGTTTCAACTTTGAAGGAGGTAAAATATTATTCTATACTGAATACTTATATTGTACATTGAATATCACTGAAGAAGGAGATCCTGTGGCCCATGGCGGGGGTACTTTATATACCTATCTCAATAATTATGGAGAGAGGAAGATTTCTTGACTGAACTAATCAATCAGAGGTATGAATTAAGTGTGTACAGGCCCTAACTATTTCTATTGAATCAATCGATCAGATCTAAGACTTTAATTAATTTAGAAGGAGGAAAGATCATTGGATGAAATGAAATGATGCTACATAAGATATATATTGGCATTGGTTGTGAAATCACAATCTGTGGAGCTTATATAAAAAGAACAAGTTGGTTCTGAATTGAGTATTTGGCAGCTTAGTGAAGAGCAGTTCCAGGCAAGTTACTGAGAAGGAATTGCTTGGGGGTGAGGGTAGAAAATAGGAGAAGACATTCTATCACTTCCCATCTTCCTTGACCATAGGAAGTTCTTGTGAACTTCAAAATATCTAGATTTTGAATTTCTCATCAGTATCCTAGCAATCAGCAAGAGCTGATGGTAATTTCTGCATTAAGGTCCAAGAACAAGCTAGGCACACAAAGAAAAGCCAATTCAGGTCTAGAAAAGGAACATGGCTGAAAGTTATACTATATCTAAGGAGAACTTCTTCGGCATCCCATAAAAGGAAGAAAAGGAATTCCAACAGAAGGACTTCCAGGAACTGTGAGCCACCTCCTGTACCCCTTTTAGGACTTCATATGGCCTAAACTTGGGTCCACTCTATGGTACTTGTGATTATGTCCCTGATTGGGGACAAAGAAATGTTTTGTACCAATTTACTCACAGTATATATACTACCTTAGTAAATACCAATTTCTAAAAATCTAAATAAGTCTAACTGGCTAATTCAAGATCATTTGTTCATTGCTGGGAGATGCATACCCAGGGGAACTCAGAAGCTACAGTACTAGAAAATCATCTCTAGCTTCACAGGTCCCCTAGAAGAAGTAGCATCTGTCCTCTGGGGACTCGATCTTCCAACTCAAGTGGGGATTGAGAGAGTAAACCCAAGCATGTACTACATCCATATTTGGGGAGATTCTAGGCATAAGGCAAGTTTAAGCTTTGTTTTAGACATTTTTCTCTAAAACAATTTTTTGTAAAGGAATTCAGGTGGAATTAGCAATGAACTTAAAGCATATTAAAGCTTTGTTTTAGAGATTTTTCCTAAAAGAATCCAGGTGGGATAAGTAATGAACCAGAGAATGATTCTGACCCTTTATGGGTCAGGACCCTCAGGATTAAACCTGAGTTAATGTGAGCTCAGAGTTCCTTGTGGGGTCCTCTAGATCACAAAGAATATGCCCTAAGGCACATCACTTCATGTTTTTTGTTTTGTTTTTTTACCACTGCTCACCCAGGAACTATCCTTTTCCATTCTGTCCATGCCAATGCTGACGTAAGCTTGTTCTCACAGCCTTCACTATTGCAGAGTAACAAACTTTGTAGTTTTCTCACAATGCACATTTGTACCAAGAACATAATTTAATTAGCCAGATAGTCTCATTTCTTTGCTATCAAATTTCTTCCCACCTACTCCACCCTTCAAATGTAATAGTATAAAGCAAAAAGATCACTGTTTTGTTTGCCCTTCAGGACCAAAATTTTCCCAAGTGCACTTTAGGTGAGTAATTTAATCCCCAAATAGCTCACTATCTTTAACATATGGAATCTTGATTCAGTGTAATATAGCATCATGATTTAGCTGTTGAAATTCATGTCTTTGAGAAGGCAGGGGAAAACTAGGGAAGAGGAAGAGGTAAAAACATACATAGATACACACACACACACACAATTAACCAGCTTTGGATACTCTAATATTTTTATCATACACAAATTTCAACAGAATATCAGTTGATTTTAGTTGTATACTATTTGTATCAATAACCCTAACCCTAAAACTAAATTGACGATATATATGTAGCCACATTTTCCCAAAGCCTAGTTGTTCCTAGAGTAAAACAGTGGATTTCTTGGAATGCTGTTTTAACTTTTTCAGACCTTTGTAACTGTTTCATCTTCCAAAAGGATGACCTAGTGGCCAGTGGCCTGAATGAATGAATACCTCTTCCCAAAATGCTCAGCTTCTACTCCAGAAATAAGTAACCTAAGCACTGGAGAAGATGGCTCAATAACATCTTTTGAGCAATTAGCATGGATCAAATCAATGCATACTGCGGAAGTAATGCACACTATGGAATGATTCCAATGTCAGCAGAGACAGGGCCAACGTTACCTATTAAAATGAAGTTTTGAAACAAAAATTACAGATGCAGTGATCAACATTCAAAGGACAATAAATCAGCCACTTAAATAAAATGCACAGAATCTGTTAAAAAGCAAAGAATGTTGCTATCTTTCAGATCTGTTTTTTCTATCAACATATAGATGACAATATTAATAAGATTTAGGTAATGTTTGTAAAGCATTTTTAAAAATATTAGCTCATTTATTCAACAAATACTTATAAAGAATCTTCCTTATGCAGAGCTTTTTGCTAAACGGTGAGGGGTGATATAAAGTTTAGACAATACAGAGGCAATTTCTCTCCACCCCCCAAGTCATGCTAAGAAAGAAAACAAAGACAAAAAAACCCTTAAGAAAAATAAAGTAAAAAAAGTATGCTTCATTTTGTATTCAGACACCATAAGTTCTTTCTTTGTGGATGGATAGCATTTGTCATCACAAGTCCTTCAGAGTTGTCTTAGATTATTGTACTGCTGAGAACAGCTAAGTCATTCACAGTTGATAATCTTACAATATTGCTGATACTTTGTACACAGCACATTTCACTTTGCATCAACACGTAAGTCTTTCCAGATTTTTCTGAGAGCATCCTGCTCATCATTTCTCATAGTACAATAGTATTCCATCATAATCACATATCACAACTTGTTCAGCCATCCCCCAATTGATGGACATCCATCAATTTTCAATTCTTTGCCTCCAGAAGAATTGCTATAAATATTTTTGTATATATAGGTCATTTTCATTTTTAGCTTTTTATCTCTTTTGGAATACAGACCTAGTTGTGGCATACGCATGGTTTTATAATCCTTTGGGTATGGTTCCAAATTGTTCTAAGAAATGGTTGAATCAGTTCACAACTCCACCAACAGTACATTAATGTTTCATTTTTCCCACATCCCCTCCAACATTTGTCATTTATCTTTTTTGTCCTATTAGCCAATTTAGTAGGTATGAGATAGTACCTAAGACTTTGTTTTAATTTTCATTTCTCCAATCAATACAGTATTTTTTCATATGACTATAGATACCTTTGATTACTTCATCTGAAAACTGATCATGTCTTTTGATCATTTATCAATTGGGGAATGGCTCTTATTTTTGTAAATTTGATTCAGTTCTCTCTATGTTTGAGAAATGAGGCCTTTATCAGAGAAACGCTTCAATTTTTTTCACAGTTACTATTGCTAACTGTACTTCCCTCCATCCTACTCCCCCCACTGTTTATTCTCTCTCCTTTCACCCTGTCCCTCCTCAAGTGTTTTGTTTCAAACTACCCCCTCCTCCAACTGCCTTCCCTTCTATCACCCACTCTCCTTCTCCTCCTATTTTCCTGTAGAGTAGGATAGATTTCCATACCCAGTTGTGTGTGTGTGTATTATTCCCTTTTTGAGAATGAAAGTAAGGTTCACTCACTACCCTTTCACTTCCCCCTCTTCCCCTCCACTGTAAAAGCTTTTTCTTACCTCTTTTATATGAGATAATTTACCCCATTCTACTTCTCCCTTTCTTTTTCTCTCAGTATATTCCTATCTCAACTCTTAATTTTATTTTTTAGATATCATCCCTTCATATTCAACTTATACCTATACCCTCTGACTATATATATTCCTTCTAACTATCCTAATAAGGAGAAAGGTCTTATGAGTTAAAAATATCATCTTCCCATGTAGGAATATAAACAGTTTAACCTTATTAAGTTCTTTATGATTTCCCTTTACTATTTTACCTTTTTTATGCTTCTGTTGAGGATTGTTTTTGAAAGTCAAATTTTCTATTCAGCTGTTTTTTTTCAAGAATGCTTGAAAATTCTCTATCTCACTGAATTTCCATTTTTTCCCCTGAAGGTTTATACTCAATTTTTCTGGGTAGGTGATTCTTGGTTGTAACCCTAGCTCCTCTGCCCTCTGAAATATCATATTCCAAGTCCTCTGATCTTGTAATGTAGAAGCTGTTAAATCTTGTATTATCCTGACTGTGACTCCATGATATCTGAATTGTTTTTTTTCTGTTTATAATATTTTCTCCTTGACCTGGAAACTCTAGAATTTGGCTATAATATTCCTGGAAGTTTTAATCTGAGGATCTCTTTCAGGAGGTGATCTGTGGATTCTTTCAATTTCTATTTTACCATCTGGTTATAGAATATCTGAACAGTTTTCCTTGATAACTTCCTGAAAGATGATGTCAAGGTTCTTTTTTTGATGATGGCTTTCAGGTGGTCCAATAATTTTAAAATTACCTCTTCTGGATCTATTTTCCAGGTCAGTTGTTTTCCAATGAGATATTTCACATTATCATCTATTTTTTCTTTCTTTTGATTTTGTTTTGTTGTTTCTTGATTTCTCATAAAGTCATTAGCTTCCATTTGTTCCATTCTTATTTTTAAGAAATTATTTTCTTCACTGAACTTTTGTACCTCCTGTTTCATTTGGCCAGTTCTGCTTTCTGAGGCATTCTTCTGCTCATTGATATTTTTGTACCTCTTTTACTATTTGGCCTAGTCTGTTTTTTAAAGTGTTCTTTTCTTCAGGTTTTTTTTTTTTTGGTGTCTCCTTTATCAAGTTCTTCCCTCTTTTTTTATGATTTCCTTACATCACTCCCATTTCTCTTCCCACATTTCTTTTTCTCTACCTTTCTTACTTGATTTTCAAAATCCTTTTCAAGCTCTTCCATGGCCTGAGACCAATTCATATTTTTCTTGGAGGCTTTGGATTTAGGAGCTTTGATTTTATTGTCTTCTGAGTGTGTGTTTTGATCTTCTTTTTCACCATTGTAACTTTTTATGGTCAGTCTTCTTTCTGTTACTTGCTCATTTTCCCAGACTATTTTTTTGACTTTTAACTCTTTGTTGAAGTAGGGCTCTGATTCCAGGGTGGAGGTGGCACTGTTTCAAGCTTCAGGGGTTTTGTGCAGCTGTTTTCACAGATATTTCCAGGGACTTGTAAGTTTTCAGTTTTTTCAAGGTGGTATGATCTAAGGAGATGTGTCTACTACTCTCCTGGTCTGTGATCTGGTCTGTGAGTGACTACAAGCACTTTTCTTCTGCCCTTGAACTGTGAGAAGGGTACATCCCTGCTACTGTGGCCACAAGCTCTGCTATGCTAGTGCTCCTCCTTGCCCTGGGATTGCCACCCAGGACTGTGACCTAGATCTGAGTATGGGTAAAACAACAGAGTCCTGCCTCAAAGCTAGCAAAAAGACCCCTGTAATCATCTTCTGACTAGTTCTTCAACCCCCTTACCATCTGTGGGCTGAGAGCTCTGGAAGTAGCCACTGCTGCTATAACACTCTCAAAGCCTACTCCTGGTTTGCTATGGATGCGGCTGTGCTGGCACAGCCTTTTTGGACTGTGATCCACTCTCACCCAGGTGCGACAGACCCTTCCTGCTGATCTTTCAAGATATTTTTGGCATCTATGGTCTGAGAGGTGTAGAAACTGCCACTGCTGCCAGTGATTTAGTCACCAGAGGCCTCTGCTGGGTCTGGTTATGCTAGCGCAGTCCGAGCTACACTCCTCTCTCACCCTAGTGCAAGAGACCTTTCCTGCTGACCTTCCAAGTTGTCTTGGGCTGGAACTTGGTTTCACTCCATCTTTACTGTGAGTTCCGCTGCTCTAGAATTTGTTTAGAGTGATTTTTTAAAGGTATTTGGAGGGAGAGCTCAAGTGAATCCCTGCCTTTACTCCTCCATCTTGGCTAAGCCCTATAAAGCATTTTGAAATCTTAATAAGAAAGGCATTAGGGAGGGTAGATAAGTATTTTGGTGACAAGGTGAATCACTGCCTACCTGCAGATCTTTTCATGAATTGGTCAAATAAATATCTCAATAGGAAAACTTGGATATACAACATAAGAAGACTCCAGACAGCCTGGAGAAGGAGAAATGCTGAGTTTGAAGACAGAAGACCTTCATTCTGATCCCAGTTCTACTACTTTCTGCTTCTGTTTATGTTACTTATTTATATACTTATCTGTAAACTTGTTGAATCTCTCTAGTAGAACATCAATTTCCTGAGGGCAGGGACATCTCAATTCCTTATTTGTAGTCCCAGAGCCAAGAACAGTATCTGGCATATACACATATTTAATATATGCTTACTGACTGATCAATTAATTGTGTGGCCTCAGGTAAGTCATTTAACTTTTCTGGGTATTAGTTTCTTCATTTGTGAGTGAGTTGGACTAGATGACCATTAGATAGCTACTACCCAGCTCTACTTAACAGTTTGAGACTGGGGCAGAGAAGAAGAGAGAGACATTGGGGAAGGGATGATCATCAGTACTTTAAGTTTCAATATCATCACAATAAAAATAACAGCATCTCACATTTTTAAGATACTTTAAAGTTTGCAAAGTTCTTTCTTTTTAGGTAGAGCAAATGTTATTAACTTCATTTTATAGACTAAGAAATGGGAGGAATTGAGAACTGATTAGCCCATAATCATATATCAAGCAAGCATCTGAGGTCAGATTTGGACCTAGGATTCCCAATTCTAAGTCAGGAAAAACTGAGCTATTTTTTGATGGTGATTCCTTTCACAAACTTTTCTGCAATACATGGTTATATGAGAATTAATTACCTAAACCTTTTATCTCTCTTCTTTTATTCACCCCTTTCCATTCTGGATCAACCAAAACAGCCCTATGGTTTCATATAGCCTGAAGCTACACTTTCCAAGTGATCCACCATTTATCTGGGTCAAGTTCATAGCAAGGGCTCAAGTGACAAAAACAGGGAGTCTGAGCTGAACAAATAGGACTGAGCCCTGAATATTCCAGCTCCATTAACACACTCAAGACCCAGATCAACTAAGCTAGACAGTAAAAGTATAGGAAAGCTCTTGGAAAAAGGAGAGACCAAGTTTGCATTCTAGAGTATTTTATGAACTCAGAAGGAGTGGAATGAAATGAAAATCCTTTAAAAATAGCTGAATGAATGTCACCTCATCCAACTACACTTGAAGAATTAATGCTACAAATGCCAATCTAAATGTACATTCTCTAGCCAATTTTCTTATGCCCACTAAAATGCCTTCTTTTAAGAAAGTCACACAGTCTGAAATCTAGTAAATACCTATTTATTTTTGGTTCAGACCTTTTGAAGAGATGATAAAGGAAAACTATGTCAGCTGTAAAGTTTTTAAATGTCTCATTTTAGGAAAATTCATATTTTCCCCCTTTCTGACATCAACTAATGTTTTAATTATTATCCATCTGGTATCCAGACAAACTGTTGCAAAAACCAAGAATTTACTTGGCAATGGCCACTTCTACCACCATCATCACTGAATTTCACGGTTTCTCAGTATACGTGGACCACTACTGACATGGTCTCTGTAGCCAGCCTTCATTGTTTACTTTAGGTATAGCGTCCTGTACTAGAGGTTGGTCTTCCAAACTGTGACAGAGAGTTATATTTCTTGTCCTAAAAGCTTGAGATCATCGGAGGTATGGTACTGATAGTGAAATTCTTGAGTCAGGGTTGGTAAAGGTAAGCATTTTAACAGTAAAGTTACCAAACAGAACTGGCAATACAGGGCCGCTGATGGATGCTTTCTCCTCCTCACTGGAAATGGGAGCAAACAACAAGGAAGGAGATACAGAAGCATTAACCAGTTTGGCGAACTACCAATAAATACATTCCACAGTGTGTGTGTGTGTGTGTGTGTGTGTGTGTGTGTGTGTGTGTGTGTGTGTGTGTACAGAGAGAGAGGGAGAGAGGGAGGGAGGGAAGGAGGGAGAGAGAGGGAATGGGAGAGAGAGGGAAAGAGCGGGGAGAAAGAGTTATTTAACAAGATAAAATTATCTGGGCTACATTTTCTGGAAGAATATATAGGCACCTGCTATGACATCATCAGTGTCATACTCTTGATGAGGTGAAGAGCATTTCCAGGACAGGAAGGGTTTGGTTTTTTTTAAGGGTATAGGTATCCTGGGAAAGAGTTGTTGGCAGAAATCCAGGCATTAGGAGGAGACAAAGGTTGTCATTGACCTGGCCATAGCATTCTATAATTCTGCCATCTTGTATGAAGAATGATGAAGGCTATAAGATCTGTAGGAAAAGGTTTGACTTTATCTTGTTCCTAAGACATTAGCACCCTCTTTAAGGAGAGAAGTCAACATTCTCTAGTTAGAATAAGATTAGAAGGGAAGTGGTCAGATAGAACAGCTTCAGACCCTAATCCTCAACACTAGTGACATGAATAATCTGACTGTATTTCTCTCCCAAAATATTGGACTACCAAGGAAGTAATTGGTGGCTTTAAATAACAAAAAAAGAGCTAAGAACTTGGGAGAACTACAAAAACATAATGTTATTGGCATGTGCCTGGGCCCACAATGAAGAGCAGAAGCGCCCCATGAACATGCCAGACAACTTCAGTCCAGCGCACAGGCAGAGAACACAGGCTACCACCATAAAAGACCAAAACTTTAAGGACAGATTGAATGACAGTCAATTTCCCTGGCATTCTCTTTATTATTACTCATTCATATAGGGTTTTAAGATTTGCAAAGCATTTTCATCACAACAATTCTGTGAGATAAACAGTGCAAATATTATTAACTCCATTTTACAGATGGAGAAACTGAGATTCACAACAATTAAGTGGCTTGCTATGGTCACACAGCTAGTGTCAGAAGCAAGATTTGAACCTAGGATTCTTGATATCAAATCTAGTGCTCTTTCTGTTATGATATGCTAGCTCTCATCTCAACTGAGTCTATACTAATCTTCTGGCTTCAGTCTCCCCTCTTGAAACTATTTTCCCTCATTTCAATTCACTGGATTTTTGGAACTCCAAAGGAGCTCTTGGGCCATCCCTACAAAGGCCTTTGATTTATGCTTATTTGACTCTTGAGTTGGATTCTATTGCTCCTCCTAGGATAGGATTACCCTTCCCTTGCCCCAGTGTTTACCTAATCATTGGTCACTATTTGCCAGCCCTTCCCTAGCTAATATCTGACATCATGAAGTGGATCCCACAGATGAAGTTTCATTTCTTGTTTATCCCGTCCTTTCACACATAGAAAATACACAGGCTTAAAGAAAAGAGACATCAAGAATTAATTTATCCGGGGGTGGAGTCAAGATGGCGGAGTACGAAGACTCATGTATGCTAGCTCCAAACCCACAGCCCATATATTTCCTACAAGAAGAACTCCCCACAAATTCTGGATCACTGCAAGGTGCGCAGAAACACAGTGGAAGAGATTTCCGTTCCAGAGAGCCCTGGAGAGCCATCCCCAGGGTCCGTCGCGCCCGGGAAAGCGGAGCCCACCCCTGCCCTGCCCTGGCCGGGCGACCCCAGAGGAACAGATCCAAGCAGGCTTCAGGGACGGAACCTCCAGCAGCTGAGAAGGTCCCTCCGCCCACAGACGCTACAGGTCAGTGAGAGAGACGTCTAGGCTGGCCAAGGGGGGAGCGGGGTGTCTCCATGGCTTGGGCCCCTCTGGAGGAAGTGATGGAGGCAGAGGCAGGGGCAGGAAGTGGCGGAGGCAGAGGCAGGGGCAGCAGCAGGCAGAACTTCAGGTCTCTGCATAAACCCCCTGAGGGAGCTGAGCCTGGGAGGCGGCCCTGCCCCCACCAAAAAAAAAGCCTAGACATCATCTTTTATGAAATTATCAAGGAAAACTGCCCTGACATTCCAGAACCAGAGGGCAAAATAAGTATTGAAGGAATCCATCGATCACCACCTGAAAGAGATGCAAAAAGAGAAACTCCTAGGAACATTGTGGCCAAATTCCAGAACTCCCAGCTCAAGGAGAAAATATTGCAAGCAGCTAGAAAGAAACAATTCCAGTATTGTGGAAATACAATCAGGATAAATCAAGATCTAGCAGCTTCTACATTAAGGGATCAAAGGGCATGGAATAGGATATTCCAGAAGTCAAAGGAATTAGGACTCAAACCAAGAATCACCTACCCAGCAAAACAGAGTATAATACTTCAGGGGTAAATATGGTCTTTCAATGAAACAGAGGACTTTCAAGCATTCTTGATGAAAAGACCAGAGCTGAAAAGAAAATTTGACTTTCAAACACAAGAATGAGAAGAAGCATGAAAAAGTAAACAGCAAAGAGAAGTCATAAGGGACTTACCAAAAGTGAATGTTTACATTCCTACATGGAAAGACAATATTTGTAACTCTTAAAATTTTTCAGTATCTGGGTAGTTGGTGGGACCACACACACACACACACACACACACACACACACACACACACGTACACGTGTGCACGCACACACACATACACACATGCATGCACATACAGAGACAGAGAGCACAGAGTGAATTGAATAGGATGGGACCATATCTTAAAAGAAATTAAGGTAAATGGTGAGAGAGAAAGGTAGGGGGAGGAAAGAGTGTGAAATGGAAGGGGGTAAATTATATGTCATTCAAGAGGCAAGCAGGAGACTTTTTAGTGGAGGGAAAAAGAGGAGAGCTGAGAAAAAAACAAAAAGTTTACCCTCAACACATTCGACTAAAGGAAGGAATAAAATGCACACTCATTTTGGTATGAAAACCTATCTTACAATACAGGAAAGTGGGGGAGAAGGAGATAAGCAAGGGGGGGGATGATGGAAGGGAGGGCAATGGGAAGAGGGAGCAATTTGAAGTCAACACTCTTGGGGAAGGACAGGATCAAAAGACAGAATAGAAACAATGAGGGGCAGGATAGGATGGAGGGTAATTCAGTTAGTCTTATACAACATGACTATTATGGAAGTCATTTGCAAAACTACACAGATAGGGCCTATATTGAATTGCCTGCCTTCCCAAAGGGAATGGGTGGGGAGGGAGGGTTGGGGAGAATTTGGAACTCAAAGTTTTAGGAACAACTGTTTTTGTTGCTACTAGGAAATAAGAAATACAGTTAATGGGGAATAGAAAGTCATCTGGCCCTACAGGACAAAAGAGAAGATGGGGACAAGAGAAGGGAGGGATGATAGAAGAGAGGGCAGATTGGTGATAGGGAAAATTAGATTGCTTGGTGTATTGGGGTGGGGGGGAGGGGATAAAAAGGGGAGAAAATTTTGAACCCAAAATTTTGTGAAAATGAATGTAAAAAGTTAAAGAAATAAATTTTTATTTTAAAAAAAAAAAAGAATTAATTTATCCAAAATTTAAAAAGTATTTTAAAGTGTTTGCTGTGTGTTCAGTCTTATGAACCTGGATTACAATATCACAGGGAACACAGAGGTCATCTAGTCTAACCATCTCATTTTATAGACAAGGAAACAAAGGTCCAGGGAGAAGTGATCTGCCTAACATCACAGAGGTAGTAAGTGGCAGAGCTGGGATCAGGTAATGGTTAAAAATTGTCTTTGAATTTCAGTTCAATTCAATTGACCAACTACTGTCTATTTATTACAAGGTACTATGCTAGGTATTGTGAAGGAAGGAGGTGCTAAGATGACAGGTTGGCCAGGAAGGAAAAGGGATAGAGAAGAAGATAAATACCTTGTCATCCAACAGTGGAACTTGGTTATAAAGGAGAACTGGAAAGAAAAGAATTTGTCAATTTTTCTCCACCTCTGTCCAGGATGGATCCATCTCAACAAGCTAAAATCCAAATCACTGGGAAGTTATGTTGAATTAATGTAAAAACACTCATTTAGACGTTTGTATCACAGCTTTGAACGTTGTTAAACATGAGTCAGTTCATCAGATCTTGAAACAGAGGTAACTATGCTAAGTACCAGCCTTGTGGCATGCCTTGTAACTCCATACCACCAGTCTGCCACTACCTTTCCCAGCTTTCAAAAAAAGAGTAAGGGACAGTTATTTTTTCAAATGTATCTGGTCTATAGTGACAGTAGCATTCCGCAAGACTGTTCATTCTAAGGGAGCTGCAGTTTAATCACAACAAATGTCCTCCTCAATGTATCCCATCCCTCCATGAGTTAACTGAAGAACTAATTCAAGTCCTGACATGTATCAACTGGATTCATATACTCTTCTAACAACTAAAACACAGTGTGGTGAGTTCCCTCATAGATAGGGCTGTGAAAAATATGTCTAGCGCATGACCCAGTGGAAAGATCATTTCTCAGAAAAAGCTGATGGGTCATACTTGGCCCAAATCTTCTATCATTTGCACAAGCAGTTGCCACTGGCTTCAGGAAGTGTTATACACAAGTGGTGACATGAGAACCAGGTCGGCTGAAAACAAGAGTTGTTGACAGTGTTCAGGGTGGATTCCTTTGGATAACAATAATAATGATTATACATATGTATATATACAAAAGACCTTTAAAAATGGATTGAGAAATGTGAGTACAGTCATTGGTTACATTAAAGAAAACTTTTGCCATTAGTTAACTCAACTCTGTGTATTTCCGAAAGGATGCAGTATGGGTCCAGGAAATGAATTCGGCTAGAAATAGGTCTTTATAAGAGTTTTAAAAATCTCAAAGTTCTAACTGGGATTTCTTTTCAAACTGTTAAGAACTGTCTGACTAATCCTGGACCCAACAAAATTTATTCAAATTTTCAATAAGCAACTAGTGGTCGTAGGTATTACTATAGAGGGCATAATTGGCTAGGGGCAGCAAGGTATTGAAGTGAGAATGCAGGGTCTGGAGTCAGGAAGACTCATCTTCCTAAGTTCAAATCCAGCTTCAGGTAGTTCTTAGTTGTGTGACCATGGGCAAATCACTTCACCCGGTTTGCCTCAGTTCCTCATCATGTAAAATGTGCTGGAGAAGGAAATGGAAAACCACTCCAGTATCTTTGCCAAGAAAACCCCAAATGGGGTCACAGAATCAAACAGGACTCAAACAACTCAATAATTGATAGTATTCATCCTCAACCTAATCCCTTTGTCTTCGGAGATAGGTCATTTTTTAGCCTACAGAAAATAGAATGGACTTAGGACTACCTGCTTCCTTCTTTGCCTGTTTTATGGAGTTTATCTCAAATAAAAAGTTAGGAAGCACAACCACAATAGCTCAGAATCTCCAGCTAGAAAATTTTCTAACATTTAGGAAGGGCTTTGACTCTCTAAACTAATTTAAATTTTTGTTTATCTCTAACTCCTGCCTGTTTTATATCTGAGACAAAAATATGTATGCAAAAACTATTTCAATAATCAAATTTAAAAGCATTTACTAAGTACCTAGGCACCAGTCACTGTGTTAAATTCTTTACAAATATTGTCTCATTTGAACCTCCAAACAACCTGGGCAGGTGAAGTGCTATTATTATCCCCCATTTTACAAATGAGGAAATTGAGACTGTCAGAGGTTAATTGACATGCCTAGAATCAATCACACAGCTATCGTCTAAGGTTAGATTTTAATCTGGGTCTTCCCGGCTCCAAGTTCAGGGCTTTATCCACTGCCCCATCTCTAGGCAGAATATATTATAGTATCAGTTACTGTAATGAAGAGGAAATGTTGGAGAAAGAGAAGATCTTCTTTTGGAACTTCAATCATTCCTTGAAGAGATTTATAAAACTGGTCACCTCACTTGATTTTTCTGAGCTGAGCTATCTACAGAGCCCAATGATTCTTTTTATCTCTCCTTCTCCTTTCAGTTTGTCCTTCTGTCTTGTCGTCCATAAACTGCTCTTTCTTCCTAGCTCATCTCATTCAGTGCTGGATGAGATGGAGAAGGTTCATCTTACCGTTTCTGCTACTCAGCTCTTTAGGTTCTTCCTTCCAGTCTCCTCACAGATGATACCCACCCCTTTAAGAACACCTGTGCATGATTCAAGTTCATCTTCTGGCTCCAAGATTATTAGCCACAAATTGCTCTCAGGGCTGAGAGGGAATGCTTGTCTCTGAACCATAAATCCCAGGATGCCAGTCATTCCTCAAACCTCTATTTCACTTAAATCATAGGCTAGCTTATTCATATCCTTTTCTGAGGAAGAGGTAGGAGAGCAAAATGAGATGGAGAGGAGTAATGATCTCCAAAGTTATCTGAGATGAGGTACACTCAGAGCTTATCAAGCACAAGAGTCCCTTCATAGTCATGTACTCAAAGCGTACCTAGCTTGGTAAGGGCTTAACAGATTTTGCACTATCGATGTTATCCTTTGGAGAACCCTGTCACCTTCACATGATAAAGAAACATTAGTGTGGGACTTGGGTGGAAGGCTGCAACAAATCATCTGAATAACGTTTGCTTTAATTTTTCCTCTTAGAGATCTAGCTTCAGGCTTTATTTCTATTGACAACATGATAAGAATGGCTCCACTCATGAAGTATTGTTCCCAAAATCCTTTCATTTTTAGATGTTTCAGTGCTCTAGAGGACAAACTGGGATAAGATTTGGAAGAAATGGATGGTTTGGGGAATACATCTCTATAAGAAATGTACTTGTAGGGAGATTAAGAGTACACTGAACAAAATATAGCACCAAAGCACTCAGGTTTTGCTACTAATTGAGAACTATAAAAAGGTAAAAATTTGGGTTAGATAGATGGAGACTAGTGGTCTTGCTTCCTTAGTTTTAGCTTTTGTTCTGACTCAGATTCATATGTAGCTAAGGCAGATGGAATCTTAGGCATTTGTCTGAAATATCTAAACCCCAAGCCATACAGTTAAACGTAACAGGAGACTCTGAACACCAATTCAGTCCTAGGAATTCAGAGAGACACAGAGACATCACAGGATCATACATTTTGAGGAAGGTTCCTTAGAGGCCATTGAACCCAACGTAGGCAGAGAGAGCTTAAATGATTTGCCCCGAGTCAGACAGCTAGCAAATGTCTAAAGTGGGATCTGAACTCAAATCTTTTTGACTCTAAGTTCAATGTCATAGTTACTATGCCTTGTTGTGAAAGATAGGTTGAAGAGTGGGGTCCCTGATGGGTACCCCTAATGAAGTATAGAGTTGGTGGCCAATCCTTTCTCCTTCTTCCTTTTCGCTGGGAAGAGGGAAGAATGAATCCTTCCCAGATCTTTTCTATCTCCTCCCTGGAAGGAGGACGAGGAGGGCAAGATGTAGGATGTAACAATCTTTTCTTACAGTCTTTTACTGCTTCTCACCTTTCTCCCAGAGATTTGATTAGCCCCACACTTACAACAATTAAGTCATTTTTTAGCCTACTGGCCCTCAGGTCCAACTGATCTCCTCCCTCTACTGTCTTATGTAGTTTAGAGCAATTCAAAAATCAGTAAGTAGTACAATGACAGTAGCTCAGAACCCCCAGGTAAGAAAACTCCTAACATGGAGGTCCTAATTTAATTCTTTTTAATATCTAGTTAACACCTGGACTCTTTCTGTTTGGTGCAAAAATCAACATGTAGAAAGCATTTAAGTTAAAATAAGCAAGCAGAATGTTATGGAATTTTTTGTTGGATTTATATGGGGAAAGAGCTTTTTGGAAACTATTTTTGTAATTTCTCTACATCTTTAAAGAGGTGGGTATAACCAGTAGCTTTAACCTGAGTCTTTGTTGCAAGATGCTAGGGAAGGGAGAGAGGGCACAATGGCCCTTCTTGATCAAACAGCTCAATCCTCCTTTTGATTTCTTTCACCTGTTGCCCATATACTATTGATTCCTCCTGTCTCACTTCTTTCAGTTCTAGGTAGCAGACTTTAGGACACTGTCTCCCTACTACTGCTCAAGTCTTTTTAATTATCCACGTAATCTAAGCTTGAGGATATACTACTTGGATTTTGTTTGCTGGGTCTGGTGGCCATAACTAAGGAACTCTCAGTCTGCCCTTTCTAGAGCAAGTTCACTAACCAAAAGAGATAGCTAAGCTGACCCTGAAGAAATCAGCATACCAGTACAAACTACAAGACCAGCTAAGCCCAGAAGAGTAATGTGCCTAATGAGGAACAGGTTGAGCAAAGATCCTGTACCCAGCAAGAAACAGGTCTATCCAGCAAGTTCAGTAAAGTCTGCAACGTGCTAAGTAAGAAGTGTTCCTAGTTATAGCATTGCGATATCATCAGAAGATATCAGGGATTCTGCATCATTGACGGTGTAAAAATAACATCTAACACTAATACAGTATTTTAAGATTTGCCGATATTATTTCATTTGATCCTTACAATAAATCTATAGGGTAAATATTATGATTATCCCCATTTTATACATGAGGAAACTTAAGCTGAGAGAGGTTAAGTGACTTAAGTAGGCTCACACAGCTAGCAAATTGCAGAGATAGGACTGAACTATGGTCTTCCTTACTCTAAATCCATTGATTCCTCTACTATACCATCTTGCTGTCCCTCTAACAAGTATATCCTACAATGTGGGACTTTCATTTGTAATCCTATGTATGCCTATTCATTTCACTGGGAGTACATGTATTTGTGAGAGAAAATTCATAAGGTTTATGGAGGGAATGTTCTATTGCAAATCTTCATATAGGTTATATCATTAAATGCTCTTGCTTTAAACTAATTGGGTCCTCTAGGTGATTAAAGCAAATGTAAACGAATTGGTAGTGGGCTTGTGAGCTATCCTTTTGAGTGAACTTTGACCCACAGAGCTGGTCACACTTGTGTGACCCCATGTATAAAAGAGGGGTGCTATAAGGATGACTTGAAGTGGCTGTATTTAGAGGCTATCAAGATTAAGTATAGATATCAATGAAGATTTCATTGAAGTGGTCAATTTGGGAGTCCTGGAAAAAAGCTTCAGGCTGAAAATTTCCAAGTCAAGTCCTCCAAGATTGCATGCAATGGAAAGCCTCTCCTCTTTCTGGTACAAGAAAGAACTTCAGCAACACTAATCAGTAGCTATTTGAATTCACTCAAGCTTTCAGGAGGACTTTCTGTGTAAATAGTCAAATAGTGCTACTATTGAGTTAGAATACATACTTTAAGAAATTTGCTTTAGGAATAAGACTTAAAATGTAGCTCTGATTATATTGAATGCAATGATGCATGCTATTCTCGGAGCAAATGAGGGGTCAGGGCAGGGATCAAAGGAAAATTCTGGAGAATTAGCCAACAGTGAAAAATCCTAGATCAAATTGGGTATCAATTACATTGGGTATCATCAACTAGGTCAGTTTGCATCTTACAAAGGACTGTCTTTGATTCCTTCCACCTCAGAATTTGGTCTTCTGATTCTAAATCCTGTTCTCTGTCTACAATGATCACAAAAGGAACATTTTTGAGGAAGTGTGGAAAGAGACCTGTACTGTGAGTCTGGAAGCATGTATTTAAGTCCTGGCTCTGCCACTGGAAAATGGTGTGACCTTGGCCAAAACACTTCCTATCTTTGGGCCTCAGTTTCCTAACCTGTAAAATGAAAGCACTACATTAGATGACCTTCAGTTCCATGATTCTGAGGCAACAAGGTATAACATTCCCTAAGCTTAAGGTAGCCTGTTTCTTAGGACATGTATGCAGTTTAAGTGGAAATATCCTAGACAAAGCCCTTTATTCAGTTGGAATGGATATTTTTAAATCACATCCTTATTTGAAGAATGTTAAATGCAGCCTTTTGGTAGATATTTTTAAAATTCTCCATATACTATTTCACTGTTTCCTCAGCATATATTGGTATATATTTAATACGGGAATTTATGTTTCTTCTCTATCCAGTGTGAGCCAAAGTTTTATAATATTCATTAAAAATCAATACCACATGTAATAATACAGAATACTACATGTACACAAGGGGGCAAAGTTACTGCTGTTTAGGGAAACGCTGAATTTCCTGACTTTGGCAGGGTAAAGTTGCAGCCACTAGTCCTGTACTAACATAACCTTATTTTATTGCAAATTTATTTTCATTTTGAGTCCTAATTACCCCCTTTAAAATCTTAAACCACCATCAAGGTTTGCTCTGGCACTGGGCACCAAAAACACTTGGAAGTCAAATTATACCACCCGGGCAACCACCAGGCATGAAAGGAATGGAAAAACCTACTGGATACACCTTCTTGCAATGAAGTGCAGGCTGGTACTGAGAAAGTTTGAGATAGAAAGGTAAATTTTAATTTATGTTCTTCCTCTGGCCCACATCTCATCAAAAATCCTGGAGTAGGGGAGTCCCAGACTAGATTGAGTGATTCCCATTTACTCTCAGAGGCACACTAAATTAAAAAAAAAAAAAGTGATTGCATCTGGGACAACCTGAGCCCCAGCCTGGAGTCACTTCTCTTAATAGATTGCAAATGTTAAAAATGTTCTCAGCTGGGAGCTCCAGGCTCCCAAGTAAATGGGCTTACTCTGGTGGCACTAGGACGGATCAGTAGAATCCTGCCACTTTGGTTCTGTGCAGCATCTACCTTCCTCATTCAGGTACCTCTTGGCAAGGTCAAGTTCCTTGTTATCCCTCCCCCCTCCCCCACGGTCTGCGGGGAACGCTTTGAGATCTCTTTTACACACGCACACACACACACATACGCACACGCACATACACACACGAATGAACCTACAGACACCCACACGACACCCTCCCAACCCCAATACCGCTGGCTAAAGGGATTTCGGAGCCCCAGCAAAACTCCGGGCTGGTACCCGCACCGACCCGGGACCGGCCCGGCCGTGCGCGGACCAGGCTAGCGCAGAGGTCTCCGAGCCCTCGCGAAAACCCGCGCGAGCAGGACAAAGCGCGAGCTGGCGCGAGCAATAGGGCGGCCGCTGCACGCGGGGAAGGAAAGCGACAGCGGGCGGCCGCGGCAGCAGGCGGCGCCTTGAAGCGCGCCACCGCGGGCGAGCCAGTGGAGTGCGCGCGCCCGGGGCCCTCCCCCCTTCCCCTTCGCCAAGGATCCCTCCCCCTCCTCCCCCCTCCCCCCCGCGCCCGAACCCCAAGCGCTATTCGCGGAGCGGCTTACGCTAGTTTCTGAGCGTACGGTACCCCGGTGGCTGGAGAGGCTGCGCTACTCGAATCCCGTAAAGTTATTGTGAATGGGGAGTGGGGTGACGTCAGCCCCCGAATGTCAACAATGTAGCGATTGAGAGTGTGGGCGTTCCGTAGAGAGAGCGCGAGCCAGGGAGAGCGAGTAACAAACAGAACCGAGGAGCAGCCGCCGCCGCCGCCGCCGGAGCAGCAGCCGCAGCAGCAACAGCAGCAGCAACAGCAGCAGCAGCCGCCGCGCACGCGGGGCTGCGAGAACCGCCGCCGCCGCCGGACCACCAAGCTTACAACCGCCGCTGCCTCCTGCAAACAGCAGCATTGAACTGTATAAGCCCACGGCGGAGCTCGATCCGTGCGTGACACTGATTCTTCCCCGCCAGCCGAACCCCCCCCGCCCCCACCCCCGGCCCCCTGCAGCCGCCTACCTCCTCCACCCGCTCTCTCGCCTCTCCCCTTCCCTTGTTACATTCCCCCCCACCCCCTCCCTTTCCCAACGGACTTGGGGGGGCTGGGAACGAGCTGCCATGTGATGCCTGTCTGGCCGGGTTTCACTCGGTAGCCCCCGAACCGAAAGCCACACACCGGCTGGCCGGCCGAAGCCGGGGCCGGGGGGTGGGCGGGGGTTGCTTGCAAGCCGGAGGACTGCAAGAGAGAGTGGGGGGAAAGACGCAAAGTTCCTGGAAAAGGTGAGTCCTCTTTTTTTTTTTTCTTTTCAAGCTTGCCTTTTCCCAGGCGCTTTGGTGACGGGGGAAGTTTTCGGCGTGGCTGACCTTAAGGGAGGGGATGAGCCCTTTCCAAAGTGGGAAAAGGGACCTTGGAGGAGAGGGTGGGGGACTGAGAAAGGGCGGAATGGTGAAGCGGACGGGAGCTGGAGAGGACTGTGTGGTTCTGGGGAGAAAGAAAGGGAGGGCGAGGCGAAGAGAGGCAGGCGTAACCGGAGTAGGAAAGGAAAGATCTCTTGGGGTCCGTCCGGCTCGCTGAGTGTGCAGCGAGCGATTCTCTACAGAGCACCCTCTTCGGCTTTTATGACATTTTCTGGGAATGGGGAAGGAAATAGGAGGTCTTCCCCCACGGACACTGGATGTGTGTGTGTGTGTGTGTGTGTATGTGTATGTGTGGAATCGCCTTGTCGTTTGCAGGAGGGGAAAATCTGTATTATATTCCGCATGTGTCGATGGGTGTTTTGGAACAGCAGGGGAGGAGGAGCGGAGGGTAATAAGTCAGGCGTGCGGGAGGGTTTAGGGAGGTGTTGGGGAGAGAGGTTTTTGTTTTGTGCCAGCGGAGCAAAGCAGCTGTCAGATCTGCAGGCCTTTTAACCCGAGCTGGGGGTGGCGGAATGGAGTGGCCACCACCGCCACACCACCACTCCTCCATCCCTTTACCCGGTCTTCTCCTTCCTCCCTTCCCCAGCCGCCACCTTCCCCCTTTCCCTTCGCCGCGCTTGAGCCCAAGGCTCGAAGTCCGCTGGCCAAGGCTCGGCCCCCTCCGAGCAGTTTTCGCGTCAGCTGTCATCTATCTGCTGCCGCCGCCGGTCATCTCGGACTCCAGCCGCTGCAGGCGTGGGGAGAATGCACAAGTTCGGTATTGAGGAGGGAGAGAGGATTGGAGCCACCCAAAGCAAATTCTGGCCCCGCGGGAGGTGGCAGAGGCGGGGGATGGGGGGAGGGTCCCCAGATTAGTCTCAGTGAGAATACTATTTGTGAAAGAGTGTACGTTTGGCATCTCGACTAGAGTGTACTCTTTGGAGAGAGGTATCCTTTTAAAGGTTCTCCTGCATAAAAGTGTCATTACTCTCTCGCCCAGCTCCGCTCTGCTTCCCGCCCCGAAATCCTAAGCTTCCCTCTGCTGCAGAAGAATTTTTATTAAAGATTTACGCCTCCCATCCGCAAGCCAGGGAATTGTCAATCAAAAAGTGTTCTGAATCCCTCAGCGTGCCTTCTTCCCTCCGTCCCCCTCCTCCTCCAGGCCCCCGAGAGTCTATGACTCTGGCCGGACTCGGCTGTGGAGGCTGGAGTTTGAAAGGAGACGCTGTCATTTGTAATTCACAAACCACGCTCCCCGCACATAATAACCATAGGGAGAAGAAAGCAAGTGAACGTCTTGGTGACCTCTGTCTAGCTCAGAATTCGAACCTTACCTTCCCAAGGAAGTGCTGACTCGTGTAGTGAGGGTGTTCGCTCCTGTTGGATGGTGGAGTGTTTCTGTTCCCTTATTGTAGGTGATGTTTGGTGTCTTGCACTTAGTCGTCTTTTAGACGATTTTTACAACCTTGGGTGAAGTTACCGTGGCTTGAGATACTTGGATGACTTTTAGTTTCTTTGCTAGGTATTCCAAAACCCAGACTGCCTGCCAGCTCTTTCCAGACTGGTGGTGTGCCAAGGGTAGAGCCATCTATTAAATGGTCCATCACGGAAAACCTCAGATCGGAACAGTGCTCCGTGGTTAGAATTGCATTTCTTAGACATCACCTTTGGTGATGAATTTCTCACGCTCTGTGTAAATTTCATCTGTTGAGTGTATTTAACTAAAAAGGGTAATTACTTCAAATAAAAATCCTTTCCTGCCTAGTGGGAACCCTGGCGAAGATGATGCTTAATGAGATATTTTGCTTTTGTCTGTTTAGAGTAAAATTAGAGATGTTAACTCTGATAACGATTTTCTCAGATCATTAAAATGTAACATGTAGGAAAGGCAATTTGCTGCAGAGGCTCTGGCTGTCATGAAAGAAACTAAGTGTGAAATCATGCTTCTTTCCTTTTGTGGAACAGGCTATTTTTGTAATCCAGAGGGTGTCTTTCTTAAAAATGCTTTGGTTATTGTGAGATCACCCTACCCCGATTACAGAAATACTGGCAGTTCTGGAGTAAACTGCATTTTTCATTCTTTCAGGTAATAATAAATGTGAGTCAAAAATGACATCTTGTGAGAATCAGTCTTTAGTATGTGAGAAAGATTGCTAAATTATAGTGTTGTTATTCAGGCTGCTATCGTTAAAGGTATGTCAGCATTTTCATTAAAAATTCAGTTTTTCAATAGTTTATAATTTCACTATAAAACTTTTAGTGGCAGAAATGCTTTTCACTTGGAAGATCTTTGCTTAAAGTATTCTGATTTATTTTAAAAAATAGATTGATTGTTTACTTTGTTCCTCTTAATGCTTTCAAAACTTAGACAGTATTTAAATGGTCTGATAGAGATGGAATTCAAAAGTGTAACTGCAACAGCATAGAGTAATTGCTTTCAATATTGAAAGGAAAAAAAATAAGTTGAAGGTTGTATTCACACAGACTTTTCATATTAGGTATTAGAATGATTCACATTTGTTATTTGGTTCCTAGCAATGAGTGCTTCTTTCTGAAATTTTGACTGTTTCCCCTGTAGGTAGATGAAGATGTCAGTTATTGTGTACATTGATATTATATGTACAAATACATTTTTCATACATATCTTGACTCTAACCAAACTTAATGACACAATTTTCTGATAGATTTACAATTGCTTATAAGATACCTCTCCCATCAAAAAAAAAAATGAAAGAAAAAGGAAGAGATGTAGGTAGGTGGGGGAAAGGTCTGTTTCTAATGGTGCTGGTGACGGGGAAGAAATCATTTATCATTTTTTTCTTGAACTCTCTATAGCAATTCCCTAGCCTTGCTTCACCTCTTGGGACCTTTGTGTAGGGCTTAATTATTTGCAAACTGCTTTGAAATCCCTAGATGAAAGGCAGCATATAAGTGCAAAAAGTATTGTTATTCAGATATGGATGTTAATGAGCCATTACAGTTCTTCAGGAAAATGTCTTTTCAAAGATGGTAGGAAATATTTCCACCTGATAATAACTGTTTAAAAGTAGGTACAGATTACCAATGAGATAATTCACTCCAACCACGTCCTCTTCAATTTGTTGCAATTCATTTTGTGATCAAAGTGAATTTCATAGAGCCAGATGGTCAGGTTCATGTTCACATCTATGCTGGGCCAGTACTTCACTTCTGGACCTCTTTAGCAACTCTCTGTAGAGCTAGAGGGCGTGAGTTATTTATTTGCATTTGTGATGATCACATCAGAGAGCCTCTTAGGAGGCCAACAAAAGGTTTTAGACCAGTTTTCGTGGTTAGTAATTATTTCATTCTAGCTTGATTTCACTGTTATGGACACATATGGGCAGGTAACCTAGTGTGATGGATCAGGTTCTTGTTTTGGGGAATACACGGTGAAACTGGCTCTGGCTTCAGTTTTTAGAAGTGGTACATTTACTACTAAGTGATCAAAAGAATTGAGGAGATAGACAAAGCTGACCGACTTATATGGGCACCCACATCAGCTTTCACATATACTTATATGAATTTAATGATAGAAAAGATGTTAATAAATTGTAGTAAGGACAGAGATGAAACCTAATAAGAAAAACATTCCAGCTTTAGCAGTGTGATTCCATCTCTTATAAATAGGTGATTCAGTGGAAAGAGCAGTCATTCGGGACCCAGAAAGATCCAAGTTCAAATTCAACCTCAGACACTTCCTACCTTTGTGACCCTAGGCAAATCATGTAACTTTTCCTAGGCTCAGTTTCTTCATCTGTAAAATGAGGAATAAAATAATAGCACCTATTCTCCCATGAGAATAAAATGAGATTATATTTGTAGTAAAGTGCTTCAAAAAACCTTTAAAATGCTAGTTATTATGGATATGTGGTTTTGGGATGTGTGAAGGCTATATTTATTCATTCATTTAGAAAGCCTTTATTAAAGATCTGCTATATGCCGGGTAATATATTAAGTACTAAGGAGGTTCCAAAGATGAATAAGACAATGCTTCCTAACCTTAGAGAGTTGATAGTTTAATAGAAGTAATAATAGTAACCAATTCAAGTAACTAATAATGATTGCCAGCATTTATGTAGGTTTGTAAAGTGCTTTACAATATTTTCTTATTTGAGCTTCACAATAACCCTCGGAATCTGGTTCTCTTATTCTATATACAACAAATGTAATGCAAGACACACAGTGCATGGGTTAAAGGTGGAGGGGTTACTAACAGAATGTCTATGTAAGCCTTCCTGATTTTAGAATCAGCTTATGATTAATAATATTTTCCCCCAAGTGATTCTATCCACACAGTGAAATTTCTGTGCGGAAGGTGTTCCCTTATCTGTTAAATAATGGAATCAAAGTAGGTGCACTTTAAGGTCCTTTTCAATATTAAACCTAGTTTACTTAAAGAGTCTTAAATAGTGCTTTGTTTCAAAGTCAGTATAGTTATTTTAACCTTTGAAAAGCAAAAGAAAATCAAGGCAAGGTAGAAACTTGGGCTTTTTATCTGGTACTAGCTTCTTGTAAGTAGTTGACTTATAATACTGCTATATCATGCTATACCCATACAACAATATCTTCTCTATTGACCATAATATTTCTAAATAGTATGTGAATTGGTCCATATTCTTCTTCAACTTAATGGTATTACTGAAAGGCATATCCAGCAATTCACTCTTTTTTTCTCCTTAGGTTTTCTTCCAAAACAATAAATCACATCCCTCTGAAAGCTCTTGTCATCTCTCATCCGTGTCACTGGAATCAGTGCCAAAACATCTCTCAGCCTTCCCAAGTGACTTTGCAATCAAGGTTCAGGCAGTGTGTAATCCTTTGGTAATGTCTCCTTTGTATCTTATCCTCCTAATAAATTGGTCTTTGGGTCTGTGATCAGTCCTTTTCCTTTCTGTGTCTCTGTATATATTATTTTCTCCCTCAGCAGACTATCCTTTTCTCATGGCAGTCTTAAGAGTTAACAACAGATACCATAATGGTTTAGAAAAAAAAAGAAAAGAAAATATATTTGCCAGTCACATCCCTCGTATCATTTCCTTCCTACTTTCCTTTTTTTTTAAAAGTTATTTATTCATCTACTTTCTAGTCCTGTCATATCTCCTTTCTCTCTCCTTTCTTCTTGTTCTAAGCCTTTGACTGCCACATGACAAACTCTAGCTGTCACCAGAAGAAAACATTTCTAATCCCTTGCCAATTTCTGATTCTACTCTGTGACATATTACTGTCTTCCTTCTCTGTGGTCCTTTTCAAATCCCTCTCCCTGGCCCTCTCCCCTAGTTGCTACAGAAACTTTTCTCAGTTTTTCTCTCTTACCCTCACAGGCCATCTCAACTGTTTATTACATATAAATCCTCATCACATCCTTATGAAGTAGGGCATCATGATAACTATTCCACTGTTCTGCCTATTAGCCTACATTATTCTTGTTTTCAAGATACCTGTTTAAAAGTTTGGACATTTTATCAATTAGTGTAGATGCTGCCTTTGGCAGTCCATATCACCACCCCTTACTTCACACATTAACAAAGAGCTTCGTGAGTTGTAGCCTAAAAAAGTCATCATAATCATGAGGCAGTAAGTCTGCTGGTAATGAGCCTGTCTGAATTTAACTAGGATGGTCCTCAGAAGTCAGACTCATGTACAATCAGTGGGCCCATATTTAGAGCTTTTTGTAGGACCTGCCTGAAGTTGCATTCTGTGGAAATAGCTTAGAGGGTTCCCAGTCACATCCTCACCATGGTGAGGCGTCAGAGTAGGACACTGCTGAAGGCACTTCATGATAAAATGCAGTAATTATTTACAGAATGTTCATTTTTGCTCCTAAGTGTGTCCAAAAGCATTCATTACCTTTCCAGACTCTACATATTGTCAGCATGTGTGTGGATCCTCACCAAATGGGCCACAATTGCAGAAATGCTTCTCTGTTGAAGCAGTTTGTCACTTTATAACTACCATTCTGAAACAAGTGCCTCTTCCTTTTTCTTTGAGGCAACATGGTATGAAAAAAGTGTCCCATCTGGAGTCAGGGGACCCGAGTTTGAGTCCTGCCTTTCGTGATTATTATCTGACTGCCAGCAGGTTGCTTAATCTCCCTTGACTCCTATTTCCTCATCTATAAAATTAAAATGTTGGGTTAAATGATCTTTAAATGCTCTTCTACCTCTGAATTTAGGAACTTAGTTCTTTTGGCCCTATTAATAATCTCCCATCTCAGAAGTCTTCACCTTCCTTCCTGTGTGGCCCTGGGGTCACTTTGTCCACTGTGGCTTATCATAAGATGCCTGAAAGAGGACCCAGAATTTTATTGCCAAGATTTAGCTGTGTTTCTGTGACAATTAAAAATAGAGTTGTTATTTTTTTAAATTAAAAATTATGAAAATCAGTTACCATATTGGGGGTGGAAGATTACAAATCATATTCTTTTTAAAAATATATTTTAATATATTTCATTAAGTATCAATTACATGTAAAAAAATTTTTTAACGTTCATTTTTTTTTAAATTTCAAGTTTCAAATTCTTTCCTTTCTGCCTCTCCCCTATCCCTTGAGAAGGCGTACAATATATGACATTGATTATATGTGTGAAATCATATAAAACATTATTTCCATATTATCTGCAAAAGAAACCACACAAAACTCCGAGAAAAATAAAGTTAAAAAAATAGACTTTAATCAACAGTCAGAGTTCATCACTTGTCTCTCTGAAGGTAGATAGTATTTTTCATCCTGGCTCCTTTGGAATTTTGTCTCAATCAGAGTAGCTAAGTCTTTCATGGCTAATCATCCCTACAATGCTTCTCCTAGTCCTACTCACTTCTCCTTGCATCAGTTCATATAAGTCATCTTAGGTGTTTCTGAAACTATCCCAATCATCATTTCTTACAGCACAATAATATTCCATCACAATCATGTACCACAGCTTGTTCAGCCATTCCCCATTTGATGAGCAGCCCCTCAATTTCCAATTGTTTGGCACCACAAAAAGAGATGCTGTAAACGTTTTTGTACAGATAAGTCCTTTTCCCTTTTTTTGCTTTCTGGCATATAGATCTAGTAGTACTTAAAATCATATTCTTGATGTGTAGGTATCCACTCCTATTTTGATCATTTAAAAATTTTTGATCATTTTTACATGATCAGAAATTAAATGGGCAGAAGTCAAACAATCTTTTAAGTCTCCCTTCCAAGCTTGGTTTTGTAATGACGGTTTTGATCCAAAGTAGGGTAACTGTCCCTGGAACAGTGTTTGAGAGCCTTTGCATGCCTCATTATCCAAGACACTTGAATGAAGATGTTCTAGTAAATTATTAACTTTTAACTTCAGTGTATCTGTGATCTTATCAATGTGAGTTTTTGCACCAGATGCACACTTTTTTATCCAGGGTGAGTCTTGACCCTTTACTCCTATAAATCTTAATTAACATAGGGTAGGTATCTACCCAGTGTGTTAGGGACCTTCTCATTTTTTTAACGATGAAAGGATGCCAGTGTACCATTTAGGCTTTTCTCTGTTATCCCTTGCTCTCTAGAAATACCTCCTTTTCCAAACATCTTTGTTTCGGATAGTATCATCTTTATGTATTCCTTGTAATCAGAATTGCAGGTGGGCAATAGAGACATGGAGAGTAGACATAAATAGGCCACAGCATATATTACTAAAGACTAATTTCATATAATGGTTGTATATTCTATTAACAAAATTCATTCCATTATCTATCTCTGTTTAAAAAGGTTAAAAAATTCTGAATAATGGTAATACTTTGATCATCTTGTGATGTTAGAAAATGATTCACTTTTATGCAAAGGATGAAATAGCAAAATACTTTTCCTGTGAACTGGTATAGTTTGTGCTTTGATGCATGTTCTAATAATGGCATTCTTTAAATGTATATATCTTGTTGCTCAGTTAGAGGATAAAGGGTGAGAATTCTGGGGATAATAGAGGAATATATCGACTTAGTGTTTTAGATGGAAAGGAAGAAGGTGAAGTCAGTGATTCACCTGTGTTCGTCCTTCATTGCCGAAGAAGACCATGCCATCAGAGAAATGATGACATGACTTGCACTTGACTTTGTTTTGAATGAGGGAGGGCTATGCAGGTCACCAGCCTCACTTCTCCTCCAGAGCTATCTGAATCCAGTGACCAGATATTCATCAGGATGACTGGATTTGATCCAGGATGAGGCAATTGGGGTTAAGTGACTTGCCCAGGATCACACAGCTAGTGAGTGTCAAGTTAATATGTTGAGGAAGAAAACTGGATTTAGATATAATAATTTTAAAAGAGTCTTATTATAAATATTGACTTCCCTTAATAGATAAAAGTAGGTGACCTTTATTCTCATTATAGTCCATTTCAAGGAAATATTATCTTTACAGATTGATGTGTTGCAACTCTTTACTAAAGGTTTAAATGGATTTCTAAAGAACTAGGCTGGGGTAGTTGAGTGGACAGTGACCTGAGGTTTTCAGGGTTACTGTTCAGAATGTTTTCTCAAAGTTCTGTTCGTTTTGGTTATCACTTCTTCATTTTCAACCAAAAGATTTTCCCTGGCAGCTGTCTAAATATTAAGTGTACATTTGAAGTTCTAACCAAGAAACTATAAACTGTCTGAAAGTAGCAGGCTCATTTTTGGTATTTAGTTGAATTGGGAATCTTTGTAGTCAGCTGAATAGTGATACTTAGTGTGTCACTGTTGGGGGCTTTATGTGATTTTTTAAAAATCAAGTAGATGAGTGCATACAAATTTCTATGCAAACAATCATGAGCTTAAATTAAAGCTGCTGATTTACTAGGAGAATTACTTGCATTGATTTGAAGAATATCTATATAGGTTCAAGATTCCATATTATGCAAATCATTGAGCACTGAAGAGTCACACTGTGAAAGATATGAAATTAAATATGTCATATCTTATTGCTTATTCAGTAAAGAAAATGTAGATATATTGGGAAGTTACTCTCTGTTTTCCATTCATCTTATGTGATGAGGCCAGAGTCTGAGGTGGCTCTAGACAAAATTGTAAGAATTCGTGTTTTATTTTTTACATTTCTGATCTTCTTTTTCTGTACCTTTCCTCTCTTTTCTCATGATTTCCCTTCCCAATCCCCTACCCTCTACCTGGTTTTTTCATACACTTTTCTCTATTGCTTCCCCTCTGAAAGCAAGCTCTCAAGAGAGAGGAAGAAGCAATATGAGGTGTAAAACAGGCATCAAATCTGGAGTCAGAAGAGCTGAGTTTGAATCCTGATTCTGCTCCTTGTTCCATATGTAACCTTGTGCCCATCACTTAACCTGTCTGGGCCTTGTTTTCAGAATCCATAAGATGAGAGCTTTGGATTGGATCACCTTTTAAAGTCTCTTCTACTAAATCCAATGATCTAATGAGAACTCATGTATGCCAAAGTATAAAGAGACTTTTATTTAGTCCTATACTTTTCATGAGGGGTGTTTGCATTTTAATAGATGACAGCTGAATTTTGCCAAAAAGGCGAATCCTTGACTAGTAAAATTTCAGACATTCACTGGTTGGTGGTGAGAGGCATTTTGGGAAGCAGAGAAAGGTCCATGTGATGAGCAGTTGCCTGTTCAAAAGGCCAGTCATTCCTGGTCAGAGCAATCTAACTACACAGATTACAGGATAACAACTGCTTTGGTATATAAAGGAGAAATGACTTTTCTTTCATGTTATAATAAACTTGACAGGGAGCACCACCTTTCCCCATATTCCTCCAAATACTGGACTGGGTAGCATACACATTGTAGCAAGTCACTCTTTTATTTGACATTTAAACTAAAGCCTCAGGCAAAAGTCACCAGGTCTATAATTAGGAATTCTTGTCACTGTCAGTGGTAGTGAACTTGAAATTCTCTATTATTCTTGAATATTTAATTTTAATGAAAAAAATAGCAGTGGCATTGTTTTTGAGATATTTTTTTCTCCAAGTTCTTTACAAATCACTCCTTAGCATCTTTTTTCAAAACTGTCATAAGAGGCAGTGTTATTTATCATTATAAACAGAGGCAGCTCCTGGACATTAAAGAACTCTAGGGCATGATTCTTCTAGGACAGGGGTGGGGAACCTGCAGCCTCAAGGTCCCATGTGACCCCTTTAGGTCCTTGAGTGCTGCCCTTTGACTGAATCCAAACTTTACAGAACAAATCCCCTCAATAAAACAAATCCCCTCAGTAAAACCTGGATTCTTTCAAAATCCAAGGACCTAGAAGGCCACTTGTGGTTCCTCACCCCTGCCTAGGTAATGAGATTGTTTATATTGAAACACTTTGCCCACTTAGAAATATCCTGTATGTATTAATGGTTGCTGCACATTCCTAATTCCCTCCCTCAGCCCTAACCAAACAAAAACCAAGCTGTCCTGGGCCCATTGTACCATCTGCTGGCTAGTGTAGGAAACTTCCCCTTGCCTTTCTTCTTCAGAGGTATTGTGTCTGGATTACCTGTTTGCCACTGTCTAGGACTTATTAATTCTCCCTCAGTCATTCTTGGCCTCACACAAGCATCCATGTCCTTTAGCCCCTCAGCCAACTTTGTCTGACTTCTTCCAATCTTTGCCTAGTCACCTTAGGAAAATCTTTATTCTTCTTCTGTTTGTAACACAAAAGATGACCATAGTCATAAGGGATGAGTGTAAGAACAGGATAGCGATATACATATGTCAAGGAATGGGTAAACTACATATTTTGAAGTGAAATTAGACATGATAACCAGTACCCTTTATCCTACGGGCCTGGAAATGGTCTAGACGTCACCTTCAGAATCTCTGCAGATGTTTCCGTATATCTTCTCCATCTCTTCTAATTAAATCTGCCTTTTCTCAGGCACCAGCATTCAGTAGAAATAAAAAGCTATTTCTTACTCTGTTTTCTCCCCCATTTTGCTTAATTACTAGTACTAAAACATTTTCTGCTAATTTTAATGATAGGTGTATAGTATTTTAGCCCTATTATGGCTTTTGTGGGGCCAGGCTAAAATATTTACCACCATTTATGTCATCATTTCTTAAGAAAAGAAAAATGTTCAGCATTTCAAATAGCTGACTTACACAAGAACTTTTGGGGCAGTGAACTGCCCATTATACCAAAGCAAAGATGCCTTGTTCTGTTATTAATCTCCCCAGCGGTGATAAATACAAACTTTCCACTTGTTTTCAGTGTCTCAGTATTGTAGGTCTGAGAATAGTCCCCCCTGTGAAAAACAGGAACTGTGCTTGTCTGTTATGCTTGTCTGTTACCAGTTCTTGTGGTCTATATGGCAGCTATTTTGCTTTTTCAGAAGGGAGGGAAACACATTTAAAACTAATTGAATAAAAGCAGCTAAAAGTAAGTGACCCTTGAGACTTGAGTACAGCTGCTCATCCCAGCATAGCGTGGAGAGTGAGTTGTTTTATTATCATTTATGGAGCGGTGGTACAGATTTATTTAGCTCTAAACAGGGAAAACAGGAACTGTAACTGTTGAGGTGTTTCTCTTCATTAATTTGCATGTGCCCTGTTTTTATTTAGTGGGGAGGTGTGTGCACAATATGTATGCAAGGGTAATTTAGCACGTCAGCGATTTCCTACGAATTGCCCTTGCTGACTCACAGGTCTGCTGCAGCTCTCAGCTGGCCTCAGTGTAAACTGCCCACAAGGGAAGACCAAGACTTGAAGAACTCTGAGTGCCATGGAGCTGCTTAGGGGTTATTTTCAGTTCTGTGGTCACTGGTCGGCCGGCTTCTCTTCCTCTTCCAACAGCCAAAACACAGTCTTTTGGTTGAATAGTAGAACATCAGACTTTCGTCTTTTTCAGGCTAAGTAAGTAGCTTGCCATTTGTGAAAATGTTTTTTTAAGAGAACTGATTCTTGCCTCATCTTATTTTCTTGGAATCCTTGAGGGAGAGGAAAAAGTGTGTGTGTGTGTGTGTGTGTGTGTGTGGTGTGGGGTGTGTGTGTGTGCGTATATGTGTGTGTATAGTGTGTGTGCGTGTATGGTGTGTGTGTGTGTGTGTGTGTGTGTGTGTTGGGGGAAGAGAGGAAGTAGAGAGGGATAGTCAGAATGGACAGAGAAGCTTATCTTGCCTTTTCCATATAGAATGACTATGTATCTTACACATTAACAGCAGAAGGAATTTCCCAGAGCTATTCATTAGCTTATGTTTTCCTGGTGTGATACCTGACCCAAATCTTCCATCCCTGCATGCAGAGATCTCCCATTGGGAATACACAGAGGTGGGTCATTCAGCTACCAGCAGAGGTCATTATGTGTTACCGAAGTCCTTCAATAATGTTAGGGTTAGTTTATATCCATGATACTTTACTGAGGTAAATAAGCTGACATCTGTGTCCGACCATAGCTAGCATTTGTTTTTAGTGTTGGTTTCAGTGTTTTGTTTTCTGAATTAGATGTTGCTTATCTTCATTGAAAAGTGTGAAATGCTACTTCTTTGAGGTTTCTACATAAATTTCCTTTTGTTCCTACAAATACATCCCATATCAGCCTAAACTATCTCCAAATAGATGATTAGGTGAGATCAGTTAGCCTGAGACTGTGTTTAGCACCGAGGCGAATCCCTGGATCTTGTTTTGGTAGTTTTGATAAGCTTTCTATAGCAGTTTTGACCAGTAATAAAGAGAAAAACCACACTGCGTGCTGTGTAACATAAAGATGATGGGAGTTCTTGGTTTCCGCCAATAGAAATGACTCATCAGTATCAATAGAATTGTGACTTCTAATAATAACCCAGTTCAAGACCTTTAAAACATGTGGTTTTAGCCCCTGCTGTTAGTGAAAGGTTGGAAAATATTAGTTTAAGCCTTTAAAAAAAATTCTTCACATCTCTTGATTTCATTTAAGTATAAAGTTGTTTTTAAAAATGGTAATTATCACACCACTATTTTTCATCTTACTGTTTTTAGTTTCATTATGACCAAATTACCAAGCCCTGATCTTTTCATCGGTTAGAAATCTGTGCACCAAGCATCTCTGATGAAGGGAGCATTCCGAAGGAAACATAGCTGAAAAGCAGGTCCTCTCCGAACCCAGAAAGGAAACAACTGGCACACACCACCTCAGCCCACTGAGATCCGCCTCCTGTTTTCCACTTCCATTGAGCTTGTCCTGGGGGCCCGAGGTAATGCTTACTAGTGTCTATTGCTCTTTGAGTCATTGTCAAAGGATTCCAAGGGGAAGGTTAACAGAAAATAAGAGTCAGAGAGGACACAGCAGTGTGTAGAATGAGCAGTTATTAGCCTTGGAAGAAATTTGCTGTTTCTTTTCTAATAGCACAAGCACAACCTAGAAATAATGGAATGTGTGTATGTGTGTTGTATATATATGTGTGTGTAGCACATATGTGTTTCCATATAGTATCTGTTATTTTTTAAATAGGTAATATTCTGAATAAATGCTAAGCAATTTTCAAAGAAACACAAAATCTGAGGGTTGGAAGGAAGCTTAGAAACATCTAATTCAGAAATTCTTAATCATTTTGTGCCATAGACATCCCTTTGGCAGTCTACTAAAGCCTATGGACCATTCTCAGAATAATGTATTTAAATTAGAATAATGTATTTAAATGCATAAAATTAAATATGTTCGATTACAAATGAAATCAATTATATTGAAATACAAAATCAAAACATTTTTAAAAAACAAGCTCATGGACTCTAGTCCATTCAATACTTGAACAAGAATCCCCTCTGTAGCTTAGCCAACAAGTGGTCATTCATCTCTGCTTGATGAACTAGTAAGGAGGAAAACCTACAACCTACCTGGACAGTTTATTCCATCATAAAAGTTTCCAGTTTGCCACTATGTAAATCTTTTTGCTTTGGGATCAAGTTCCTTTTGTGGCAATGATCATGAGCCCCCCCCCATCCACTTGAAGAGTCCCCATTTGGGGGGCATAGATTTAAAGTTGGAAGGTACCTTGGAGGTCCTGTAGTCTAATTCCCTCATTTTGTAGTTTAGAAACTGAATCCCAGGGAGGTTAAATTATTCTCACAAGGTTTCAAAGCCTGCATTTGAATTCAAGTTCCACTAACTTCAGACCCAGTGCACACTCTACACTCTAGTGTACAATTTTGAAAAGTCCGAATTTATCCCTTGACCTCATTATATAGTGAGAAAAAGAATGATTTACTTAAAATAAAAAATGTTGTGTATCAACAGCAAACATATTACCTGTAGCCCCAAGCCAATTCCTTCATTTTATTTATGCCTCCTCAGGGATGACAGGTCCAGCCCATTTCCAAGGTCCATCTAGGAAAGCAGGATACAGTGGATTACTGGCTTGCCCTGCTGATTTCCAAGAAAGGGGTTGTATCTTTTCTTTTTCCAATTTATTTATTTTTAGTTTTCAACATTCCCTTCCATAAGTTTTAAATTTTCTCCCCCTCCCTCCCCAAGATGGAATGCAGTCTGATATGGGCTTGACACATACATTCTTACTAAACACGTTCTCATATTAGTCATGTTGCATAGAAGAATTATGACAGATGGGAAAAACTATGAGAAAAAAGCAAAACAAAAAAGAGATAGTCTTTTGTAAGCGTAAGCAAAGTGGGGTTTTTTGTTGTTGTTTTTTCTGGAGTTCAGTTTCTTATGCTCAGGCTAAATGGTGAATGTCTGAAGGATTGATCATCTTTGAACCCTGATAATTCACAGCTGTGCTGAGTCATGTAGGTTTCATGCCTACTGGCTCCCAGCCAATCAAGAGCTGAGTATTTGTTATATATTCTGGGATTGAGGGCTCGCTCACGAGAAAGACCTTTTGATTCCCTGAACGGGACTCTGAATAGTCATTTGCTGAGACCTCTCCGACTATTCAGATGTTAGTGCTTTCCTGCTCTGGTGGTATACGTAGAGGGTTGTATTATTCTGTTTAGACAGTTGGAGCCCTGTCTATTTAATTCTTTCTTGGATTCCCCACTTCTTTCTATTTATCTGTAATTAAAATAAGATTGTTGACCTCTTTAAAGTTGTCTTTCCTTTAGAAAAACAGATCAAAGAACCTGTGCTAGCAGCCCACTCTGTGTGCTAGTGTTGTTGCCAGCTCTGCATTCCAACTACACAGTTCTTTCTCTGGATATAGATGGCATTTTCCATCGTTAGTCCTTTGGAATTGTTTTAGGTCCTTGCATTGCTGAGAAGGGCTAATTCTATCAAAATCAGTCATTGCATACTGTGACTGTTTCTATAAACAATGTTCTCGTGGTTCTTCTCACTTCAGTCAGCATCAGTTCATGTAAGTCTTTCCAGAATTTTCTGAAGTCCACCTGTTCATCATTTGTTTTAGCACAATAGTATTCCATTACATTCATATACCACAACTTATTCAGCCATTCAAAGGCGTTGTATCTTGATGACTGGGTTTCAGTTGCTGTTCACCTCAAGAATCACCAAGAGATCAAGTATTGCTGTTCTCATCATCCACTGGTGAAGTCTTTCCAGAATCTCGATCTGAAACATACATAGGGTCATCTTTCAGAAAATCCACTATGTTGACTCCTAAGACAGGCTTCAATTCAGAACATGTCTGAATAGTGGCTCCTATCTCCATTATCAGAAGTGTACATTTCAAAGGAAAAGATAAACCTCTTGCTGTCTTAAACCCTTGGGGTACTATTATGTGGGCAGCCATTTTTTCCATTTTGCTTCTCATGTTCATGTACCAGACAGCGCTAACTTCATCACTTCTATTATGTGTATGATCTTGGACAAGTCATTAATGTCCCTGGGCCTCAGTTTCCCTTTGTGCAAAATGAGAGTGTTGGAAGTGACCACTAAGATACCTTCCAGTTCTAAAGCTATGATGTGTGATTTTGATCCCTAATACTCCATTTAAAAATCATAATTAATTGTAGTTGTCTAGAAACTTTTCCATACATCGAGATGAAAACTGCCTCAGTAACCTCCACCCACTTCTAGTTCTTCCCTCTGGGGGCCAAACAGAGCAAGTTAAATTCCTTTTCCATGTGACAGTCCTTCATGTACTAGAAGAGAGCTATCATCCTTCTCCCTTCCACCACCACCCCTTTCTTTTCTTCATCCTAAATAGTTGACGTTCTTTCAGTTTATTCTCATATAGCAGAATCTCTGAGTCTGACCATTCTGTTCACCCTTCACGGGACACTTTTCATTATATCTCTCTAGTTTAGCTGACATCACAGAAATTTCCATTCTATAATAGTGACATTACCTTATTATCTTTAAACTTCATCTCTTATTTATACATTTTTACCTGGTACAGTTAAAGCAAATTATAGTTGACAATCTCAGGAGCTGTAAGAACCTCATTATTATTATAGACTTTTTTTTTCATCACAAATGCCCCATCTTTGTTATTGTGGGAGGTAACCTGGAAGTGGAAGATGGTGATGGATTTAGGTTAAGAATCTAAAAAAATTCTGCTACTTCCTACCTGCTTGACCTTAGACAAATCACTTACCAATTTGTGCCTCAGTTTCCTCATCTGTAAAATGAAGGGGGCAGATTGGTTTAGAAATGGCCAACGATTTATTCTCTAAATCTGTGGCCCTGTGAACATAATATATTTTTAATATATACTTGTTAGATTGAATTAGAATGAACTGTCCAGGTAGGTGGTAGGTGCCCTTCCTCATTCGTGTTCATCAAGCAAAGATGAATGACCACTTGTTGGCTGAGCTAGAGAAGGGATTCTTGTTCAAGTACTGAGTGGACTACCGTCCATGAGCTTGTTTTTTAAAAATATTTTGATTATTGTATTTCAATATAATTGGTTTCATTTGTAATTCAACATATTTGATTTTATGCATTTAAATGCATTATTTTGAGAATGGTCCATAGGCTTTAGCAGGCTGCCAAAGAGGTGTCCGTGGCACAGAAAGGTTTAAGAATCTCTGAATTAGATGTCTCTAAGCTTCCTTCCAACCCTCAGATTTTGTTAGCATATATTCTCAAAATTAGAATTTATTAGCTGAAATTTTGTGTGGGTTTTGCTGCATATTTTTCATGCTTAAAGTCCCAACTAAAATTCTATCTTCTATAGAAAATCTTACCCAGTCCCTCTTAATTCTGCCTTCCCTCTATTGTTTCTTATTTTCCCTGTATAAAACTTGTTTTTATGTATTAGTTTGCTCTTTGTCTCGTGAGTCCTATAGGGACTGTCTTTTGCCTCTTTTTGCGTCCCCAGCATTTAGCATGGTGCCTGTCACTTGTTGTAGTATAGGTGTGTAGTTGATAGAGCACTGGGCGTGGAGTCAGGGAGACCTGAGTTCAAATTTGACTTTAGACTCTTATTAGCTGTGTGACCCTGGCCAAGTCACTTAATCTTGTTTGCCTTAGTTTCCTCTTCTGTAAAATAAGTGAGAGAAGGAAATGGCAAACGATTGTAGCATCTTTGTCAAAAAAGCCCCAAAAGGGGTCATGAACAACTTGACATTAATAAATGAACAACAAAGACATGAATAAATGTTTATTGACTGACTGATTATATACTCTTTATGTTTCATAGACACAATTTTATACAAACCTCCAGTCTTTTGCTCCTCATGTATGCCTCAGTCTCTAATATATGATTTTGCTGTTGTTTATGCATTTACACAGAGCTCTCCCCCTTTTTTTGTCTCTGTCTCTGTGAGATTTTTTTCCTCTAACATAGAATCATACAATGTTAGATCTAAAAAGGCCTTTAAGTCTTGCCTAATTTCCTTCCCTCCTCCCTATTTCACAGGTGAGGAAACTGAACCCTAGGGGAGTTAAGTGGTCAGCCCAAAGTCACACAGGCAATTATAGTGATGTGACAAAATGCAAATCCCAAATATGCTTAGCTTACCTATTTTTAATTACTTACAGTGTAAGCCATAAGAGGGTACACTTAGTTTGGGAGGAACGGTGTTACAGTTTGTAAGACGTTTGGGGGGGCCGACATTTAAACTATAAAAGCTTAGGCTTGTTTGGTCTTTTTTTAAGATACTTAAGGTGATAATCTTTACAATGGTAATATTGACTTCTTCCTGCCTTTAATTATCACTCTTCCCCTTCTCAGTGACTCAGAGGTATCTTGCCATATAGATAGGACAGGGCAGGGATAAGGGGAGTTGCTGCCCCTTCTGACCATAATGGCCCACGGTGTAGAGAAGAAGGGGACAGAAAGCTCTTTTCATGTTGCATTGGTCCCTAAAGCCTTGGGAAGGCCCAAGAATGCATCTGTTTGTTGTGAGGAAGGGAAAGAAATAAATATACAGAGTGGGCAGGATGAATGGCGGTCATCCTAGGTCTACAGAGTCATAGGCCACAGAGGTCATTTGTCCAAGCCATAAATGAACAAAAATCTTCCTCTAGTGTATGTGACCCATCCAGCCTTTGGTATAAAGACCTCCAAGGATAGGAAATATACTTTCTTCTGCCATAACTCATTCCTCTTTTACTCTTCTTTAATTTTTGAAATTTTTCTTTTCATCAAGTTGTTATCTGCTTCTCAGTTAATTCCTATTGTTCTTTGTTGCATGGTCTAGAGCCAAGCAGAGCAATCAGTAGGTCCCCTTAAGTCTTCTCTTTTTCAGCTTTTCCTCATATTGCAGTCCCCTCACCTTCCCAGCTGGCTTTCAGCTTACTAATATCTCCACTCCAGTTTACTAACATTTTTCTAAAACTATGGCCCTGAGAATAGTTTGCTACTAGCAAGAACAGAATACAGCAGGACTGTCAGGTTCTTCATCTGGACATCAGTTCAGTCTCATATGTTGGCTTTTTGGCTGCCCTATCATACCCTTGACTCATATAAACAATAATCTTAATTATTCTTCCTATTAAGGTTCAGCAACCCATTTCCAGATACTTCAGACACAGGGGTGTGGAACCTGTGGCCTGGAGCCCCCATGTGGTCCTCTAGTTCCTCAAGTGCTGTCCTTTGACTGAATCCAAACTTTACAGAATAAATCCCCTTAATAAAAGGATTTGTTCTGTAAAGCTTGGACTTGGTCAGAAACCCATACCCAGTGCTCTAAATTGTTTAGAGAATTAAAGAAACACCTTGATCCTCCTCTCAACTCCTTCCCCCTGCCCTTGACTTTACAAACTATTTTTTTATTGAACTCATTTGTATATGAGGATTTATTGGACAATATGTTCCACAGTATCTTTCATTCAACAAAAGGTAAAATATCTACTGTCTGTAGAGTACTTTGTTAGGTGCTGAGGGAGATAGAAAATTTAGATCATTGGATTAGCACTAGGAAAGATCTTAGAGGTCATCTCATTTTACAGATCAGGAAACTAAGACCTGGAAAGCATAAATGACTTCAGAGCAAGGATTTGAACCCAGGCCGTTGGCTCCCATTGAAGTACTCTTTCCCTTCTACCACCACAATGCCTCCTACGTGATGAGTTGATCCTTGTCCTCGTGGGGCTTACACTCCAGTAGGTGAATAAGAAACAGATACAGATAGCTATACTATATGATGTTTTATAGTAAGTGGAAGAGCTCATGGAAACTATTGTTTGTCCTACTACATGTGGAGTGCTGGGGTTCAATTCTGTGTATCATATTTTAAGAGTGATGTGGATATACTAGCAGAGAGCACCCAGAGGATGTTTGCCAATCAGGATAGCAAGGAGTTTGGAAACCATTCCATACAAAGCTATATTGAAGTAATTTGATGTGTTTATCCTGGAAATTGGGAATGAGAAGAAATAGTGGAGACAAGCTAGCTGCTTTTAAATATATGAAGGACAGTGCCATTTAAACAAATGAGCTAAATGTTGGATCTGCTTCATTATCCTCAGCAGTTCTTCACTCCAGGTTATCCAGTTTTGCATATGATATCCATAGAATACGTAATACTCAATACCATATATGCCAAATTCCAAAGTGAAAGGGTACTTAAAAATAGAGATTAGAAATGAGCTTCAGTGAGTGCCCGAATGCTTGTAGAAAATAGTCTGAAATGTCATTGCTCTTTGCAACAAAGAGTTATTTGCAGCAGCAGAGTTATTTGGTCAAAGGACTGGCTAATTCACATCTCCAAGTCTGTTTTCTTTTGGCAAACAGCCCAGAGGAATTAGACTTAAAAGCAGATTCTGATGTGATCTGGTGTGTGCATGCACTTGAATTGGCTATTTTGTTTTTGCTTTGTTTGGTTCCTCCTTTTTTAGGACTAACTTTTTAAAAAGACCTCTAGTTTCTGGCTTACTGTGGCAGTTCTTTTGGTTTTGTTTCCTTAATCCATAAACAATTGTGGGGGGGAAAATGGCAAAACACTTCAGAGAGTTGGACAGTGTCCAACATGGCTGTCTGATGATGATGTAAGTGACAGAGCTCCTTACGATATATTAGCCCTAGAGAATTAAAAATAGTTAAACTCCCATTTCTAAAGATTATATAGTTACAAAGGATTTCTTTATCAAGGCCAATTGTCTCATCAGGGTCCATTGTTGAAATAATAACTGTTAAAATGCAGGTGTTGGAAGTATTTGGTTTTCAAGAGAGCTTTAGAATTAAGAAGGCTAACAATAACTTCTCTTTATATAGTACTTCATGGTTTGCAAAGTGCTCTTTTCATAATCCTCCTGTGAGATTGAACAAGTAGTATTCCTCTCAATTTGCTGATTAGGAAATGGAGTAGGAGACTTTAAATGTCTTCTTGCCCAGGATCATTCCTATAAAGCCAAGATTCAAACCTCAGTTTTCTGACTCCAGGTTCTTTTCCATTCAACCACATTACTTTTTTTGCCTCTCCTCCTGTATCGCTGTAGAATTTAATATTGTCTTATGTTTCACAGTGATTTGAATACACATTGTCTAGAAGAATGAGAAAGATTCCCCGACAGCTAAGAATGTCAGACCTTTAAGTGCCTAAGAGATTGGGTTCCAGGAGAGGTATCAATTTACACAAAGGCTAAATCTCCACACTCCAACAGTGCCTTTTGATAGAATTTCAGGCTTGACTATTGTACTTCTCTTATATGCACCAACATAAATCAGAAAAGGGACCATTCTTTATTCAGTGCCATTGTGATGGTGGCACTGTACTTGACATTGGTGAATACTGAGAAAAATATAAGATATACTCTCTGCCCTCAAGGAGTTTATAGTCTTTTTTTGTGGAGGCAGCCCAAATATGTGAAAAATTAAATCATAACTTGAGAGAGATAATATTAATGCAGTACAGGAAACTTTGAGAGTCAATAGAGAACTACAAGCAATATTAAAATTCATAGCTTTCTGTCATTGTGCATTTTTTCAATCAGTGGATCACATTGGAATCTTTGAAATTTTTTTGCAATAAAAAAAGAAGCCTTACTCCTTGAAAAGTTGGGAACCATTGGTGTAGACAATGAAGAGTATAGGATTTCAAAGGAGGGAAAGATTTCTGTGAACCTAGAGGGCTCCACAGAAAAGAAGATGTTTGCAGGAAGGGTAAGTTGTAGACAGAGATAGTGGGGTGAAGGGAGCTTTCTAAAAGGGTTAGTGTGACATGAGCAAGAGCGCTACATTGGAAAAAGTACAAAAATGTTTGGGGCAAACAAATTTATCCCAGAGGAACAGTGTACAGAACATGAGTTAATGTTGGAATCTTTTGACAATGGTCTTTTTTAAAAAATAGGTATTGATGTTTTATCATGCAGTCAGCAGTGCCCTTTTACTGATGTCTTGTTCTGCAAAATTAATTGGAAGAGAGCTTCTCCTAGGGGGAACACAAAGACTATGTCTTTAATTATTAGAAAACTGTCCAAACAGTACAGTCATTTTAGAACCTTATTTCCATACCTGAAAACTGTTTTTGAAAAATCAGTTAATATAAACAAAGCTGGAATTTGACCTTGTAGCACATTTAGTTTTTAAAAAAAAGTTAATACTTTAAACTTTTGCTTTTTAAACAAATGGAGATTTTATAGCAAAAGTTTATGGAGAGAGTGATAATAACAAAAAGATCCTAAGCTTCCAAGAAATTTATGGACTTTTCAATATGTAATATTTTTCAAATATTGACTACACTTTCTCACAGTATAACAAGCATTTATCTGTTAAAAATTTTCAAGTTCACAAATTATAACAGTATGTACCTCTCCAATCCTAAAGATCGTTTTAGTCGTTTGTCTTTCTGTAAATACAGTTCCTGCTGATAGATGACTGTGGAAGGCTGATAGGAAGTTGGACAAAAGAGAAGCTATTATAGATTCTAACCATGTATGAATGACTAGGGCTAATTTTTTAGTAAGTGAGGAGGAATTTGGAATTAAGGGAAGAAAGATGAAATCTTAAAATTTATAATTAAAAATACTGTTTGGGGGGCTTTGTTAAAATTTCCTCTATACCTGACTCTTTTGTTTAGGGTTATTTTCAGGCATTGACTTGCATTTTACAAAGGAAACAATTATAGATTTCTTTGTCTACAGCTAGACATTTAAACTAGTAGACATTTATCTAATGGTGCATTGATGTAGACAGGGTCAAAACTAGAGGATTTTTCAAATGAAAACTCAGGATTTTTTAGAAGCAATGATTCAGGAAGAAAGGTTATTTAGACTTGAAGGAATTTGGTAACTAGAATAGAGTTTCGATAAAAGGGCAAAAAATCTAGGTTCCATTGTAATAGGACTACTCTAGGACAAGCTCTCTCTGATGCAGTTTCTCTAGTTGTAAAATGGGAATAATAGAAATAAAGCCCTTTAATAGTGCATTTAGCCTGTGATCTCAATGTAAAAAAGAACAGTCTTGTGATTAATACCTTAAAATTATGTTTATAATCAAAAATCTTATGTCAAGCTATAACATTATAAACCCTGTTGCCTTTTTTTGGTGGGGGGGAGGGTCTGTATCGTTGGTGTGGAGGAACTCTAAATAAAACTCCCATCACCCCTGAATATCAGCAGTCGGTCTATAATTTATTTAGAGATTTGTCTGGAAGCTCTCAGAGGCTAAGTGACTCGCTCAGGGTCACATAGCTAATATATGTCAGAGATAAGTTTTAAATGCAAATGCTGGCTTTCCATCTACTGTGCCACACAACTTCTATTTATAACTATCTAAATTTGGTTTATAATATGTATATACTGATATAAATGATGTGGGAATACTCTTGGCCTCTAAATACAAAATGCATTTTTCCTTATGAGAGATTTATTTTTTTAAAAAGTCACATTTTCTTTTAATACCAGTTGAATAAATATTAAAGGAAATGAATTATAGACATGTGAGCTTAATCCAATTTTAGTTCATTCCTTCCAAATTAAATATAAAATTAGAGTGTCTAGGGGGAAAAACACATACCATTTTTTTTAAAGCCATATTTAAAAGAGCAGGTGTCCCTGACAATAATTTGCTTTGCAGGTGCTGTTTTATTTAACTGCTTAAAATAGTGATTAAAAATTATTCGGGTGAAACATAAAGCAAAGTTACAAAAATGACTTGTAAACACTTCTTCTCATTTTTTCTCTTCTCTTTCTGCTTGATTTAAGTCATTTGAAATTCTGAAACAATTCCTCTCTCCTGATTGCATCCCCCCCAAGCAAACAAATAAGTTTTAAGCTTCTGTGAGGTATCACATTCAACAAGATGCGGCTTTTTCCTTTGTAGGGTAATTCAAGATCATAGGGATATGACTCTTCCAAACCTGATTCTAAGAAAATGGAAAGTATTCACTGCTTTTGGACCTGCTGCAATCACAGCATATAGAACTGGAAGGAATCCTATGGAGCATTGACTCCAGCTCCTTAATTTGATGGCTGAGAAAGCTGAGAGGTGAAGTACCCTATTACTGAAGGTCAACCAGGTAGTAAGAGCCAGGATTCTAACTCCCCAAGCCCATTCCAGCACACTTTAATTATGGTTAAATTTGCCACTGAGTAATGGAGTCAGGAGACCTTGAATCAGCTAAAGTGTCTCCCCACGTAAGGTCGCTACAAACTTAGAATCCATGCACCTACAGACAGTGATGCTCAGGAAAATCATCAAGTTCTGCAGCTTCAGCCCTTTAAATGTCTGCCTCGGTGTCAAGATGCAGAGGTTTCCAGGGATGTGTGGGTGCATTTGTGGATTGAGTGGTATCTCCCCTTACCTGTGCCCCACGTTTTAAGGGCAGTATTTAAATAGCATTGGTTAATCTCAAGGAGAGCTTTTTCCCATTGCCCTCCCTCCTCCTTGGGTTGATGCGTCTGATGCATTTTTTTATACGTTAGCTGATTGTGTGTGCGTACTTTGTGGCTGGGGAGATGCAGCTGGAAAGTGTGTGGGGGATTGTCTGCTTCCTCTGAGACTGATACAGGTGGTCAGGTGGGGGTGGGGAGGGGAGAGGCCATGAAAAAGGTATGACACCCACTTCCTTTGGCGTATGTTGTGATGTGCTCTCAGCTCACCATCCCCTACTCTAGTCACACTTGAACAGGATTTTCTTGTGGTAGTTTTTTCTTTCGTTGCTACTGATTTGCCTATTGGAGATTTATGACTAAGGCTGTGGTCAAAGATTCCCGATTTAGTTATGAAAAATCTTTCAAATTATCTTGTGTTGCTTTTCTTTTTTCTTTTCGCTTGTGGCTTTTTTTCTTGCCCTTCATATTTTCTATAACATGCAGAAACTTTCCATAATGCTAATAAAATAATAACCTAGAAATGCTAGATTAAAATCACACTGATAATAAAGATAATATAGAAACAGTATAATATGAAATATTAATATTGAGTCCTCCAAAAATCAGCTTCTTTTAGGCAGATACCATTTGGCCAAATGTATTATATGATTAAAACCATTGATAACTATTCAGAACTGACACAGGAATGCCTAGCTTCTTGGAATATTGCCATGAGGCTATCAGGATTGGAAGGTCATTTATCCATCCAGTCTTTCAATAAGCATTTATTAACACTATGTATTCTTTACTTGTGACATTACACCACATTGATTCTCCTACTTCTCTTACTATCCCTTCTTCTCTGTTCACCTGACCAACTAATCCTCCCCGCCCCCTGCCCCCGCACCCCCACCAGTCTTTTGCTGTGTACATTCCCTAAGGTCCTGTCTTGCTCATTCACTTCCATGGTTTCCACTATCATCTCAACCATTGATAATTCCTGAATCTGCATCTCCTGACCTGACTTCTCTTTTGAACTCTATTCCCATATTTCCTACATTCCCAAAGGATATTTTCACTAAGATTCAAGTAGGACTCATCATCCCCTCTTCTGTAACTGCGCCCTGGCCCAAGTGATTTGCCTTCCTTTCAACGTGTAGCAATAACAACATCTTTTTCCAGTCGCACAGGCCCCAAACTTTAAAGTTACTTTTGCCTCCTCCCTCTTCCTTAGTCAATCACTATCAATACAGTTAATCACTAAGGCTTTCTAATCATTTCTCTGCAATGTCTCTCATTTCCGTCCCTCTTTCCACTCCTGCAGCCTAATCCCTGGAGTTTACTATTTTACTGGATTATTGTAATAGTCTCTCTCATTGTTTCTCCATCTCTAATTTCTTCCTCTGCACCAAAAACTGATTTTTTTTATTTGATTCATAGCTAAGGAATGGGAGAGAAGGAACCAGCAAAGGAAATGGTAGGAGGAGGAGAACCAAGATTCTTTAGTGATCTCACACAAAAGGAGAAAAGACTCTTGAGAAGGAGAGGATACTCAGTGGTGTAATGCATCAGAGCGGCTGAAGAATGAGGACTCAGAAAAGGTTATTGCGTCTGAAAGTTAACAAATCATTTCCCACCTTTCAGAATGTGGTTAGAGTTGAGTGATGTCTCCATAAGCCAGATTACTCAGGTTTAAAGAGGGAACAGGAGTCATTTAGCTGATCTTTAATGGGCTTGAGCCACACCTTTCTAAGACAGCTAAATTTTCTATTTAGTTCACTTCTAGAACCACACTGACAAATCCAAGATTTGTAATATTTCATTGATACAGCTCAAAATCTTTCCACACCCTAGTTCTAGGAGTTCTTAATGTTTTGTGTGTCATAGACCCCATTTGTAGTTTTATGAAGTTTATGAACCTTTTCTCAGATTAATATTTTAAAATATATGACAAAAAACACATGGAACTACAAAGGAAGTGTTATATCAAAATACATGCATCAAATATTTTTTTAAAAATCTATTTTTTTCAGACCTCAGGTTAAAGAACTCCTGCCCTTCTTGTTGAGTTGCTGTGGCCACAACACCTGTTAGCCAATCCTGTGTCAAGGAGACCCTCTAGACTGGATAGGCTGTTCTGGGGAGAACAAATTCACAATCTTTCCAGGTCCTTTACTTGAAGCTTTTCCAGCTTGTTGTATGACCTGCCTGGGCTTGCATTCATCTGGCATGGCCCTAAAGAACACAGGGCCATCTTCACACCATGATATAGTCATCCAGGGGGACTTTAGTAGGAAATAACATAAGCATATAAACATAGTTTAATACATATTCAGTGGCAGGTGTAAGGAGGTTGGTGGTTCTTGGTGGTTCCTTTGCTGATCTGTACCTACAGGATGGGAATTGGGCTTGACTTGTAATTTTACTGGTATAAGGAACTCCAGGTAAGGAAACTCCTACTACCAATGAAGATCTGGAACCTTCTCTGCAACCCACAGTCTTAGAGAACTATCTAGGGTATTGAGAGAGGTTAAGTGACTTGTCCAGGGTCACATAGCCCGTATGTGTCAAAAGAACTTGTCAGATCTTCCTGACTTTGAAGCCCTCTGTCTTACCACTACACCATCACTGAAGCAACCGTATTCTTTTTCCTTTCTTCATAACTGTAGACCTTAGCAAAATTCTTAGTAAAATATTTCTTGGCTGCCTATCCCTATAACTGTATATGCTTTGTCATTGTCTTCTGTGCATTTATGTAGCCCCAGTTTCTACTTGTTGTAAATGAATAAGCATTTATTAAGCACTTATTATGTGCCAAGCACAGTGATAAGTAAGAGGTACAAGTATAGAAGCAAAGATAATCCCAGAGATGGTGTCACTTGTTGAATGTATCAGGTTATGACCTGATGTTTTCATAATTTTATCACTAAATTGATGCACACTTCTTAGAGCAGATGTTGAGGGTGATCAGGAAGGGATTTTAAGTCATATATGCTCACAGCATGGCCCCAGAGAGCGACATTAGTTCATTTGCCTTTTGATACAGTAAGACACTTTTTAATATATTGAATTTAGAAATGTGTTAGGGCAGTCACACATAGCACCATCCACAATGTCATTCGTCTTCCTCTGAAGTCCAATGAAAGCAAGGATAAGACTTCAAAAACGTGAAATGAGGAGCTTTCAAAGTTAAGTAAGATGTTTCTTCAGTGATGTAATGGATTCATGATTACATTGATATCAGTATCCCTCCGCATGTGCAGATTGGAACACATCCATGCTATCTCGTCTTAAAGGTAAAAATAAATTATTGTTGAAGATTTTTCAGTTCCTACTTAGTTATGAATCTATTGAAAATGCAGAATTTCCTTGCTTCGACTGTCTAATATCTGTGTAAATTGTGAAGATTTTCATTCATGATAACCTAGTCACAGTTATTTTAATTTAAACTTAGAGGTTTAGAAATGCAGTTTTCTGTAGCGGTCGTTAAAATTCATGGGGATGGAAAACATTTGTATTTACAAATATTAGTCTCCTTATACTACCTTCTGACTACATGCTTTTCAGAGTAGCTATCCTACCATCCAGTCTTGTTCTTTAATGGTAAGTACAGGTTGGTGAACTAATCAGAAAAAAAATTACTCCCTACTTGAACCCCCTCCCTCAAGACAGAAATTGATTGCTAAATTAAATCTGTGACACTTTAAATACTCCATGCTCACAGGACTGAGCAATAGTTAGTAAAATGAAAATTCAGTCGTTTCTTTTTTGTTCTCTACTTTTTGCTTGCACTCTTTTTATTTTTTATTTACTTTTTATTAGCACTCTGGCAAAAGTTAAGCTGGCACTCTTGAAATAGTTGGCAAATAGGATTTTGTGTAATATGTGGATTTATGTTAGACCCTGTTATACTGGTTTCCATTCTCTTTCCCCACTGGGGTGGGCAGTCAGGGTTAAGTGACTTGCCCAGGGTCACGAAGCTAGTTAAGTGTTAAGTGTCTAAGGCCAGATTTGAATTCAGGTTCTCCTGACTACAGGGCCAGTATGCTATGACTCTACTACCAGCTACTCTATCCTGTTTTCATTCTTAAGAAAATTCTAGAGGTAGCCTTTCTCACCAGCCCTATGCCCTCTTGGACTCCAGTTCAAATCGTAGATATTTATACTTATAATTCACCAAGATGAGTCTCATTTTACCCTTCCCTTCACCAAGCTGGAAAGTAAGAACTTCCAAAATCTGAATTTCATAACTGATAAGTAAAACCCCCACTTTCAGTTGGTGATCATACTTAGCAGATCCAGGCAAAGGAAAGTAATGAAACGGCAAAACATTGAATCAAGACTAAAACAGCTACTAAAGTAACAGGAAAATAACATTATTAATATCTCTGAGAAAATACAATCTGATCCACCTTCTTCCCTGAGAAATAAGAGAAAATTTCCCCTGGGAAATAAGCCCCTCCAAACTCACTACTCTCAACAGGGAAGGCAGGTAAATGATCCCTCTTCAGCCTACATCTTTGCATATGCAACTCCATGGATCTTTGAACTTTTGCAGCATCTCGTAAGTCTTCTCTCTCTGTTCCACTGAGTCATAGGTATTTTCCATGTTTCCTGGGTACCAAGATACCACCAATGTAGTCTCTAATGCCCCTTAGATATTTTTACGTAGGTCCAATCTTGGAAGAAACTTCAGTTTAAAGCCCTGTCCTCTTAGGAGAAATCTTCTCATTGTAATTCTCAATTGTACTGTCAGTACATGGCTCATGGGAAAAGAATCCCTGGAAACTTATCCACTGGGCATGACATGCAATATGCCAAGGCATTCTGTGAGGTGTAGTCCTACTAGGATCTACCTATTAGATCAAATTAGCTATTTACATAGAGGATACAGTAAACTGTCTAGAAGAGTTAGGGAGTGGAGTTAAATAAGAATTAGCAAATGTTTCAAATTGGGATTATCAATTTTTGAAGGATTAGAATATTTTAAAAATGTTTTACTTGAAAACTATTCTGAGCATAACTTAAATTTTCTTTGATAATCTAGAAAGTACTTTTAGTATCTTACAGTACTTCATATTAGTTTTCATTATATAGTGCTAGAGATGTAGATGATGATATTGAATATGTGGCTCAGTCATACTGACTTTATCACAAACCCTGGAAGCTGATTTTTTGGAGGCATCACCGATAGGGGTATATTTACATTTTAGGGGTGAGGAAGAATTCTTTTCACTAAAATAGAATACCGGAAAGATAAATTATTATTTGATATTTTGGGCTATTTGAATTCAGGATGGGTGAAGGGAGATCAGTTCAATTCCACAAACATTTATTAAACATCACAAAGTACCGTGCTGGGTTTATGCTTATGATACAAAGTGATAACTCTGACTCTACTCTCAAAGGACTTAAGGCCTTATAGTCTATTTCATGGGTGGAGAACCTTCAGCCTTGAGGTCCTCAAGTTTGACCCTTTGACTGCATCCAAACTGCACAGAACAAATCCCCTTAATAAAAGGATTTGTTCTGTAAAATTTGGACGTAGTCAAAAACTGATGCGCCCAAAAACCTGGAAGGCCACATGTGGCTTCAAGGCCACAGGTTCCCGACCCTTGGATTTAGTCATCAAATGTTATTAAATACATACTGCGTGCCAGGTGCTGTGCTAAGTGCTAAGGATATGAGTACGAAGAATGAAACAATCCCTACTTGTAAGGAGCTTACAATCTAAAGAGGGAAACAAGTGATAAGTATGCATAAGCAAAAGCAAATGTATGTATACAGGAAGTAATTGAATACAAAAATGAGAGATAAAGAATCACAACAAATAACCATGATATAAGAGAAAGTGAAATAAATGCAAAGGAATGGTCCAGGTACAATGCTATATGAGAAGTTTGACAATGAAGACGGGTGTGTGTGCGTGTGTGTGTGTGTATGTTTGGGGATAAAGAGAGTGGGAGAGGAAGTGCTTGGGGGTTTTCATATTTTTTAGCCTTCGTTTTCTTTCTACAGTATTTCTTTCTAAAAGATCAACTTGCTTACAGGAAACCAGTCTCTGTGTTCTTGAGCATAGTACAGCAAAAAGATGTAGGGTGGGGCACCTTCATTTCGGGGTATACTGTATCTTATCATGTAAAGGTTGGCAGAGATGTATATTTAAACCACAAGTTAGTCACTCAGAGATGAAGGGAAGGAAAGGTGTTGGCCAGGGAAAATGACTTTAGGAGACATTTCCTTGCCTCACTTGTATTCTGTGCCTTAAAGAGTAACAGAATCCACGTAGAAAGTAGACCTCTGGTCCTCCTCACACCTGAGAAAGAATCTTTGCTATGTATTGCCTGACAAGTGTCACCCAACTTTTGTTTAAATACCTTCAGTGAGGAGGCACCCACTACCTCTCAAAACAACCCATTTGAATTATAGATAGTGCTGATGGTTAAGAGGAGGGGGTAGCTAAGTGGCACAGGGCACAAAGAATACAAGGCCTGGAGTCAGGAAGACTCATCTTCCTGAGTTCAAATCTGACCTCAGACACTTACTAGCTATGTATCCTTGGGCAAGTCCCTTAACCTTGTTTGCCTTAGTTTCCTCATCTGTAAAATGAACTGGAGAAGAAAAAGACAAACCACTCCAGTACCTCTGCCAAGAAAGCCCCAAATGAGGTCTTGAAGAGTCACACATGATGAAAAATGATGGAACAGCAACAAAAGTGTTAGGAAGTTTTTCTTTATTTTGAGTCTAAATTTACCTTCTAGCAACTTCCACCCCAACGTTCTTCTTCCTATCTTCTGGGACTAAATAAAAGAAACCTAATTCTTCTTCAACATGACAGCTATCATATTCAATCTGAACCTTCTCTTTTTTAGTGTAAGCAATCCTCATGTTCAACCATTCCTCATGTGGCATGGATTTGAGGCCTTTCCCTGTCCTGGTTACCACACAGAGGATAGTATGCTCTCTAACTTAATAAATTCTTGTTGCATTCCGTTGTGTTGAATTGAACAAAACTGATCCATTGCCAGAAAATAGGACTCTAGTTAGACCTAATATATTGTGGTGACTTTCTCCATAGGGAAAATGTCTTCTATTCACAAACCCCCAGAACCAACTAATGATGTTAGAGACCATATCTTTTTTTTTTTTTTTTAGCCTCAGGTGGCTCAGTGGATAGAGTACTGGGCTTGGAGTTAGGAAGACCTAAATTCAAATCTGGCCTCAGGTAAATGACTAGTTGAGTGATCCTGGGCAAGTCACCTAACCCCGTTTGCCTCAGTTTGCCCAATAAAATGAGCTGGAGAAGAAAATGGCAAATTATTCCGGTGTCTTTGCAAGGAAAAATGGGGTCACAAAGAATCAGACACAAAGAATCAGTTAAAAAACAACTCAATAATGACAACAACCTTTTTTGTTTTGTTTTTTACCATTCACTGTGACATAGGAGGAAATATGTTTTAAATGAAAGAGTGCTCCCTGGATCTTGACATGGAGGGACCACTGTTTAAGTCTGGTTCTGACACTAGCTGTATGAACGTTTCACCTTTCTGAGTCTTGATCTCCAAATGTGTGGTAAAAGTGAGGTATTGATTGACTAAATCCATCATGTCATGTCATCCCACTTAGACTAAGTGATGAGATGTCCTGATACGTTAATGAGGTTAGAGCAAATCTCAATCAATCAATCTGAATCATAGGCTTTAAATTTAATCAGTAGTCATATTTTACTGGCATTGTATTCAGATTGGCTGAGGAAACTGAGTCATAACCAATTGAGAATTGAAGTTATTTCAGAGATTTAAGTAATTAAGAGTTCCAGTAAAACCCTTGAATAGGAACTGCTTTGGGGGAGAGTGGGGAGGAAGTGCTTCATCTTTAGCCTCTAATTGAGTCTATGCCCTCCCCTCCAGACCTTTTTGACCAGAGTAAAAAAACTTACGAGCTTTAAAGGATTTAGAGGATTTGGGACTTCCCTTCAGTGACCTAATGATATTCCCAGCTCAGTTGACAGCAGTGTCTCCATGCAGAGCCAAAGATAGATTATGCCTAGATTCATGATCCCACAAGGGTCCCAGGAAAGAAGCTACACTGAGGTAAACTTCTTCAGTATCTTCACAAGGGGATATTCAAAATACTTGGAACAGCTAGGAACTTGATTAATCCTCCCTGACTTTGCTACATAAGCTGGATCCCCCTTCCCTCTGTACATAGTAGGGTTAAGTCCATCACAGACTTTTAAGAGGATGTTTTGTATTAACTGTTCACACTGTGCCACCTTAATAAATACTCCTTTCTAAAAATTACTTAAGACTTGCTGACTAAATTGATTCCCAATTGATAATCTGGGGGGAAGCCCATCAATCAGAACTGTGTTGTATTGCACTAGAAAATACCCTCCCCCCTAAGCCTTTAGAGGTACTTCTTGAACCCTGAGGAGATGTAGTAGCCAAGATGCTGGTACCTGACTCATCAGGATGAATGGGAATTAGATAGAATTGTACCAGAGAGTTTGTGTTACATGTGTAAAATTGGGATAAGAATTCGAATTCGTGAACTTTCTACATCATGGGGTAATTTTTGAGGATCAGATGAGGTAATATATAGTAAATGCTTTGCAAATAACAAGTGTCCAAAATGAATGTGAACTTCTGTTATTAAGACTTTTTTTAAATCTTTGTAGATGTTAGGGGCCATATTAACTGAATTAATTACATCAGTATTAATAGTAGCTTTGTTTTTAGCTAAGATCTTAAAATGCAAGGTAGGAATTTATTAGCATGTCAGCACAAACTGAGCAGAAAAATTTCTTTACATCAGATTTTCTAACTCCTAAATATAACCTGGTGTAGACAAGAAGTCTATCTCTGTCCCTTTGGAATGATTATCCTGGGAACATTACTACTGCAGGGGTAATCTTTACATTCCAGGGAGTCTTTCTTGATTCCCTTAGTTTTCTTAGCATTGTGTCTTCCTAAAATTGCTTTGTATTTATTTATCTCAGTATATGTTGTATCTTCCCATAGAATGCAAAGTCCTTGAGGGCAAGGGCAGTTTTGCTTTTGTCTTCATCCATAGCATCTAACACCTGGTACATCATGGGAACCTAAAAAATATTTTTTTTTGCATTGATTGATGAACCTGAAAGAAGTTTTGTAACATGGAGGGGAGTGGGAAACTATTCTGTGCTACCTTTGCATAGCATAACAAGCACATTTATAAAAATGAAGTCGATCAACCAGACTTTTCCCCAGACACCAGGAAATTCCTCAAATGCTTTCTTGTCATATGTGCCAATAACATAATTAAGAGTTATTTTTAAAAGATAGTAAGGTCATCCACATTCTTTCAAAAATAAAGTAGAGCTATGATCTGTTTTTCTCACCATATCAGGACTGTTATGCCGACTAAAAAAGGAAAACCACTTTACCAAGATTAATGTCTGTAAATACTTGTTCAACTATCATAGAGTTCTCTTGGATAATATTATGAACTCTCTCTAAGTATTTATTTTAGTGCTAACATTTTTCATTTAAACACCTACTTGGCCTTCAGAGCTCTTCACAACCTGGACTCTTGCTACCGTTAGAGTTTTTTTATTTATTCATTGTTACCCTCCATGCTGGCCTTCTTACTCTGTCTCCCACTCTGCCTTTGCCCTGGCAGACCCTAGTGCCTTCAGTTCTTTTTTTTCTTGCCTTTAAGTTTTTTCCTTCAAACCTCAGCTCGTACCCCACCTTCTGCAGGAGATGTCTTGTCTCCCACCCACAGCTGCTAGTGCCTTCCCCTTTAAAATTCCCTTGTACACTCTGATATATATGTGTGTGATATATATATATATATATATATCACACACATATATATAAATCATATCTATATATTTTTATTTACATGTGTATACGTATACACATATACACACACATGTTCTCTTCCATTGCCGTATAAACTCCTTAAAGGGAGGGGATGTTTTACTTTTTTACCTTTGTTCTCCCAGTGTACATAGAGCACAACAGTGCTGAATAGATGACTGGTTGGTTGATTGATTTGCTGCCATCTCATCCCAGGAACACTGGATTTGGAGTTTGAAGACCTGGGTTTGACTCCCAGCCCTGTTACTTACTATCTATATGATCTTTACTTTTCCCAGCCTCAGTTTCTCCATCTGTAAAATGAAGTAGGTGGACCAGGTGACTTTTTTACTTCTTTCCTAGTCTAATTCTATGATTCTACACCTCCTAGTAGCCAGCAACTTAGAGGTTCTCTCCTAGGGTACACTAAGTAAGTGCACTAACCCTGAGAGAAGGTAAATGGGAGAGGACATGGGTAGAAGGGAGGATGTCTGCCAAAATGCCACAGAACCATTTAGTGGTCAGGGTTTCTCCCTACCTTTTGCCTTTCGGGTGTGATCCAGATCAGTGGGGAAATTTTCATCATTCCCCCTGAGGCTCAAACCAGTTATAGCATTATCACACTTAATGTTGGTATATGGAAATTGTATCAAGGTTAAAGCTGCAGAAGAAAGGAAAACATTTATTTTGGTGGCAGATATGCCATTACTGCAGTGTGTGGCTTCTCAAAAGGATTTGTTTTAGATTCATGATGCTGAAAAATCCATTTACAGAGCTGTCTGATTGAAAACCTGGTGACTGCAGTGCAGAGCTGCCCTTTCTACTGTATGGACCCAGTGGAAATTTCAGAGAAAAAGGGTACAGAGAGAAGGGCAAAGAATATGAGGTTTGATAGAGAAATTGAACTGGGAAAGGGCAAAGAGGAAAACTGTAAGGGAGACAATGGCATTTCTTTTTTGGTCCCTTTAACTGAATGTTGATTTATTTTAGCTTGTGTCTACACCCAGAGCTTAGTAGCCATTTAATATTTTAACCAGTGTCCTCATTATCCTCCTAGTAGTCCAGACACAAGAAGGTTGGCAAGTCTTTAGAGAGAATCTGCTAGTGAAAATTACATTTAGAACATGGGACATTCGGTTTTTATAGCACATGATTTTTATTAATGAACTGTCTGATCAAGCATTTTGAGACTTTTTCTGGCATTTTATTTTAGTTTCAGCACATTATTTATATACGTGTAGAAGCAGTTATATTGCCTATCCTTCAGAAATAATTTTGCCTGTCTGGCAACATTTTAGAAATTATCTTTGCCTCTACAGTAGATATTACATGTTTTATTTTAACTCATTATTAAATATAGGGCAACTCTACACAAAATTCTCAATAAAAGGGACAGGTTCAAATATGTATGACATGTTTCATCTCTTATTCTGGTTTTCATGATGCCGTCAGACTATTGAACATTCACTTACTTACATAACTTGAAAGCTTTCCTTGTTATTTTTCCCTGAACAGCAGTCTTAGGCAGGATCTCACTTCCATCTTACTCATTCTTTCATTCATGGGGCAAACATCTTTTGAACACCTACTGTGACCATTGTGTTGGGCATTGGATGGGGTTTGAATCAGTAAACCAACAAGCATCTTTACCGAGTTCCTACTATCAGTAAAAGAATGAAATCATTCCTTAAAGGAAGAATTTTACTTTAAGAAATAAGTAAGGTATAGACCCTGCCCTCAAGAAAAAGTAGAAGTTTGAAGATTTATTTTTCAGAGAAAAAAAAGATTATTTTCACTGAAGCTTTGGAATGGGAAACATATTAACCTGTCTATCTGAATAAGTACATGATGCATCAATATGTCAAGATTGAGGGGAAAAAAATGTTTCTTACAAGCAATAAAAGTTGTGTAGGGTTTACTTGGTTTTAAAAAACTTAGTTTTTTAAAAAAAACTTTTTTAAAAATACAAAAAATTATATTTGATCCATTATTTTCTGGTAGGCATTGAGGGAATTATGTTTTCCTACAAAATTTCGGGTTTGATGAAGGTTTTGAATGCATTGTGTTCTCTTACCGATCCCTTTGAAGCAGAGATTACACATGTATTGAGTTTTGTTTGTTTATAAAAATTGAGTTATCATTTTAATTTTCCTGTTCATATATCATATTTACAAACATGGACATTAAAATGTTATTTCTACCTTGTTGAGCTCTGTAAGGAAACTAATAAATAAATGAGGCCTATGCATGCAAAATTCATTGCATTTGTATAAATATGCATCTGTTACTATGCTTCATAGTTCCTTATTTTCAACTTGTGTTAGAATGTTATTAGTGTGCAACAGCAAATTGGCCAAAATAACAAGAGATGGAAATAGTCAGTTGTAGGAGCTTCAGGAATTTGGAGCAGTAGGTTGATCCAGTCTTTCTGTAATTCAGAGACCTTGACCTAAAGGGCTCAAGGTCTCCCAGTGCATCCTGGGTCATCTCCAGTTATCCTGATGAATATCTGGTCACTGGATTCAGATGGCTCTGGAGGAGAAGTGAGGCTGGTGACCTGCACAGCCCTCCCTCACTCAAAAGTCAAGTGCAAGTCATGTCATTTCTCTGATGGCATGGTCTTCTTCAGCAACGAAGGACGAACAAAATGTATTTTGTGATTGTGCTTTTAAAAAGTGGCTAAAATGGCCATACTCTTTTACTCAGAGATCCTGTTGCTATGTATATACCCCAAGGCATACAAGGAAGTGAAAGACAATTTGTCAACCAATTGAGAAGGGTTTAACTACTAACTGCTGTGCCAGGCACTATGCTAAGTCCTGGGGATACAGAACAAAAACAAATTGGAAAAGCTAGCCTCTGCCCTTCAGGAGCTTATATTCTAATAGGAGAAACAGTATGTATCTATAGTATAGATTATGTGGTATACTATAGGTATAGATTCTATACCTATAGACATGTATGTGTGTATGTATATATACATATTATATAAACATGTACACAGAAAGAAAAATATGCATATATGTTTTTGAAAAATACATTCAGAATAGATACAAGGTAACCTTTGAGAAAAGGCATTAGCAACTGGGGCTATATACAAAAATAATTGTAGCAGTGCTTTTTGAGGAAGCAAAGAACTGGAAACTAACAGATACCCTTTTTTGGGGGAAATGACTAAGTAGATTATGATGCATAAATGTACTAGAATATTATTATGCTGTAATAAATGATAAATATGAAGAATTTATAAAAGGGTAGGAAGACTTATATGAGGCAGAGTCAATACACAGAATTGGGAAAACAAGATACACAGTGACTACTGTAATACCAATCCAACACTAACAAATCCCTATCGCTTCACTCTGTGGCTCTGGAGGAAGTGCACCTCCCTTTTTCTCAGAGCTAGGGTGCTAGGGGAATTAGAATAGTGCCTATAGCGACAGACATGGTCAGTGTGTTGATAGACTTTGCTTTACTGCAAGGGATAAAAACAAAAGATGCCAACAAAAATAAAGCTGAAAAAGAAGTCATGACTATACGATCTGAAAGCTCTCGGTGGAGGAGACTGTGAAGTGGAAAGAGAAGAGGGAAACTGTCTTATGACCTTTATACAGCTCGTGAAAGGGGGTGGATGTCCTTCGAGAGAATATCTGTTAGTTAATTTTTGCAAGATTTTTCTTTCTTTTTTTGTTTTTTAAGTTAATTTATTTGTTCTCCGTTTTTAACAATCACTTCCATTAAGTCTTAAATTTTCCCCTTTTCCCTCCCCAAGACAATATGCAGTCTTATACGGGTTCTACGCATACGTTCTTATTAAACGCATTTTCGCATTAGTCATGTTACATAGAAGACTTAAAATGAACCATGAGAAAAACCAAAACATGATGCAAGAGAAAATAGTCTGCTTCGTTCTGCGTTCTGATTCCATAGTTCTTTCTCTGGATGTGGATGGCATTTTGCCTCGAGTCCTTTGGGAGTGTTTTAGGTCCTTGTATTATAAGAAATGATGAAGAGGAAGATTTCAGAGAGGCCTGGATGGACTTACTTGAACTGATGCTGAGTGCAATAAGCAGAACCAGGAGAACTTTGTACAAAGTAACAACCACAGTTGTGGGAGGACTGTTTCTGGTAGACTTGGCCCTTTACTGCAATGCAAAGATTCTTGAGTATTCTGTTTGAATCTTCCTGCTTTCAAGCAGAATGCCAGTGTTTTACAGGTACAAGATGCTAATGTGTAGGGTGAATTTCCAGCTTCCCTACTACATGAGCTGGACTGCAAGTAGTGTGTGTGTGTGTGTGTGTGTGTGTGTGTGTATGTGTGTGTGTGTGCGGACATTTTCGTTGTTATTGACTTTGATGATGGATTGGGATCTTTTCATGCTAGATTACTTTATCTGGCAGTTAGGTGGTGCTCTGGTCTTGGGGTCAGGAAGACCTGAGTTCCAATGCTGCCTCGATACTTACTAACTATGTAATCCTGGGAAAGCCTTAGCCTCACTTACCCCCTCTGTAAGATGGTACTAATAATAGCAGCTACCTCACAGTGTTGCTGCGAGGAATAATAAGATAACATATATAATAAATGCTTTGCCAAACTCAAAATACCATGTAAGTGCCAGTCATTATTATTATTTTTATCATCATTATTATTTTAAATAGGCCACGGTCTCAAAGATTTTTATTAGATTGCTTCTGGGTTATGATTATTTCAAAACTGAGTTATTTATAAAAGAACTGAGAAAGACAACAGTCTTCATTTTTGTTACTTTTCCCAAGTTTTTCTACAGATCAGATCAATTATTTTAATGTTCATGGTCATTCGCAGTCTAATTTCAAATAGCCATATTGCCCTCTTTTCTGCAGTACAAGCAAATCTGAATTATTCTTCACTTGGCAATGATGCTTTTTTGCCCTAAACACCTTTGTTCTTACTATTCCATCTTCCTGAAATAAAATAACTCCCCTGCACCTGTCCCCTTCCCCAAACACTTTTCAACTACCAAAATTCTACTTGAGACCCAAGTCTTATCTCTTCCTACTATACAGTGCCTTTCCTCATCAGTAAGCTAGGTCAGTGGATCAGTGGTACTCTCTCCATCACTACAGACTGAATCTCATCCATACAGTCTTATCCTGTGTGATTCTCCCTCTGCTTCCACAAATCCTTCAGAAAGGTGCTATTCAATGTGATGGAGCCTTTACCCTTGGTCTTTTATTTTTTTCTAGATACCAGTGTAGCACTTGAACTCTCTATTATCATTTGCTCACATGTTCACTCTTTTCAGGCTAGTTATTTATTTAAAATGATATCTTTTGAGCCACTTCTATGTGAGTCATTATTGGTTATGGACTGCTTCTACTTAAAATCGCCATGTTCCATTGGCCTGTGGGTCAGTTACCTGATATTTTGATTCTGTGGAGATATTAGTAATCTCTTATTTGCAAGTATATAATATCATTAAAGAGAATATTAGGCTGGGTGGAAGTATTGTACTTTTTTTCAAATGTTTTTTTTTTGTAATAAAAATTTATTTAACTTTTTACATTCATTTTCACAAAATTTTGGGTTCCAAATTTTCTCCCCTTTTATCCCCTTCCCCCACCCCAATACACCAAGCAATCTAATTTTCCCTATCACCAATCTGCCCTCTCTTCTATCATCCCTCCCTTCTCTTGTCCCCATCTTCTCTTTTATCCTGTAGGGCCAGATGACTTTCTATTCCCCATTAACTATTTCTTATTTCCTAGTAGCAAGAACAATACTCAACAGTTGTTCCTAAAACTCTGAGGTCCAAATTCTCCCCACCCATTCCCTTTGGGAAGGCAGGCAATTCAATATAGGCAATATCTGCGTAGTTTTGCAAATGACTTCGATAATAGTCATGTTGTGTAAGACTAATTGTATTTCCCTCCATCCTACCCTGCCCCCCATTGTTTCTATTCTGTCTTTTGATCCTGTCCCTCCCCAAATGTTGACTTCAAATTGCTCCCTTCTCTCATGGCCCTCCCTTCCATCATCCCTCCCTCCCTGCTTATCTCCTTCTCCCCCACTTTCCTGTACTGTAAGATAGGTTTTCATATCACAATGAGGGTGCATTTTACTCCTTCCTTTAGTCGAATGTGATGAGGGTAAACTTCTTGGTTCTTTTTCTCATCTCTCCTCTTTTTCCCTCCACTAAAAAGTCTCCTGCTTGCCTCTTGAATGAGAGATAATTTACCCCATTCCATTTCACCCTCTTTCCTTCCACTACATTTCTCTCTCTAATTTACCTTAATTTCTTTTAAGATATGGTCCCATCCTATTCAATTCACTCTGTGCTCTCTGTTTCTGTATGTGCGTGCATGTGTGTATGTGTGCATGCGTGCATGTGTGTACATGTGGGTGTGTGTGTGGTCCCACCAACTACCCAGATACTGAAAAGTTTTAAGAGTTACAAATATTGTCTTTCCATGTAGGAATGTAAACAGTTCACCTTTGGTAAGTCCCTTATGACTTCTCTTTGCTGTTTACTTTTTCATGCTTCTTCTCATTCTTCTGTTTGAAAGTCAAATTTTCTTCTCAGCTCTGGTCTTTTCATCAAGAATGCTTGAAAGTCCTCTCTTTCATTGAAAGACCATATTTTCCCCTGAAGTATTATACTCAGTTTAGCTGGGTAGGTGATTCTTGGTTTGAGTCCTAATTCCTTTGACTTCTGGAATATCCTATTCCACGCCCTTCGATCCCTTAATGTAGAAGCTGCTAGATCTTGAGTTATCCTGATTGTATTTCCACAATACTGGAATTGTTTCTTTCTAGCTGCTTGCAATATTTTCTCCTTGACCTGGGAATTCTGGAATTTGGCCACAATGTTCCTAGGAGTTTCTCTTTTTGGATCTCTTTCAGGCGGTGATCGATGGATTCTTTCAATACTTATTTTGCCCTCTGGTTGTAGAATGTCAGGGCAGTTTTCCTCGATAATTTCATGGAAGATGATGTCTAGGCTCTTTTTTTGATCATGACTTTCAGGTAGTCCCATAATTTTTAAATTGTCTCTCCTGGATCTATTTTCCAGGTCAGTTGTTTTTCCCATGAGATATTTCACATTCTCTTCCATTTTTTCATTCTTTTGTTTTTGTTTTATGATTTCTTGGTTTCTCAGAAAGTCATTAGCCTCCATCTGTTCCATTCTAATTTTGAGAGAACTATTATCTTCAGTGAGCTTTTGAACCTCTTTTTCCATTTGGCTAATTCTGCTTTTGAAAGCATTCTTCTCCTCATTGGCTTTTTGAACCTCTTTTGCCAATTGAGTGAGCCTATTTTTCAAGGTGTTATTTTCTTCAGTATTTTTTGGGGTCTCCTTTACCAAGGTATTGACCCGTTTTTCATGCTTTTCTTGCATCTCTCTCATTTCTCTTCCCAGTTTTTCCTCCACCTGTCTAACTTGATTTTCAAAATCCTTTTCGAGCTCTTCCATGTCCTGAACCCACTGGACATCCCCCTGGGATGTCTGGGATACAGAGGCCCCGACCTCTACATCTTTCCCTGATGGTAAGAATTGTTCCTCATCATCAGAAATGAAAGGCGGGAACATCTGTCCCCCAAGAAAGTAGCTTTCTATGGTCTTATTTTTCTTCCCTTTTCTGGGCATTTTCCCAGCCAGTTACTTGACTTCTGAGATTCCTGTTCACCCCCGCCTAGATCTGCCTAGCTAGTGCTTGGGGTCTGAGATTCAAATGGGCTTTCTGTGGCAGACGTGGCTGCTATTCAATGTGAGCTTAAGTTCTGGTGCTCAGGTTGGGGCAGGGCAGCCTCCCAGGCTCATTTCCCTCAGGGGATTTATGCAGAGACTTTCAGTAATGGAGCGGGTGGGGGCAGGGCCATCTCCCAGGCTCAGTTCCCTCAGGGGGTTTATGCAGAGACTTTCGGTAATGGCCCTGAACTTCTGCCTGCCAGTCCGGGAATCCAGGGGCTGCTGCTGCCTCTGCCACTGCCTCCCGAGGGGGCCCGAGTCATGGAGACACCCCGCTCCCCTCTCGGCCAGCCCGGATGTCTCTCTCACCGATCTGTAGTGTCTGTGGGTAGAGGGACCTTCCCGGCCGCCGGAGATTCCATCCCTGAAGCCTGCTCGGATCTGCTCCTCTCGGCCGCATGGCCAGGGCAGCACAGGGATGGGCTCCGCTTTCCGGGGCGCAACAGACCCCTGGGGACCGCTCTCCAGGGCTGTCTGGAATGGAAATCTTTTCCACTGTGTTTCTGTAGCCTTGCAGTGCTCCAGAATTTGTGGGGAGTTCTTCTTGCAGGAAATATATGGGCTGTGGGTTCGGAGCTAGCATACATGAGTCTTTCTACTCCGCCATCTTGGCTCCACCCCCCCAAATGTTTTCTATCCTACTTTTCTCCTGTTCAATTCATTGTCCTTCTACAGTTTCGAGCCAAAACACTCATGTACACACATGCACACGCACTCACACACGCACACACATACTTACACACTCTGTATTGATAAACTAACTCAGTGGGCTGCCATCTAACTGCGTCAAAATCTGTGTAATGTGTATTCTTCATTTATTTATTTTTCCTTTGTGGATTCTTTGTTCGTTGGAAATGATTGCTACTCCTGTACTCATGTCACACTTTGATTATATCAGTCATGTGACACATGACATATAGCTTTGTATTATAGATATTTGTAACCTATCTTATCTCCCCTACTGGATTATAAACTTGACTGTAGAGACTGTATTATGCAACTTCATATGTCACACAGTGCCTGGCATATAGTTGGTCATTAATAATTTCTTGAATAATTGAATGAATGAATGAAACAATATGAGATGGCATTAACAGGCAAAAAGAGGTCTAGTCCTTGAAATCATTACCATTTGGCCATAAATCAAAGGAAATTAGTCTGGAAAACCCCATAGATAATTCACATGATAGAATGGCAGAATGGTCCGTAGTGATTTCTTGAATCACAAATGACCAGTACTATTGTGTATTTTTATGAGCTTGAGGCCTATTTAGGACATGATTTATATCTTTTATGAGAGACCAAACAAAGGGATGTCTTGGGGCTTTCTTGTTTTGTGTTTTATTTCTAAAGTTCTTGTGCTTTATCTGCATGAAAAAACGATGTAGAGTTAACAGAATTGCCCATCTTTGAGGGATCTTTTTAGGTCCAGACTAAAAAAAAATGGGGGTAAGAAAAGAAAAAGCAATGAAACAGCTAAGATTTTGAAATCCCGTATCTATTTTGGAGGATTGGTATGGATAGACAGAGAGATTGTGATTGGTGTTGGAGAAGTCAAGATGCTCATTACTTGTAAGAATAGTATTGAGATGTGAAACATGTGAGTAGAAACTACTGAGTAAACAGCTCCTGGTGAAAATGCTTGTAGACCAAAGTGGAAATTGTCCTTGTTCTAACTGTATGAATTGTTTCTATTGAAAAAAAATAATAAGGATGAAAAGTATAGTTCCATTGATCTAATGAAGACATCTTTGAATTATTTACTGTATAATGGTTTGGAAGATAGATTTGTTCTATAGAAAAAAAGGTCCAAGAAGCAGCTGGTCTAACAGTGAAAAATACATGTTCTGCCTCTTGTAAGTCCTTTCTGCATTCAAAGCAAACTTGCTTCAAATGTGACTCTTCAGAAATGGGTAGCTCTTCAGTGAAAACTGATCTACAATAACCTTGCCAATTACTCCGGGCACTCTACTATTGGTTGATTGCTTTTTCATTACCAGTAATGGCGTAGGGGTTGTTTAATCAGGATTCCCGTGAGCCAACTATCCAGTCATCTCTAAATATTTACTAGTATTTTTATAGTCAATTTTGAATTTGATTTTTAGGGACTATTTTCACATAATTGAGATAAACTCTTGTCTAGACAGACGTGCTTACTAGTCATTCTTCGCAATGCTGATATTTACCAAACTGAAATCTCTTTAGTTATATTCACTTCTAGGCTCATGATTGATCTCCATATTTTCCCGGTAACATTTCAGCCTGATTTTCTGGCCCATAATTCATTTTTTTAGTTAAATAAACATTCATTTCCATTAAACCACTTGCAGTTTGTCAGCTTAATTTCAAAACTTGGTCCCTACCTTTTAGAACTTACTACAAAACTCTGCAGTTTAGCCTCTTTAAAGGAATAGAGATGTTTTGAAATTGTTTATTTTGATAGAAACTGTGAACAGCAAGACAAAATGAAGATGCATTGCATAACTGTGTACAAAAGGTACTTTGGAACAAGAATTTTTTGTGTGTTAAAAAGCAGATTGTGCAATAATAGCTTTTTAAAATGATTTGGCAGTGATGTCTTTGTTTCTATATACCTTTGCTTTTTTTTTTTACTGTGCAATTTCTTTATCATGAATATTATCATTCACATTGCCAATATCTGATTTAATACATAATATTTGATATGACAGCTGTTTTATTTTTAAGTAAATTTTAATAACTATACTGAACATTTTCAAAATACTTTCATGTCTTTAAGATCCAAGGTTATGCTCTTGTACCTTCACTAATGCAGAAGGAGTCCCAATCTCAATTAGCCTTAACACTTAGAGAATATTAATTTAGTTTCCTCTTTTTATTAGAAATATTGGGGACATCCAGAGCAAGCTCACTTTGTTTCCCTCCTTGATTCCTCAAAACTTCTTAGTATTGTTACCTCTTTCATCCTTCACCCTACTGGAGGAATTAGGAGGGGAAAACCAAGGGAAGTCAGTAAGTATTTGTGCAGCCCCTACTATGTGCCAGACACTGTGCTGTCTTTTTTTTTTTTTTACAACTATGTCATTTGATCCTCATAACAACTCTGCAAGGTAGGTGCTATTCATATCATCCCCATTTTACAGCTGGGGCAACTGAGGCAAACTGAAGTTAAGTGACTTGCCCACGGTCACACACCTAGTAAGGGTCTGAGGCAGGATTTGAACTCAGAACTTTCTGAGTGCAGGCCCAGTGCTCTATCCATGATACCACCTAGCTGCCCAGATCACAGAAAAGGAGGTATCCTCATTGTGCCTTAGGGCTAATATCCTAGAAACCTTAGGGCTTCTATCTATACCCTTGATCCCATTTCCTTCCATTCTTGCTCTCATATGTCTTCAGTCTCTGACTCACTACTAGTCCTTCTCATCTCTGCACAGACATACTTAGGATACTATCACCCGTCCTGACAAAGCCCATTGAATTAATTGTATGCAGACAACATTCCAGTTTCAGCATCTGTGATTCTCTCTTACTGCACCTGCTTCCTTCTCTTTTGGTGCTTATTGGAGGCAGTCATGATGCCCCAGAAAGAGTGGTGGATTTGGAGTCAGGGGTTCCCAGCTTTACACACTTCCTCCTAGTGTGGCTTTAGGCAAGGCACAAACTCTCCAGTCTTATTTTTCTCACCTGTAAAATGAGAGGGTTAGACTTGATGACTTCCAAAGGCCTTCCCTACTCTGAATTTATGTTCCCATGGCTAAGTAGAATCGTAGAATTACAGATGTAAAGGCCCTCAGAGACCATCCAGTCTCTCATTCTACAGATGAGGAAATTGAGGCCTAAGAATGTTAAATTATTTTCCAAAGGCCACATTAGTAATAAGGGACAGAGACAGTATTTAAAAACTTTGTTCTGTACTTGGCTGTTTTCTATGAATATTTCATTTGTTCAATGAGCAGGAATTTATTAAAGACCTGCTCTGTGTAAGGTACTGTGCTATGGAGTTAAGAAGGCACTCAGATGAATGAGATTTCTCTGCCTTCAGTGGGGAGAAATAAGGCCAATATAATTTAATTTATTCCAACACAATAGGCATTTATTGAGTACCTAGTACTGGTTACACACTATACTAGGTGGTAGGGACACAAACTAGAAGAATACTCTCCTTGTCATCCACAAGTTTATTTACTACTTGGGGGGAAAACAGTTTATATGTAGATAAGCATAATCAGTCCTTAACTTTTGCGGAAGTAACATTCTTAGAAAATGGGGCAAAAGTCAAAAACATGACTATTGATACGTTGAACCTATGGAAAACAGGGATTACATTCCCACAACCATGAAAAACTATAATCTTTCCCCAGAGATTGCTGAAAGTAACACTTTTCTGCAAAAGATCCTTTAAAATAAAACATTAATTCTGATAATAAGCACTTTTCCTTACACAGTACCATGAAATAACCTGTAGAATGCAGGGGAGAGGAGAGGCAACCCTCAAGGGGATGGGGAGGGGAAGAGGCAGAGATGTCCGAAGAACTTGGAGGTAAAAAAGTGAATCTCCCTTTGGTTCTTGCAGAAAAAAAAAGCACACGCCTGGGGGTGAGTCCCCCTGTCTGTGCTCAGAACATCCACAGGTTGAGCTGCTCTGCCACCTGAGTGTCATTGAGAGGGCAGGGGCTGACCACCACCTCATTTACTCACAAATTTATCTACTTTTCCATTTTTTTAATTTGCTCATTGCACATTTGCAAGGTTACTTTAGCACTTCTGGAGTGGATTCATGAACACTCTTTTTAAATACTCCTTTTTGGGGATATAAACCTGTAGTCATCGTGCTTCTCATTGCCATGAATGTGTGTGGTTGCCACCTGAGAAAGGGAAAATGAGGTTACTAATAAAATCGCTTGAAGTCACAAAAGTAAAATGCATGAATGCTGAGGATTGTGTATTTTGTTTAAACCAAGCAAATTAGCTAGGCAGAAGCTATTAAAAACTGGAGAAATCAAGAAAGGCTGCATGTAGGAAATGGTCCCTGAACTGTACTTTAAAGGAAGTAATGGGGGTAAAAGGAGGGAGAGCGTTCCAGGAAGGGGGGATAAGCCTGTACAAAACCATGGTGCTGGAAGATGGAATGTTAGTGTGTACAGGAAACAGCAAGAATGCCAGTTTGACTAGAATATATGTGGTCTGAGGGGTAGTGAGGTATGATCAGCCTAGAAAGATTGCTTGGAGTCAGATTGTGAAGGGCTTAAAATGTCAGTCAGGGGAGTTGGTATTTTATCTTAAAGGAAATAGGGAAACAGAAGGTTTTTGAGCATTGGGGTAACATGGTTTATATACAGCAAGGCACAATTGCATAAGTGAATGGGGAAAGAGGCTATTCACATGATGCTATAAAAGACCTCCCTGGAAATTTATTTGATAGCTTAGGATTGATACTTTTCCTCAGTGTTTCCCCCCCAGAATTTTTTTCCACTTCTACTCTGCTTTGACAAAGGTTCATTTCCTGTTTTAGAATCCAATTCATTTCATTTCAGTATGTATTTTTCATATACCTATGATGTTCCTGACACTGTCCTAGATGCTGTAGGAAATAATGAAAAAATATGTTACATGACCCCTACCCTCAAAGAATTTATAGTCTAACTTGGGAAAACATGAACTAGAATGCAAGGCAATGTACTAGAACTCAAATGTATGATACAGATAAGAAGTGTTATCCACTTATGCTTTCTTCATTCCATTTTTAATATTAAAGTCTAGCAAACTAAAATCTAGGTAATGAAACTTCTAGATTACTATACTGTTAACTTCTGCATATGGGGTGTTCTTTCTTGGCTTCAAGTACAGAGGCTCTTGGTCTCTTGGCTTTTCTTCCCTGACTTATTTACATGGTCTTTATCTTTTTTGTAACCCTTTTAAGATTCCCTGGATTTCTGTGCTTTTCTCCATTCCACCTCCTCTCTTTTTTTGTTTCTTTATAGGCAATCTCATTCAGTCTCATGACTTCATCTATATAATTTTATGTAGACGTCTCCCAAATTTTCCCTGAACCTCCCTTGTTTCCCTCTTGGACCTTAGAAATTGCTTATCATATCTTGTGCCTTATCAGTGCATTTTTTCATGTAATATTGTGTATTATCAGTGTATTATTTTTCATGTAATATTGTGTATTACATTATTTTCATGTAATATTGTGTATTTATTACATAAAGTATAATGTAAGCTCCATGAGGGCAGAGACTTTGTACTTTGTTTTATTTTTCCAACTTAGCATCTTTCCAATCGCTTAGCAGAATGTTCTGAACCCAGGAGACATTTATGGAATTAAACTAAATTAAAAAGAAAAAAAAAACCTTTTTAGTATTTTTTGTCATGGAAACTGATGAAAAAAAAATTGTTGATTTAGCCCTAAGCCTATTCTGTAGTGCTTTATAAAATCAGAAAAGACAGACAGCACTTTGTTCTTTTAAAGAGAATTATGTAATCTCAGCATGGGAAGCAATCTTTTCATCGAGGTCAGCCTCCCTCTCGGAAGGAAAAGCCTCTTTCTGTCAGGTGCCCATCTGGTTTCTGCTTGAGGAGTTTCAGTGACAGGGAGCTTACTACTTCATAAAGCCTCCCTATTCCATCTTTGGATACTTGTAATATTAGAAAGTCTTTCCAAAGGTCCAGTCTTAGTATCTCTCTTTGTTATCTTAAATCCTTTGGAAATTGACTAAGTTTACTCTTTCTTCTTAAAGATAGCTATCATATCTACTCTGAGCCTTCTCTCTTCCCCAATAAACCTTCTTAGTTTCTTAAATTATATTTAATGAGTTTCTTAAATCATAACAGCAAGCTATGGATTCTGTATCCTTTAACAACCAGGTTGTCTTTCTCCAGGTAGTCTTAAGTTTGTCAGTGTTCCCCTTAAAATGGGATGAGGAGAACCAAAGATAATATTCCATGTTTAGTGTATTCACTAAAGTTTGGTTTTTGTTCTTATCATAATACTTCTACTATTAATGTATCCTAAGCTTTTGTGGCTGCAACATCACACTGTTGCTTCACAGTGAGTTTGTAACTGTTTGAAAATCTTGGCTTCTTCAAGTGAGCCAACTCTTCTAATTCTTATGCTGGTAGCAACATTTTTAACCTCTGTCCAGGGCCTAAGTTTTAGATTTAGAGTAGGTGAGCTATACTGACTCTTTAAGCCCTAAGATTGTGTGACTGCAAGTTTATATCTGACCATAACAAATACTTTATCAGATTTTTTTTCCCAACATGCCAGCTGGTTGAGATCCTTAACAAAATAACAATAATAGTTAGCAAATTTAGCAATAGTCAGCGTTTTCCAGTTTGCAAGATGTTTTACTTATTGTATCTCATCTTATAAAACTCTCTAAGGTAGGTGCTCTTATTATCCCTATTTTGCAAACTAAGGTGAAGAGGTTGACTTCCCCAGGGTTATGTGTACATGGCAGAATTTGAACTCGGATTTTCCTGACTTGAGGTCCAACATTCTCCATCCATTACACAATTTACTCATCCACTCAGAATATATATGTGTGTGGGTGTGTGTGTGTATGTGTGTCTGTGTGTATTATATATATATATGTGTGTGTATGTATGTATGTCTGTGTGTATTATATATATATTATATGTATATCTGTATGTTTGTATGTTTCCTTATTCTTTAATTCATAGATTTGGAACTTGCTGTTGGGAATAGAATATAAACCCATTGGATTTTAACTCCATTCAGTGAGATGTTGATATTTCAACTGTACCACACTATCTCTCTAAAAGCATGGCCTTTGGCATAAATGTTTATACAGGAAGGCAAAAACGTATGCTGAATGACTTTATCCCACATAATGATGGTTTTTGGCAACTCAATTTTCCGGGTCTTTCCTTTCCTTTTCTTTCATTTTGTTTTGTTTTCTCTTTTTTCTTTCTTTCAGCAAACTGGTGGATTTTCCCCACCCGTATCCCATGTGATTTATTTTCCTAAGAGGAAATTGGCATCTTCATTAAATACCCATGACTAATCCAGGTTGTCTCTTCTAAGTTAGGGAAACAGAGTTCAACCTAGCTCAAAAAGCACCAAAGAAGCTTTTGGTTTTTAAGAGGAAAAAATAAAACTGAAAGCATTTTCTTTTTTTATGACTAACAAATAATGTTGATTAAAAAGAGTCAAGCAGGTGCTGGGTATGTGCTGAAATATTTAATGGCTTTTAGAATACTGGGTGGCTATTTTTAAATGTTTTTGTATTATTCTCATCCAAGCTTCTGGATGAAATATACTAAGAGCTAAAAATATTTACAGTTGCAGTAATGTCTTTGTTTCAAAAGAAACTAAACCATCTATTTTTTAAAAATTGTTTTTAGAAAAATAATATTATTACTCAGAAAATGGCAACTCAAAGCAGTTTTGTTCGGTTTTTAGGAGGAATAATAGTCAAAGGGCAACAGTAGATTAGACTATAGCGCCTAATTGAGATTCAGCTTCTTTAAAAGGGAAATAAAGAATAAAAGAAGGACAGTAACAAGGGGAATAAAGGGGAAATAATCTTTTTTACTTCCAAGTATTAGAATCTTTTATTTTAGGTTATTATAGAATTATCCATCATCAAAGCATTTTATTTACAATGCATATATATTATATATTTGTCAGTAAGTCAAGGTTATGATTTCATGGGTGTCAAAATTGGTCTGCAAACTTAGTAGATTTGTAACAACAGGTAAATCTTAGAAATTTGCCTAACGTCTAGAGATATTTTTAAACCTTAGTACTGGACTTATTCTATAAAATGAGGAAATTAGGTAAGATAATACTGTAGGATTATAGCTCTAGTTTTGGAAGGGACCGTAGAGATGGTCTAGTCCACTCTGACTACAAATCCTTTACTCTTTCCACCATACTATGCTGTCTGTCATGAGTTCCCTAAGTGCCTTAAGATTCTGAAACTCACTGAACACATATTTGGAACCCACAATGACCTTTTGGGTTATTTATGAATTCTGATTCTATCACTCATTGGATTGATATCACTCCCAGTTTTGTGTCATCTGTACTTTGTTTAGTTTATCTTTTTTAACCTTCATTCAAGTCATTACTGAAAATGTTGAAAAGGAGAGACCCCTATTTTACCATATTAGAGACTCCCTAGGTGGATAACACTCTATGAATCAGTGCTTTGAATTTTTTATCTGACTTGGGTTTTTTAAAATAATCATCTGGAATATACATTTTTATGAAACAGAGGGCCTCAAAATAGCACCAGGAGCTAAGGGCAAGAGATTGGCAAAGACTGGAGGCGGGGAGGAATGGAGGAGAGAACTCCATTAAAGAGACCAGATGACTGAGAAGGGGCACCATCTAAAAGGAGCTTGCTGCTGAGCTCTTCATTAGGCTCCAGGCTTCTGTATCAGTCTTGTGGAAGCAGAGCCATCTCAGCATGATCGCATGATCAATCCAGGCTGAAGACATATTTGTAGCACCAGAAAAACCCTTGTAATAATAGCTCACATTTATATAGTGTTTTAAGATTTGAAAGCACTTCACTCTTCTCTTCTAGTCATCATCATAATCTTTTAAGGAGATACTTTTACTGTTCCCATTTTGCAGATGGAGAAACCAAGGCTCAGAAAGAGTGTTAATCTTGACCAAGATCAAACAGCTAGTAAATGTCAGAGGGCAAGATTCGAACACAGGTCCTTCTGACTTCAGCACCTCTACTATTTACACCACTTTAGTTCTCTTGTAGTGTATGTGTGTGTATGTGCATATACATATATGTCTGTGTATATATACGTACACATACGTATTTATACATTCATTTACTTCCATGGTACCATTTTTAGGTTGGTGTTTGAAATTAACTATTTTACTTTACAGAGAAGTCAGGTCTCTGAAAAAAATTATTTTATTTTTTTTTTCTAAATTGACTTTTACTAAATGCACTTAAGGAGATAACTGTTTAGAAAGCAGCAACCAATGCTGATTATGGGAAAAAGTCACAAGACCTGGTCCATGTTTTTTATTCACACAGGCACTGGTTAATATAAGACAAGTCACTTAATTTCTATGACCATCAATTTCCTCATTAGTTAAAAAATATGGGCATAATATTGCATGTGAATAATATGCTGTGTGATAGGTTTTGTGTTTTTAAGACTCAATGTGTTAACATATGAAAATTTTTTGAAAGGTTCCAACATTATCCAAGGTAAGACGGAAGTTTCAGAGTAAAAACTACAGAGAAGCCTTCCTTAAAGTATCAACAAAGAAGAAGATGATGATATTGATGATGATTCCTGTACCTGATACTACCTGCTTTTTAAAGGTCAAGTTTGTTGGGCATGCTTGTATTCTTTCCTTGTGAAAGGGAAATTGACACAGAGAGGGTAACTTGTGCTTCCTAGCATCATTTTGGGCAGGGCTGGCATTAGGCATGAAACACTCTTGATTCTTTAATTATATTAACCCATCAAATCTACTTTTCCATTAGGGTGCACATGACTCATGTTTTCCTTTCTTTTAGAAATCAGAGGCTTGGGACATTTATCACCATTTGTCTTCATCAGTGGGATGCATTCTTTCCAGTGAGCATGACTATCAGCTCATTTTTCATCTTTTTAAAGAGCCTCCTCAGTTAGCTGAATGTCACCTGAGGTTAGAAAGGGGACAAGGAGGAGGAAATGTTTCTCTTTGATGATAATGACAGGAATGGAAGGCATCATGGTGTAGAATAGAGGAAAGAGTGCTTGATTTAGAGTGGGATAATCTAGATCCAGAATCCTAGTTCTGTAACAGACTTACTTGTGAGGTCTTGGGCAAGTCAGTTCACTTTTCAGGGCCTCAGTTTCCTCATCTGTAAAGTAAGGGGGTTGAACTAGGTGGACTCTAAGGTCTCTTTGAGCTCTAATTCTGTGATCTGACAGTATCTAATAGTTGTGTGGCACTTGATGATTTCTAGAATGCTTTTCATATTTTATTTTACTTAATCCTCACAAAAGCCTTGTGAAGTAGGTAGTGCAAATGTTCCTATTTCTGTTTTAGTAGTAAGGAAGCTGATTTTCCCAGTGTTGTGCAGCCAATAAGTAAGAAGCAGAGTTGAAACTTTAACCCAGGTCATTAAACTCAAATTCAGGGCTCTTTGGAAAATATAGAATTTTTGTAATGCTGCCACTTAAGAAATGTTTTATTTCTTACCTGTGATATTTTCATTTAGGTTGGTTTTGTTTCTTTTTTGTTTCTTTTCTCTCTTTTTTTCCTTGCTTATATGGCTTCATTGTTGCTTTCTGTTGTTAAAGGTGTTTATATTTTGTTTTTAGAAATTGTATTTTAACAAGCTCCCACGAGTTTTTGGTTGTTTTTTAAAACTGTATCTTATTTAAGTAGTAATCCTGTACAGCAGTCAGAAGTTTTGTGATTTCTGAAGAAAGTCATAAGCTGTAAAAACAGCTTCTGTCTTGAATGAAGGTTGTTTTTAAGGTTATGCCTTTTTGGGATAGGTGAATAAAAGATTAGAATCCATGGTGTTTTTCTAGATTCAGGACTGTAACATAATTAAGGCACTTTGTTTATTATAAGAAGTAGGAATATATCTACTTCTCAGCTTGCTTTTGGCAAATTAGTGGTGTTCCCAACTTCTATAATGAAACTTTCTGGAGGAATTTTCAAACTGTTTTTGTACACAGTTTTATGGAATTGTTGCAATTTTCATCAGACTATTGCACTCGGAGATAGAAAGATTTGAGTTCAAATGCTGTCATAGCTTCAGTTTCTTCATCTGTAAAACTAGTGTAACAATAGAACCTGCCTTACAGGTTAAGGCTTTTAACTTCTAGGTGTGTTCTTAGGACTTAAACTACCAAGATAAGTTGCATTTGCATGGGAGGAGGAGTTCCCACACATGATATAATCATAAATACTTTATGTCCTTTTTGCCATACTTGGAAAGAACATGTATGTTAATCATAATTATTTTATTAACCCATGAACCATAAGCCTTTTTTTGCCACTAACAATCTACATTGTATTTCTAGATAGGGAAATTGAATTGGATAAATGAACAATGTGTAAAAAAATTTAACAAGCTGTATATTTGTCCTAAAGTAATATACCTAAAAAGAAACAGATTCCTCATTTATTTCTGTAGAGTTTCAGCTGTAATTTCTTATTATTGATTTGTTTATATCTACTTTTTGTAGTTTCAGAATTTTCAAAACTCTAAAAAATATTTAGACCCAAACATTAATTTTACACTTGTCATCTTTTGGAGATGCTATGATTTTTCTCATCCTTTTTTTAAACTGAAATTATTCAGTGTCCTTTGGCTGAAAAAAATCTCAGCATGCATTGTAAAAGCTAATTGATAAGTCTCTTAAATATCTAGTTGGATCATGTTTTATGTCATTAATGACATGGTTATCATGTGACATTACTGTAGTTTTAAAAAACCTATCACTTGTTAAGTCTAGAAAGATATGTAGTGTAACTATGCTACTTTTCATCATAGAGGACACTAAAGTGTCTCCTGTATGAGGTGAGATTTTTCTTGGACCCCAACCTAAGGGTGGTAACTTAATGGAGTATTAAAATGACCTCCTTAGGAAGTGATCTCAAAATAAGGCAATCTCATGGCATAGATCCCAAGAAGAAAGTAATGAATCTCTCTGACTTCTCACCTCCCCCCTTATTCTTCTTTAGTGACTGATCTAGACATCTTCTCAAATGCAGTTTATAGAAGGCATACTTAATTCTTAATGATTTGTATTTTCTTCAGGAGAACCAAGTATTGAGATTAAAAAATCTGACATAGAAGATTCACATTAAATTCCCAAATACTCTATAGATTACATTTTGATGTACTTTGAGAGAGATAACTGAAGGCTCTGAATGTAACAGGGCTTTTACTCAAGTCTCAGCATTTTGCTTTCTGCTACATACATTTATAGGTAAATTGGATGGTCAACAAGCATTTATTAAGCACTTACTGTGTACCAGGCACTGTGTTAAATTTTGAGAATTTAACATAAAAAACATAAGCATGCACAACAAAAGGAATGTACATTCTAATGAGGGAAGGTAATACATAAAACGGAGCAGAAAAGGGGTTAGAGTAGGGAAAGTCCAGAGAGCATCCTGAAGAAGAATGAGACATAGGCATCCTCCTCAAATAAAGGTTCTGGGAGAAACCATCCAATCAGAAGGAGATACCAAAGTGGAGAGGGTACTTCCAATGTATGAATTCCAGGGCTGGAGAGAGCAATCCCTGGAAGAAGAGGTTTCTGTGGGGCATGGTAGAGAGTCTGCAGAGCAACTTAAAGAGGAAGAGGAGGGCAAAATTGCTTAGTGGACATGATGCTGAATACCTGGATAAAGGGTGGAGCTGCTTTGAAAGCTGGTTTAGTTCTAGACATTCTTTAGCAGACGTGTAAAAAGACTTTGGAAGTTGTACATGTGGAGGGTAAGCTGGTTTTTTTGATATTTCCCTGATTTCCAACTTGCTTCTCTAAAACTTTGAAGAGAGGAATTTCCCCATGGGTAAGATGAAGGCTTTTCTCTTGGTTTGAAGTAAGATCTTGCTTTAGCGAAGAATTAATTAACTCTTGTGTCCTTTTTGGTATATTCTAATTTGTAGAACTTCTCCAGTTTCTCTGATAAAAGAGTTTACTCACTAGCCATAATTTGTGATGGTCTTTTATGTAACCAGCATTTAGTGGGAAGGAATTAAGTTAGCTAAGGGCTGTGTTTGCCCTTCATTGCCAAAGAAGACCATACACCATCAGAGAAATAATGACATGACTTTGCACGTGATTTTTGAGTGAGGAAGGACTGTGCAGGTCACCAGCCTCACTTCTCCTCTGGAGTCATCTAAATCCAGTGACCAGATATTCATCAGGATGACTGGAGATGACCCAGGATGAGGCAATTGGAGTTAAGTGACTTGCCCATAGCTAGTGAGTGTCAAGTGTCTGAAGTGAGATTTGAGCTCACACCCTCCTGACTCCTGCACTGGTGCTCTATCCACTGCACCACCTAATTTCCCGGAGAGCTAAAGGCTAGTGATTAGGGGAAGAGGCTTTTGTTCTGAAACTCATACCCCTAGACTAACAATATTAAAGAGGTGGAGGTGGGGGTGTAGAGATAGGTTTAATTCTAGCCTAAGTCTCCTCTTGGAGATTAGTAGGGAAAGAAGCAAGCACACAGCTAGAATCCTTCTCTAGGTTCCCTTAGTCCTTGCAGTTTGCATTTAGATAGCTGGATATACATATCTTTAAACGGGCCCACTCATATTCAACATCAAAAAAATTTTTTTACATTATTTCCAGAACAATCAGTAATGGCCTTAATTAATAATACTAGTTTTAGTGTCAGTAAACTATCAGGTACATAAATGCTATAAGTGACATGTAAGAGACTACTTAAAATGTTCCCGTAACAGTGTCATCAAAGCAGGTAGTGTATATATGGAGACATATACGTGTGTGTGTATATACACCTGTGTATATACAGCCTAAAATTTAGTAATTTGTGTAAATATATTGTACTCTCAGCCCTGGGTTTCTTACTTATGTAACAAAGAACACATTTTTACAGTGATCTGGCATTTAAGACATTTTTCAGATTTGTGACATTGAGAACTTGATTGCTACTAGGCACCCTAAGCTGACAAGTTTCTGTAGGCAGAGCTAACATTTAATGAGTGATGAAATGATGAGACCTTTAAGGAAATGTATGTGCATGTGCCTTTCAACATTTTCATCTTCTGAATTTTAGTCATTTTTGGTGCATATTCTGATTTTTCCTGATTGAATTTTAATTTCCCATTGAATGTTAGAACAGTGGTAGGCCATTACTTTCTCAGTAGATATATTGTTCCTGAGACGTGTAATGCAGTCACATTTTATGTATCAAACTAGATTTGAAGACCAGGGAGTTTGCTACTTAATAATAATAGCTAATAATTATGTAGCATTTACTATGTGGCAGGCACTGTGCTAAGTGCTTTACAATTATTATCTCATTTAATCCTCACAACTATCTTAGGAGTTTGATGCTATTATTATCATCCCCATTTTATAGAAGAGGAAACTGAAGGAAACAGAGGTTAAGTGACTTGCCCAGGGTCACACAGCTAGTAAGTGTCTGAGGTCACATTTGAACTCAGGTCATGCTGACTCCAGTGGTCTAATCCATCTATAACAATAGCAGCAAAATAAATAACCACACTCTAGTTTGTTTTATATTCATCAGTATTATTACATAACTTTTATAAAAAGTTAGAGTGTTCCTATAAAGAATAAAACTTGATTTTTTTTCCCTTGTTAGCATTTTAAAAGAAAATGTGTTCTTATTTTGTCTTAATAGGATATATCCTTCGCAGTATGATCCAGATCCACTCAATCAAGGAGGAAATGAGGTGGGGAGGAGGAGGGGGAATTGACATTAAAGGAATCAATTTCGTCCTTTCTAGAGAAGCTTGCTGTAGCTTGTCCTGAAGCATTTTGAACTGAAATTGAAGGATAAACTTCACATTCAGGAAATCCCACTTTGGTTGGATTTAAAAAAAGAAAGTCTTTCTGTTATTAACCACGGTAGAAAAATTGCATTAAAATTTTTTTTAACATCTTCTTTAAAAGCTGATCATCTTCCATTTATGTACATCAAGGTAACAAAAAAACACACTAATTTGCCATAATTTCAAGTCTATTGTACACAGTTGATAGTGAATTAAATTAGAATTAAAGAATTAAGTTAGGCCCTTCGTATGATAAACAAGGCTGTTAAAATTGCTTTTGATATGGTAAGCTTTTTTTTTTTTTTTTTTTTTGTAGGGACCAGAAACTTGAGGTGGAACAGTCTGAACTTTGGCTTAAAGAGGATGAAATTTAGAGCATTTTCTAAACTTTTATACTGCTTCCTCAGGTAGTAACAGTGTTGAATTTAGCACCTGACTAGCAAAGATCTGGTAGTTAGACCAGGAAGTTAATCAGATGGCATTACATCTTAGCTCCGGTGATCACATCTGATCACATCTCATGTGAACCTCTTTCTGGCCTGTCCTCTCATCCCTACTCTTGGCTCCTTCACCCCTGGCAGTGGTTTCCACAGTAGTTGCCTTGCAGTGTTTGAAGTTCTCTGGCTGTGGTGGCTGTTTTCCAAGGGTCTGAATTCTCTCCTCAACATTTCTCTTCCCCCGGATGAATTTGTTTTACTTAAGTCTTTATTGCGTGTGTGGTTACTACGTGCCAATCATCATGGTAATCAGTGGAGATACAAAGAAAGGCAAAAACATGTTCCCTGCCTTCAAGAAGTTTACATTCTAATGGAGACAACGTGCAAATAACAGTATGTTAAAGATATAGTGTACCAATATAGTGTACCAAGATAGTCTTAGAGAGAAGGCACTATTTTGGAATAAAGGGAGGTATTCCGGGGACTGGAAGGTAGGAAGAGACTACTGTAGAAGGTGGGATTTAAGGCCAGTCTTTAAAAGTGCATTCAATAGCAGTTCCTTTTTTGATTCTTTCCCAGATTTGTATGGCTTGCCTCAAGCACTGGACTTGCTATTTACATCTCCAGCTAGGTCTGTAACTTATCTTTTTGTCTTCCCCAGTGCCTGGCCCAGAGTCTTCTACGCATAGTAGGCATTTAATCTGCAGAATGAAGAAGGGAAAGAGCATAGAGAGCAGTCTGGCTAATGAACTGAGACATTCTGGCTAATGTCGCGGTGGAGAGTCATTCAGTTTCTTTATGACCCAGCTGTTCAGGATTCAGCCTCTGCTACTCCTCCAGCTACAACTTCATTTCCTCCATCATTTCCTTTCTTCTCTTAGTCTGCTAATTTGTCTAGTTCTCATCCACCTCATCTGCTTGTCCTCAGTCACGTAGCCATTAGCTAGTCCTTTGCTAGTCTGACACCTAGCACATGTCCTGGAAGATGAGTCCCCTGAAGTTTTTGTGTCCGCTCCCTATTCTGTTCCCCCTTCAACCCTCCCCCACCAACCCCTGCACTGCCAGAAAAGAAAAAAAATAGTTCAGTTATACTTTCACCTAATGTAGTTAATTGGTTCCATTTAAACAAGATGTTGGGTGAAACAGTGTTTCAAGGGGAAGTTAATTCCAGAGGAACTCTGCTATAAATGTGAAGTAGGTTTCTTGGCTGCCAAAATGTAGACTATAAAAGCTTAAATTAGGTCTTTCTGAGACTGGAGACAATGTAATCTTTATAATGGTAACATTGACGCCCCCTTCTGTCTTCCACCTTCTCCCTCCTTGGATCCTCAGATTTCTTACCTGTCAGGGAGGGCAAATGCAATGCCATTTGTTAAAACATGCCTTCGGTATCCATTGGGTACAAAGCAATGTGAGGGCAGGGGACAAGCGGGTTGTTCTGATGTTTTGCCAGCCATCTGAACACCTTCCTTCTCCCAGTGCTCACTATAATCACTTGGACAAGAAGCCATTTCCCCCCAGCTCCACCAGTCAGAGAGGGCCACATGAGAAGGGTTTGGGGGAGAAAAGTAGGAGAGGAGGCTAAACCGTAAAAGTTAGTGTCCTTTGCAATTCACAGCCCTAGATCTCAGCAGCTATTTAGCTTAAGTATTAAAGAATCATTGGTAGGCTGTTTTCTGCTATCCACCAATTAGAGGGTGGAGGGAATTTACATCTCTAGAGATCAACTGCCATTTTACATAAAGACTTTTCTGTTTTCTAGTGCTGCATGGCAATGATGTGTTAACATAGCATTGCAAAACAGCATTGGTTAGGGTGACCTTATGCTGGTGCATGTCTGTGCTGTGAAACTTCATAAATAAACTTGAGTAATTTGGAGTGTGTGTTAATGAGCTTAAAAGCCAGGACAGGGTTCATTTTTCCAAAATATGAAGAAACAAAGCAAAAGAATAGTGTAAACAAGATAAAAAAGAAAATTATCTATTTGAAGAGATCAAATTGCTTGCAGGCAATTTAGAAATACCCATTAAAAATTTTTAAATGTAATGCTATAAGCAAGGAGGTGGTGCTTTGATAAGTTCTTTACAAATTATTCTTATCTGTTCAGTGAAGCAGGACATCTATTATAGAAATATCTTTTTAGCCTATTACTAGTATACACATGTTTAACAGAGGAGCTTTTAAAAGATGTCACTGATACATGTAAAATTAATAAAACAGTACCAATTATGGTTATCTTGTGTTGTAAACATTCCCTAAATATTTGCTAAATTGAATTGAATTTTTAAACCTGTAAAACGGAATTATTTTTAAGCAGGCCTCTTCTGCTATTTCATGTGTAAGTCTAAATTGAATGAGGCCTTTTTAGTGTATCTAGAAAATATGAGTTCTTTTAGCCCTTAGCAAATATTTCAGATGCATGTTGCATCATTCTTGGTGTTTAGCCAATACAAAAAAGAAAAAACAGTGTCCATGATTTAGATAATACAGAAAGGTAACTTTCATTTTTTTTTTGTTAGACAGTAATTTCTTAAAATAACTTGGAGGGGATATAAGGCACATGTACATGAACTCTATGTACTGGGCAGGAGATTATTTCAATTTCAAGAAAGAGTTTTCATTCTAGTTACCAGTACACAAATTTTGTGATGAAAAAACCTCAGCAAATTCAGCACTATCTTATCACTTAACATTTTTTCAAAAATTTGAAGAGTAGTTTCAGGCCTTGTCTGCCAGGTTAAAAGTGAAAAATTCAATCAAACTGTTTATTTGAACACATGAAAACAGGAAAAAAAAAATCCCAGTCTTTTGACTACATTCAGGATATGTTATTAAGAAACTTTACTCAGTGTAGAATGTAGACACAGATTAAATTTTAATTGTTCCTTTTAAGTAGATTTTTAAAATTGTACACTATTTAGATGAGAACTTGGATATTTCAGAGTATAAATTCTGAGGCTATATCTGGCTAGTGTGTTTTTTTTTTTACCTCAAAATAGCAATTCCTGGTAGTTATTAGTTTTTTGTTTTAAAAAATAGTGAAAAAGCCCAAAAGCAAACAGCAAAAATCCCCTGGGTAAAACTTTCATATGAGGTTGGAGGTTTTTTTTGTTTTTGATATTGGGTTTTTTTTTCTTTTACCACTTAATTCCCTCAGTTTTCACATGAAATTTAGGTTATTCAATCATATCAGTTATAACTAACTATGGGTAAAGTTTTATTTTTGTTTGAGGTTTACATATCTATTGCTTGAAAACATTTTAAGAAAGACTGCTCTCCAGTTAGTTATGTTGCTGACCTTAGGTGACCAATGAAGAACTGTGAGAGGATTGCGCTAAGTATACCTGAATAATCAACATCCTTTCCATCCCAGGTCTTATTAGATGCTCCCATTGCCATTAGGCAGGTGGATTCCAGAGCTGAAAATGTAGTCTGATGTGGCTGCTGCCATGAGCAACTGACTCCAACCCTCTGAAACAGTAGGATCCTACAGAGGATAGTGTTCCTCCCCCTCTCTTTCCCCTCTTCCCGTCTTCTCCATATTCCTTGTCCTTATCTCTTAAATAGTATGAATTTATATACTTGCAGTCAACTATTACCTCTGATGATGAGCCAGAAGAGAGATGTAGATAATCAAAATATATTTATTTTTAAGGTTTGGAATTTAGGTTTGGAATTAGAATGATTTTTAATGTATTGCATTGATCGTTTATACTGAATTTTCCCTCTTTTTGTCTTAAAAATATAATTTGATACATGGAATAGCTTTCTGGGAAGGGGAGAGAGAGGGATACTGGGGAAAACTATAGTGATATAAAAAAATACATAAACCAAACATATTTAAGAATTTCTTAAAAAAAATACATAATTTGAGGACACTTTTTTTGTAGTGGTGATTTTTTTGGACAGGTTAGTCATTGTAATTATGCTTAGCTAGGGTTGATGTTAAAGTTTGGTCACATTCTTTTGGCATTTGGAAACTGATAACAGTGGAAAGACTACACTGGCTTTTAGGGTTTGGAGCAAATATCATCTAGGTTCAAATATCATCTCTGGTGCTTACTGCTTCGGTGACAGGGCAGCTAGATGGCGCAGTAGATAGAGAGCTGGGCATGCAGTCAGGAAGACATCTTTTTAAGTTCAAATCTGGCTCAGACACTTATTAGCTGAATGACCCTGGGCAAGTCACTTAACCCTGTTTGCCTCAGTTCCTCATCTATCAAATGAGTTAGAGAAGGAAATGGCAAACCACTCCAGCATCTTGGCCAAGAAAACCTCAAATGGGGTCACAAAGAGTTGGACGTGACTGAATAACAACTTTTATGACCTTGGACAAATCATTAAACCTCCTTAGATTCCATTTTCCTCATCTATAAAATGAAGCTGTTAAAGTTTCTCTGAGATTTCTTCCAGATACAAATCTAGGATCCTATGATGGTATAGGAAGGGAGCATGATGATGGGTGGTGGGAAAGCCTGTAAGTTATTAATGATCCCCTCCAGGTAATGGCCAAAGACATGGCCAAGAGCTGCACAAGCATGGAAGTGTTATGATCTGCATCATTGAAAGGAACTTAAAATTTGTGCTTTAAAAAGTTAAAATTTTAAAGCAGGGAAATGGAGGGAAGGGGAAGGAAGTAAGCATTTATATAGCATCTGTTATGTGCCAGGAACTGGACTAAATGCTTTACAAATGTTATCTCAGTTGGTCCTCACAACAACCATGTGAGAGGCACTGTTACCATCCCTGAAAAAACTGAGGTAAACAGATTAAGTTATTTGCCTATAGCCACACACCTAGTAAGTCTGAAATCTGGTCTTCCTAACTCTAGGCCCAACCCACTCTCCACTTTATCACCTAGCTGCCTCAGTTGTTTACCTCTTTGAATTTTGGCTCTCTTTTTATCTGTGTTAAAATGATTTTTAATTACTTTACAAATATCCATTTCTTAGGGAGCTAAATTGTAAGTAAACATTTATTAAGCACCTACTATGTGCCAAGATCTGGAAATCCAAAGAAAGTCCCTGCTCTCCAGGAACTCACAGTCTCTTGGGGAGACAGCATGCAAAGAACTATGTAGAAACAAGATATACACAGAATAAATTAAGATAATCACAGAAGAAAGGCTCTAGAATTAAAGGGAATCAGCAAAAGCTCCCTCTGGTAGGTGGGGTTTTATCTGGAACTTAAAGGAAACTGAGAGGCTTGGAGATGAAGAAGAAGAGGCATTACAGATATGGGGAACAGCTAGTGAAAATTCCCAGAGTCTGGAGATGGAGTCCCTTGTTCCAGAAAGAGCAAAGAGACCAGTGTCTCAAGATCAGAGATAAAGTAAAGGGGGAACTAGGATTAGGGGCAGCGACAACAAAATACATGGCTTTCTGATGTTGTTTTCTATAACAACATTTTCCCCAAACTGTTAATTGGCTAAATTGATATGACTTTCGACCTATTAATTAACTGAAAAATCTGAAATTTTAGAATTTTAGAACTAAAATCTGAAATTTTAGAAAGTTAGACCATATCTGGGACCTACAAAATAAATTTGGCTTGTTCTTCGTACTTGGAGACAGAGTCTGAAATGAGTCCTTGAAATTATTCAGTTCAATAAGCAGCCAGGTGATGGAGTGTGTAGAATACTGACCTTGGAATTAGGAATATCTGAATGCAAATCCTGCCTCAAACACAAGCCATTTGACCCCAAGCAAGTCACTTAATCTCTTTGTGCCTTAGTTTCCTCATGTGTAAAATGAGAAAGGTTGGATTTGATGGCCCCTAAGGTCTCTTACAGCTATAAATTCATGATTCTATTAAATGCCTATTATATGAAAGGCTCTGGGATTTAAAAAATATGTAGTATAGATTTTAGATTAATATAGGTTCTAAAAGAATTTGATGAGTTCCCCCTAATATGATACAAGACCTTGTTCTCCAGAAGTTTGAAATCCATTGATGGGGGGAAGGGCAGGAAAGAGAGAGGGAAGTGGAAGGGAGAACAGATATTCAGATAACCATGCTATAAGGAAAAGTGAGATTAAGTATAGTGTTGAATGAGGACCAGGCAGAAGGCTTTGAGAAATTTAAGGAGGAAGAATGTCCTTCCACCTGGAGAGGAGAGGGTGGTCAGAGAGGCTTCATAGAAGAGGTCAGCTTTGACATGGGCCTCCAAGGAAGAGGAGGGCATGAACAAATGGAAAGTAATGGGGTGGAGGTTTGTTACACTGATGTCAATTTTTCCTTGCTTTTGTGAAATTCATGCCAACATTTGACCAGTCCTCATGTAATGACTCTCTGGGAATTATTTTTTGTTCTCTTATATGGGCCTTGACAAAGTGGTAGAGTTAGGACCCGGTCAATACGAAAGCTTAGGGCCACCCACCCCCACCCCCCGCCATGGAATTGTCAATTGGTCTTTCCCTGTTTTCTTCCTTGCTTGACCTTCTAACTGGAAGTTCATAATCTCCTCCCAACAGTTAATGTGTTTTACAACCCTGAGTTCTCATGTCTGGAAAGTTAGGACTACTGGCCTAGGCTCAAGACCTCATAATAGGATTGTGGTTCTTGGTTTCATGCCAGGTGGCTACCAAGCATTGGAACACAAAATCTACCAACCCCGCTCCCGATATCTGGGTTTAATGGTCAGTGATCATATTAGGTGGCAGGTAAATTAATAATTTTGCTTTTCAAGGGTGTATTCTTGTGGGGATAAATCTACTGCTTCTAAGGAAGTGCATTAACAAAGAGCACCAAATACCGATCCCATCTTATCAGCTAGAAAACAATTTAGTGTAGCAACTTGCTTCTCCTTACACTGTAAGGAAAGTATTTGAGTAAGCTAGTCCACTCTTGCTGAGCTTTTGCATTTTTAGTTCTGTGGTGAAATAGATGCTTTTTCTTAATTTTCAAAACTGAAAGTGCAGCATGTCCTTTTAGGGTTGCAAGCCTGGCAAAAAGAAAGTATACTATTAGATAGTGGTAAGGAAAAGGAGGCAGAACCTGATGAGCTATACACTTTATGATATTAAGATGCTCTGCCTCCAAGAAGAAAAACAATGTAATTGTTTCTTACATCCTGTGAATAAGAGCTGTCTTTTCACAGAAATGCAAAATGGGTATATAGTTTTAATTAGAAAAAAATTGCTAGAGTTGTTATAGTCTGCTTAATTGACCTTGATAACATCATCACCAATGGCTTATCTTTTTATCTTCGTAATTGGAAACCCATCCATAAAAACCTCTCTTAAGCAAGACTAAGCTATTTTCCTCTCCTCGTACTTTGCACCTCAGCTCTTTGCCATCATTACCCTCACCTTGGCTTCTTCCCCAGATGAAACAGTTGGAAAGCAGAGGAGGATTTTAAAAAAGTTCATCCATTAAAAATGATTTATTTCTTCTTTGTAAGTTTTAGTTAAATAAAATAGAACCACTTTAAAAGCTTTTGAGACCTACCACACATTTCCGGGTGGTCATTGACAATTGTGATATTGTAGGCATATGCAAATAACAAGTGGAATTTAATATTTTATGGAATTACACAACTCCAAAAATGAAGCCTACCAACTTGTTTCCATGGTAACCACTATTGAAATGTGTCTGGCCAACCTGTACGTTTCCTTAATTTTTCTGCAAGAGTTTCAGGGAATTAAATTCACTTTTCAATATTCTTTTTTGTTGTTTCTGGGGAGTATATGGTACTATTATAGATTTATCTTAGACACATCTCTAATGTGATTTCATACTTAGCAGAAATGCATTTTCAACTAAGGGACAGATCTATTGTTTTATATTTTTAGACTGGTTCAGTAATGAACTTGGGTGAGCAAGATTAATTTCTTAAGAGAGCAATGGATATCTCAATGTACAGTGACAAAGAAAAAATTAAATGTTAGGAAAACAAAAAATCATTCTGTATGGAAAGCTTTAGCACATGTTGAAAAATTCTTTGAAAGAGGGTCTTTGAAAAATTGAAATTAGTTTATCCCCATAAGACACCTAATAGAAAGACGCTAGACTTTGTTATGCTTTCATCATCTTCATCTTTCTCCTAGTTGTCCAAAATTTCCAACCTTTGTGGAATTGGGACTTTGCCATTTGGGGAGGGGAGTTGGTGGAACTTTATAACCTTCTTTCCTCTATAGTATGTGACACTGGCCAATCCTCCATTCCTGGAATGCATTTCCTCCTTACCTCTGCCTCATAGAGCTCCTCTCTTCTTTTAAGATGTGGTTCAAGTACCAGTTTCTGCTTGAAGTCTTTTCTGATCCCATCAATTGCTAGTGCCCTCCCTCCCAAACTACCCTGTATTTAAACCTAGTATTTTTAGAGGGCTTTAAAGTTTTCAAAACATTTTTACAAATACCTCATCTGATTCTCACAACCTTGGGAGGTAGATATTATCACCCCCACTTTACAGATGAGGAAACTGAGTTAAACAGGTTAAGTGACTTGCTCAGGGTCACATAGCTGGTAAGTATCTAAACTTGAATTTGAACTCTGCTCTTCTTGACTCCAGGTCCTGTGCTCAAGTCACTACACCACCATAGCTGCCTCCATTACTTTGTGTTTACTCATTTGTCTTCTCTGTTAGAAAACAAGCTCTTTGTAATGAGAGTTTATTTCATGTTTCGTATTCATATCTCTGACTTCCAGTACGCTTAATTAAATGCTTGTTGATTGATTGATTGACATATATTGGAGAGCTCACTGATGACAGCTTCTCATCAAATAAAATAAATACATGTCAATGTACTTGGTAGCCTGTGAAATGCTATACAGGTAAAAATGTAGGATCTAATAATCAATGGCTTTCTTTGAGGTGATGAAAGATGGTGATGGGAGAGAAACCAAGACAGCAGAAAAGGCAGAAATATGTCTAATTGAAGAGGGTGGGGCAAAAAGAAAAAAAAAATCACTGCAGCCAAAGAATAAACCACCTATGATTTAAGGGCCTATTTTTTATGTTCAAGCCTCCCAGGTTTTTACAGCAAGCTGATGGAGGCCTCTGGAATCAAGGAGAACACAACCTTGCTTAGACCTACACCCCTCAGGCTTATCATTACTTTCCAAAGAATTTAAATAACAGTACTAAAGTCTGTTAAAAAATAAAAACCCAAGTAATAACAAGCCCACCTTCCAGACAAATTCATTTTAGTAAGGGTAAGGCTTAGTAGAAACTAGAAGTCAGGCTTTACCTCTCTCAGTTATCCTTTCTTATCTTACACACTATAGACATGAAGCATCCCTTTATTTTGGGATATAGTTTGGTACCCATGGAAAGAATGTCACAAAGTTTAGAGTAGTTTGAATCCCAACTCTGTCACTTACTACCTACATGAGCTTAGGTGCTACTTATCTTCTCTGGGGCTCAGTTTCCTCACCTGTTAAATGAAGGGGTTATACTATGAGACCTCCAAGACCTGGTCTAGCTCTGTCTATGAATCTGTAACCATATAAATGTTGTCTGTGGAGGAGTAGCTGTTTAACAATGGGTAAAACAGGTTTATACAATTTTAGTTTTATATAAAGCACTGACTTTAATGTCACCTGTGGTACTTACTGGTTCACTTAGCTCTTCATTGATGAGAATAGTCATAATTTATGTAGTAGGTAGATCTATCTGTTCATACGTGAAAAGCTAGATGGTTTGTGCTTTTATCGGCCCCCACAGTATTATGCATATCCTCCAAAGGAAAGCATTCATTGGGAAGTTACCCTATACTTTGTACTTCCTGAGTATGCTTGTAAGGAAACAACAGTAGTCATATCAGTGCCAAACCTTTGATAGTAGCCATCTATAGTTTTATTAAATTAATTTTTTCAAAGACGCGTCTTTTCTTCCTCTCCCTAACCCCCCATCCCATGTATTGAGAAAGCAGGAAAGCAGCCCCCCACATTATAGTCAAGGAAAGCACATTCTTGCTTTGGTTATATAAGATATGTATCTTATATACGTGTGTGTATATACACGTGTGTGTGTGTGTGTCAGTGTGCATTCTTGAGTCCGTTACCTCTCAATCAGGAGATAGGTGGCATATTTTCATCGTGAGGATGATGAGGTGAGATATTTGTGAAGCTCTTAGCGCAGTGCCTGACACGTAGTAGGTGCTTTCTTAATACCCTCTTTGCCTTTCCAGGCTGTAGTCCATCATTATACTCATCAGACTCCTGAAGTCTTTCAGAGGTATTTGTCTTTACAATATTTATAGTATATAAATTATTCTCCTAGTTCTGTGCACATAACTCTTTATGAGTTCACAAAAATCTTTCGAAGTTTCTCTGAAATCATCCACTTCGTTATTTCGTACAGCACGATAATATTCCATGTCATTTATATACCATAATTTGTTCTGTCGTTCCTCCTAGTTGGTGGTCACCCCTTCAGTTTCCGATTCTTTGCCACCACAGAAAAAGTTGCAATAAATATTTTCATACAGATGGTTCCTTTTCCTTTTCCTTTGGGACATGGGTCTCACAGTGGTATTGCTGGGTCAAAGACTACTCAGTTTAATAGCTTTGGGGGTATAGTTCTAAATTGCTTTCTAAAATAACTGGACCATTTCACTATTTGCACCAAAATACATTAATGTATCCTGTTTTTCCCACAGATGCTCCAGCTTTCATTATTTTCCCTTTGCCAGTCTAATATGTGATATAGAACCTTAGAGATGTTTTAATTTGTATTTAATTTATATTTAGTAATTTATAGCATTTTATGGTTATTGATAGCTTCAGTTTCTTCTTCTAAAAGCTACCTTTTCATATCTTTTGACCGTTTATCAATTAACTCCCATCCTTATAAATTTGAATAAATATCTTCAAAATAGAACCTTTGTCAGAGAAACCTGTCTGTAGTTCTTACATGTGCTTACCTCTACATTATAAAGAGAGACACACGCAGGAAACTGGTGTTTTGGTTACCAGGAATTTTAACATCCTTCACCAATCGACAGGATCTTGAGAATGTTCACAGAGCTACCAATGAGGCAGATTTAGTAGATGATGAGGAATGATGGTGATGATGGTGGGACCTCTGCGTGCCATGTGATCATTGTTCTCTTAGTTCTACATCTTCTACACCCAGTGTAACTCAGGTTTATTAGTAAGCTAGTAGTCACATGGGCTCTCATTGAATTAAAACTGAGACATTATTTATTTTAGTCTAAACATCCTCCAGATAAATAATCTCCAAGGTAATTTTGTAAATGAAGGAAAAATTACAGACTATAGGATCCATCCACTTCATTTGGGGAAAAAGGGTGGTGATTCATTCTCTTTAGAATCCACAAGCTGAGAGATATCTTAGAGATCATCTGATCAACCTCCCTACTTTCATAAATAAGTAAACAGAAGACTGGTGAGAGTAGGTAACCTGTCCAGGGTTGCAGAGCTAGTTAGCAACACCTGGGCCTAAAAATTATGTCTTTGGATAGTTAATCTGGTCCTCAGTCGATTATGCTAGATTGCCTTGATATGGTGCCTTGAGTTCTATCCACAAGCATGTTTTCCCTGTTGTTCCTAAATGCAGTGTTAAGATGTCCTAGGGAAAAAATGAAGTTATTGTTCTTGCAGTAGTCTGTCAATAAAAACCAAAGGGCATGAGATGAACAAGATTTCAATGGGTGTCTCATTTTGAAAAAAAAATGAATTTTATTAATCAGGTTGGAAGATTTTCATCATACATTGAATAATTTGTCTTAATTCATTTCGGTGCAATTCATTTTAATATCTCCTTTGTCACTCTCGTTCCCTGCCTTAATAGTTATTGTTCCCTGCCTTAGAGTTATGCTTTATATAGATGTTGTGTGGGTATGAGACCAGCCAGCACCAGTTTCTCTAGAGCTGAAGTCTCATTGACCATGGTGGCCATCAACGGAGTTTACCTGGTTGGCATTTCTAAATGTTCCCAAAGTTATGTGGACTGCTGAACTTGTGATGATGTAGTTAAAATTCATGATTATGAAAACAGCCCTCTCTGAGCTTCAATTTCTTCTTCTCCAAGGTCCTTCCACCTTTGACACCTGTGATCTTATATTGGATGCACGACTGGCTTTATATTAGAGATAATTTTTTGTTCAATTCTGATCTTTTCCTTATGAAAGCTTGAAATTCTTCTATTTCATTAAATGACCATTTTCCCCTTTGAGGTATTATGCTTAATTTCTCTGAGTAGGTGATTTTTGGTTGTATTTCTAGATCCCTTGCCTTCTGGATTATCATGTTCCATTACCTCTAATCCTTTAATGTTGCAGCTGCTAAGTCCTGTGCAATCCTGATAGTGGTTCCACAATATTTGAATTGAGAGCCAAGATGGTGGAGTAGAAAGACTCACGTATGCTAGCTCTGAACCCACAGCCCATAAATTTTCTGTAAAAAGAACTCCCCACAAATTCTGAAGCACTGCAAGCCACTCAGAAACACAGTGGAAGAGATTTCTGTTCCAGACAGCCCTGGAAAGCTGTCCCCAGGGGCCCGTCGCCCACTGGACAGGGTAGCCCACCCCTGTGCTGCCCTGGACACGCCCCCGAGAGGAGCAGATCCCAGCAGACTTCAGAGATGGAATCTCCGGCAGCCTCTAAGGTCCCTCCGCCCACAAGAGCTACAGGTCAGTGAGAGAGACTTCTGGGCTGTCTGAAAGGCGAGCAGAGTATCTCCGAGACTCAGGGCCCCCTCGGGAGGCAGTGGCAGAGGCAGCAGCAGAGGCAGTAGCGCCCCAAGCAGGCAGGAGCTCAGGGCCATTACCAAAGGTCTCTGCATAAACCCCCTGAGGGAATTGAGCCTGGGAGGCAGCCCTGCCCCAACCTGAGCACCAGAACTTAAGCTCACATTGAATAGCAGCCACACCCGCCACTGAAAGCCCCGAGGCTGGGGAGCAGCATTTGAATCTCAGACCCCAAGCACTAGCTGGGTGGATCTAGGCAGGGGTGGAGAGGAATCTCAGAAGTCAAGTAACTGGCTTGGAAAATGCCCAGAAAAGGGAAGAAAAATAAGACCATAGAAAGCTACTTTCTTGGGGGACAGATGTTACCGTCTTTCATTTCTGATGACGAGGAACAATTCTTACCATCAGGGAAAGACGTAGAGGTCAGGGCCTCTGCATCCCAGACATCCCAGGGGGATGTCCGGTGGGCTCAGGCCATGGAAGAGCTCAAAAAGGATTTTGAAAATCAAGTTAGACAGGTGGAGGAAAAACTGGGAAGAGAAATGAGAGAGATGCAAGAAAAGCATGAAAAACAGGTCAATACCTTGCTAAAGGAGACCCAAAAAAATGCTGAAGGAAATAACACCTTGAAAAATAGGCTCACTCAATTGGCAAAAGAGGTTCAAAAAGCCAATGAGGAGAAGAATGCTTTCAAAAGCAGAATGAGCCAAATGGAAAAAGAGGTTCAAAAGCTCACTGAAGATAATAGTTCTCTCAAAATTAGAATGGAACAGATGGAGGCTAATGACTTTCTGAGAAACCAAAAAATCATAAAACAAAACCAAAAGAATGAAAAAATGGAAGAGAATGTGAAATATCTCATGGGAAAAACAACTGACCTGGAAAATAGATCCAGGAGAGACAATTTAAAAATTATGGGACTACCTGAAAGCCATGATCAAAAAAAGAGCCTAGACATCATCTTTCATGAAATTGTCAAGGAAAACTGCCCTGATATTCTAGAACCAGAGGGCAAAATAAGTATTGAAGGAATCCATCGATCACTGCCTGAAAGAGATCCAAAAAGAGAAACTCCTAGGAACATTGTGGCCAAATTCCAGAATTCCCAGGTCAAGGAGAAAATATTACAAGCAGCTAGAAAGAAACAATTCCAGTATTGTGGAAATACAATCAGGATAACCCAAGATCTAGCAGCTTCTACATTAAGGGATCGAAGGGTATGGAATAGGATATTCCAGAAGTCAAAGGAACTAGGACTCAAACCAAGAATCACCCACTCAGCAAAACTGAGTATAATACTTCAGGGGAAAATATGGTCTTTCAATGAAAGAGAGGACTTTCAAGCATTCTTGATGAAAAGACCAGAGCTGAAAAGAAAATTTGACTTTCAAACACAAGAATGAGAAGAAGCATGAAAAAGTAAACAGCAAAGAGAAGTCATAAGGGACTTACCAAAGGTGAACTGTTTACATTCCTCCATGGAAAGACAATATTTGTAACTCTTAAAACTTTTCAGTATCTGGGTAGTTGGTGGGACCACACACACAATACACACACGCACACACACACACGTACACAATATTTGAATTGTTTCTTTCTGGCCACTTACAGTAGTTTTTCCTTGATCTGATACTTCTGAAATTTGGCTGTAATGCTCCTTGGAGTTTTTATTTTAGAATCTCTTTCCTGAGATTCTTTCAATGTCTGTTTTGCCGTCTGGTATATCAGAGCAGTTTTCTTTGATAATTTCTTGAAAGATGCTAGCCAGAACCTTCTTTTGATTATGGCTTTCAGGTCGTCCCATGATTCTCATGTTGTCTCTCCTGGATCTGTTTTCCAGTTCAGTTGCTTTTCCCGTGAGATAGTTTACATTTTCTTCTATTTTTTCGTTCTTTTGAATTTGTTTAATTGATTCTTGATGTCTCTTAGAGTTGTTAGCTTCTACTTGCCCAATTCTCACTTTTAAGGAGTTGTTTTCTCTAGAGGATTTTTGTATCTCCTCTTCCATTTGACTAATTCTACTTTTTAATCAGTTGTGTTCTTTTTCCTAGCTGTTGACTCCTTTTTCATAATTCTCTTGTAATACTCTCATTTCTTTTCCCAATTTTTCTTCTGCCTCTCTTACATGATTTTAAAAGTCCTTTTGAGCTCTTCCATGAGTTCTCTTCCCACTTTTATTTGGGGCTTTGCCTCTAGATATTTGGACATGTCTTCTGAGTTTGTGTCCTGATCTTTCCTGTCACCATAATAACTTCCTATGGTCAGATTCATTTTTTGTTGTTTTTTGACTTTTTTCCTTTCTTTTAAATTTGAGCTCTGCTGCCAGGGTGGAAAAGGGGTTGTCTTAGGCTTCTTGTGCCAGGGGCTGCAGACCCTGATGTGCTTCACTGATGTTGCCCTGAGACCCACAGGGGATCTTCATGTCTGGTGCTGCACTGAAGGGGTCATGGCTGACTTAATAGAAAGTTGTTTTTTAGTCATTTCCAACTCTTCATCACCCTGTGGACCATACTGTCCTATGAAATTTTCTTGACAAAGGTACAGGAGTGGTTTGGCATTTCCTTCTTCAGTGGATTAAGGCAAACTAGAATTAAGTGATTTTTTTCAGTTTCACAAAGCTAGCAAAGTCTGAGGCTAAATTTGAACTCAGGTCTTCCTGACTCCAAACCCAGTTCTCTATCCATTGAACCACCAAGTTGCCTCCTAGACAAATACAGATTAAGTGACTTGCCCAGGGTTACATAGCTAGTAAATATCTGATGCTAGATTTGAATACAGGTCTTCCTGACTCAAGACTTAGCAGTCTATCCAGTGAGATACCTTAGTAAGAAAGATCCAGATGATATTCTTATGCCAGGGTAGAGAGGACAGTGTTGTAGAAACTGATCTGCATTCTGTTGTCTCCTTTCATATCATTTAAGAGCTTCCATTTTCCTCTTTATGACTCCAAGCTGCCAATGAAGATTATCTTATAATTTATTTATACATACATATGTGTGTGTGTGTATATGTAAAATTGTTCTGTTCTTTGGCAATCTGTAGTTTCCTTGGTGTGGATATTTCTTGTGCTGGTGCAGTTTCTCAACTCCTGCATACTGGTAGACAGTCATCCAGCAACATGTAAGCTCCCTGAAGGTAGAGACTTTTCATTTCTGTCTCTGTATTCCCAACCCCTTGATAATAATAGACACTTAATAAATGCTTGTTAAAAAAAAAAGTGTGAAGAGTTGCTGTAGCCCTAAAAATTCATCATGCTGTAGCTCATCTGGGGATAAGCCGCTCAGAATTTAGTTGAACTACTCTTCCGTAAACAATAAATAGAAAAGAGTTTACAGATGTTATCTTACTTATCCTCAGAACCACCCTGTGAGACAGTTACTGTAGCTATATCATCCTCATTTTACAGATGAGGAAACTGAGGCTTAGGCTTTACTTGATTTCTCTGTGGTTTTCTCAGTAGAGCCAGGATTGAACCCTTGGTCTTTCCTGTCTCCATGATCTATAACAGATCTGAATATGAACATGAAATTTGCTTTCTTCATTGGTGACTGGAAAAATCTCAGACAGGGAAACTCACTTAAGTATTAGAGGTTTTATGGAAATTGATTTTAAAATCTCCACAGGGGAAAAGATTAGCAGATTCTTTTGCAACTATAAATAAGTACATACATTGGTTACTCATAGTTTCAGGATTTTTGGTATCTCAGCTTCTGTGCAGACATGTCTTCATTCACTTTAAGTTTAGCATTTAGAAAACATGTATTTTATGATGATATGCCATATGTCTGATTATGGGTTATTTAGGGATTGAGTTTGCAAGGTTTCCAGATTATCTAGTCCTTTATTTTCCCTCTTCCTTCTGGGTAATGTTCATTTTTTGGACATTTTGTATTTCATTAGCACTTTTGCTAAAAGGTAGAGAGCTCCCTTTGGAAATTGTGCAGGTGAGATGGGGGTGGGGGAAGAAGTAGAACAAACAGCCTTCCCTATTTGTCAATTGACTGTTCCTATGAACTGAGGTCCCAATCAGTCAGTTAATCAACCGACATTTATTAAGTATTTGTTATCCTCTGTGTAGTGTGCTTGTAGCAGAACCCCAAGACTCCAGGTTCTTTATTCTCCCCTTTCCCTAAATATAGCTCTGATAGGATTGGGGCTGGGGCTTTGCTGTTGCTTTGGAGCAGTGGGAGAGGGAATATAGGTGCTCTGTTGGGGATAGACCCTGCTATCTTCAAAGTAAGAATCACTCTTAGCCACTTATTTGAAGGTGGGAGAAAGAAACTAATTAGGAGAAGCTAAAAATGGGCTTTCTCCTCTTTATGACACCAAGCTGCCAATGAAGACTACCTTATAACTGGTCAGTTGTTTGATTCTTTGGGAATCTGTGGTTTCCTTGGTGTGGATATTTCCTTTGCTGGTGCAGTTCTCAACCCCTGCAAATTGGTAGACAGTCATCCAGCAGCATGTAAGCAATCATTATCATTATTTCCTCTTCCAATTCCACATTTCCTTGATATATTCCCTTAACTACTTTTTATGTGTAGATCTACTATATCCTACTTAAAGATACACTGTAGTCTACTCATAATGACCACTGATGTTCTTCATGACTTTTTGGGTCACCTACAACTTTGACTCTTCAGAGATTATGGTATTCCATTATTTTCCATGATAAAGTAACACTGGGAGAATATTGGTTTTTAAAAGAGGAGTAAAAAAATTATATTAATTGATGTTCTTAGCATTTTACATTTTATTATAACTTATATCAGTTGATAACTTTAATTCATTGCCCCAGGTTCAGAAAATAATGCCATTTGTTTTTCTAGAGGGCCTTTTCAACTCAGGAGACAGTTGACTTTTTAAAATAATCTTAGTTATTGATGGATCAAGTAAAAATTAAAAGAATCTAAAATAAATGTCAGATCAGCCTAGTGGATTTAGAACATAATGATTTTTTGGATCTCTGAAAGCAAAAGCAACTGGAAATCATTTCTTATTGTCTACAATGGCAAGTAACATTCTCTTATTATATTTGACACCTGACATATTATATTTCCTTTTGGTTGGTGTTGCTCTTGAAATGGTAGGATGTATATAGATGAAAAATGAGAATTTCCAGCCCTGGGACACAGAATGAATGACAGCTAGAGGTTGCCATAACAACTCATTAGGGTGCCAATTTGTAATCTTTTGGATTAGGTTCAGGACTGGGATCACTGGATTGGAATGAGGGAGAAATAGGACATGGCTGTAGTACCTTGATTTGAGTTTTTAGCTTCTCCTTAAAACTAAACAGAAATAGAAATAGCAATGAGGGAATATGTAAATTTTTATAGAACCTTGATAAAGTGACATTTGGCAGTAAAAATACTTGGGATATAGGTCCGAGAATCATGTAGCATCTTGGAAAGACAGAATCCCTCAACACATGTTTTGGTGTGAGCATGAATATACATAAATATGTGTATTTATATATGTCTGTGTGTTGTCATATTATACAGGTGTCCCTCCATTTACCGAGGTTATAGATCCCTGACAAATTACCTATAAGTGAGAAGTGGAGCCAAGATAACAAAATAGGAGCAGGAAATTATCTGAATACTCCCAAATTCCCCTCCAAACAACTTTAAAATTACACTTCAAATCACATTCTGGAGTTATAGAACCAAAAAAGTTCAGGTAAAACAATTTTCTAGCCCAAGACAACTTAAGAGATAAGCAAGAACAGTCTGTATTATGCTGGTGGTTGGCCTGGAGCTCAGTTCAGGCCTTGGAGGCGGCTGCATTGGGGCAGCAATGACTTCAGAAGCTCTCAGCTCAATGAGGAGGTTGGACAAATGGTCAGAAAGAGATCCCAGGGGATCCTATGCTGGTGCTGGGTTCAGGACCCTATTGTATTGCCATATGGAGGTCTCAGTTGCAGTCCCAGAGCAAAGAAGAGCATTAGCACTTGTAGCCGCAGGAGAGCAGGGGACCTAGTCATAGTTTCAGGGTGGAGAAGAATGCTTGTGGGCACTCACAAGGGAGTAAGAACTCTGGAATCAATTCTAAGACAAAAAGGATCACTAGTGATTGTGACTGCTGGAGAGCAGGGGACTTAGTCACAGCTCTAGGGTCAAGAGGAGTACTAGCATTTGTGACTACAGGGCAACAAGTTTCCTCCCTGGGTAAAGACCAGAGTACAGGCCTGGAAAGCAGTGACCACAGCTCTCCTTAGATCATAACACCTTAGAAGCACTGACAACCTAAAAGTTTCCAGTACTAGCTCTGAAAATAGGAGCAGGAAAAATCTGAAGCTTGGGACAATGCCCTTTCCACCCCATTAATAAAGCCCAACTTTAACATCAAATTAAAAGCCAGGAAGCACAAAAAAGAATCCAGCTGTAAAGAGTTACTATGGTGACAGGGAAGATCAAGAAATAAACTCAGAAGAAGATAGCGATGTCTAAACAGCTACAAAAGCAAAGCCTCAAAGAAAAAAATATAAATTGGACATAAGCCCAAAAAGGATTTTAAAAACCAAATAAGAAAGGTAGAGGAAAAACAGGGGAAAGAAATGAGTGATGCAAGAAAATTATGAAAAAAAGAGGCAACAGCTTAATAAGAGTCACAAAAGAACACCAAAGAAAATAACACCTTACCAAACAGAATTGGCCAAATGGAAAAAGGGGCATAAAAATTCACTGAAGGAAAGAACTACTTATAAAAGTAAAATTGGCCAAATGGAAAAAGAGGTACAAAAGCTCGCTGAAGAAAATAGTTCCTTAAAAATTAGAATTGGGCAAGTGGGAGTTAATGATTCCACAAGACATCAAGCAACAGTAAAACAAAATGAAAAATAAATGAAAATGGGAGAAAATATGAAATATCTCCTCAGAAAAACAACTGACATGGAAAATGAATCAAGGAGAGACAATTTGAGAATTATTTCTCTACCTGAAAACTACCTCCTCACACACACCCCAAAAACTCTAGACATCATACTTTAAGAAATTACCAAGGAAAACTTCCCTAATGTCCTAGAGCCAGAGGGTAAAGTAGAAATTGAAATAATCTGCAAATTGACTCCTGGAGGAGATCCCAATGTGAAAATTCCAGGATCTTTATAACCCAATTCCAGAGCTCCCAGGTCAAGCAGAAAATGTTGCAAGCAGCCAGCAAGAAACTATGATAGATCCATAATGAGGAACACACAAGATTTAGCAGCTTCCATATTATAGGATTGGAGGACTTAGCATATGATATTCTGTAAGGCAAAGAATCTAGGATTACAACAAAGTCAATTTATCCAGCAAAACTGAGCATAATCTTTCCAGGGTAAAAACATAGATACTTAATTAAATAGCTGACTTTCAAGTATTCTTGATGAAAAGACCAGAGCTAAATAGAAAATTTGACTTTCAAATATAAGACTCAAGAGAAGCACAAAAAGAGAAATGTAAAAGAAAAATCATAAGGGATTCAATAAGATTAACATTCTTATATGAGAAGATGATTGTAATTCATAAGAACTTTATCATTTTTAGGGTGGTTAGAAGAATTATACATAGAGAGCATAGGTATGAGTTGACTATGATAGGGTGCGTTCAAGAAAATAAAATGAGAAGAGAAAGTAAGAAAGCGCTAGAAAAGGGAAGAGAAAGGAAGAATAAGGAAAATTATCTCACATAAAAGATGTGCAAAAGGAAGAGCTTTTACAGTAGAGGGTATGATGAGAGGGGGGTGGTAGAGAATGCTTGAACCTTACTCTCATTAGGATTGGCACAAAGAGGGAATAACAGACATAGTTAGGTACAGAAATCTATCTTACCTTCCAGGGAAGTAGGAAGGGAAGGGAACAAGAAGGGGGTTGAGGCTGATGGAAGTGAGGGTGTGAATTAAGGGATACAGTTGTCAGAAGCAAAACAGACTTTTGAGCAGGGATGGTAAAAAAGAGAGGGAGAAGGATAAATGGGGGAAAGGAGGATGGAGGAAAATGTGTGAATGGGATGAAGTTCCCCATAAAACTGAAGCAGATAGCAGAATGGATTAAAAACTAGAATCCAATAGTGTGTTGTTTGCAATAAACAGACACAAAAAAATAAGGGGCTGAAGCAGAAGCTATTATGCTTCAGCTGTGGTTAAAAAAACAAACAGGTGCACCAGTCATGATCTCAGACAAAACAAAACTAAAAATAGACCTAATTAAAAGAGATAATTAGAGAAGCTACATTTTGCTCAAAAAGTACTATAAACAATGAAGTAATATTAGTAAAACATATATGTTCCAAGTGGCATAGTATCCAGATTGTTAAAGGAGAAGTTAAATGAGTTACACACGGAAATAAACAGTAAAACTATAATAGAAGGGGACCTCAGCTTTCTCCTCTCAGAACTAGAGAAATCTAACCATAAAATAAACAAGAAAGAAGTTGTGGAGATAATCAGAATTTTGGAAAATTAGATACGATAGACCTCTGGAGAAAATTGAATGGGAATAGAAAAGACTGTACCTTTTTCTCCTCTGTACATGTCACTTACACAAAAATTGGTCACGTATTAGGACATAAAAACATCACAACCAAATGCAGAAAAATTAAATGCATCCTATTCAGACCATAATGAAATTAAAATTCTATTTCTAAATGCTTGTATCAATGAAAGAGGAGATCAATTAAATGAGTATGCAAGTAAAAAACTAGGAAAAGAAGAAATTAAAAATCCCAGTTAAACACCAAATTGGAAACCTTGAAAATCAAAGGAGAGATTAATAAAATTGAAAGTTATAATATCATTGAACTAATATATAAAACAGGGAGCTAGTTTATGAAAAAATAAAATAGAGAAGCGATTGTCTAATTTGATTTAGAAAAAGAAAACCAAATTAGTAGTATTAGAAACGAAAAGGATGAATTCACCATCAGTGAAAGTGAAATTGAAGCAATTATTACTAGGAACTATTTTTTTCAGTTGTATGCCAGTCTAACAATGTAAATGAAATGGATGAATATTTACAAAAATACAAATTTCCCAGATTAACATAAGAGGAGAAGAAATTGAAGAAATCATAAATTAACTTCTTAAGAAGCCCTATTTTAGGAGAAGAAATTGAAGAAATCATAAATGAACTTCTTCAGAAAAAATCCCCAAGATCATGTGGATTCACGAGTGAATCCTACCAAACATTTAAAGAACAACTAATTCCCATACTATATAAAGTATTTGGAAAAATGGACAAAGAAGGAGTCCTGCCAAATTCCTTTCACAACATAAATGTGGTGTTGATACCTAAATCAGGAAAATCAAAAACAGAGAAAGAAAACTATAGATCAATTTTCCTAATGAAAATTGATGTAAAAATTTTAAATACTAGCAAGGAGATTACAGCTATATATCACAAAGATCGTGGATGAAAATTATACCAGAAATGCAGGGCTGGTGCAATATTAAGGAAAATACCAACATAATTGACCATATCAGTAACAAAAACAACAAAAATTTTATCTCAATAGATGCAGAAAAAAAACCTTTGACAAAATACAGCACTCATTCTTGTTAAGAACACTAGAAAAAATAGACATAAATGGAACTTTCCTTGAAATGATAAGTATTTTCTATCTAAAACTATCAACAAACATGATCTGTAATGGTGCTAAACTAGATGTCTTCCCAAGAAAACGAAGGTGAAACAAGCACGCTCGCTATTATTCATTATTGCACCAGACATTCTAGCTATAGCAATAAAAAGAAGACACAGAAGTGATAAAGGTCAAAGGATATGAACAGGCAGTTTTCAGAATAAGAAATTAAAGCCATCTGTAGTTATAAGAAAAAATGTTCCAGCTCTCTATGGATTAGAGAAATGCAAATTTAAACAACTAAGGTACCACCTTATACCTTTCAGATTGCCTGATATGACAGAAAAGGAAAATGATCAATGTTGGAGGTTATGTAGGAAAAGAGGACATTAATGCACGCTTGGTGAAGTTGTGAACTGATCCAACCATTCTGGAGGGCAATTTGGAACTATGCTCAAAGGATTATAAAACCATGCCTGCTCTTTGATCTAGCAATGCCACTACTAGATCTTCATCTCAAAGAGATCAAAGGAGAAGAAAAAGGGATTTATATATACAAAAATATTTATTGCAGCTCTCTTTGTGGTGACAAAGAATTGGAAACTTATGGCATGGCCATCAATTGGGTAATGGCTAAGCAACTTGTGTGACATATGATTGTTAATGGAATACTGTTGGGCTATAAGAAATGACAAGCAGGATGCCTTCAGAAAAACCTGGGAAGACTTACATGACCTAATTCAAAATAAGTGAGCAGAAGCAGAAAAACATTGTACACTGTAGCGGCAATATTGTGTGATGATTGGCTATGAGTGACTTAGCTATTCTCAGCAATACAGCGATCCAAGCCAATTCCAACTTAGGATAAAAAATACTATCCACCTTCAAAGAAAGAACTGATGGAGTGTGAATGCAAATTGAAGTATATTTTTTAAATTTGTTTTTCTTGGGTTTTTTGTTTGAGTTTTCTTTTGCAACCTGATTAATATGGAAATATTTTGCATAACTGCACGTATATAATCTATTTCAGATTGCTAGCCTTCCCAGGCAGGGGTAAGAGAGGAGAGGTAGAGAATCTGGAACTAAATTTTTTTAAAATTTTATATATATTTGAGAAAAAAAGTTAAAAAAAATTATCTGTAAGTGAAAATTTGGTAAACTAAAACCTATTTTCTTTTTGCCTTCCATTGTAGAATTGAAACTGTGTTCCTTTAGAGAAATGAAATATGACTGTAAGGAAAACCAGAGGTATTTTACCTCTCAATGAAGAAGTCAGTCAGACTGTGGTAGAGGGGTAAATGAGCAACGATTGGTAGCGTAACCTCTTTGGAATCAGTTTCTTCATTTGTAAATGAAGAATTTGGACTAAAGGATCTCTCGGTTGTGGTTCAGTTGTTTCATGAGAATGAGATGAGGGTCTGTGTTCCTTCCTGTCTGCTAGCTTGCCTTGACCACGAGGGTAATGTGCTCCTGGGCAACTAGGGAGAGTTCTACATGATGAGATTGTAATTATGAAAACAATGTAAGTAGTATAAAATGGTATATAAAAAAGATGGTATTTCAAAGGAGTTTGTTATTATAAAGTGATTTGGTGATGAGGAGAACGTAAGCTCTTTGAGAGTAAGAATGGTCCGGTTCTTTGCTTTGTATCCTCAAGCAGCTGGCACAGGGCCTGTCACTTAATAAGTTCTAGCTTTTGGGTTGATAGCGGGCAGTGGCTGGGAGATCATCTTTCTCAGTTCCTGGCAGTGGGCCTTATACCCCTTTTTTTAGAAGGGGGAAGGCAAGACAGTTGGGGTTAAGTGATTTGCCCAAGATCACATAGCTAGTAAAGTGTCAAGTGTCTGAGGCTAGATTTGAACTCAGGTCCTCCTGACTCCAGAGCCTGTGCTTTGTTCACTGTGCTCCTTAGCTGCCCTACCCCTCTCCTTTTGTGAAAAGCCCCTTCATGCCCTCCCTACACACATACTTTTTGTCATTTTTAAAATTTGTTTTTCTAAACTATAGGCATTCTTCAGCCATTTGGTGTATTTTCTTTAAAGTGTTAAATTTTTGGAAGCAAAGGTTGCTGAGGAGGACAGCATCCCAGACAGAGAGGAAGCCCTTCCCCATCCATGCCTCTCCCTCCTCTAACACAGTAGGCATCCAAAACTGGAGGAAATGAATCCCAGAGACTAGTGGAAGTCAGGTCTGTTGTAGCACCTTCCCAGTCCAACTCAGAGAGAATACCAGGGCCTTGGATTTGTTCTGTATTTTACATTACCATATATTAAAAATTCAAATTCTGAAGTTTGTGAGGAATATATGTGGAATGTGTTTGCTCTGCTAATTTGTAGAGTACTCTCAGTATATAATATGAGAAACCTCCTAGTGATTGTTACTGTTGCTGCTATGTGAGAGTCTACCTATGAAATGACCGTAATAGAACGCGTGATAAAGGGATATAGCATAAAAGATTGTGGAACCAAGCCAATTAGTTGCTTACTATGTACCTGGCAGTGTGGTAAGTGCTACAAATAAAAAAGGGGAGAAGGGACAAAACTAGGGCCTGCCCGCAAGGAATTTATATTCTGATGGAGATAATATATGAATAGATTTCTCCATAGAGTTAGAGGAAAAGGTTCAAGTAGCTGGGAGGAGGGGATAGGGGGAGCAGTTGGCATTTGAGCTGAAGCTTGAAAGAAGCCAGTGTTGGACAGCTCTGCAGGTAGCAGGTGTAAGGACTTAGCATGCTATTAAAATCTCCAAAAACTGATGGTTATTATGGCATTCACTTTTTCTTAGTTGTTGTTCCTCAAAAATGGGTTTGGGTATGTTGTTCAAGAACCTTCCTTACATATAATAGACATAGAGCAAACATTTGTTCAGTTGAATTGGTAGTACCGAAATGTCCCAAGTTCAGAGGCTTCCTCCTGCATTGCCAAGGTGGTTCAGTGTCAGAAACTTGGGATAGGAGGCAGGAGGCATAGATTATAGTCCTTACTGTTAATTAGTAGTATCTTCTTAGGGAAATTAATTAGCCTCACTCCTGTAGCCTTGTCTGTGAAAAAGAGAGAACCTACTATGTTTATCTCCTCAGGTTGCTGTGAAAATGAAATGAAATGCTAGCTTATGAAAGCCCTTTTAAAATTTAAAAGCACTGTGAAATAGCAAATGGTGGTACCCTAATTTATGAACTAAAGCCCAGAAGAACCTTTGATAAACAATATGTAAGTATTATCAGATCATGTGGGCAAAGAGAAGCCCTGATTATGCATTCAAATAGTATAACATTAACTTTTACATTCCCAGAGCAAAATTGCTTATGTTACTTATTGATTCTACCAGTGGTATCTGGATAGTCTGTTAAATTCACAGGTGTTTGAAAGACTGAAAAAAGATTGACAACCTCCCCTTAAATGAGACCTTCGCTCCTTAGCTAGACCTTTATATCTGTCATCTGTCATTCCTCTGACACTGTCTCCCCACTCTTTCTTTTCTATTCTTGAACTTTCTTTAGCAATCACTGAAAAAAGAGAGTTGTGTGGTGTGGTGCAAAGAGATTCAGTCTGGGAATTAGGAAGAACTAGGTACAGATGCTGCCTTTGGTACATACTAGCTGTGTCACCCTAGGTCACTTAATTCCGTTTTCTTGGCCAGCTGTTTTTAAGAGTGGCTCAAGGACCCATAAGGATCCCTTTCAAGAGTCTTCGAGGTCAAAACTATTTTCATATTAATACTAAGATTGTATTTGCCTATTTAAAAACTCCTCCCTGTCCCAAATATGTGTGTGGGTGTGGGTGTGTGGGTGTATGTGTGTGGCCAGATTTCCTACCTATACTTTAACCAAAACAACATATAGCGACAGATTGAGTGCAAAAACAAATATGAGAATCCAGCTGTCTTTTAGTAAGCTGGACACTGAAGTGATTGTAAAAATATCTAAAACAGCAACATTCTTTTCAATATTTCTTTTTGTTTGATAAAATATAGTTATTTTCATAAACTATCCATTAACATATAATGGATTTATTATATTTAAATTAATACATATTTTAAAATTTTTATCATTTTAAATTTCTAATATAGTAAGTACTGATAGACTTAACTCATGCAAACAAAAGCTATTTAGAATCATTAGTTTTTTTAGTATAAAAGGCCCTGAGGCCCAAAATTTGGGAAGCACTATTCTAGGCAACTCTGAGACTATAAATTCAACAGAAAGGTATTGATCTGCATTCAGCCTTCCCTCACTCAAAACAAAAAGTCAAATGCAAGTCATGTCGTCATTTCTCTGATGGTATGGTCTTCTTCAGCAACGAAGACCTGCATTGATAGAGGGAGTTTCAAATCCTGGGTCCAGTCCCATCCCTATTCTTTAGCTTGGGTTTGTGATTTGAATTTCAAATTCAGTGCAATTCTCTGTCATATTTTGCTGAGTCCTCAGTAGGTTCCTCATGATTATTTCATTTGTTCAGTCATTTATTTTCAGTCATGTCCAACTCTTTGTAACCCCATTTGGGTTCTTCTTGACAAAGATACTGTAATGGTTTGCCATTTTCTACTCCAGATCATTTTGCAGGTGAGGGAACTGAGGCAAACATGTTTAAGTGGCTTGCCCAGGATCACACAGCTAGTAAGTTTCTTAGGCCAGATTGGAGTTCATCATCCTAACTTCAGGCCTACCCTACACCATACCTCTATCCACATGGACATCTATCTAGCTGCCCTTATTTCATTTGTAAATAGGAAAAAAGGACCTTTCAAAGTTCTTGCTTATTTTGAAACCCATGAGGTACTATATCAGAGCTAGGAAATAGGCACTAGTTTGTCAGATTGCCCTGACTCCAAATTTGACTTCCCTGGTTGTTCTCCAATAACCTTGCAGTTTTGTTTGTTTGTTTTATAGTTTTAATAAATGTTGTTCTTTTCTTTTTGAGAACATAATAAATAACTCTGGCTCAGGGCTTTATCCTAAGATCACTTGAGTTTGGGGGGGTAAGAAACCCTTATCTTCCTATTGAGAGTTCAGATCAAGTATTCATGAACGTGAACTCAGTCAATGATCATTTATAAAGCTCTTACCCTGTGCTAGGCATTGTGATAAGCATTTGATACTAAAAAAAAAAAAGCAAAAATCAGTTTCAACCCCCAAGGAGCTTACATTCTAACAGGGAAGACAACATATGTAAATCAGAATCAACGTAAATACAAAATGGAGGGGATGGCACTTAGCAAGGGGAGAAAGGGTGTTCAAGAAAGACCTCTTGGAGGAGGTGGTCCAGAATCCAAAAATTCTAAGAATTGGAAGTTTAGAAGTGTCCAGGGCAAGGGGGACAGCCTTTACAAAAGTGTGGAGATAGGAGGTGGCATGTTCTGTGTTAGAAACAATGAATACGCTAATATGCCTAGATCATGGAGTGTAGAGAAAAGTAGAATGGAAGAATGGAAAGGTAGCAAGGGCCCAGGTTGAGAAGAGCTTTGAATGCCAAATAAAAGATTTTATATTTGATCTTGAGTAGCAGTGTGATGTTATCAGACTTTGGCAGCTGTATGGAGGATAGATTCAAGTGGAGAAATTTGCATCCTATACACCCTATAATTAGCAGAGTTCTTGATATTTCAGATGCATATAAAAAATCGACGTCCTTAACCTCAAGGAATTTACAATTGTTAGATTAGATTTTAAAGGTCAGATTAACATCATCTACTGGAAAAAAAATTTTAAAAGGTGATACAAAATTGCATTAAAAGAAAAAATTGTTTTTAAATGTACTGGACCAAACCTAGGGTTCCAGCCTGGACCCTCTTTACATTTTTGCTTACATTCTCCCTCTTGGTGATCTTATTCACTCCCATGGGTTTACCTATCATTTCTATGCCTATAGCTTCTCTTGAATCACCAGCTGCCTATTAGACATCTTCAACTGGATGTCCCAGGGGCCTCTTGAATTGAACATCTCCAAGAGAACTCATCATCTTTCCCCAAACCTCAGCCTAGGTTGTAACATCAGATCCCACATCGACTTTTCCCTTCCTTTTCACTTCACATCTAATCATTAGTCGATTTTTTACTTATACAGAATATTTCACCTTCACCCCCTTTCTCTGGTCCCATGGCCAACACTCTAGTTCATGCCTTGGTCTCCTCTCTCCTGTACTATGACAGTAGCCTCCTGATGGGTCTCCATACTTTCCATCTCTTCCTCTTTCCAGTCCATCCTATACTTAGCTGAGAAATTGATGTCCCTAGAGCATAGGTCTAACAATGTCACTTTTCCTGAGCAGGAAGCCCTAGTGGATCCCACTTACCTCTAGGATAAAATAGTTTTTAAATCTCTTCTAACTCCAACCAACCTTTCTTCCTAGGCTTGTTGTACATTGCCCTCCACACATTCCACATTCCAACCAAACTAGCTGTTCTCTGTCCAGCATGTTTTACTTTCTTCCCTGTGTCTTTGCAAAGACTGTGTCCAGGACCTGGAGTATGCTTCCCCCTCTTCACTACTGCATCTTTACTTCTCTAGCTTCCTTCCGAGCTCAACTCAAACATTACATCCTGCAGGAAATCTATTCTGTTCCCCCACTCCCAAGTGCTGATGCTCGGCACACTCACACCTCAAAATTAATTTTTGTCTTTTTAAAAATATATGTACTTTGTAGCCATTTTTATTTACTTATCAGTATACATGTTGTATTCACCTATTGAAGCCTTTGAGGGAAAGCATGTATCGGAAGGGGTGGGGGATTTTGTCGTTCAATCGCCTGGTACCTGTGAAGCATTAAGAGATGTTTATTGAATTGAAGTGAATTAAATCTGCAAAGACTTCCTGCAGGAGGTGGGCCTTAAACAGCAATTTAAAATTAGTAAGGGATGTGGTATTCCTAGGCATGAGGAAAGAGATATTTCCATGCATGTGGAATGGCTTTAGGCAAAAGCATGAGATGTGAAGAAAAAAAATGAAAACCAGAAGGCCACTGAAAAGGCTTAACCAGAGTGAATGACATAGGTGCAGGTTGGAGGATAGTAACACATGAGAACAGATAGTACTAATTGGGATGTGGAGATTTAAAAAGAAGGGTATTTAGGAATAGTTAGGGCAAGGTAGATTGAGGGTTTGTTTGTTTTCCTGTATAATTTCAGGGAACTTTGAAATTGAGTCTGTCCACATTTATGTTGGTTTTGTTATGTTGGCTTGTGGTTTTGGTTGTGTGTGTTTTTTATGCTTCTCTTAAATGTAAGCTTTGGGAAACTAAATCTGTTCCTAATACATTTAAATTTTTCTTGTTTTAATGTATTTCCCTATTTTCACAGAAAGAAAAAAAAAAGAAAGGGAAGCTCTTTTTAAACGGAAAGGCCAGGGCAAGCATGGCAGTATTGACATTGTGTCTATGTTCAGTCTTTATAACATGTAAGCAGATTAGATTGTTCCACCCCTCATTTTGTGAGCTGTTTTCTACAGATATTTCCTAATTTTTCCCATGACGTTTCAGCCTGTTCCTTCATAAGATTGCGTAGCCTGAAAGAGACTATTGTTTCTGCTGCTGGAGAGCAAGCTGGTGCGCATTTACTAATCTGGCTGGGTCAGGATTTGAAGTGTGGGTGTTGTGCAGCCCAGAGACAGTGTGAGGAACAGCGCAGTGGGGACACCTTTGTATGTTCTAGATTCATGTTGATAGCATGTGATTAGTTTTTATCAGCAGTAAGTAATAGTATGGTTTTGTGTTGGGGGATTGAGAGGAGGAATTGTTTCCCCACGCTGAAAAAAAAAAGGAATGATAAGACTTTTGTTGATACAAATCTGAAAAGTATTCGAATGGACAGAAGTTGGGAAATTCAATTGGACTAGGGAAGAAACCTTCTTAATTACAGAAATAAAAGAGATATAGGTCAAAATCTATCCCCAGCTTAATTTCAGTTAGATCTTTCTGTTTATGGATGGAATTATATTACCTCCTGTTCTAAACTAGCTCAGTACCCAGGATTTTCAAGGGATCTCAGAGCAACAACCAGGGTCATTTGCCCAATATATTTATTACTATATATTTTTGAAGGTATAAAAATAGTAACTACAATCTGAAGCAAAATACAATTTTATTATTGTATTTTATAGATTGTAGATCCGGAGATGGAAGGGACCTCAGAAGCCATTTAGGCAATCTGTGTGTCCCCTCCTCCATCATTTTTACATATGAGGAAATGAGACATATGGACATAGAGTGATTTATTTGAAGTACAAGCAGCAAATATTAGAGATGGGACTTTTATCCTGATCTTCTCTGGTTCCAGAGCCAGAGCAGTTTCCACTGTACCAGATTGTGACCAAAACCCAAATAGATTGTTATATTAAGTCTAGTTGATCACATGTCAAATGAGGTTTTCCTGTTATGAATTTTTTATTTGTTTTCATATTATCTTCTAAGAAATTGGTACCTAGATTTGATTTAACCACATGGTAGTAATGTATCCAGCTGAATTCTTTGTTGATATTGGAAATCTTTGGAGTAAGAGTATGATATTTTTGAAGTAGATTTTGTAAACTCCCTGTATGAATTATTCACAGGAGAAATAGTGACATTGGAACCCCAAAGAGAATTTTTTGGTATTTTGGGCAGCCTTAGAGCTGTAAACCTTTGCTCATTTGATCCTATAATCTCATGAAGCGTTATAATGCAGTTTGGTGCTTTGAACACTGGTGTGGGTGTTAGGATATTTAGGGATTTGGGTTTTAGTTTTTTTAAGTGATATAGAAGATCTCATTTAAATCTTTGTCATCTTCCCCACTCTTATACTTGAGGGAAAAAGGCAGCAGGACCCAGTGGAGAGAGTGCTGTATGAGAAAACAAGAAGAAACTTAGTCTCTAATTTTACCTCCAGCAATCACTAGGTAGTAATCATGGGCAAAGCTATTTAACCTTTCTAGCATGAGTTACCTCATCTATAAAATAGAGATGATAATACCAACATCTCTCTCGCAGGGTTATAAGAAACAAATGAAATAATATATGTAAAGCACTTTGGAAACCTTAAAGTGCTATGTAAATAGTACTTTCATTTAGCTGTTACTATTCTTATGGTATCTGCCACCAACTAAGCAAACTCAGTTCTACAAATGGAAGCATCAAAGACCCTCTGCTAGACCCTGAGGGTTATACAGAGATGAGTACAAATTATAAGCTCCTTATGAGCAAGAATTTATTCTGTACTTCCTAACACACTGCTTAAAACATAATTATTTGTTGAATTGAATAACACTTAATGTTGTATTAAATAATATGTTCCCTTCTTCTGCTTGTTTACAATCTAGTAATGCTGTGTAACTTTTACAGCCATAGGTGTCACAGTGGAGGGTACAGTTGGATGGCCAGAATGTGCCACCATCTTCTCCCTCTCCTCTCTCCCTGAAGATTTAATCAGTTATACTCTCTTCAGGGAAAATAGTTCTTTTTTTTAAGCCTAGGGTCAAGATTTATGTTCCCTCTGCTACTTCATGGAACTTAAAGCAAATAAAATGTAGGATTGCAATAGCTCAGAACCTTTAGTTATGAAAATTCCTAACATTTAGGCAGAAGTCTGACTCTGACCCTAATTTGAATTTAGTTTTATCTATAGTTGAACCCTGACTTCTTTTTGGTTAAGGCAAAAATTCAATTTCTTCGAAACTTTGGGGAAAATACATTATGTGGTAGTAGAATATGCTGTTGTGTCTGTTAATGAAGAAAAAGAATGAAACTGCACGTAAGGCTCCTTTGTGTCTACTTTCTCTGTTGCAGCTCAACTCTCTCTCTCTCTCTCTCTCTCTCTCTCTCTCTCTCTCTCTCTCTCTCTGTCTCTGTGTCTCTCTGTGTCTCTCTCTCTCTCTCTCTCTCTCTCTCTCTCTGTCTCTCTCTGTGTGTCTCTCTCTGTCTCTGTCTCTCTCTGTCTCTGTCTCTCCTCATAGTGTTTGACTGTTGTGTCTTCAAGAACTTTTAGTCATGACTCAATTCCATCTTCTGACTAAAGATCACAAGTGTCTAAGATTGTTCTTCAGACAGAGAGAGAATGCTTGCTCCTATGAACTCCAGATCCTGATTCCTGTCAGTATTCAAACCCATTTTATATTTCTGCATTACTTCATGACTCTTGGATAGATAATATTTGACCCACATATTTTTTGTAAAAATCTGGAATTTCACCTGTAATTATTCTTTTAAGTAGGATTGTACTGGTATCCGCAAAATACCCAGAGACCTTGAGGAATGTCACCAGTGCACTGGGTAATTCCTTCTAGTCTATGGAAAGACACAATCAAGAGTTTCATAAACAGAAAAGGCAAAGATGGGCCTGCTCTCTGCCCTGCCTAGAGAGAAAGTACCAACACTGTTGAGATCTCAGATCATTCGTGATTTTTAAAGTCTGAAATTGTAGGTATATTTCATTTTAACTAAACTAATTCTTCTTTCATTGATTTCACAAGGTTAGCAAACTGAAAATAATTTGGCCTGGATCCCATCTACCCTGAAAGAAAGAGAACCAGATTAAGGAAAGAGAGAAATTTTAGCATAGTTCATTAGATCGTAGATTTAGAGTCAAAATGGATTGCCTGACTCAGCATCTTCATTTTATACATAAGGCAACTGAATTCCAAAGAAAGGCTGTGACTAGACAAAAAGGTCATACAGGTGGTATACAGGAAAGCTACAACATAAACCAATTCCTACTTCAGTTTTTTTTTTCCCAGTACACCATGAGTGTTATGAAAACTCTTTTTCCACAGTATCTACAACTGATAAAGTAACTAAAAATGATGTGATTACATCTGAGTTGAAACCTAATTATATTTTGCAAGCATTGAGCCAAATAGAAAAAACAGTTAGAAAATAAGGCTATTGCAAGGGATAGGTTTTAAATTGTTATAACTTAGAATGTATGGCTCTTATCCCCTGATAGGTATCATGAAAAAAATGAACATACAACACCTCTTGCTGCCCCATCAGTTAAAAGGTTGGAGATTAGACAAAAAAGAGCACCCTTCTTTTTTGAAATGCCATTCTGAAAATTCTCAGTATTGTCCTTATCCTTAATACCATCATTGATGTATTTTATTGAGTGCCTACTGTGCATAAAGCATGATGCCAGGCATTGGATCTAATGGGGTGACATTTTCTAGACAGTGATTGATTTCCCCTGGCATCAAATGTAGAGTCTAATCTTCTTGTATTAGTTGGGCTCACACTATCAGAAGCTGAGCAGAAAGGTTTCATAGGTCTGTTGCTGGTTTCATGTAAACCAGAAGTACATGTAAGTCAGCATTTATGGGTATACTGCTTTTTAGAGAGGACTTTACCTTACACTCTTTTTAAGTTCAGGTGGTATGCAAAGATATCATACTTTAGTTCAACAAACAAGTGATTCTTTAAAAGTAATCTTGTCAGAAGGGCTTTTAAAAATTATTATAGTCATGAAGTTTTGCTTTTAAACATTTTTAAAGTGGAGTGAAAATGTCACCAAGACACACCACCTGTCTTGTTTTGTAGCCACTTCCCAATGAAATAAAACGTAAACTAAGAAAACTTTGATCTGTCTCATTGCAAATCCAAATTGAAATGGCATCTTTCCTATTTCTGCTTCATCCAGCACAGAGGTAGTCTCATTGATTGAAATAATAGTTTGGTTCCTTTCAAAGAATACTTTAAAATTCCAGGTTTATTCTGGTGCTGTACTTTAGAGGGGCATCTTGGAGTAGTGGAAAGAGAGTTGGCCTTGTAGCTGGAAAGACCTGACTTTTAGTCTCCCTTTTGACACACACTGGCCCTGAGATTCTGGGCAACCCACCTCAAAGTTCTCTAGGCAACTCTCTAAGACTTTAATTTGCCAAGAAAGTGCCAGTTTGCATTGGTAGAAGTTTTTTCTCCTTGGAGTACCTTATGCCAGTGAAATCACAGGTCCCTTTTTTTGTAACTTTCATAAAATGCGTGGAATGTTGATGTATAATGGGGTTATGGTATATACAAACTGGATTACCCTTTTTTTTTAATGTGTGGTTTTTTGGGGGGGTTGTTTTTATTGTTTTGTTAAACAGAAGTCGGTTTGGTTCATTGATGAGTAAAAAAACAAAAAAAAAAGCATTTGGATTTGGTTCGTTTCAGAATTTAACATACTCATGTTGCTATTTCTTGTTTTTGATTCATGGTTCTTTTAATTCAGGCCTCTTGCAACTACCCCATTTCCCCCCAACCCCCTTTTTTTTCTCACAGTCCATAGCCCTAGTTCAGGCTCCTATTACCACTACTCTCCTTATAATCATCTCTGGTCTATTGTCAGCTGCCTCCTTTCTTGCCCCTCCCAGATCCATCTTTTTCACTGCTCCCTCCCAGAGTCAACAGACCTGATCATGCTGTCCTATTCAAAAACTGTTTTGTACAAAATAAAATGCAGACTACCACGCCTGGCTTCCTGGGTCTTCCATAGTCTTCTTCCAGCCAACTTTTCCAGCCTTATTTCACACTTGCCACTCTTTATACAACTTTACACTCTGGCCACACTGTTCCCAAGGTTCCTCTGGCTCTTACTCACTTCTTTGACTTGCAAAGGTGGACCCTGTTTCCTGTGCCTGGAGTGGACTTTGTCCACATATTCACCTATGTTGAAATAGTGTAGGATCATGTGATTTAGAACTTGAAGAGGCCTTACAGAGAATCTAGTACAACCTTTCATTTTATAGACGAAGGAACCCAGAAAGGTGAACTCATTTACCCAGTCACACAACTTCAGAGCTAGTACTTCGAATACAGACCTGCGAGCTTCCCCTCACCACCTTCCAAGTCTAGCTTAGTTGCCATCACCTCCCACTAAGCCTTTGCTGAATTAAATTCGTGTTTGATTAAAGCAGTAATAATACCTTGAAAGAGGGACTGATATACCACTAAATATTAAAGAAAAACAACACATCAACTGGAGTGCTGCTAATTGGTTATGTTTTCATGAACTCTGGCTGTGACTTTTGTGAACCTCGGTCCATTCCTTCTTTTGAACTGTATGACAGGGAGATTTCTCAGTGCTCAAATGTCTATTAAAGAACCAAGCAGAAAAATTTCAAGTAGCTTCAAATTGATAATTTCTTTTTTTTTCTTGTCCTAGACAGTGCTTGGGTGCAAAACAATACAAGCTTAGGTTCACACAGTGGTTTCATAGCCAAAGGTGAAATTTCACCAAAGCAGAATTTTCTGTGGACAGTTCTATCAGTTTTCTGAAAGCAAAAACTCATTTTTCTGCCATTTTGTAAAACCTCCTACACACACCAACATTTCTATAGTCCTAATGGTAGAAGCTTAACTGTCAATTCTAAATCATAAAAATGGGAATCGGCATGGAGAGTATGTTTTAAAAGCTTACATGAGAATGTGGGTTTCCTAAAATTAAAAATACTCCCTGATAGAGCCATCCTAGCTAGGCAGAGTTGATAAAATCTTGACATTTTGGTTGATCACAGTTTAATATTTTTTTAAGGTGGTGGTGGGTTGTATGTGTGCGTGCATGTGTGTGTTTGTGATAGAGATAGGAAGAGAATGAGAGATCCTTTTATTTTTTTAAGATTCAGAAAAGAATTTACTCAGTTTCCTAATTCTAGCAAAATGGACCAGTAACAAAGACATCTTTTTTGTCAGGGTCATACTTCAGAAAAGGGAATTAATTTCTTTTTTTTTAATAGGTCCTTTCACATATTTAAGAAAATACATAATAGTATAAAAGATCAAATGAAATCATTCCTGTAAAGAATTTTGCAAATGTGAAGGTGATATATACTTTAAATATAAGACTCTATTAATAACTACCTTAAACTTAAAGGTAATTGAAAATACTATAAGAGAATTCCAAGGCCTCCTGTAGTGTGTTTATGTGTCACTGTGCTTGCTTGTGTACATTGCATTAGCTCTATGCAACATTAAAAATGCATGCCTTCAATGCTGACACTTTTCCTTGCTGATCTGTATTGTCCCACTCCCCCTCAATTCTGGTGCTTCTTTAGAACCTAAGGGGAGGGGGAGAGAGGTGGAAGTGCCTGTAATGGAATCCTTGAGGAAAGAAGCATTTGCTGAATTCTGTTAACTTGGTTATTTGTAGCCAAAATGTCATCTAGTGTGAAAGTGACGCAGTGCAGACTGGAGTGTGCGTGCGCGTGTGTGTGTCTGTGTGTGTGTGTGTCTGTGTGTGTGTCTGTGTGTGTGCGTGTCTGTGTGTGTGTGTGTCTGTGTGTGTTAAAACTTTAATTCCCAGAACATGAAGTGAGTAGAAGGGCACCACGCTCAAGAATGTCCCTATTTTTAACATGCTATATCAAGTATCAGCCTGGCCACTTTTAATTGGTGTGCGCGGGTATGTTTTTTTGCAGGCAGATGAAGGGATGAGACCTTCTGTCTGCCCATGATAAACAGCCTTGTGCATTGTTTACTGTGCTTGTACACTCCCAGGCATTGTAGTAGAGGTAAAAGTTCTCTTTGAAAGTGGTGAATGATGAGAATTCTTTTAAGGGAAGCATTGAGCTCAAAGAGGAGGGAGAAGGAGGGGAGGAGGGAGAGAGGTAGGGGAGAGGAAGAGAGAGAGAAAAGAAACATGCAACTCCAGAGAGAAGTACTCGGCTGTACAGTTGCTGTGTGGATAGGAACCAGATGGTAAGCTGGAACACCCACTCAGAAAGCCGAGGAGCCAAACATATGGTTAATGGTTAGGAGAAAGGCTTTCAGAGCCAGAGCTCTGCTGACTGCTTCATATTACAGATTGTTACAGTGTGTCATTACATTGCCAACCTAAGTGCTTAATACCCACTGCGGGCGCTGGGCAGACACTTACAACAAACGACTTTTAGCACTTTGCTGGCACTGAAGGGAGGGGGGGTTGACATTATGTGTGGGTTGAAATGTCTGTGGGGGGGCAGATGGGATTGTTGAGATGGGGTGAATGGTAAATTTTCAAGGAAAACACTAAATCTCATTTTAAAAAAATAAGCAAAGCCCCCTCCCTACACATTAATGAACTTTTAATTTTTTTCAGATAGCAGTGTATGTGTGTGAATACACACTTAGATCTCATCCCAAACACAAGGCTTTCCCCAACCCGAAACAGTTTATTTAAACAATGGAATTCACCTGGACACGAACACCCACTGTCCTTTCATGCCCAGTATTGGAAGTGTATGTTTTGGGAGCTTTGGGCAACACCAGGCCATGTTATCTAAGGAACTGCTGAGCTCATTCATCTGCTTTTCACGGCCTGCTTCCTTTTATTTTTAGCCAAATCCGTCAGGCCTGACAGGCGGGTAATTTGAGCCAGAGAAAGGGCAAAGCTCCAGGTCCTTTCCACAAAGCAATTCTTCTCCTCCCTCCTGGGAGGCCTCCAAACTTGGCCTGCTCTAGGCAGATGGATTTGTTGAGTCATGTGAGATCATTTACACAAAAACACAGTGAGGCAGTGGAAATTAAAAAAAAGAGAGAGAGAGAAAGAAAAGTGGGGAGGGGTAGAGGAAAGAGGAGGAGAAAGGAAGGGAGTGTGTGTGTGTGTGTGTGCGTGGGCTCTCGCTCAAGCTGCTGTTGCTTAGGGTGGTGAGTGTAGGAATTCTGCTCTCAGGCAGCTAGACAGAGGAATGCATTCGATTCGTTTTTTGTATAAGGTAATGTCTAGTTTACAGAATGGGGTGGAGCCAGCACAGAGAGTCACTTAAAACAGATTGCCTGGACTGAAAAGGGAAAAAGGGAGGGCAGTGTAAGGGGGGAGAAAAACAAGGCCCATGCAAAACAAAGACTGCCCTGTTGACAGCGTTGGGTTCCAGTAGCGGTAAACTACCAACAGGACTTGTTTAGAAAATTAGTTTGCTCTGTGATGTAGTATGAGTTTGCTTTGTCTTGATGCCAACATGACGGAGACAGTCAGGCGTAGGGGAAGAGGGGGGAAATGGGAACGTTGCTGTTTAATAGTTCCCAGATATTATTTAGAAGAGGCAGTACTGAAAGGGAGCAAAGGAGAGTGAGTATGGGGGGGGAGGGAGAAGAGGAGGGAGTAATATGGTGGAGAATTACTATGAGATCTGTCCTCATTGTAGTAGGTAAACAAGGACCTTAGGGCTGATGATAGTTTTAAGAGGAATTGAGGAAGAGTCTTAGAGCCGCCCCCCCCCAATAATTCTTCTCTGTTGTAATATTCAGGAACTACGACTTTTGAGGTACTTAAAGTCCAATGAATTATACACCTTAATTAAGACAGGGTTAAAAATGTAGTGACTCAGTTTTGTCCATTGTCATTTACTCTACATGTGCCAAACCATTTACACCTCATCCAAGAGTTTCTTTAGGAGGCACACATTTTTTTCATCTTTTTTTTATTAATCTCCTATGACTCATAGAGATGATCTGGCAAAAGGCAAGAGTGGTGACTTTCAAACAATTATTTTTGAGCTGTAGGAAAAAATTGACTTGGTTTTACTTAAAAGTGTATTTGATGGCCAAAACTAAATGAAATATGAATGAAAGTGTTCCGTGCTAAGGGAAAGGAAAAGAGCATATTGGAACAGAAGGAAAATGGAAACAGGAAAAAAAAACTTTTCACAATGATTTATTATGACACATTTCTATATTTGCTTATCTATATTTACATAGCAATATTTTTATATAACCATTTTTTCCTTTCATCTTGGTATGGAGGCCAATATTGTTGCAATGATCTTGTCTTTTGAGCTATTATTTTACTTCCCATTTTATGGCCTCAGGTTTTTGGTTTTTTCCTTGTGGCCTCATAAGAGAAATTTTTAGATGTCAGAATTTCAAATTGAAAAGGGATTTCTTTTTCTTTTTAAACAGATCTGGATTATCCTTTCATACCTACAACTTGGCTGATCACATAAATTACTTAGATTGGGGAATACCACGCTCATACCTTTAGCAGACAATTATGTACATTTCCACCATATAACCCCTTTATTTGGAATCAGCATAATGACTTATTAATAGAATTAGCACTATAGTATAAAGTTAATATATCTTTGTCTCTATAACCTTAAACAGATATTTAAGATGTTCACTCATAGCAGGCAAAAGAGTCTTACATTTGATAATAAAATATCTTTTTTTTTTTTTTTTCATTTTACTGAAGGCAAGGCAGACTGGTTCATTCTTGTGATGGTGCTAACCTTTTGTGCCCTTTTTGGGGGAAGCCTCTATGATAGCAACATTATCCTCGTGGTTATCCCTGCCCTCATCCTTGAGTTTTTCATCTGCATCCTACATTTGACTTTGGAGTTCTCTCTGTGCACTTAGTTGACTGAGCAATGTGTTATTTCTGACCTCATACCAAAGGGGACAGAGCAGCATTTTCTGTCTTAGCAGTTCTTCAAAGCAGAATCCCAGGCTGAGAATTCTTGGGAAAGCTTTTCAAGCTGAGCTAATCAGACAAGGGTGCTTGAAGAAGTTTTTCCCACTAGAGCATTTTGAGTTTTTGTTACACAGAGGAATCTGTGTCATGGAATTCAAATCCTAACAGGTGGAACCCTTCAAATGCAGGCCTAAATACTTTCCCAGAGCTTCCAGAGAGGAAATGGCTCTACAGTTTGAGGCTGGGGGATGTTGATATAAGCAAAATAGGAACATTTCATCAAGGGGACCAGGGCATAAAGTCTAGGCCATGAGCCCCATGCATCTCCCAAGGGTCATGGTCATTCACATCCAAGCCCTGGAAGAGGGCATGTAGTTATTTCCATCGACAAAGGAGAAAGTTATCCCATGCCAGTGACCACCATTGTGGAAGGCTGGAACTCTCATTAATAAGGAATGTGGAGTCTTCCGCAACATTACGGCAGGCATAAATTTCCTCTGTTTGTTTTGTGACGACTAGCATGGGCTGCTATAATGAGATCAGGGAATCCACCAGGGACAAGGCCTCCATGTAGGCCATTTGAAAGGTTTTCTTTGGCTGCTGCCTAGTCTGATCTGGGAGTGCAGTGGCTTTCTAACAAACCAGAGTTGTGTGACCCATGGGTATTTCTTTGGCTGGCATCAGTAAAACTGGTTCTTGCCATCTTTGCTTTCCTTCAAAATCTAATGCCCCCCCCTGAAAAAAATGCATTTTTTTCCCTTGTGCAGACATATAAAGAAAGAAGATCAAGGTAGATTCATCCCTACAAAACTAGAATTATAAATTAGATTTGAAGTCCAAGTTCTGGTAATTGTGATATGCTGACTGGTCTCTGCTTTTCTGTCACAAGACAGATTTATCAAACCTAGACAACCACTGAGCTATCTAAATTTCTCTTTATGAGGCCCTCCCTTGTTTTGTTATAGAGAGCACTTACTATGTAATTATCAACAATGCAAAGAGCGTAAGACCCTATTCAAGATTCTCTCAGTCCTCAGAGTTAAAAGACAAGTGACCCTCATGTATAGGATCCTAGAGAAAGTAGAATTTAATAGTAAAACTTTTGGTACTATTTTCCTAAAGAATTACATTTTTCTGCCCCCAAGAACCAGGCATGGGCCTTAATATTAGTCCAGTAAGCATACAGGTTTCTGCTCTCAAAAATAAATAATAATAAACCCACTTTCAGTTGAGATGATGCTTCTCACTGTGGCTTCTTCTCAAGTGATTCTACAAAGTACCTGAATTACTTACTACCTTTGTCCTGAACTTGTCACAGTCAAGGCTCTAAGTCCTCTTAGTCGCTTTTGAGGGACATGTGTCCCTAGTATATCCTTAGTGTCATTGTTCTCATGTCAATAGATGACCTACTAGTTTCCCTTAATGTTTAATTCAGTTTTCTACACAGGTCACAGGAAATGTGATTGCTGGGCTATCTCCTCAAAATCTGGCAGGGAAGAAGGAAACTAAAATTGTTTGGAGGACTGTAGTGATCTTTAGAAATGTCACATGTTTATTAAATTGAAATTGAATTGATCTTTCATTATAAAATTGAAGGAACAAGGATAAGTTGAGCATGGCTTTTAGTAAGTCTTTGTCCCAGAAGAAAAGGAGGGGAGTTTTTTTCAATCAAAATTGGTTAAATGGGAATCACATATTAATTTGTGTATAAATGCTTAGAGCTTTGAGCTGTTAACACCCTCTCCCCATACACACATTTTTGCACAAAGTAAACCAATATAGCATCTTGTACCTGGCCTCTATAAATTGTCATTTAGGAATTTTTACTTAATTGTTCTTTAAATATGATTATTAATAGTACACTGGAACCCTTTGAGGGCAGCTTGGTGGTGGTGTAGGGGATAGAGTAGTGGGCCTGGAGTCAGGAAGTCTCGAGTTTAATCTTGCTGTGTGACCCTGAGCAAGTTACTTAGTTCTGTTTACCTCAGTTTCCTCATCTGTCAAATGAACTGGAGAAGGAAATGGCAAACCTCTCCAGTATCTTTGCCAAGAAAACTCCAAATGGGGTCAGGAAAAGTCGGACATGACTGAAAAGATGAAAAAGAACAACAAAAGAACCTGTAAAATATCTCCCCCCCCCCCACAGAAAGGCAGAAGGTCTAGATATTCTGTTTGATAATCTAGTTACCTTTCTTTGTCTGGATCAAAATGATGACGATGATGATGATGGTGACGATGACGACGACAGCAAGTATGTGTTGTAGTCAGAAGCTTATTTTGTCACCTCCATAATATATTTATGATTACAGTCTACATATGTATGAAGTGCATCCTTGATGAAAATATGAGAACGGAGCAAGCAGACTTTTGCAAACAATATTCTACAGCATGCCACATCTTTACGGTCACATATTGACTAAGGCACAAAGACTACAAGACATCTTACTCTGCTTATTGTCTGCTGACTATTGTGATTCAATGGAGCAAAATGTTTAAAGCTCTCCTGTAACACGGTGTCTTCCATGAATATATTAAAATTATACAAGAATTCTTTTATGATAACATGATACAAGATTCCTTTTCTGATGTTAACATCATACAAGATTCCTTGAAAAATTCAATAACCCATGACTTTGTTCAATTATAAATAGCAAGAAAGGCATAAAACAGGGACATATATGTTCACTAAAGGTATTTATCATTGCTCTAGAGGATTTCAATGCAAAATCTAAAAGGAGAGACATTCTTTATAGATGATAAGGCCCTCCATAGGTCGCTCTTTGTAGATGGCATTATTCTGGTTACATCAAGCCCTAGAATGACAGGACATCTTATACAAGATCTAGTTGCTCAAGAGTTCAACCTAGCAATCTGTGTGGAAGGCAATGTAGGGGTGGGAGGCTAGGAACAAGTGGAGGAAGAATCTCTGTTGTCCAGATTTTTAATCTGCCATTGAATGGATGAGATAAGAGTTGGACCATTTTTGTGTGTGTATAGCTATAACTATATAGACACATACATATATGTATATACATATGTATGTGCATATATGTATGTGTGTATATACATATATTTATATGTGTGTATACATACATGTATACGTGTGTGTGTATACACACACATCAGATAGGAAATGAATTGTGGATATATAGCGTCCAGAATTGAACCAAGAGGAAGAGACAGGGATGGGGTTGCCTTTAGGAGACTGCATTGCTTTTAATGATAAGTACAAGGAGGGCAAGTACCCCTTCCTGAAACAGAAGCCCAGCTTTTTAACATCACAATTCTTCCAGTGATGTATGGGGCTACAAATCACAGAATAGTAGCATCTCCAAAGAATCAGAATTAAAAGGACACTCCCAACAATAATGTAAAATTACTGCCTATATGAATTTGACTGTAAACCAGTCATACTTTTCCCAATGTAAAAAAGGATGAAAAGTCAATTTCTCTAGAAGTTTGTCTATGAAAGGGAGAACAAATATAGTGTTATTATATTTGTCAGTTAACATTTACCACAGTTCACATGTTCCTAATTATTTTTGAATATTAATTCTCAAATGACTAAATCAGTACTTATGGAGTGAAGTTTCTGGCTGTTGATGAAACATAAATTGATCGATTGTAGATTTGTCTTCTAGTTTAGGACAGTTTGGATTTTTGAATTTTAATCCAGCTGGCTTTGACACTTTCAGCAAGGCAACTTAATTTCTCTGGACCTCAATTTCATTGAATCATAGAACTGTAGTATTGGAGGGGACTCCAGAAGTCATGCAATTGAGTTCCTTTCCAAATCGGTCAATCAATTGATGGGTAAACATTTATTAAGCATATACTATACTGCCAAGCAGTATCAGTCAATAAACATTTATTAAGCATCTATATTTTCCAGGCACATAAGTGCTAAGGATACTAAGAAAGATAAAGGACAGTCCCTACTCTCAAAGAGCCCACAATCTAATGGAGGAGACAACATGCAAATATAAATTAGGAGTAGTCACAGAAGGAAAGTATGAAAATTGAGAGGGATTGAGAAAGATTCTCAGGAAGAAGGAAGGGAACCCAAGAGGTAGAAGATAAATAGAAAGAACATTTTATACATGGGGAACACCAGTTAGCAGAAATGACCTGGATGAAGACCTAGCAAAGGAGATTAAGACGGAATGGTTAGATAGCTAGAAGGTGAACCAGGAGAGAACAGTGTCACGAAAATCTAGAGAAGAGAGTCTTAAGGAGAAGAGGGTGATCAACAGTGTCAAAGGCTACAGAGAAGTCAAGAAGGATAAGAATTGAAAAAGCCCTTTAGATTTAACAAATTATGAATTTCATTTTCAACATCCCCAAAACGTGGTCACCTAGCCTCTACTCAAGGACTTCTGTGATGGAGAACTCACAACCTTCCCAGGCAACCCATTCCACTCTGGGTCAGTTTTAATATTAGAAAATCTTATCCCTATTGGTCTTTCCCATTGGTCTTAGTTCTGACCTCTAGGATCAACAGAACAGGTCGGATCCCTCTTCCCTCTGACAACCCTTCAAAACATTTGAAGACTGCTATCATTTTCCTCCTAAGTCATGTATTCTCTTCTCCCATTTCTTCAGCCAGTACTGATACAACACAGCTTCACATTTCCTCACTACCCTGCTCTCCACAGGGCACATTTCAGCTTGTCATTGTTCCTTCTAAAATATCATGCCTAGACCTGGATGCAGTACTCCATATGAGGTCTAACAGAAGGCAGAAGAAGATGGGACTTTCATCTCCAGCATCCTGGACATTTTTAATTTGTTTTGCCCTACTGAAACTTTCTTATAGGTCTTTCCTAAATCTCTTCACTACTCCTAATGCCATGTCCTTATATAGCTTATTTCTGTATACTTCACATTCTCCAATTAGATTACAAGCTCCTTGAGGATAGAGGCCAAGTCATTTTTCATTTCTGTACCCACCAGAACCTAGCCCTGGATCCTATTCATTTGTAGACAAGTGTTTTTTTTTCTTCTGTTGAGTTGTTGAATTTGACATTATGTTGATCAAAATGCCTAGGGCAATTCATGTAATGGTTCCTCTGTACTATGCTGCACACTCTGCTTCCATTAGTGTCTGCTAAGATAAAAGCCACTCATGCAGCAAACATGTAACAGATGAGTAGTTCCTGTAACAGATGTAGAGGATGGCCTCTAGTATTTTGAGGGGACCTTTGTGAAAGAATTATGGGAGGAGAGGAGGACAAGGCTAGCACAGGATAAAAATGTGTGAATGTAAGTTACATCACTGAAGAGATACTCAAATGTCCAATTAGAATATTTCTTCATAAAAGTATCAAATATCAAATTGGTACTTTCTCACTCTTGAAATTACTTGTATGACATATATGTAAATGTATGTATGTATTGCTTTGTACATGTATGTATATAGCATACATGTATATATTTTGCTTTTAATTATGTGTGTACATGTTATATCTCATTGTAGAATATAAGCTCTGTGAAGGTAGGGACTTTAGATGGTTTTTTTTTCTGTCTTTATATCCCCAGCATCCAAAATAACTATGCATATTGCAGTGGTTATTAAATGTTTTATTGAACTGAATCTAATTTGCTCTCTTGGTTTCACATCACACTATTGACTGAGATTGGATTCCACTAAAATCTCTAATTCTTCTTCATATGAACTTTCTACCCAGGTCTATCCTGTTTCATACTAGGGCAGTTGATCCTTTGAACCCAAGTACATGACTGCACTTATGTATTTTGTTTGGTTAATTTCAAATCACTGTTCTAACCTTTTAGATCCTGCTTCTCTCATCCATTATATTAGTTGTTCCTCCTAGCATTGTATCATTTACAAATGCAATCTTTAATTGACAAATGAGGCGATGGGATAAGATGATATCTGTAACTCCTCTAAGCTCTGATGTTCTGTTACTTTTTTAGACACATTTTTGGTGGCATAATATCAAAGTCAGGACATAGTTTTGAACATTATTAGAGCAGAGGTTCTAGCCGGAGAAAGCTTGTGTCATACACAAGGCAATCAAGTGCCTCACACAATGCCAGACACATAGTAGGTGGTTAACAAATGCTTATTAAATTTAATCAGTTTTGTCTTTTATGGCAATGCCCTTTGGGGGTGACCAATTTTATAGGATGGTAGGAACCCCAAAGCCTTTGAAGATCAGCAGCTATACTTCTGGCTCATATCATAGACTGGGGGATGGGGAAAAACAGGGAGGCGCTCTTCCTTCTTTGCCCAAATTTCAGGGGGAAAGGATAGGAAAACACACCCTGAGAGATAGAAAACACTGGAATTATTTATTATTTATTCCTACTATACTAAATCTACTACTATACCATCATTTACTGCTTTTTATACTGGAACTTATTGCCTTGTAACGTTAAATGAGAGATGGAAGAGGCCAAATAGATTGAAAGATGGCCTCAAAACAAGGAAGCCCTGAATTTATGCCCTACTTCTGACACATAGTGGCTATATGACCCTGGGCAAGTCACTTAACCTCTGTATTCTTGGCACCTTTCTTAAGAATATAAATCACAGAGATTGTGCCTAATCACATTGATTGGTAGAGAGAGTTTCTGCTCCAGGGAATGGGAATATGCCAATAAAAATCATATGTCTGATCCTTACCCATGTATATAATGTCTCTGTATCCATGTGCATATATATATATGTATATTTTGTAATGCTCTTACCTGTCCCTCTTGTGCCATAATTACAAACATCACTAGGAACAAAGTCCCAGTATATGAGAAAAGAACCCTTGGTCCTCTATGCCTTCTGATTATAAGAGAGGACCTTGAGAAGAGCAGTGCCCCATAAATTACCAGACCTGCTTCCAGCCCAGCCCACAGTCATCATTTAGGGGAAGAATATTGCAGAGAGGGTGTCCATCTTCCTTATTACCACCAGCAACAACTTCTGACCAACTAGTGCAACAGGTAGAGAGGTACAGGAGCTCTGGCAATAGCAGTGTCCGCCCAGACAGTCCAGTCCTTAACAGCCCTATCAAATGACTGAGCATTAGCAATGACATGATTTTATTAGCAAAATGACATTAAAGGGACTTTACCCTGCTTTGCCATTGTGCCCCAAGTTTCTTGGGACTTTTCCTGACTCACAGCTGAAACTTTCCATGTGTTGTCTCCTTCATTAGAATGTGAGCTCTTGTGGGAGCAAGAACGTCTGAGTTTTCTGTTTATGTTCTTATTGCTCAACAGAGTGCTTTGTACATGGTAAGCACTCAATAAAATATTTATTCATTCACTTTTTCATTCAGGTAATCATATCTTTCTCTTTCTACCCCTTCCACACAAGATATGCACATAATCCTGATAAAGAATTTTATCATTTCTATATGGTAGATGATAGCTGATGGTAAATATGTAGCCTCAAACAGGTGAGACTATTTCTAGGTGTATCTGGGTCTCACAGAATCTTCTATATGTTGAGTAGTAGAAATGAACAAGGAATTCCTTTGCCTTAACTCCCACAGTGTCCTTCTGATATGAGTAGGTGGTAGGTATATCTCTGTACCTAATCTCTTTTTCTAATTTACCCATTTCCCTCTGCTTTCCTAGTAGCGTTGACCTTTTGTTTTTACCACTTTTCTTATTTCCTCTTCCTACACTAACCTTTTCCTCCTTCTGCTTACCTAGCTTTTCCTTTTACCACCCACCTCTAGAAGTGAATTAAATGTGAGTTAATATTTCTGGAGTCTGATACTGACAACAGTAGAGGCCTAATTGATATCAGTAAAACCACCTCCACCTGCATCTGAAGAATGGAAATCATACATATTGTGGCTGAGTACCAAGAGGATGTAAATTCTTTCAATTTAAGACCACCTCATTTTGAAGCTGCATGTTCTTTTAGGAGGCTCCACACATAGACTTGGCTATAAAACAGCCAGACTTACACTGTTTAGAACGAGGTTGGAAGTACTTCGAACAGTAAGACCAGTCTTTTCTGTTTATCTGTCCAACAGACCCTTTGGTTGTTGATGGCTAGTCCCAATTTATAACTAGTTTTCTGGATTATTGTCTTTTGTAAGCAGTGGAGTTTCTTTTGGTGCTTTGTGAATGAGCTTCAGACTAAGCAACATATGTGAAAAAATAGTTATTTTATGAGGATTTTCTTCTCCAGGTAAATAATCATATATATGACTACAACCATTGCAGTAAGCAAAGAGCCCTTTAGAAAGAAAGCTACAGTTATCCCTTCCACATCTTTGGGATTAGGGACACTATGTGCCCCCAAGATCTGGAAAATGCAGATAAAAATTTTTGACCTTTTTGTACCAGAGAAGGTCTGATTTTTTTCTTTTTCTTTTATGGGATGTTTACAGCATCTCATTGTAAAATTTGCATTTTTACTGTGCAATACTGTACATGTATTTTATGCATTTTTGAGTTTATAAACTTTTTCTGTATTATACATATATTTATATAATACATATATATTTCTACATTGTTTGCAAAACTCCCCCCAAATTCCTATTTAATTTCTTATACAGACCTGAGATGTATCGAAACCGTGATGGGGAAAGTCAAGGTGTAGAAGGGTAACTATAGAATACTTTCAGTCAATGGAACGCAATGTTGTGCAGTTATAAAATATATTCTGTTTTCTGCACTGTATTGGACAGAGAACCAGACATGGAGCAAAGAACCTGGTCCAAGTCCTGCCTCTGACACTTATTTTTCCTGGGAGATCTGTGGCAAGTCATCATTACTCAGTTTCCCCATTTGTAAAATGAGGGGTACTGGACCAAGTGACTTCTAAGGTCCTTTCTCGTTCCGAAATCCTCCGTCTCCTAGAAAGTTACCCTTTGATCTGTTCTCTTCAATCCAATAACATTGGCCTTCTGGCCATTCCAGGAAAGAGACACTTTCTTAGCACCTACCATTTCCTCTGGCTCGAACATTCTCCCTCCTCTGTAGTGCCTACTGATACCCTTGGCTTCTGTTAAAATCTCTCCTTTTAGTGCCCTTTCTCTGTTAATTATTTCCTATTTTTCCTGCATTTAGCTTCCTTTGTAAATATTTGTTTACATGTCGTCTCTCCCATTACATTGTAAGTTCCTTGAGAGCGGTGACAGTCTTTTGACTCTTTGTATGCTCAGCTCTTAACACAGTGCCTGACACATAGTAGGTACTTAATAAATGTTGATTGATTGAAAGCACTGGGAATATTGACTTCATTATAAATGACTTTGTTGCTGTGGTTGAGAAGAGAGCAGGATGGAGGGTGGTGGCGAATGGTAACCAGCCTGTAGCTTCTCTGTGATCATTAGAAGAATTTCCTTTCTGTGCTTTTCTCTGAAAGGCTGGCTGCAGCAGTCACCAGCATTGTGTTTGTTTTCTCATTATGTGCAAAGTCCTACCCTGAACTCAGGGGGATATAAAATAAATAATCAATTAAGGTCATTCTAGTTGACATTCAGGACCAACATCTGTAAGGTGGGAAAAACAGAGAATACTTAGGGAGCAGTCGATAAAAAGACCCATATCAATTTAGTGCAAATGGGCGTATATAGTGAGGAGTAATGGAGCCATTAAATATGGGTAAGATTATCCAACGAATATATCGTTCGTGTTCCTGGCTTATTATTCTCCTTGTATGAAGGTAGGGACCATAGATTAATTCTACAGTGACTTGTTCGTTGAATGAATATTTTTTTTGTAATAAAAATTTATTTAACTTTTTACATTCATTTTCACAAAATTTTGGGTTCAAAATTTTCTCCCCTTTTATCCCCTCCCCACACCCCAATACACTGAGCAATCTAATTTTCCCTATCACCAATCTGCCCTCTCTTCTATCATCCCTCCCTTCTCTTGTCCCCATCTTCTCTTTTGTCCTGTAGGGCCAGATGACTTTCTATTCCCCATTAACTGTATTTCTTATTTCCTAGTAGCAACAACAATACTAACCAGTTGTTCCTAAAACTTTGAGTTCCAAATTCTCCCCATCCCTCCCTCCCCACCCATTCCCTTTGGGAAGGCAGGCAATTCAATATAAGCCCTATCTGTGTAGTTTTGCAAATGACTTCAATAATAGTCATGTTGTGTAAGACTAACTGTATTTCCCTCTATCCTATCCTGCCCCCCATTGTTTCTATTCTGTCTTTTGATCCTGTCCCTCCCCGAGTGTTGACTTCAAATTGCTCCCTCCTCCCATTGCCCTCCCTTCCATCATCCCCCCTCCCCTTGCTTATCTCCTTCTCCCCCACTTTCCTGTATTGTGAGATAGGTTTTCATACCAAAATGAGTGTGCATTTTATTCCTTCCTTTAGTCGAATGTGATGAGGGTAAACTTCTTGTTTTTTTCTCAGCTCTTCTCTTTTTCTCTCCACTAAAAAGTCTCCTGCTTGCCTCTTGAATGAGAGATAATTTACCCCATTCCATTTCACCCTCTTTCCTCCCACTACATTTCTCTCTCACCATTTACCTTAATTTCTTTTAAGATATGGTCCCATCCTATTCAATTCACTCTGTGCTCTCTGTCTCTGTATGTGTGTGCATGTATGTGTGTGTGCGTGCACATATGTGTGTGTGCGTGCACGCGTGTACGTGTGTGTGTGTGTGTGTGTGTATGTGTGTATGTGGTCCCACCAACTACCCAGATACTGAAAAGTTTTAAGAGTTACAAATATTGTCTTTCCATGTAGGAATGTAAACAGTTCACTTTTGGTAAGTCCCTTATGACTTCTCTTTGCTGTTTACTTTTTCATGCTTCTTCTCATTCTTGTGTTTGAAAGTCAAATTTTCTTTTCAGTTCTGGTCTTTTCATCAAGAATGCTTGAAAGTCCTCTGTTTCATTGAAAGACCATATTTTCCCCTGAAGTATTATACTCAGTTTTGCTGGGTGGGTGATTCTTGGTTTGAGTCCTAGTTCCTTTGATTTCTGGAATATCCTGTTCCACGCCCTTCGATCCCTTAATGTAGAAGCTGCTAGATCTTGAGTTATCCTGATTGTATTTCCTTAATACTAGAATTATTTCTTTCTAGCTGCTTGCAATATTTTCTCCTTGACCTGGGAATTCTGGAATTTGGCCACAATGTTCCTAGGAGTTTCTCTTTTTGGATCTCTTTCAGGCGGTGATTGATGGATTCTTTCAATACTTATTTTGCCCTCTGGTTGTAGAATATCAGGGCAGTTTTCCTCGATAATTTCATGGAAGATGATGTCTAGGCTCTTTTTTTGATCATGACTTTCAGGTAGTCCCATAATTTTTAAATTGTCTCTCCTGGATCTATTTTCTAGGTCAGTTGTTTTTCCAATGAGATATTTCACATTCTCTCCCATTTTTTCATTCCTTTGGTTTTGTTTGGTGATTTCTTGGTTTCTCAGAAAGTCATTAGACTCCATCTGTTCCATTCTAATTTTGAGAGAACTATTATCTTCAGTGAGCTTTTGAACCTCTTTTTTCCATTTGGCTAATTCTGCTTTTGAAAGCATTCTTCTCCTCATTGACTTTTTGAACCTCTTTTGCCAACTGAGTGAGCCTATTTTTCAAGGTGTTATTTTCTGCAGCATTTTTTAGCATTCTCCTTTAGCAAGGTATTGACCCGTTTTTCATGCTTTTCTTGCATCTCTCTCATTTCTCTTCCCAGTTTTTCCTCCACCTGTCTAACTTACTTTTCAAAATCCTTTTTGAGCTCTTCCATGGCCTGAGCCCACCGGACATCCACCTTGGATGTCTGGGATAGAGAGGCCCTGACCTCCATGTCCTTCCCTGATGTCAAGCATTGTACTTCCTCATCAGAAATGAAGAGAGGAAGGAACCTCTCTTCCCCAAGAAAGTAGCTCTCTGTGGTCTTATTTTGCTTCCTTTTTCTGGGCATTTCCCCTGCCAATTACTTGACTTCTGAGATTCCTGTCCACCCCCGCCTAGATCTGCCCAGCTAGTGCTTGGCATCTGAGATTCAAATGGGCTTTCCGTGGCAGGCACAGCTGCTATTCAATGTGAGCTTAAGTTCTGGTGCCGGGGTGGGGGCAGGGCCGCCTCCCAGGCTCAGTTCCCTTAGGGCCTTTATGCAGAGACCTTCAGTAATGGAGCGGGTGGAGGCAGGGCCATCTCCCAGGCTCAGTTCCCTCAGGTGGTTTATGCCGAGACCTTCAGTAATGAGGATCCTGCCTGCTCAGGGAGTCCCGGGCCACTGCCTCTGCCACTCCCTCCACCGCTGCCTCTGCCGCTGCCTCCCAAGGGGGCCCGAGTCCTGGAGACACCCCGCTCCCCTCTCGACCAGCCCAGATGTCTCTCTCACTGACCTGTAGTGTCTGTGGGTGGAGGGACCTTCCTGGCCGCCGGAGGTTCCGTCCCTGAAGCCTGCACGCCTTGGAGTGCTCCAGAATTTGTGGGGAGTTCTTCTTGCAGGAAATATATGGGCTGTGGGTTTGGAGCTAGCATATGTGAGTCTTTCTACTCCACCATCTTGGCTCCACCCCCCTGAATGAATATTTTTTGAATAATGAAGTATTGTCGTATCAAAAAAATGAGTGTGTACAATTCTGACATTCGTGCGATATATGTGGATAACCTTTGTAATCATGTGTTCTGAGTTGAATTTCATAGATAGTTCAAATTTAAAACCTTGAAATTCTTTAGCATCTGAGCTTCATGAATGAAGAAGGTTAAACCAGTTTCTTTCTAAGGTATTTTTTTCTAAGTCCTTAGAACATAGATTTCAGTTGCTTTTCCTGGGTTTTTTGTTTTTGGTACAGGCTTATAGTCTTTATGAATAGATGCTGACTAATTCTATGCCCACTTACACCGCCTTGTTTTATGGCCTCAGCCCATTGGAGTTTGACCCGATCAGCACCTACTTCACTGGGTTTTTGTGATGCTCAAATGAGCTAATGTTTGTGAAGCCCTTTGCAAACCTTAAAGCTTAATGTAAATGTCAGTAGTAAGAAATAATATTAACCACAAAGTCCTGACTGAATGCTGTGTTGTTGTGTTCTTTTCTGGCTCTCAGTGGAGGTCTCCGATTCAGAGAGTGAGGATTCTGGAGAGGAAAAGAATGGCCAAGAGCTGCCACACTCTGTGACATGTCCGACCCCTTGATCCAGTCCGTGCAACATGTACAAGGTAAGAGGTGCCTTCTGCACTCCGTACACATGCCTTCCTTTCCTTGGGCTACTTTGATCTTTCTAAGGCAAAAATGATTTTCCAGAGTGTGAAAATTTTGTTTTTCCTGTTAGAGATCTTTGGGTGAGAAGAATGTTTTTGGATTTGTATTTGCTGGTCAGCAGTCCTTATTTTAGGGCATGACTAGGCAGACAGTGGCCTATCTGAATGAAGACCTTGGCAGGAATCATTGATGCTAATCACAGATGTACTAGGTACTTGGGAAAGCTGGTGCCTTTTAAAAACAGTGGCAGGATGTTGTTAGCAAGAGATTTTTATGTGACTATAACAGCATTTCCAAAGGTCTTCTTGGTTAGGGTACTTCACTTCTCTAGCTACAGTGGCTCTCTATTGGGGATGAATAGTTAAGTCATTTCACCATGATTGACCCTTAAGCATCTGTGGGACAGCAGTAAGACCCAGAGATCCCAGGGGTTTAGCTGTTTCGACTTTGCAAACCTAATTTCAATAACTCAGTCAGTCAGCAAGGATTTATTAGCACGTGTTGCCTACTGACACTCTTATAGATGCACAAATAAAACAACCCTGGTGACCAAGGAGCTTCCGTCCTAATTTAACTAGGATGCTACCTCTAAAATTTCTTGTTAACCATGAAAAGGTATTCATATTCAGGTGTCCCTTGTGATTTCTCAGACAGTCTTATTTGCTCAGTGCCAGAATAACCATATTTTTTTTTTGCTTGAATGCTTTTGAAAAGGTGAGAGAGTCAACTGAAACCATAGCACTGTATGATCAGTGATTACATTGTCTTTTTCTTGACTAAGGTTTTTTCAGGAAGTTTGTTTTTTTTTCCCCTCTTACTAGTTCAGCCCTATCTGAATTAGGTAGAAAGAGCAACTTCTGGTCTCACTTCTCAATGCTGAATCCTTTCTCTAGCTTCAAGACGTTTAACTCTAAACAGCCTCCTCTAAACTCCCTGATGAAATACCAGAAGCTTGGCAGCCAGTTCCTCAGAGGGTCTTGGCAGGAGCCCTCCATTACAAATCTTGTCCTTTATTACTTAAGAGATTTGTGTACTGAAAAGCAAAGGGAGCACTAGGGAAGGATCCTGAACACTCAGTTCAGTGTGTCAGCTGCCTCTGAGTAGCTCCAGAGCAACTCAGACTCTGATGTCAGGGATTCTCTGTTGACAAACAGCTGGAAACCAGACTCCTTAGAAATGTTATCAAGGAGTCGAGGTGGGTGTACTTCTGTATCCCAGGAAGCTAAGTGGCAGAATGGGTGTCTTTTTTTTTCAGCAAAATGTGATGTCTTACTTTTGTAGACAGGAATCTTTTGTGGCTTTTGTTGGCAGGGAGCAGAAACTGAGAGGAGGTTTTTGAAACTGTTCTGAAGATGCCCTAGGTCACAAAATTGGAAAAAATCTTTGAGATAACTCTGCCTGGTGTGCACATATATGCACATGGACACAACAACAAAGCAAACAGTAATAAAGATGTCTTAGAGAAGTAGTCCATAATTAGTAGTATGTTAGAATATTAAGTAGCTATGTAATTAATTATGCAAGTGGTATCCCTTGATTTAAGAAAAAAAGGTTCATGGATAAAAGGTTGTGAACATTTGTAGATCAACCATAAATAATAACCAGAATAGCTGTTTCCCTACCCATATCAGCCCAGCTTCCACTGTTGTAATCTGAACAATGTTCCAGTATGTTCCAACTGATTTTTTAGGAGTTAGAGATGTCTACTGAAGGAACAAGCAATAAGCCTTTATTATAGGCTTGTTTTACCTCATTCAAAAGAAGGTATTTAACTTCAGACACCCAGCGAGATATGAGGAAAAGAATAAGGGGAGGAGGGCAAGGAATCATGAGGAATCACAGTTACCCAAGAGATGATGAGAATTCTAGTGGGGCAGCATTACATCTCTGCGGAGTCCACACCTTGGGTGTAATGGACAAAAGGCCCCTGCCTGTCCAAGCAAAAAAAAAACAGGCTCTCAGTTACCACTCCACTTCTGCGTGGGATACTTGAATATACATCTGTCTGGTGTTCCCCATGTCAGAGTTAGGGTGGTTCCCATCAGTGATGTTGCTTATGGGATGAACATTTCTGGAAGGGTAGGTCCTAGCAAAATCTAAAAGAGGGGAGGGAGCACTACAAAGGAGAAAACTAGGCTTTAGGGGCTACTGTAGAGATGTTGAATGAAAAAAGTTGTTATAGTGAGATCTGGCCCTGTGGTTTTTGTAGAACTTAAAAGCTATCTTTCACAAATACAAAGTAAGGCAAAATTCATTATAGCTGAATTGGGAAAACTTGACTGCTTTTCTGAATGTTATGTTTGTCTGGCTCTCTCTGTATTCAGCTATACAGTTGGTTTTGATAGAGGCAACAAAGGCAAGATGGCATTACTCACAAAATCACGAATTCTGGTTTCTATTCTTATAGCTATTTGTAGGGCAACTGGGGGGTGTATGAGAAAAATTAATAATTGAGAATCTAGGGAGTGTAATTTTTCCCCCCTTTGTGAATGTTATAATGAACTTGCGTGTTAACCAGTTTACCAGCATGTTGTAGGAGAAGAACATTGAATTTAGAGTGAAAGCACCTGGATTAAACATTTGCCTCTAACATTAGTTTTATGATTCTGGGGCAGGTTCTATCCCTTTTCAGAGCTTCACTTTCCTCATCTGTAAAATGGGGAAATCCTAATACACTAACTTATCCACAAAATTGTTGTCATAAAAGCTTTTTTTTAAACCTCAAGATCCTATATTTGTATTAATATCATATTCTTAGAGGTTTGGACAGCAGCTTAAATAACAAAAGGTTTTGTTATATATCTATATGTAGGTAATCTATTACTTTGGGGGCAATGACTGCTGAAAATATACTACAGTTTTGTGTCATGTGCTAAGAGCACATCAATTTCATTATTGTCAAATCTGAGCATGCAGTGGCCTTGTTATATAAGGAAAATGAATATATTTTCAGTTTTGACTTATTACATATATATGTGTCTTGTGATATAGGAAAGAAAAGAATTATGGTACTTTATATTTTTAAGCAAATGTTACAACTAAGTTGTAAGCCATTTTAAAAAAAGGATGAGATTTTCCCCAGTAATACAGTGTGAGTTTACAGGGATGAGATATTTTTTGCTTATTCAGTGTATAACATCAAGAAAACAATCCTAGCACATGTTTTAGAAAATATCTTTAGGAGATATTTTCTAAATATCTTCTGACTCTCAAACTTTACATTTAATTACTTAGCAGTTGAATTTTCACTTGAAGGCATGTAACATGGAATGTGCTGCCCTGAGTTTGGGGACAGTTTTTTACACCCAACTGAATCCAGAATCATTCTCATCCCCACCCCCCAGTAAAAATGAATGTTCTTGATGGCTGTCATAAGGCAATTCTTTCCTATCACAGGCAAATGAAGTTGGGTCAAATTTTCTCTTTTGGCTAAGGGCCGTTGCATCAAATGAAGTTAGACAGAATTGCTTCTTGTGACTTAGAGGTGGATGGATGTCATTGCCATGCTCAGAATGTATTTTTCAAAAATCCCTCTTCCCGGAACTTTTTCCAGGGTATAGAACCATATTTTTAACACAAGGTTCAAAGCAGTTCACCTTTTCAGGTGAAAAGTATGGTATAATGACAGAGTACTAAAACTGGAGGAAGAATGCCTCTGTCTGAGTCCTAATTCCAGCACTTATTAGCCACTCAGCTCATTTCTCTGGGCCTTCAATTTTCTTATCTGTAAAATGAATATGATAATACTTGGTACCATCTTTGTCATAGGTTTATCATGAAGAAAGTATTTTATAAAGAACTGCTACTAGCAGTAATATCTCTAGATAAACAATTACCCTTCTTTCAAATTTTTCTTTCACCTTCCTTATCTAGTGATAAAATTAGGTAGTCAACTTGATTTCTCTTTCACATGCTCCAAAAAAAAAAAAACAAACCCAATGCTATCTATAAACCAAATCAACCAGCATTTATTAATTCTCTATTTTGGATAAGTGTCCATGGATGAAAAGACAGAAAGGAAGCTGTGCTTCTTCTCAAAGAACTTACATGCTATATAATAGTGATAAGGTACAAATGAACATGAATGTGGGTTGTTAAAGTACTTATATCCCTTAAACACTGTTCTAGGAAACCACGATCAGTGTGTAAGACATTTTCTTCCATTGTACATTCAGGTTGGCAGAGCTGCCCTGCACCACTTCAAATATAACTAGATGACTGGATCTTTCCAAAGTGAGTCTTTGTCTCTTCCACTCTACCCTTTGTTTCAGTGAGGGAGAAGGCCTCAAAACCAGCTCTTTGTTTATTCCTCTATTGTAATTGGTTCCAAAGGGAATGACCAGGTTGCAAGTTATAGAATGAAAAATTTTCATCATTCCTAGACAAAACTTTCACAGTAAATTTCAATGATCATCTGCTGTGGAACTCCACGTTTTTGGTGCTGCTGCAAAAATGTGTCACTTTGTATGAAGAAAAATAAACAGCTGTGACTTCCTTGTGCATTAGTTTTATCAACAATACTAAAATGCCAAAGCAATTCATAATATGATTTACATTTATACTTACAGTAGTCACTTAATTTGTTCACCAAGTACTGTGTGTAAGGCACTACTCTTAAGTATCAGGGCCTATGTATATTGATAATTGTAATATAGAATTGTGAAGTATGTTAAAAAATATTTACAGACCAAGTATTATGGGAAATCATAGGATGGAGTGATTATTCATACATAGCTGAGGGAATTAAGGAAGGCTTATTGGAGGAGGTGGCATCTGAGCTGGGCCTTGGAGTGTTTATAAGATGTCAACAGACAGAAACAGGAGGAAAGAGCATTCTAGGTGGAGGGTGGAGGTGCATAATAACCGGGGCTCCCAAAACTGTGCTCGTCATTCTTACCTATGTTTTGCAGGGCAATGACATGGCTACTTGAAGGAGATGTTGTGCATTGGGTAGGATTAAACTAGCTGGCCTTAGAGGTCCATTCCAACTTGGAGATTCTGTGCTAGGTTTGTACACCATAAAGAATAAGGTGACAGTAACATTAGATTGAACAGGAAAAGACTAGAGGTGGAAAATCTGATTAGAAGGGAATTGTAGGAGGCCACAAAGAAGGTCTTCAATGAGGCTAGTAGCAATGGAACTGGGAGGAGAGGTTCAAATAGAAAAGATGCTGATGGATGTGAGAGGTAAGGAAACAAGAAAAATCAAAGATGCCCCCAAGTTTTTAAACCTGGGAACAAGAAAAAAATAACATTTGCTAAAATGTGGCAGAAGACAGCATTTCCAGGGAAATGGTGATATTTAGTCTAGGGCATATTTATAATTTGAGATGTTCATGGATAGGCACCAGTATTTGGAAGAGTCTATATGATATTAGGAGAGAAGGTGGGACTCGATATATAGACTTGAATCATCTATTATGTACAGAAACAGGTAACATCTTAATAGCATGTACATTTTATGAGTATTTGAGAAATGTTTAAACATCCCAACATTTTGAGATATGTCACAGCCCTTTGAATTTACTCCCTTAAAATGAATCAAAATTAAAATTTCATTACATCATTCAGTAACATAAAAGTATTATTTTGCTTCCTTCCACTCTTCTGCTAATAGGCTCAGATGATATAAATAGACCATAATATGTCCGTCTTGCATTGGCAGTCCTACTCTTAAGAAGGTGAGCAGAAGAGATCCATACCATAAACGCCAACTGCCCTTAGCCATTATTATGTGCCCGCCATCCATTTATTCTTTTCTCTTTAAGGAATAAGTGCCCTCCTTTTTTACAAATTTTTGGTAGTTCTTCAGGCAAAAAAGAACTTGTGACTTTTGAAAGATTATTATTGCCATGAGGCAGATGTAGCACCTAAACTTCATGTAAATTGAGTTATGTTGAGTACATGACATATGGGGAATGAGGAGTCAAAATTCAAGATGTGTCATGTGCTTCAAGTTAGGAGAATCAGGAAAGTTTTACGGGGAAAAAAAGAAGATTCTTCCACCCTCTCAGACAGGTTTTAGAACACAAATTTAAAAAAAAAACTAACACCAGAATTAATCATGTGCCTATTTTGTGGGTGGGTGCCTTAGTATTGAAAGGTAAGGCTATTCTTTTAAGGAGAAGATGATTTTAAAAGATGTGTAATAGAAAATTTACATATGTGTATATATGTACATACATATCTATATATACACAGTATTTATAGACCAGCTGAGAAGAGAGAGCAAGAAATTTCTTTTTTTTATAATCATTCAGCTGTGCCGCAAGGAAACCATATTAAAGATGAGATTAAGAAATGTAAAATATAATGAAAAGGAGAAACTCTCTGTTTCAGTCTGTGGGCACTACCTTCCTTTTCAGCTCAGTCAAGAGCCGCACGTTTCAGTGGGTGTCACCCTAGCGCTCAACACACTTCAGAATTTCACAGCAAGAGGTGTTGCAACAGACCTTGTTCCCTGCTTTTTGAAAGGCAGGTTTTTCTGGCCTATTACTGAATAGAAAATAAGGCTCTTACATGAGGTTAGTCTTTATGTCATTCACCTGGACCCTGGAACCTTGACTTGTAGCTGTGGCTGTCACATGGACTTACTTGCAATAGACCTCAGCGGACTATTGGAGATTGCCAACAGGGAAGAGATATAGTAGACTTTCTGAGTTAAAAGTCAGATCTAGAAAGAAACACCAGGAATTCCTGGAATTGTTTTTGTTTGTTGGAACACTCCAAAGGAGATGTATGGAAGGTTTTGTCTCAATTGGACTCTTTAATTTTATGTTTAAGATACGCAGCTGTAGCCAACAAATAGTCCCTTGAAATAATGGTAGTAGCTACTGACCACAGGTGAGACTTGGTGTATACATACAGTGGAAAGGCCTCCTGTTTCCAAACTGACCTTTTCAGCAGCACATTAAGATTCTAGTGACCATCATTAAGGACTCTGTTGAAAAGAAAGCATAATCATACAATTTTTAATTCTTTTTATGAGTCAAAGTTTCTGTTTCTCACCTGAAATTAACCTCTTACCACTGTTTTTCTTCTTTCCTGTTTTGAGGGCTTTAGATAAGAATAGAACAAGGGTCTTTTCATCTCCTACAGTTTTGTTTTGTGTTTTTACACTCTTAAATAGATGTGGAACTTTTGAGTGCACTGTATAATAATCTTAAAGGTTTTAAACAGACTAATAAATACAACAAATCTATTATATGAAAGGCACTGTGGAAAAGTGGAAAGAGGTTTTGAGGCCAAAGGATCTGGGTTCTAATCCAATCTCTGCTTTATGACACTGGGCAAGTGACTTGACCTCTCTAAATCTTATCTTCCTCATTTGTAAAAGAGGGGGTTGAACTAGATTGTCTCCAGAGTTCCCTCTAGCTCTGAATCTGTGAACCTATAATTAGAGAGATCTTTTGAATATTTTATGCCCTTTTGTACAGTATGAAGTTTGTTCTTTGCTGCAGGTGGTTGCTAAGGCACAGTAAAAACCATCATTGTCACCATTTCCCATTTTTTCTGTTCCGTATTTGCATTGCCTGTGGTCTTGACTCTTTTAAGTGTCTTTTTTTCAGGATAGACAATTCCTAATAGATATTGTTAGATGCCATGCTGACTTCACTGATCATAGGCTCATAAGATATAGAGCTGGAAAAGGCCTCAGAAATCATGTTGACTAGTGTCCCACTCCTCCTCCCTTCCCCCATCCACCTCAACTTGTTTTCATGTTAAAAAAGCTCCGAGAGATTGCCAGACCACAGTGGTAGTAACTAACAGAGTTGGGATTTAAATCCAGGCCTGGAACTCCAAATCCTGCGCCCTGTCAGTCTGTGTAAACATTTGTGATACAAAATAGGAAAGACTTCCCGTCTTAACTCATTAATCTATTATTTGTTTATTTTCAGTTGAAAATTAAAGTTTCTCCCTGCCTGTCTGTCCTCTACAACATTTCAGTCCAAACAGTAGGAAAACTGGGTATGTTAGGAATATGTGATTGATAGGTTTTATTCCCATTTACCTTATTAATTTGAGTAACTCAGTACTTAAGAGAGGTTTTATTCCTTTTTAGATAGGATGATGTATCTCACAGTAAGCTACAAGTGACTTTTGCCACTATGATTTCCAGCCTCATTCTAATTTCAAAATGAAAAAAAAAATCTCATTGCTCATTATGCATGATATCATAAATAGAAAGTCATCCTCCAAATCAGAAGAATCTGGGTTTGAAACCTACCTCTAACACATGCTAATAAATGTGTGACCCTTGAAAAAGTTACTCAGCCTCATAGTGCCCCTCAGACAACTCTCAGACTCTAAATTGGGGAATAATTATTTATCTGAATTAATAGAGGAAACTTCCTCTTCCACAATTCCCTACATCAAGAAAATTAAAGGTCTTGGCCACAAAAAAGGACATTTTTTTTAAAGAGCTTTGTGCTGTAGTGCATAGATATCATTAGTTACTGATTTAATTTTTATGTATGTGTTTTTAAAAAAATATTACCTACATTTTTCAATATACACCACTCCTATTTTCCTGTCAGAATATGTTTTTTATTTTTAAAAAGGAAAAATAAAAAGTTTAAGAAAACTAACACATCAGACAAATCTAGCATTACACGCCTAATATCCCACCTCCCCTTCCAGGAAAAAAGAAATGTTCATTCTCATATCATCTCTTTTATATTTAGCTTGGTTGTCAAAATTAGTTATCATTCCATTTCAAATTTTTGTTGTTGTCCTATTCACTTATATGGTTGTAGTCATTGTGTGGGTTCATAGGAATGTAGATGTAGAGTTAATTGAATCCAATTCTGTCATTTTCCACATAAGGATGTTTTCCAAACTCTTCTTTCTTTTGAATTGCATCATTAGTTCATACAAGTGGTACACTTCTCTTTTTTCTTCATACTCATAACTTTTACAGTGCAGTAAAACAAATTACATTCATATAAAGGAATTTCTTTAGCCATTTCTAATCAGTAGATATCTTTGTTTCTATATCTTAATTATTACAGAAAGTGCAGTTTTCAAAAAAGAAATTAAAGCCCACTATAGACATATGAAAAAATGTTGTAAATCACTATTGATTAGAGAAATGCAAATCAAGACAACCTTGAGGTACCATATCACATCAGATTGGCTAACATGACAAAACAGGAAAATGATAAATGTTGGAGAAGATGTGGGAAAATTAGAACACTGACTTGGTGGAGTTGTGAACAGATCCAGCCATTCTGCAGAGAAGTTTTGAACTATGCCCAAAGGGCTATAAAAATGTGCATAGCTTTTGATCCTTCAATACCACTTACAGGGCTGTATCCCAAAGAGATCATAAAAATAGAAAAGGATCCACACGTACAAAAATTTTTATAGCAGCTCTTTTTGTGGTGGCCAAGAGCTGGAAATTGAGGGGATGCTCATCGATTGGGGAATGGCAGAGCAAGTTGTGATATATGAATGTAGGGGAAAACTATTGTGTTATAAGAAATGATGAACAGGCAGATTTCAGAAAAACCTGGAAAGATTTATATGAACTGATGCTGAGTGAAGTGAGCAGAACCAGGAGAACATTGTACACAGTAACAACCACAGTGTGTGATAACTAACTTTGATAGACTTAGCTCTTTTCAGCAATGCAAAGACTTAAAACAATTCCAAAAAACTCGTGATGGGAAAGTGCCATCCATATCCAGAGAAAGAACTATGGAGTCTGAATACAGAGCAGAGCAGACTATTGTCTTTTTTTGGTTTGTTTTTTTCTTTCTTTCTCATGATTCTTTCCATTTATTCTAATTATTTTATACAACATGACTAATATGAAAATATGTTTAATAGGAATGTCTATGTAGAGCCTATTTCAGATTGCATGCCATCTTGGGGAGGGGGGAGGAGGAGAGAGGGAGAGAAAATTTAAAACTTACAGAAGTGAATGTTGAAAACTAACAATAAATAAATTTATTTAAAAATTATTACACAAAGTGTTTTTATAAATAGTTTTGATGTACATGGGATTTTTCTTTTCATCTTTGACTTGCTTGGGATAAATGCTTAGCATTATGATATGTGTTAAAGAGTATGAATGTTTAAGTTTTATTTTTAACATAATTCCCAGTTGCTTCCAGAAAGGTTGGACCAGTTCACAGCTCCACCAGTTGTACAAACACCAATGTGCTTGGCCTTTCAAAACTCCTCCAACGTTACCTATTCCCATCTTTTGTGATTTTTGCCAATTTGCTACATGAGAGCAGAACCCTCAAAGCTGTTTTGATTTGCATTCCTCCTAATAGTAACTTTTTTCAAGGAAAATAAAAGATAGCAAACAATATTTTTTAGATTTCTTAGAGGTGAATTAAGAGAGAAGCAAGGAGGTTTATTTTGGTTAATTGAAGACAATTCACAAGCAATAATAGCTAGCCTTTGTATAGCACCTGCTGAGTATACCAGGCACTGTGTGAGGTAGATGCTATTATGTATCCACATTTCACAGTGGAGGATACTGAGGCAAGCAGTGGTTAAGTGAATTGTCAAAGGTTACATAGCCAGTAAGTGGCCTGAGATTGGATTTGAACTCATCTCTCCTGACTCCAGGCCCAGTGTTCTGTCTCCACTCAAGCACCTCACTACCCTCAAGATTCTCTTCCTCAGATGTTTTTCCAAAGATAATTTTCCCCCGAGAAAAAGCATGATTTACATATGAATTAAAAATATTTAGATTTGCTTGATCAGCGACTATTTCTTCTTCTGTTTTAAAATATGTGTGTTGGGTGGATATATATGGAGAGAGGGAGGGAGGAAGGGGGGGGGAAGAGAGAGAGAGGGAGAAAGAAAGAGAGAGAGAATTATCTTTTTACTATTCCTCACATTTAAGGAAGGTGACAATATCTTGAAAGGCTAGTCTTGGTTAAGTACAAATATAAGCAGCTAATTGTACTATTGAAGTCTAGCCAGTGAGGTAAAGTGTCACATCACGTCATAATGATCACAAATGCCTGTTAATTAGAACAGTAGAAATTGGTGAGATGAGTTATGAAAAAACTTGTTCAGTAAAATGAACAATATCTGCTTCCCTCTTTCCTTTTTCCATTCCCCCACCACAAATAGTTTGTTGTGACAGCCGCAGGATAGGATTATGCCATTCTGGAAGAGGTCTGATTACAGCTAAAAATAGACATGAGGATTGGAGATCAGGAAAGGAATATTAAACAATTGGAATTTTGTGAAAGACTGATGCGGCCTCATTGTAATAATTTCCCAAAAGGCACATTAGTAATGCTACTAAATACAGACTTTAATAGACTTTAATAATGTGTACTTTCGAGGCCTTATACACAAAGGAATAATGTATAAAACATTCATTATGGAAAATTGCTACCTTTTTTATTTAATAAGAAATCTGTTGAAACAAAACCATTCCACTGCCTATGGCATTATGTTCGTGGGTGTGAGCAGGATGAAGAATGATTGCCACCTTTATTTTTTCTTTAAGTTTTGCACCTCTTCCAAATCAATCAGAAGCTTGTTTTTCCTCTTTCATCAATGGAAACTGGTCCGTTTTTAAAAACCTGTTTACTGCTACAACTAGTGTTGATTGATTTCTCCTCTAAGTTTTCAAGTGTAAAAATAAGATTTTTCATGGACACGCTCTTCAGCCGTATCCTTATCTGTGTCCGTCCATCTGCATCTTCCTCCTCACTTGCCTAGAGGTGGTGATACAGTTGCTGGCAGAGGAGGGGGTGGGAGTGGGGGTGGGGAGCAGAATAAACCAATTAAAAAGGAATCTTAGTAAGCAACTCTGAGCAAGTCTTGCATTGGATTTCAATTTGATTTTAATGTGCTGCTGCTGAGAGCCCTGCTGTTGAGCAAGAGAAAAAAGTCAGAAGCAGATGCTTTTGGTAGAACAGTAGGGCATTTATAAATCTCTTTTAATGAGATAACATCATTAGAGCTGACAAAGTGCTGCAAATCAATACTTGTAATGGACTGCTGCTATCTTCCAAAAGTGTACTGATGTGGTCCTCCTGGACATTCAAACCTGCTGAATCATGGCTTCAAGAGTTATCAGTTATTGCCGTTGGGAGCTTTGTTCAGAGAGAATGGAATTATACCTCATGGACACCTTAAAGAAGGGAGAAGAGTACCACCTGGTTAAGTAGAAATGGCATAATGGATACAAGGGAACACCAGGCTTCAGTTCTCTCCTCTCCACCAGAACCTCTGATGAATACCATCTCCGTGATCCTAGCCATGTTGCTCAGCTTCCCAAGGGCTTTAGTCTTCAAGCCTGTATGTTGAAGAGTGGATTCCAAACTGCATTGTGGTAGAGCAAGTTCCTCCTCAATTTGGCTGTTCATTCATTTTAGCTGTATCCAACTCTTCATGACCTCATTTGGGGCTTTCTTGGCAAGGATACTGGAGTGGTTCTTGCCATTTCCTCCAGATCATTTCACAGATGAGGAAACTGAGGCAAATAGGTTTAAGTGATTTGTCTAGGGTCACACAACTAGTCCGTGTTTGAAGCCAGATCAGAACTCAGGAGTTCTTCCTGACTCCAAACCCAGTGCTCTCACCACTGTGCCACCAAGTTGCCCTCCTCCCCAATAGCCCCTTATACATCAGTTAAATCACAGGTCTAGTCCCTGTCCCTAACTTTTAGAAATCACCTAGGTCCGTTGCAAAGAGGGAATCTCATAGAAACTCAGAAGGCTGATCCCTCCTTCTCCTCCTCCCCATCCCCATTCCATGGCTATTTTGCTTGTCTTCTTCAAACGGCTGTCTCCTCTTCTCCATCCCCCTCTACCCACCCCCTTTCCTTTCTGCGTTCCTTGCTGGTTTCTTCGGAACACTGGTGTAATGTCAGCAACACTAATCATGTCATACCGTGGCACCGTTGACCCTGACATTCAGCAACAAAGGAACTCGAAGAAAGGGGTAAGAGATGAAGAAAGCAGCAGGAGGATAAATATGCAGACCAGAATTATTTTTATTATGACTAAAGCCTGTAGCCTCAGAATTGCTAATATTCTAAATAAAAAATGTGCAGGAAATTAAGTTGGGAGCAGCAGGATGAATTCTGATTTCGATTAAGAGTAGGATGGAAAGAACCTGGCTTGCTCTTTTATGCCTTGCCTTTTAAATTGCAAGGGGAAGCAAATATGGTGGTTATCATAACTTGAGGGTTTCTCTTCGACTGGAGAGAATGTTAAAACCTCTTTTTAACTTCCTTCATCCTCTCTCCCTTTTAAAATAATTACCAAAAATAAGTCAAGGTTTAATAAGGATGTAAGAACTATGTGTAGACAGCCTTGAGTTTTAGAATTTTATTCTCAGATTCCCATAATTTGTTAGGTGCATAAGGAGCAACCTCAGGGAAGGAAATCCATCGGTGAAGAGCCTGGTCTGGTCATAACTAAGCTGAGTCACGCTCCTTTTCAAACTATTTTATTCTCAGGTTCTTTTCCCCCCTGGGCTCTCATAGCATGTCTTTGTGGCAACAGGAAGAAGAAAATACCGTGAGAGTCCCAGTATTGTCTATTTCCTGGCAGGTAGAACCCACTAGTACCAGATCTCCTTTCTGCATCATGAAATATCTTGCTTGTGGGGCTACTTTCACCATGTGATAGAGCTTCTGGTGAGCAGCCCGACACTTGGAGAAGTCATGACCTGGAAGCTTGACACTTGCCACATTTCAAATGTGTTTTGAATTGAGATGCTCTGATCTAATTTGAGCTCTGAGCTCACTCTGAATCATCCAAACATTTCTATAAACACAGGGGACTCAGCTGCCAGTTCAGCTTTTGAGGTATTCTGAATTACAACTCTATTACTTAGTTAAGGAGATCCCGCCACATCTTTTTTACTTCCTGCAAGAAAGAGGAAATAACATTTAAAAGAACAACTATTTCTCTTACAAAGAGAGTAAGTTTTAATTTATTTTAGATGCCAGACTGAATTACCTAGTAATCTCTATTGAGACTGATAATAAATACACTACTTGGATTGTTTATTTGTTCAATGACATTTTACCTTAGAATACAGAGAGGGATAGCCTTTTCCTGCTTGGTTATAAAAGCAGAAAAACTGGATGGAAGATGGGGGGAAAAGCAAGTTTCAGCTATTGTAAGGAAAAAATTTCTACACATCAGACCTATCCTAAAGTGGATACCTCAGGAGGGCTAGGGAGTTCTCCGCTCCCTGGAAATCTTCAAGTCCAGGCTGATTTGCTTCTCATCAGTGATAGAGTAGAGAGCATTCTCGTTCATCTATGTATGATGGCCTAGATTGTTGGGCTAGATGGCAGCTGAGCTTCTATCTAGGCCTGGGATTCTGATTCAATTCCTTCACTCTATACTAAAACTTCCCAAATTTAGACTAATTTGGAGAAAGGCCCATGTGAATATATGTTGGTAGCATCTATTTAAAGAAATGTAGTTTCACTACTTTCAAATGCATATGGTAACTCAAACTAAGCTAGCAAAAGTATTGCCAAGTACAGATCCATGGGAGGCTATCTTAATGATAACTAAGAATGATTTGTAATTAGTATATCAATTGTCTGTGCCTCCAAAGGACCTGGCGATCTTAGTTTGTCCTCCCAACAATCTTAAACATTCTCCCTGTGAATTTTATTTACACTGTTAACTGGTGCTCTGAGTGAAGAAAAGTTGTGCTGAACCAAGGTGGAACTTGTCAAATCAAGGAAGTCCAAATTAATGACATTTTACCGTATGTTAGTATTTAACTTATTAAAAAACAGCCCTCTCTATTTTTGCATGGAAGCTTTTGATTCTCTTTTCAATGTCTCCTTAAGTATAACATGTACACACACCCTCCCCCAAACAAGTATAATTTGAGCAGAGGAGAATTGCATAATGAGTTTGCTGTGCTTATCTAGGTTGGCTAGACCCTTCTATTTAATTATAAAAGTCCTGTCTACATCAGGGTAGTTGTCGTTTCTAGGTTTCGTAAGTGATTGCTTTGTTTGTTCCTTTGCAGTTACAGTCAAAAGTCATGAATTCTTTACATTCAGAATTGCTAAAACCTTTGGGTTTAAAACCTGGTGAATGCTTAAGAAAACAACATAAAAAATGTTTCTGCTCCAGGTTTTATTGTTCTTGGAATAATTCGGTAAGACATTTCTCCAAAAATAAAGGAGAATTTTAATTCTATTTAAAATATACAAGTAGAACTAGGCTGAAGACTTGGTTCTTAACCTCGGACATGAGCACCATAGCCTTTATATTTGATTTAAGATTTTGGTCATAAGACATCTTGTAAAGAAACCATTCATTTAGGTTAGTTTATTTTATAGGGTTGCCATTTTATACAATGGCCAAAAAAATCGAATATGATACTGTATATAAATCATTCTTATACTTAAAAACATATATAGTGATCATACTTTGGGTAGGGGGTGTAGGAGTGAGAATCTCCCCTGTGATTTTATTGGTGTAAGAAACTCTGAATTGAGGAATCTCAATTCAGATAGAAAACTTAATAGACCTAGAGAATTGTTTAGGGCATTAAGAACATAAGCATATTGCTTGTGTTCTCACAGTCAATATGTGTCAAAGACTTGAGTGCAGACTATCTTGACTCCCAAGTCATCTCCTTTCCTCTATTTGATATATGCATCCTTCTTTGGTATTTGAGTGTTTTTTTAAATGGTGATGACTTTTGATTGTTTTAATATAAATATTAGTTAAAATATTTATTTTAGTAGTTATATTAGTACATCAGAGAATCATCTATATGATACTGTTTTGGAATTTAGAGTAATTTACCCAGAGTTAGGATGAGCCTTATGTTTTCTTTATCTCTGATAAGCTAAGATTGTAAACAAGTTCTCAGGATGGATGTTTCATACCTTCAGCCAATCAATTAAACAAGCATTTATTAAGCACCTAGCATATGTTTGTCACTGTGCTAAATACTAGAGATACAAAGACAAAAGTTAATCAGTTTCTGATCTCCAGAAGCTCACGTCCTAATGTTGGAAACAACATATGCATACACATTTTTGTTGTTTGTTCTTTGAGAGGACCATGACATCAGGGAGGACTGTGCAAAGTCTCCCAGCCTCACTCTCTTGGAACCATCTGGGTCCAGTGGCAAGATATGGATCAGGACAACTGCATATAGCCCTGCGTGCAGTGGGAGAACTTGTCCTTTCCAAGCTAAGGTCTTTCCCAGGTCCAGTTTGTCTGAGGCAATAGCCATTCAGTGATTAAAGCTAGGCAAGAAATGAGGCAAAGAACAGCCTCTTCTTCCTAATTAAAAAAAAATCAAGGTAATAGGTAAAAAAAAAGCAAGGTAATAGGAACTGGGAAAGAGGGGCTAGATCTAAAGAGTGATGTCAGAAAAAATTTTATGTAGTAGGTAGCATCTGGGTTGACTTCTGAAGGAAACTCTGGATTCTAAGAGAAGGTGGAGGCAAGGGTATGCATTCTAACACAGTGCTTTCACATAGTACGCTTTTGAACAAATGCTTATTGAATTGAATTGAAATTAATTAAATTCTTGCTAACAAGTGACTCCTAGATAACCAATTTGTCAATCAACGAGTATTTCTTAAGCACCTACTATCTGCCAGTTGCTAAGCTAGGTGTTATGGATACAGATAAAGAGAATGAAATAAGAAGCTTATATGAGACACAGAGAGACAGACACAGAGACAGGTTAGGGCAAGGCAAAAGAGGAGAGGGAGGGAATATGTATATAAATGGGTACAGCATAAATATAAAGTTGATAAATATAGAGGGTACAGGATAGTTTGGGAGAGAGGTCAGTAGCAGTTGGCAGATCAATAAAGCTTTCATGTAGAAGATGGTGCTTGGTTTATAGATGCATTTTGAAAACATTTTAACTTTTCTCGTAAGATAGTGTAGCTTGTGTTTTAACAACAAAGATAATTTAGAAATTATTTTCCTTTATTTTTGCTCTTAAGTTCCTTGCCACTATCTATTGTGTGCCTTTGCACAAGTCACTCAACTTTATCTAAGCTTCAGGTTCCTTGTCTGTCAGATGAGGAGTTCCTACTAGATGACCTCTAGGATCACTTTAAAATCTAAGATCTTGTGAGCCTGTTTAGCAGCAGGTAAAAGTAAATATGCAAATTGATGCTTCCTTACATGCTTTGGATCTGAAAGAAATCATAGTTTGGACCAATGGAAAATGACTCCTGTCTACATTATTGAATTTAACTGAAATTTGGAGTATGTCTATGTACAACTTTTCCATTAGATGAGTGACTTGCACATAGCAGACACTGATAAAATACATTAGGAGAAGATATATCACTTATATCACATAAAGAGATGATGTACATTTTCCCCTTCTAACTGCCTTCTGTTAATGCTACTTTGGCATTTTTATTGGTGTGTCACGTACTAGATTGGTAATGCTAATATTGCTTGATTACATTCATTTTGACCTTGTGTTCTCTCTATTGTCAGCATGTGATGCCACTGGACTGCCATCTCCTGTGATATTTTTTCTCAAAAATTAGCTGGACTGAAAAGATGTGGACCCTACCATTCAGCAAATAAATGAATGAGATTATGAGAAAATTAATTTATCACAGCTCCTCTTCACTAGGCCCTAATGGAAATAGTGTTGGATTTACTACTTCTAATACTTGGTTCCAATATTATTAGACCCTATCTATAGTACTCTGTTTAATTCTAAGTGGTGTTTTCAAAAGAGCATTGGTAAAGAGCATTGGAGCACATCCAGAGAAATTTTGTGAAGATTCATTAAGGGATACCTAAAGAATGATCAACATTTAGAAGACAGATTGGACTTAGCTTACTTGGCTCAAGCAGGCAGCACTAGGACCACTAGGTAGAAGCTCCTGGTTGATTTTGGTTCAGTATTGACATTAAGAGCTGCCTGTAAATTCTAATAAAATGAAATCTCCTTGAGATCAGGGACTATGTCATTCTTGTGTTTGTTTACCTAGCACCTAGTGCAGTAACAGTAGGCACTTAATAAGTTCTTAAAAATGGACTGCAAAGTTATATGAAATACTGGTTTTCACTGACAGTCTTCAAAAGGAAAAGTCACTATGTGCAGAGGGGAGGAATGGAAAGGAAAGGAAATAAGTATTTATTTAGTACCTAATTTATGCTAGGCACTGTGCTAATTACTTCACAAGTATTGTTTCATTTGATTCCCCATCCCCACAACCTTCGGGAGAGGTGGTGTTATTATCCTCATTTACAGTTAACTGAGGCAAACAGAGGTTAAGTGACTTACCCAAGATCACACGCTAGTGAACTGTCTTAGACTGGATTTGAACTCGGGTCTTCCTCATTGCAGGCCCAGCTCTCTATCCACTGTATAACCTAGCAACCTCCGGTGGGAACTTAGTGTCAGGCAGTGGACTTTAAAATGATCTTTGAGCCTTGAGCTTCTGTAAGTTTATGGAGGGAAGACGATTAAATCGCTGCACTTCTTCAGCGCTTTAGTCGGAGGATGTGAGAATGAGTTACTCTGCTGTTTGTACTTTTTTAAGCATCTTATTCCTCAGGAATAAAAAAAAACCACTCATTTTATGGGTTTCCAGAAATGCTCATTAAAAACAATAAAGCAATGTAGACATTTACCTATAAGAGTAGTCATATGTACATGTAAATATATAATAAGAGCTACTATGTGTAAGGCATTATGCAAAGCACTTTATAAATATCTCATTTGATCTTCACACAACTCCAGGAGTTAAGTGCTATTATCATCCCCATTTTACAGATGAGGAAGCTGAGGCAAATGGCAGTTAAGTGACTTGCCCAGGGTCACACAATTAGCTTGTTAGCGTCTGAGGCTGGATTTGAGCTTAGATCTTCCCGGCTCCAAGTCTGGCACTCTTATCGACTGTACTACATATGTCCTATTAATCAAAGATTTTTTTAAGAAACCATTTTTGTTACAATTAAATTAATATTTACTGTGTTAGTATGTATCTGTTTGGCCTATGTGTACTTCACCAAGTCATGTATCCCAAATTCTAATGAAAACTAGAGCATTATAATGCTATTTCCTTTGTAAATCTTGTGGAAAGAAAACAGCCATAGGTAATATATTTTGTCTTCTGACTACCATAAGCACTCAGGTTTAAGATCTGTTCTCTGAGAGCAAGTACTCAATTGAAAATAAGCTGTGGGAGGAAATATGTAAGACTAGCCCTTGGAAACTGATAGGGTTTTGTTTGTTTGATGGTAGTAGTGGTGGTTGTTTTGAAATATAAGATAATACACAAAGGGTTAACTATTCCTTAGTTGTATAGGTTGGAAAAAAATAAGACGACCTAATATTTGAAAAAGGGAAGAAAGAGATTAGAAGTTGTTCTTCATTTAGAGTTGGTTGATCTAAATTGAGCTAAGCAATCTGAATGATTCTGTATAGTTGTATTTAAATTTTTCTGTAGAAAACTAGCCTTAAAGGAAATGTCTTCTGAGTGTTTATTTTGTATTCTAATTAGAAGGGGTAATAGACTCCCAGTATCTACTATAGAGTCTAATTGGCTTTCATGGTGTGAGGAGTCATTACATAGGAAGTTAAAGAACAAAAGTGTACCCACAGAATTTTAATTTAGAAGTAATTTTTTTAAAAAAATCTCATCCCTCAAGAGTTACCATATAATAGAAGAGATGGAAGTGTATAGAAGTCTTCCCAGAAAGCAACCCACACCGAGATGATTTGTAAATATGTTAATAATGACAAACAATGGTATCCTTGAGAATTATTTGAGGGAAGACACCAATATCAGTGGAATTAATGTATAACAAAATTATAACACACTAATGGCAAACAGCACAATGGTAGCCTGTATGGCTTCTGGAAGATGATTAGTGATGATAAAGTTCAAAATAAGAAAAGAAAGTTTAATTTTTGAAAAAGATGGCGAATAAGAAAGTAAGATGTTTCCAAGATGTGGATCACTACTATGGAGGACCAGAATCATAAATCTATATTCTACAACTCTTGGGCAGATAGAAATGTGGACTATCCTTGACTGATAACCCATTTCCTAAAGATCATCCAGTGGGTCTTTACACTAATTCTGTTACTTACCAAGCAATCTCAGTCTCAGTCTGATTTTCCAAATTGACTTTCCTTCTGTGATGAGAACAAATTAAGCAGCTGATGGACACAGTTCTTCTAGTCTGCTTGTTGATTTAATTTCTTGGTAGAAATTAATAAATTGGCATTTATATGGGTTGGAGTTGGTGTGAAAATTGCCCTTAATACCTGATCCACCTCTGACCTGGACCAACAGATTTGGGTATTGAATGTACAAAATTGGGAAGCAGCCATCCTGAACTTTCAGTGACCCCACTAAGACACAGACACTCAGTAAGGATCTTCCTAAAACAACCAAAGAGCGAATCTTCCACCAGTTCATTAAAACAGCAAATGCTGATGAGAATGTATTAGCTTCATGGTTTAACTTTTGTCCTATGGGCTAAATGTTTGGGTGATAATTTTACTGGTAGAAAACAATGTTTTCATGTAACTTAGGAAAGGAAAAAGTATCAAACCGTGCAGAGTACTCTTTCTTAAATACTGTTAACCTGATTTATTTTTACTTTGACAGATACTTCCTTTCAAGGGGTGCTTTCCACAGACAGATTTTCATTGTGCAATAGGAGGAGGAGGGGAAAAAACTTGCTAAATTTTGCCTCTAGGTTTCTTCCAGGGTTTTAAGGTGACCACACCCAAGCCTCTGCTGATGCCATGTTCTTGATGAGAGAGTTGACTTATTACATTAGTAAATGATTCTGTATTCCCACAGGAGGTTTTTCATTGGTAGGATTATAATATGTTTTTATAGCTCACACACTGTTTAATGTAGAGAAAGACAGACTCTGTGTATCCAGTAGGTTCAGATTTGAAAGTAACAAGTTCAGATCCATGTGTCCCATGCTTGTAACTTAAGATCTCAGTATCATGATGAGTCAGAGGGTCTCTATGTTTTAGGTGTATGTTTCAACTTGACACCCCTCCACCACCCCCCACCTTCAACATTTAACGTCCCTTAATCTCTTTTATCCCCACTCTCAAAGAAATGATTGATTTTGGCCAACCTTATTTTGATAGGTATAGCATAAAATAGATTTAAAGACTGTTTCTAATTATAACTCACATTTGTATAGTTCTTAAGGTTTATGACACACTTTCCTTACAACTGTCTTATGAAATAAGTGGTGCAAGTGTTATTTTCACCCCTTGATAGATAAGAAAACTGAGGTTTTCATAAGTGACTTTGTGCTGGTCACAAAGCTAATCAGCGCCTGAAGAAAGATTCAAATGCAGGTCTTTTTACACTTAAGTATAGAAAGCTTTGAACTTAGTCATTGTGCCTCTTCCACCCTGACACAAAATAGCAGCAGATAAATGCGTTCAAATGGGCTTCTCTTAAGTGACTACATTCGTTGAAACCTATAGTTGATATGATTATGGGTAGATAGATCTAGAGTTGGAGGAGATCTCAAAGTCTGTCTAGTCTAATGCCTCCTACCTCTCATTTTATGGATAAGGAAACTGAGGCCCAGGGACATTAAGGCAATTCTTAAAAGTCACACAGGTGATAAGTGTATTTCTCCAGAATGACTTCAAAATTTACAACAGCTTTGGTAGTATTTGGGTAACTGGGTTGCAGGTAGTACCGGATATTTTTTGAATGCTTCAGGGTGCCTAAAAAGCATCACTAGCACAAAATTACCTCATTTATTATGACACTTGTACTCTTGTAGAGACTTGGCTCTCAGAGCTATTGGTGTTTTGTTTCTCCAGTAGAAATCTCTTCTGTCTCTTTCCTTTATCTTGGAATAGCTTTGAGATATCAATTAATGTAGAAACTAAACTATGCTGTTCTTCCTAGAACTGAGCCATAATGGATATCTCTACCTTCCATTTTCTATATGTTGTACATCACCATCTCTGTATATATACAGTTATGCTCTAGGATAGGTAAAGTATTTGATAACGTATGTTTTTAAGTGGGGAACATAGGCATATGTGAATCACTGCTGACACTAAGAAATTCAGGCATAGCTATCCAGAGCAGCAACAACAGAAAGCCAGATGCTTTTTTGATCATTATCATCACAAAGAATTTATTAAATTGTTGTATGTGTTTGTGACCATGGTAGAAGATAACATAGCTCCTAATATCTAGTCACCTGTATGTTAATACGGAAAACAAAAATGTGGACCAACCTAAATCATGCAAATTCGCTTATATCCAAAATAGATATTTAAGGAATTCCATTCTCCGCCTCCCCCGTGTATGCTTGTAATATTCTTCAGGTGGTTAAAATTACTCTCGAGCCCATGTAACTTATCACCAGATGCTATCCTCTAAAGTGATTTAAAAAAGAAAAGTCAACTTGTCATTTGAAACACTCAAATACACAAGAAATCAAAGGGCAACTGATACTGTTCACCAGTTCCCCCCCCCATACGCTCTCTCTCTCTCTCTCCCTCTCCCTCCTTCCTTCTCCCTCTCCCTCCCTCCCTCTCTCTCTCTCTCTCTGTCTCTCTCTCTGTCTCTGTCTCTCTCTCTGTCTCTGTCTCTCTCTCTCTCTCTCTCTCTCTCTCTCTCTCTCTCTCTCTCTCTCTCTCTCTCTCACACACACACACACACACACACACACACACTTTTTGCTGTGAACAAGAGCTATTGTTCACCTAAAGGGGAAACTTCCCCAACTTTATATGTTTCCTTAAGCAGGATCTCGACCCCATGTATTCCATTTGCACTTATCAGAATCCATGCACACATACACTTTTGTTTATAGAATTCTTCCTGATAATCAAGCCACTGGGTGGGTTCTGGAGAACTGCCCAGCTGCATACCATGAATGCCCACTGACATTTAGTCTCTAATGGCTAATGGGGTGCATTTAACTCTCTCAGTAGACTTTGTCTAGTCACCTTGTGTTTTTACTGACTTCAGAGCCATCAGCACACACATGCAAAATCACACACACATGCATACATTTTTCTTTATGTGTGCATTCAGATGAAAGGACAAGTTAGTAGACTATGCATTATGGAAGAATTGGAGGTCACATGTGGAAATTATTAACCTCTATGCCCTGCCCCTCAGCCACATCAGAAAGTGCTATATGATCCCACATAACTTTCTGATTACTGCAATGTTGCTCAGATTTGGATGGGGGATGTTTTAGGAGGAAGAAGGAGTATTGAGGTGGTAGAAGATATCACAAATGACTTCTAAAGGAATCCTAGAAGTAAAGTCCATTCTCCTAAGATGTGATTGCATTGTGCCTTCCCCATTTCTGCTCAGAGGAGCAAATTCTCCATCTCCTGTCTTGAGTTCTGGCCCCCTCTCCCTTTCAAAGGGCCCACAGTAGCCTAGCTCTCACTGTTACATCTGGCCTCTTCCACTTCCCTCCAGTTTCTGTTCCATGTGAAGTGTGGGCAGCAAACAGAAAATAATCTGAACAGCTGTGGTAGCCCCAGATGAGTGTTGAGAGAGAGGACCAGGAGAGAAGGGCTATAATAAGCTAGTAAGAGTGTGTATTTGTGTGGGAATAAGGTTTGGTTTGAATCAGTCTTATCTCTGGAAACACCATTCTCTTTTTAGTCCCAAAGAGATTTTTCTTCACTCTCTTCTATTGTATGTACTTTTTATATTCAAAAAACTAAAGAGAACTTTTACTGATAATCCTACAGCAGTAATTTTTTTCTTAAGAAAAGGAGTTAGAAGAAGAAAGAATGTTAAAGTACCATTTGGTCTATTTACAAATATCTACTCTATCCATGTTTCATTACTTACTCAGAGCTTTCCTGCCTGGCACAGACTGAAATGATATCATTATCTAGCTTACTATTTCAACAGTTCCAGGAACATTGCTCCTATAGGTCAGGGTACTTGGTTTCACATAAACAACTCGTAAGAGTTCCTTGTAATTTCAGAAAGATGGGCAAGAGGAGAAAACCACAAGTAGACAAAGGATGAACTAGTGACATCCTTCTTTTGCTCAACATAGATGTAAAGGGAAGGGAGTGTGCTGCCATAACCTAGGGTAGAATATATTACTTTTTTCCGATTGCCCCTAAATTGTGCTGCATTTGTTTTTTCAGTAGACACCTTCCAGCTCCTCTGGGAGACCACGAGGTGCATGCTTAATTGCTTCATGGATGATGTGAAGTCTTGGAATGCAATCCAACCATCACTCATTAACTAGCTCAACTTATTAAACCTTGACAGCCAGCAGAACTGACTCAGACACCCTTGACTGCCGGCAGCTAATAGAAGCCTGGGATTGAGCAATGCCTGCGGAGTGGAATGAGTGGTGGACTGACACCACCATCATCTATTTGAACTCATCCTTCAGCAAGGCTACCAAAGTTGTAGAAAGATAGGAAATTATGTTGCTAATTGTTCTTCCTTGCTTTCTAGTGTGTTTTGTTTCATGTGTGGGTGTGAAGCAAGTAAGAACTACGGTTGGTAGGGGGAACAAGGAAAAGCTCATGACAAATCCATTCATTAGGATCCTGCCTGTACACATTTATTGTCAGGAATAATCTATTCAGCTATTAAGACATTTTGTCCTAGTTCAAGACAGTCATGTCCATGATTAAATGAAGAAAAAGTGTCTCATTTTACTTACTGAACAGGCATAAATATTAATGAATAACCTTGGGCTCTGGAGTCTCCCTTGTAAATTACCTTGAACCAGAAAATCACATGACAGATATATTCTATAGTATATGATAGGTATAGTGCTATATTCTGATATGGAATATTATTACATGATATATTAGTACTGTAGAATAGCTTGAGGCTCACCACTGTCATTACTGCCACCACCACCACCATTATCAGTTTGCATGTGGCACTTTTTAATTTTCAAGGTGCTTTGCATTATCTCGTTTGCTCCTTCTGACAATCCTGTGAGATAGATATTCTTATTATATATATTTTGAAGATGAGGAAACTCTTCATAAGCTAGTGGATAGTTTGGCCAATGTACATAGCTCCTGAGGTCAGAGGCAAGGTTTCTGGTCTTCCCGATTCCAAAGCTAGCCTTCTTTCACCTATGCCACGTTGCCCATCTGCCTAAAGTCATTCACTAATGACTAAGTCATTAACCTAAGGATTCCCAGGGATGGGTGTACCCAAGCTGTTATAAATTCATGAGAAGTATCTGATTAATCCTGGTTGTTTTTCTAAATCAGCACACCTTCAGGTAGGAGCAGAGAGTCATACTGGGCTGCCACATACAAGGAGTAAAACTATCTTCGTGAAAGTTCACTAGGGATTCAATCAGGTGAAACATAGTTTCCAAATTGGAATCCAGTGAGGACATTGAAGTTCAGGGTAGTCATCTTAAGAGTGTGCAGGACAGGAGTTTGAATCTCAGCTTTGACATTTAGTAAGTATGGATGAATAGATTATTGAGCCTTTCTGAGTCCCAGTTTCCTCAACTGAAAAATGAGGATGATAATATTTGCTCTACCTACCTCGAGGGTAGGCATTATATAAAATATTATATAAATCTAAGTGGTTATTATCATTTAAGGAGAAAGGGAGATTATGTATATTTAAAATGTGTGTGTGTGTATACACACATTTGCATATACATTTAAGTGGAGAAAGCACAAGAATATGCATATGTCTTGATGACTTATATTTTTCTCTAAAATACCTTTCTTTTCCAATCCTTTCTCGATACCCTATTACCATCCAATGCTTGGTGGTTTGGAATTATTTAAGGGAAAATAAATTATGTAATCCACCACCTAATCATTCCCTTTATGAGGTGAGATAGGACTTCTTCCAAGTTGCAAATACCTAGAGTCAATCCATAGAGTAAGCCCATTTGCTTTAACTGCCATGTGAAGCTACTCTCCCTCTTTCCGTTTCTGTGCTAGGCCAGTACCATAGGCAAAATAAATTTCATAACTAAAGGCTCTTTAGTGGAGAGATACATAGTCTCATGTATATACCAGTGGAAGGACGATGGTGCTCCAGATCGGCACCTTTTCTGCAACTTGCCTGGGACACTAAGAGATTAAATATCTTGCCTAGGGTCATACAACGAGAATGTGTCAGAGTGGGCACATATCCAGGTCTTCTGCCTTTAAGGTAGGCTTTTTACCCAATATGCCACACCATCAATATGCTCATATTAATAAAATTCCTTAGAATTGTCAAAGCACTTTCATACATAGTATCTTATGGCAGATGTCGTCCAAGTTTTACAAAGACTGCTTGAGACTTGTATTGTGATTTGCCCTTGGACACAAGGCTAACAAATGACTGAGTCAGGATTTGAATCTAAGTCTTCTAATTCTAAGTCTGGCGCTGTTTCCATTGTGCTGTCTCCCTAAATGAGTTGTCACTGAATCATGCAGAAGAGTAAATTTATAGGATCATAGAGATCATTGGAAGGAATCATCTTGTACAAAGGTGTCCAACTTGGCCCTGGGCCTCAAGTGACTGCAAAATTGTCAAGTGGACCTGAACTAGGTAAAAATATAATCAGAAAATGTTTAATAAAATAAAATTTAAAGTATAGTACAACATAGATAATGTTAATTTGTGCCTTTCCAAGCCAATATGTGGCTGAAAGGGATCAGTTTTTATTGGAGTTTGATGCCACTGATCTGGTACAATAGATCAGGAAACTGAGGGGTAGAGAAACGAAGAACCCTTGAAGGCATATCTGATCTTCTAGCTTCGAATCTAGCATGATTGCTACTGTTTACTCATTACCTTTAGATTACTGAGCATAAATTAAGGAGAAATATACCTCAAATCTACTTCTCACCACTTGTGGAATATATGTAGATTAAGAACCTTTTTCAAAGTGATTAGTATCTTCAAAGAAGCATATGGACTCACTTCTGAAAGAGTAGAACCCTTCCCTTTTTCCTCCAGAGTCATTTTCCTGTCAGACTACATTATTTCTCATTTCACAGAAGCCACATGTGGCCTTTCTTTCACCTACATTTTTAACTCAGATGACTAACTAGTAGGTCAACTAAAAGGGAATCTTAAGAGATTTGTTTAGTTAATGAGAATGAAAAGAGGAAAATATCCTTTATCTTCTTTGTCTCTATTACCAGGAGAGGGCAGTAGCTGAAATAGATATTTATCTAATCCTGCCCCCCCCCCCCGGCTTTATTTTTTACATATTCAATCTTTTTTACTAGGTATACATTTGACATTTTTTAAACGTTCATTTCATTCATTAATATTGCTTTCTTGACCCTGACATCTTTACTATGGGCATATTAATCTGATTTCATCAGCAATGAGTTTCCTAGGACACTGAGATAAGACCCCCCCCAAAAAATTAAGAATGTCATGTAAAAAGCCTATTTGATGAACTATAAGAAAACTGCCCAATACTGTTTAATTGGGGGGGGTGCAGGAGGGGGAAGAGTGAGCACTGTTCTGTCTGGTTATCCCCCAAAGAACATTTCTCTAGGTCACAGGATTTTGAAAGCTCTCTATCAGTATTCCCTGATGGACCTGTGCTAGTCTAGCTGACAGAAATGACATGTAGGGAGTCTGAAAATGTCTACAAGCAACAAACCACAGAGTAATGCTCTCTTCCACAGTTTCTATCTGTGCCCCTGCCAAGAATGGCCCCAAGCTGCTCTACATTTTTCTAGCCAAAGCAAAAATTGAATGAGTTGAACTGTAGCTCCTGAAATATGAGAGAAATAACAGGCAGGATCATTACCCACCACAAAATTTCCAGGTACCATATTTTTAGTAGAAATTGAATTGAGTGGAGAAGTCGAAATTATTTTTGTTTCTCTTTCTCCAAAAGGAATAACTTTCTCTTTGCTGCTTTTTTTGTGGATTGGGGAAAAGTGGTTGCTTAAAATCATTAGCCTAAATCTGGGGTTCTTAGCTGTGTGTGTGTGTGTGTGTGTGTGTGTGTTATGCTTCCCTTTAACAGTCTAACGGAGTCTTCTCTCAATAATGTTTTTAAATAGTTGAAAGAGTTGCCAAAGTTTCAGTTAGAGGTTTGTGAAAATAATAATGTAACTTTTCCCATCCAAGTTCGTAGATCCTTTGAAATTTGTCTGTGGACCCCCCCCACCGCAGGTTAAGAACCAGTGGAAATGGGAGGAACCAATTTTAATTTGCTTTGTGCCCTCCATAGCTGATGGGAAAGTAAAACCAATGGTCCTTGGATAGTCCCAGTGGACGCAAGCAAATGAAAACTCTTCCTTGAGAAATATTTAAATCTTTTTATTTGTTAGAGGAACAGCTGTAAAACTCAACTGTTTGTTTGTAACAAGCTGTCTGTTGGAGGAATGATGTGTATGTTTAGATACAGTATATTAATATCCAAAACATTGTTTTTAAATAATAGTAAGGTAGGTGGCAGAGGATGGACCAAGGCCAGAAAATTCAATTGGAGCTAACATTTCATCCTCTCGGAGGTTTGAGGGAAGACCATGGCTAACTTGACATTTCCCCAGGAAGGAGGGTGGAGATTTTGTTGGTATCACACCCTTCACATTATTTAAACATAGGGTTTTTCATTTTATTTTCTATGTAGAATGCTTCTGAACATGTCCTTTCTGTGACTGTTTGGTGTGCTGCCACATTGTTTGACAAAGATCTGGGAGCAGGGAAGGATTAGCTTCTGTTCTGGAGGAAGTGTAAAATGACTTTTCTTATTCCTGATGAATATATATGTCTATGTGTATACATATGCACATAGATGTGTATATGTATGTTTGTATGTGTATAGGATTTGGGTAGTTTCCTAAAAAATGCAACTTCAGGCCTGGATCAGATCATTTTTTTAATGATCAGAAGTGCAGATCTTTAAACTCAATAACTCTTTTCCCATTAAAGTATAAAATCGAACTCATTGTTTATGAGGATCTTTTGCATGTGGATCCCTGACCTGGGTACCAGGAACTTAGCCAGACAGAAAAGGCACATGGCTCTCCTCTTAGTCCTGGGCTTAAGAAATGAGCAGTATATTTTACCAGAAATATATGCAGGGTTTAAATTAGATGGAGCCTCATTTCATCTACTTCAGATTGCTTTAGACCCTGTATACGTTTTTTCCCTTCTTTTTTTATATTGTACCTGGGGTGAAATCCCAACTTTACCATTTGCTACCTATGTGACCTTGGGCAGATTACTTAATCCCTCTGGGCCACAGTTTCTCATCTGTAAAATAAAGGAATTGGACCATTACAGTTTCTTCCAACTCCAGATCTCTGATCCTGTGAATTCTAAGGAGCCTAAAAGCTAGTCGGACTAGTTGGGGCATATGGAGGAGATGGGGTTATGACTAAGAATCATATCAATGGGAAGGTAAAGAGCATCATAATTCAAAGGTAACCAGCCTTTTGGAGTGTTAATATGTCTTTTTAATGTCAACATTCACAGATCCCTGCGCAATAGTAATTGTGTTATTAATATCCATTAATTGAGGAAATACACAGTGACAGAACCTATAAGTTAAGAAATTATTTTAAATAAATTTATCTTATGAATGATTACTGCATCTATATATATTTGAAAATAGCATTACATGTGTATGTGTATGACATTTATACTCCATGTACAGAAGGTATGTTTGCTTGTTTAAAGGACACAGATTCAGGATATCTTGTAGAAACACACACACACACACACACACTCTCACAAGACACACACACACACACTCTCACAAGACACACACACACTCACTCACACACACACACAGACACACACATCCAAGGGGTCTATCCCTATAGGTTGGGGAACCACTGCAATAAATGAAGTAGTATGGAGGAGAAGAATGGCTTCCATTCATATCTCTTATCCTTCTCACTTGTCTTACCCCTTGAGTTCCTAATGCATTTTCTGGTTCCTAAATGTCCCCTGAGGCTTCTGCCCACCTACTTTGGTTTACCCTTGATATTTTTGTCCTCCTGCTTCCTAGCAGCCTGCCTGATATTCTGGTTGCCTTAAGTGCCAGAATTCTTGTGGGCCCAGCCTTTCCTTTGCCTGCCCTACTTAACCCTACCCTTTTGTCCTCGAGTGCCTCTTGACTCTTAACCATTCCCAGTCTGCTCTCCAGTGTGCTCCAGGCTTCAGCTCAATATCCTAGATCTGTGCCCCACAACCTCACAAAGCCCCAGCCTAAACTTTCTCATGTAGTTGAAAGTATAACATTAAAAGATTTTTAAAAGTTGAATGACATGACTAAAGTGGCAATTTAAAAATCATTAATATATGTTGGATTGGGATGAGTGAGAGAATTGAGAGACAGAAACCAGTTAGAAGAGAGCCCGTTAAAATATAAAATGATATGTATGTGGAATTGTGGGATATTAATGGAGTGGAACTATGGAACTAGAGTTAGCAAAAATGAATAAACAAGATTTGATTGAATGGTAATAGAGGGAAGACAGAGGAAAGAGTAGGGCAAAACCCTTTTAAAAATAAATCTATATAGAACTTTATGGTTTACCAAGAATTTTCTTTACAAAAAAAAAAGCTGTTTAAATGAAAGTATGATTTAAACTAGAATGTATCTCTAATTACACTGTTAACTGCTTTTAATGCTTTTGTGAAGGGATATTTACTGAGGAGACATAGCAAGAATATCTCCCCCTAATACCTGGGGACACGCTGTCACCTATGCCACCTATATTACCTCAGCCCCTAGGGAGAGTGCTCTGAAATTTAAAATGTTTTCTTCAAAGCATTTGTTCCCACCAAGTTCACCTCCAAATGTGGCATAGCCCCTCCATAAGTGAAGCATCTAGGCTGTTGCTGGGATGGGTCAAGCATGTCTTTCTTCAGAGCTTCTGTTGTTGCCTTACCATCGCACCGTGTAAATCCTGGCATGGACCCCAGCTCTTAGACTTAAAGTGCTTGTCATTCTGACCTTCCAAAGAGAGTTAGAATTCCATAAATGTGGAATATTGCATGTGATAGGTAGATTTTTTTCAGTGTGTTGATTTAATTTTATTTAAAAGAAATTATCTTCTTACTCTTTTTTTAAAGTTCTTTTTTATAGAAATAGATCTGAGAGAAGGGTAGAAGAAAATACAAGGGGAAATGCAGGCAATGTAAAAAAACATCAGATACCAATAAAAATCTATTTTGTAAAAAAAAATTAAAAGAGGAAACCTAGCATGGCTTCCAGGACATTAAAAAGACATTAAAATTCTACTGTACTCTGACTTGGTCGAATCACATCTGAAGTATGGTTTTTAGTTGTAGGCAACATGGTTCAGAAACGACACTGATTAACTGAAGAAGGCAGCCAGGATTCTACCATGTGAAGGTCAGTTGGGGGCACCAGAGATGTTTAGCCTACAGAACAGAAGCAAGGGAACAGAAGAGCCATTTTCAAGTATTTGAGGGGCCATCATTTGGGAGAAGGATTTGCTTTTTTCCATTTGGCCCAAGAGGGCAGATGTTATGGAGGAAACACATTCAGATTATAATGAGGGCAAATTATACTTGAGGTTCTAAGGAAAAAGATCCCCTGAAAAGTACAACTATCCAAAAGTGGAATGGACTGACTTAGAAGGTTTTTACTCACTGGAGGTCTTTGAGCAGAGTCTGGAAGACCATTTGTCAGATATATATAGTCGTGAGAATTATTTTCAGGTATGGGTTGAATTTAGGAGTGCAGCACTGGTGGTGCGGTGGATCGGAGACCAGGCCTGGAGTCAGAAAGATCTGAGTTCAAATGTGACCTCACCAAGGGCAAGTCACTTAACCTCCTCTGTAAAATGGGGAGACACTGGAGATGGAAATGACCAACCGCTCCAGCATCTTTGCCAAGAAAACCATGTCATGGGGTCATGTGGAGTCTGATATAACCCAACAACAGTTAGATGGTTACTGAGCTCCCTAAAATTCTGTAATCAAAATATATCCATGCCCCCTTTGTAATGGCTTGGGTTATCTTAAGTGAAGCCACAAACCTTCCTTTATTTGAGTAAAAATGTGCCAAATAAAGGCCTGTTGCTGTCATCTTCTGTTGGTTGATCTATCTCTTTTGTGCAAATCTCTTAAGTCCTCAAAAGGCAGATGCACCAGAGTGAGACAATAAAGACTGTGTGACAGCAGAGCACTCTTGGTGGCCGACAAAATTCATACAGTTGTTGGTTTCTTTCTTTTTTTTTGCTCGTCTTGTCATGCTCAGAATGGGGAAGAATACCTTCTATTTCACCCTAATTACAGTTATTGCATATTTTCCATCATAATGAGACACTACTATTTGTTTTTTTTTTTATGTTTGATTTACCTGTTACCAACATCTCATTTGTCCATCAGCCTAATTTGTCTTGCAGGGTAGTGTGTTTAATCTTTTTATACTAGTGGTTGTGAAAATGAAAATGAAAATGTTGGTCTACATTTAGACCAGGGTTCTTATCTTTTTTTATGTCATAGACCCCTCTGGCAGTACGGTGAAGCCTATGAACCCCTTCTCAGAATATCTTTAAATACATGAAATAAAATACACAGAATTGTAAAGAAAATTGACTTATATTTAAATACAATTATCAAAATATTAGAAAAATGAGCTCCTGATTCTCAGGTTAGGTATCTCTGCTTTAGATACTCTCTTCTTCTGAAGTTCTAGGAGATGGAGGATTACACAAAATTGTAATTGGCATCAATATATAATTTTCCCAAAGAGGAGCAAATAGTGGAATTTTCCCCTTGATTATTAAAGTAGATGGTCCAAGAGAACAATTGATAAAACACATTTCCTTCTTTTCAGTAAAAAGATTGGGGAGGGCACCTATGCGTGCAAAATTTTATATGTATCACTGATTTGTTCGTCATTTTTTGAATTTGCTTAACTGTTTTGGGTGGGGAGGAAAGGTTCATTTTTCATTTAAAAATCAAAAGACATTGACAACAAAAAAACAGCAAAAATAGTAATGATAAGAATACATCATATATATTATGCTTCAAAGCTAATGAAGAATTTTATATACATTATGTCTGTCATTTGATTTTTTTAAAGTATCAGAAGAGAAGAGGATGGTAGAATTTGTTATAAGAATCATTGGTGATGATGGTTATTAGAAGTAAATTTGGAGAAATGAGGTGCTGAGTGGACAAGAGAGGCATTAGATAAACTTGCTCTGTGGTCTACGGGGGAAAACAGCTATTGACTTCTCAGTAGTCATTGGTAAAGGTACATCATCCATGGGACAACGCTTCTTATCCTCAGTAATTACAGAACTTACCCTGAGGAATCAGCATTAGTGCCTGGCTTTAAAAAATTATCATCTTTCTATCCCCACAGTGTTACTTCAGTGATTATAATCATAACTAAGGCATTATTCAAAATATGAAATGTTATTACAGAAGATTTCATCAGAAAGGTCTCGGTATTACAGCACCAGTCCCATAAAATTAGATATAATTTTTAACATTCTTTATACCTAAAAGTTTGTTAGAACTTAAATATTAAAGAAGGCTGAGAGAAAATTGTAATATCTACAGAAAAGTCATCTTTTGATGCTGGTGAGGAGACTGTAGGTTTTAGTCTTCCCCAAATATCCTAGCATCATGGAAACTGAGTGAAAGTTGCAAAGAGAGAAATTTAGGCTTGGTATCTGACAAGAAAAGGTTATTCATGAGTGAAATGGTCTGTCTCTGGAGGTAGTGGGACCTATACGTCCTTGGAGGTCTTCAGATTACGACTTATTGTTATATATTGTAATAAAGATTGCTTTTCTGGTATAAGTGGAACTACATGACTGCTGAGACCTCTTCTAAGGTTAAAATTAGATTATTCTGTGGAATTTTTAAAGTGGAATGGTGTGATCCTCCATACGCCATAAATATACTGAGTACAAATGAAGTAGAAGAGGTAATATGCAAACTAAAAAAACAGAGATTAACTATGATTCATTGTATAGAAATCATAATAATTAGAGCATTTACATAGTACTTTATGGTTTATAAATATTGCTTGGTTCTCACAACAACCAGTAAAGGTTATCCTTATTTTACAGATGAAGAAATTGAGGCAAATGGGTTAAATGATTTGCCCCAGGGTCACACAGCTAGTAAGTATCTGAAGCTGGATTTGAATTCAGGTCTTCCTGACTCTGGGTCCAGTGTTCCCACTACACATCTTAGAGAAAACTCTTTGGAAGAAAGCTGTTTCAACCCGGATTTGGTTCACTAATTTTGTAGAAAGACAGGAGATCATGCTAAATTCTGCCAGAGACAGGGAGGCAAATTATAAAATAACAAGTTTATATCAGGGCCTTTTTTCCAAGAAATCAAGTGTCAGGACTTGGGGTCAGTAACAATTCAACCTCTATTTTTATACTGATCAGTATCTGCATCTGCCATTATATCATCAGCATATTACAAGAACTAAAATTTAAAATTCTGTCTCAGTCATCATAAAAAGTTAAATTATAATTCAGTATAATTACTTTATTTAAGCAGGGAAATCTATAAAAGTTTTCCGTTTTTAAAAACCAGAACATTTACATGCATGTTTCAGTATAGCTAGGGAAACCCTGCTGTCCAGAACTCAGATCCCAGAGGATTCTGGAAAGCCGAGGTCTTATTATAATTTCATATAAACGTGCCTCCGGACAGTTTTCTGGAAATATTAAAAAGACTGGTGGTGCTGTTTGTTCAAGAAGGCTTGATGAGCTTCAGTTCCTGTTCTGGTTTTTTTTTTCCTAATTTAAGAATGATGTGGCTTTCCCCCCTCCCCTTTTTTAATTTGCAAGCATATGAAACTATGAAAATACCTCGATTGTCAGGATTAAGAGGCAGGCAGACAGGGTGGTACTTAATTTCCTTTGTAGGACTGGCATTTAGGTAACAAATTCTGTAGAAATCGATGGATTATTGAAGAGATAGTCTGGCTAATATTTGGTTATTTTTAAAGGAAGCAACTTGATAGGGCAAGACAGCAGACAAAGTATCACTGTCCTTAAGGCAAAACATGTTCTTAGAGGACCCCAAGAAATGATCTTTCAGTATGAAGATAAATTAAGTCTTGCTGATGTTAAAGCAGATACTCTAGTTTAAATACTATCCTTTTTATTACTTTAACGTCAAGCCTTTTATTATTCAGATGCAGCCAAGATGCTGTTTTCAAATATCTCAGTATATTTTAAAAGAAGAGCAGTAAATGCCACCCTTGTTATTAAGACCAGTGTGTTTCCTTCATCAAACAATTGAAGCAGAGAGGGCTTTTCCCGCTTTGTGTAAATAGAGAATGTCAGAGCTGCTGGAAGTCTCCATGTGACACTCCCTTGATGCAGAGATATTTCCTTTTAAATCCCAGCTAGAGAATTGTAGGGAAGACTGCCGCTGCACAATGTGTATGTGTTTGTGTGTGATTTTTAAAGAGAGTAAGAGAGTGGACTGGATGTGTTTTGGGTGGAGTTGTTTTTGGTTTTCTTAGTACTAGTATATATAGAAAAGAGAGTTTTCAAGAATCTGGAAGAATTTAAATAAAGCTAAATCTTTTTGGCCCTTGGTAATGCAGGGTTTTTTCATCATTACAAGAAGATTGGTCTCAGCCATTCTTCACAGTAATGGATGTCTTACAGCTTTAAGAGAGTCATACTAATTTAACAAGAATCCAGAGCTTGGCATATTACCTGGCACACAGAAGGTACTTAATAAATGTTTGTTGACTACTGACTGATTGATGTGAAGCATTTGATTAGAGAGTAGGCATCTTTACTATAGCCCCTAACTTTCAGTGTTGAAAATAAAAATCCTGGCCTGGGCTTTAACAGTCCTTCTGGCCCTTCAAAGACATACCCCTGCTAAGATTTTTGCCAGATAGCAGCCATTGTTGGGCAAAGTACCTTTTATATCCTTAGAAAACTAAGAGCCATACACCTGAACAGAGAATGTACTGATCCCCACACTGTTGTTACATGTGAATCCTTTGAGGGTGAGGTGGATGACATCTCCCAAGGGTATTGGCTTCTACCAACCTCTAACATTTGTCCAGTCTCACTATCATTTTAACCATTGACGTATTAACAGTATTTCTAATGACAATGAATGTTAATTAGTAGCTAGAACAAAAACAGTATATATGGTTGAAGTTTTACTTCCAGTTTTAAAAAGTTTCTTTTAATTTAAAGCCTTTCATGTACCTATGAACCAATACAAATGAAGTAAGAATGCTTACTGTCCCCAACTCTGTTTTTAATCAAGGTATATTCATGGTTTACAAAGCAATCTACCATTATAGTAATGTATTGCAGTGGGTAACCCATCAGATCGATGTTACTAGTGGATTTTCATCCTTTAAACATGGCATCAAGGAGAGGTGAGAGGTCAACAATATGCCAGTTTGTCCCCTCCTTTCACTGTGTTGTACTCCTGATCTTATGTTTGAAGGACTTTATCTGGATTTTTTTTGAGCTGGAGCTAGAATTAGGCATCAAATTTTAGACCTGGGAAGACCTGTACCCTCGTGAGTCACAACACTTTTAGAGTATTGTGTTGAATTCTGGGCACTACATTTTCAGACACTGATAAGCTGCACAATGTCCAGAGGAGAGCAACCATAATATTGAAAGATCCTGACTTCTTGCCATGTGAGAATCTGTGAAAGTAGCTGAAGAGATTTATCTGTGTTGTTGAGGGCAGAGGTTGGGGGTAATTTGAAGGGCCCATCACATGGAAGAGAGATGAAATTTATTCTGCTTGGACCCAGAGGATAGAATTAAGAATAATGGGTAGTACTTGCAAAGAAGTAAATTTCCTTTTGATGGAAGGAAATACTTTATAAAAATTAGAACTATCCAGAAATTTGATGGGCTGCCTTGGAATATAGTAGATTCTCCCACAGTGTACATCTTCAGGCAAAGACTAGAATGTCAAGTATACTGTAGAGAGATTTTTTTCCTCCTAGTAAAAGGTAGATAGACCAGATGGCCACTGAGATATCTCTTCCAACTCTGAAATTCTCTAATTTTGTTATTTTGGATCCTAAAATTTGGGGCTGAAAGAGAATTCAAAGATCATCATTTCATTAGATAGTGAACTCCTTGAGGTCAAAGATTGTCTTTCTTTTTTTTTCTTATTTGTATTCCAAGGACTTACCACAGTGACTGGCACTTAGTCGGTGCTTAGTAAAAGTTTGTTCACTATTAACTATCATCTTGCACAGCCTTCTCATTGTACAGATGGATCAAGGCCCCATCACCCTCTAAGTAAGGCTATTCAAATACACAGAGGCCTCATAAACCCTATAATAGAAATCTTTCTCTAGGGACCAACATGTAGACTCATTGAAAAGACAAGTTCAGTTAGATGTTTTCCTCATAGTTTTCTCTTGCCTCAGGAGAGAACAAGTCCAAAGATCTGTTGACTGAGAAAAGTGAATGTTCTGCTTGTTACAAATTTTCAGTCAGAAGTTTTTGAAAGACAGCATTTGCCGTAGGTACATCCATACTGAGTGGTACTTTTTAAAATACTGTATAAAATGCCTGTGCAAAGGATGTTTTGAGTCTGACCCCTTCCATAATGGTACCAGAAAAGTAAGTGTTTTTCTTTTGTATTTAACAATATCTGTATCTTTAAAATTCACTGAAAAAGTTCAAGATGAAAACTATATGCAGTATTCTAAGATTAACTGAAGAATTCTATTTTGCAAATAAACCCGTTGGGACTTAACTGTATTTCAGCCACGCTATGATAATTAATTCTCAGGATTCTTCACTTCTACCAAACAATGCCTTTTCCTCTTTTGCTCATCAATCAGTAAAGCATTTATTTATAACTTGTGTGCCAGGCACTGGGAATAGATGCAATGAAAGGCAAAAACATTGTCCTGCCCTTAAGGAGTTCACAGTGTAATGAGGAAGACAATATGCAAAAAACTATACGTGAAACATATATATGGGGAGGTAGGGAGGAGGGACTAGAAAGGGCTCCTACAGGAGGTAGGAAATCAGGGAATCTACCATGTAGAGGTGTAAGGAGGGAAGAGTGCTCCAAACATGGGGTACAGTCAGTGAAAACACATAGAGCTGAAAGATGGAGTTATCTTATACCAGGAACAGGAATACTAATGTTGCTTAACAGAAGAGAATAAAGTATAAGAGAACTAGAAAGGTAGCAAGGAACCAGGTTGTGAAGGGCTTTAAATTCTATATAGGGAATTTTATATTTGATCCTGGAGATAATAAGGAACCACTAGAGTTTATTGAGTAGGGTGTTGACATGGTACATGTGTGCTTTAGGAAAATCACTGTGGCAGCAGAGAGTTTTGAGGCAGGAAAGACAACAAGGAGTTAGGCCGGAGGCGCTGCACCAGATCAAGGGTGCTGTGAATGAAGAGAAGGGGACGTGTATGAGAGATATTGGGAAAGTTGAAATAAAATGTGACTCTGGATTGGACATGTGGAGTGAGATTGAGTAAAGAGTTGAGATTAACATGGTTGTTGAGAGCCTGAGTGACTGGGAAGATGGTGGTGCCTTTGACAATAACAGGGAAGTTTGGAAGAGGGGAGTTTTGAGGAGAAAGATGGTGGGGTCAAGTTTTGTTGAATTAAAGAGATGTCCAGTAGGAGGCTGGAGATGCTGACTAGAAGTAACAGAGAATTTCAGGGCTGGGTCAATAGCTCTAAAAATTGTCTGCATAGAAATGATAAATGAATCCATAGGAGCTGATTAACTCACTAAGAGAAATAGTATATAAAGCCAAGAGAATAAGATCCAGGAAGGAGCCTTGGTAGACACTCGTGGTTAATGGGCAACCTCAATGAAGATCCAGAATAGGATATTTGTAAAAAGCAGAGTGCCCTGCCATAGTAATTATTTAATTCTTTTCTTGCTCTTCCTCCTTGTTGAACTGAGGACTTAGCTGAAATGGTGTAAAATGAATTTGTATGGGTAGGTCATAAAGCATAGGGAAAGATGGAATAGTAAAATATTAAGATGAAATGAAGGAATTTCAGAGTTCATAAATTTGGAAGAGGAACACTTGCTTGTGGGTATGACCATCCCTTTTTATAACTGATGAGGAGCAGAGAAAATCATTAGACATAGGAACTGGGAAGTTGGACTGTTTGAAGGGATTGTTGGAATGTGTGTTGAAATCCCCTAGTATGGGGACAGAAGTTAGGGTGCTTACATACAGTGTAAATACTTTTCTTAGTTGATTTATGCATGTGTTTGATATTTCTGTCATGGATTATATGTTCTTTTGGTACCATCCATAGAACCATTCACTTGGGCATTGAGCTTTAGCTGAGTATAATATTCCCCCCTCAGGAAAGAGAGAAATGGGGATGCTCTAAGACCAGCCTCATATTTCTGTTTCTATGTCTTTTGTAAAACTTTGTCTTTAATCCACATAAATTCTATGATGAGTGAAAAATAGGTTGTATTTAATTTTACTCAAGCTTTGAATTTTGAAGAAAAGAAAAGCTGTGGCAAGTCTTAGCACATCATCAAATGTCAAGAGTGTGCCTACTTTGTTTGACAACCCATTGAAAAAAACCCAAACAGATATGTCTTGTAGTGTGCTTGACTTTTACTAAAGACCAAGATGCAGTTCAGACCATCTTTTTTGTCAGTTTTCATGCTTTCTTAAAACACATGCACACAGTAAACCTAACAGTTGCTATGTAGAGAGTTTGATAAAATTCTAAAGAAACACAGTATGTACTGTGCCTTTCCTTTCTCCTATCCCGCATTCATCTAAACTCTATCCCAACTTCAGTCCCCCCAACACATACACACACAGATTTGTTCTGTATAGTGTCACAATCTCATTGACTCTGACTTTGCTTTGATCATCCATTTCCTTATTTGTAGATTTCTTTTCTCAACTAAATTGGCTTCCTGGAAGATAGCCACCTCTGGGCTATATTAGAGAGAAAGAATATTATTATGTATGCTGATTTAAAAGGCGGTTCTTGAGATACCAATGTATCTATTAACAGTTGGGTTTCTGGAGGAGATGCTGATGCTATGATGCTGGCTGAGAAGATAAAAATATTTTGACCATCTTTAAATTGTGTAGGGGTAATTTAGATGTAAAGATTAGAAAAATTTTAGTTCATGTACATAAGAGTTTTACTGTATTGCTTTTTCTTACTTTCACTAGAATTTCTCTTTATGTATGTGTATGTTCGTGCATATACATTGTATGTATATTTATGTATACACACATAGATAAGTCATATATAACTTATCAATATATACATACATATGTAAATATATAGATATATATGTTCAATATATGTATTAAACATTTTCTAAACTTTGTATTTATATATGCACTCATTTCTCTTATGTGACTGTATGTGTACATGACTATTGTATGTATATGTATATACACATAGATATATATGGAATCTATCTTCAGACCCTTTCCAAAATACTGTAAATTATCTGGCTAGACATACTCTTATGTCATGAGATTAACAATGCTGATTGAAATAGCCAGAGCTGATGACAGCCAACTGTGTGTGTGTGTGTGTGTTTGTGTGTGTGTGTGTCTGTCTGTCTGTCTGTTGGTATGTGGTGTTTACATTGTCTGTCTTTGGACTCTTGATTATTCAGGGACCACTTTTTTCTTTCTGCTTGTCCATGCAATTGATTTGCTACTTGCTTAGATATTTAATTTCAGATACATTGACTTTGCCTGAGAGAAGTCAGTCATCCCTATTTTGTTTTTATTATAGGTTTACATTGGCAATTAAGGGTCATTTCAGTTATTTAAACAACCATGTGGCAATGGATAAAAGTAACTGGGCACCATAGAACTCCTGAGTGTGTTAATAGGGCAAAAACATTTTGACTGCTCCTAGTTTTGAGAGGGATAGAAATATTGGGATATGGGGCGAGCCAGAACAAGAGGCCATATTTTACAAGTCTGTGACAGTGTAGTGTTTTCTTTTTCCCACATTTATTAATTTATTTGTTTTCAGTTTTCACCAATCACTTCCATGAGTTCCAGATTTCCTCCCCCTCCCTCCCCAGGATGGCATACCATTTTATATGGGTTCTATACATACATTCCTATTAAACACATCTTCATATTAGTCATGTTGCATAGAACAATTAAAATTTATGGAGGAAACCATGAGAAAAACAAAACGTAACACAAGAGAAAGTAGTCTCCTTCGTTCTGCGTTCTGATTCCATAGTTCTTTCTCTGGATGTGGATGGCATTTTGCATCATGAGACCTTTGGAAATATTTTAGGTCCCAGCATTGCTGTGAAGGGCTCAGTCTACTAAAAAACAGTCCTCACACACTTCGTCTGTTACTGTGTATAATGTTCTCCTGGTTCTGCTCACTTCACTCAGCATCAATTCATCAGTCTTTCTAGGTTTTTCTGAAGTCTGCCTGTTCATCATTTCTTGTAGCACAACAGTATTCCATTACATTCATATACCACAACTTGTTCAGCCATTCCCCAATTGATGGACATTCCCTCAATTTCCAATTATTGGCCACTACAAAAAGAGCTGCTAGAAATATTTTTGTACATGTGGAACCTTTTCCTATTTTTAATGATCTCTTTGGGATACAATTCTATAAGTGGTATTGCTGGGTCAAAAGGTATGCACATTTTTGTAGCCCTTTAGGCATAGCTCCACATTGCTCTCCAGAATGGTTGAATCAGCTCACAGCTCCACCAACGATGAATTAGTGTTCCAGCTCTCCCACATCTTCTCTAATATTTATCATTTTCCTGTTTTGTCACATTAGCCAATCTGATAGGTGTGATGTGGTACCTCAGAATTGTTTTGATTTTCATCTCTCGAATAAATAGTGATTTAGAGCATTTTTTCATGACTATAGATAACTTTAATTTCTTCCTCTGAAAACTGCCTGTTCATATCTTTTGATCATTTATCAATTGGGGAATGATTTGTATTCTTGTAAATTTGACTTATTTCTCTATATATTTTAGAAATAAGGTCTTTATCACAGATATTATTTGTAAAAATTCTTTCCCAGTTTTCTCCTTCCCTTCTAATCTTGGTTACATTGGCTTTGTTTTTGCAAAAACTTTTTAATTTAATGTAATCAAAGTTATCCATTTTGCATTTTATAATGTTCTTTCTCTCTTGTTTAGCCATAAATTTCTCCATTCTCCATAAATCTGACAAATAAACTATTCCTTGTTTCCCTAGTTTGCTTATAGTATTAGTAAAGTAGTATTTGGACTATATGGTGTACAGTTTCTGCCACACTATTTTCCAGTTTTCCCTGCAGTTTTTGTTGAACAGTGGGTTCTTATCCCAGAAGCTGGGGTCCTTGGGTTTATCAAACAGTAGACTGCTATAATCATTGACTACTGTGTCTTGTGTACCTAACCTATTTCACTGATCTACCCCTTATACCTTAGCCAGTACCAAGTAGTTTTGATGACTACTGCTTTATAATGCAGCTTAAGATCTGGTATGACTAGGCCCACCTGTCCTAGCATTTCTTTTCATGAATGCCCTTGATATTCTGGACCTTTTGGTCTTCCATATGAATTTTGATACTATTTTTCTAGCTCTACAAAATAATTTTTGGTTGTTTGATTGGTATGCAATGTAGTATTTTTTGTTGAAAAAGAAGACAACTAGAATTCACAGCAATTAAGTGCTTTATTCTCACTGTTACTTTTGTAATAGGAAAAGGTCAATGAGAAAATTTCTGTGTACGTTGGGAAGCTACATGTCCCTTTTCATTAGATTTATTCTACTAGTTGTTTCGTTATGGCTTCCCACTTTGAAAGCATGACCTAGCCCAGTTACTGTCTCTTCTCTGGCACACAATTTCTTTCTCCATCTCAGCCATGACAACTTTTTTCTGTATATCCCTTCCATACTAATAGCTACTCCAATAATTTCCTTTCTATAATGACCTTAAAAGACAAACCCCAGAATGTTGCTTCATTGTATTTTCTTTGTACTCTGTTGAATGCAAAGCGGTGCATTAAATGTGGTGAAGTGACCACAGACATACAAGTTCCTTTAAATATTCTCAGATTCTGTTAATGCATCAATCACCTATTCTCATAGTTTGGGGCTTTACAAAATAGCCCTACTGAATAAGAAATTAGCTTTTTTGGGGGTGGGGGGGCTAGAAACTGTTTCTTAGAGAGCTTCATCTGAACAGGGCGTATGACACATGCACTTGCTGTCAGCCGTTATGGTTATATTTAACCATTTGTCCAATTCCTTGTGACCTTTCACATATCTTCAGTTCACTTAAGTACTTCTTGTAATCCATTTTATAATCACTTTAGCCCATCACTCTTGGGGTCATCAAGTGGAGATGTTGAGCAGTATCGACTCTTGCTGACTATCCTCTTAACTACTTTATTTCTTGAAAATCGTTTCCTTCCACTAATTGTTTTCTGCCTTCCTTACTTGTTTTTGAACTTGTACTCTGTGGCCTCTACAGTTTCTACATTGCTTTTCAGGGAGGGATCTTCTCAAAGTGGGTTGAAAGTTGTACCCAACAATTTCCTGTTTGTCTCTGTAAGTGGGAGCATGCAGGTTTGACAAAGCTTGGCCATGTTTACAGAAGCTAAGTTGATTCATCCATATTGGTAATAGTCCTAGACCCTAATTAGTCTATCACCACCACCATCAACACCCCTTCCCCTAGTGATATTTGACCATTTTTTTTTTTTTGGAGATGAAAGTGCTATGTAATCTGTAAATCACACTCATACTTGACTTTCCTGTTTCAGAAAAGTTATAAAGGTATACGTTTGGCCTCTTATTTCCCTGAGTGTTTCCTTGTTTGGCTTAGAACATTTTGGAAAAGTTTTGAGTCTTGGGGAGGGAGGTGGCATGTTGCTTTGTGGAGTTTTGTTCTTTCAGAGCCTCAGTTGAATGTGTAAATCCTAAGTGCCTGGTTTGGAATTGAGAGAAAGAAAGTGAACCCATGAGAGAGAGAGATTTTTCTCAACTCAGATGGATGGAGATCTGGAAGGGACACATTTCTCTAGCCTTTAGTCCACATCTCACTGACAATAGCTCCAGAGAAAGAAATACATTTATACATACATATAGATGCATACACACACATGTCCACACATGGTGTATATATGCCATATGTATTTGTATGTGTCTTGACCAACATGGATATGTAAATACATGTGGATATGTATATACACATATAGTACATGTATGTGTCTATATATTTTGCCTGACCCTAATAAATTTAACTCTCTAATAATATTAGTTAATATTTCTATAACACTTTAAAGTTTGCAAAGCTATTTATAAATATTATGTGATTTTATGCACGTAACCCTGGGAGATAGGTGCTATGATTATTACCAGTTCCCAGTTTATAAATGATGAAACCAAGATGGACAGAAGTTAAATTACTTGTTCTGGGTCCTGTTAGGATTGGCTAATATCTGAGAATGGATTTGAATTCAGATCTTCCTGACTCCAAGTTAAACATTCTATCCACTGTGTTGCCTAGTTGCCTTTTTCCTAAGCCTCCAATAGCATTTCTTATCTTCTTCATACCCCAGATAACTCTGGAACATAATATCATATCATACCATATCATATCATAACATATTGAATTGAACCAGAAGCAACGATTATGAATGCATTTAGCTTATCTTATTACCTCTTCTTTATTCCTAGCACCAGTGTCTGGCATATAGTAGGCACTTATAAGACATCTTAACTCATTCATTTCGTCTTTTTCTTGCCCTTTGCTGCTAAAAACTAGCTTCTAACTACTTTGCATATTTTCACATATTTCCTTAGGGTATAGATGCTGAGGAGGATAGGAGCTGCAGCATTGTCTGAGGGTTCTGATTCTGTCCAACGACATGCAGCTAGCCCCACATGATAGATACTTTGATATGTCCTCAAAGGCTGAGGTCTTCCACCTCCTTCCCTCCACCCTGACCCTAACCCTAATCCCTATGCCTTTAGTAGATAGAGACCCATTTATCACTTAAGTCTCACTTAAATATACAAAGGAACACTTTCTGTTTAGAATAGTGGATATAGTTGAACTCCCACTTCTAATAAAATCATCTAAATAATATATGATCTTCCCTATTAATAACATGTGTGTCCCCGGTGCCTCCCAGTCACATATTTCCTTCACCCCTTTTATCTTTACCTTTCACCCATGTTGCTGACCCCTGTGCCCACCCACAACTCCCAGCCTCCTTTCCTCCTTGGCTGGGCCCCTTCTCTCTGAAGTATGTCCATGTTTCTGCTATATCCTGGTCCTAGCACAGGCCAATTTTCCATTAGCTTTAATATTTCTCCCACCTGTACCTTCTACCTTCATGCCAACCTGTTTTTGAGACTTTATTCTTAGAATTTATTCTTCATATCTCTGCCAGCTATAGGTTAGGTGTTTGTACTGGAGTTTGGCTTTGAATATTGGAAAAGATACTTGAAGCTCAGTCCACACAAATTAGACTTTATCTTTTCAAAATATTATGTTCTATCCTTTCTACATATTTTGCCCTCCACTAGTTAACATTTCATAACTCCTAACCTTTTTTAGAATACTATTTTTCAATTTTAAAAAAGATTTTCATTTTTAAGATACATCATTTCTTTGCTCTTCTGTTTTGGTTATTGTGTATGTGAGCACTTGAATGTTTTGCCTTGAACTCTGAATACTTTTTCGTTTATTTTTTAAAATTAATTTATTTTTAGTTTTCATCACTTACTTCCATAAAATTTTGAGTTCTAAATTTTCTCCCCTTCCTTCCCCTCTCGTCTTTCCAAGAAGAACTATAATCCGATATAGGCTCTACACATACCTGAATGCTTTTGAACTCTTAATTCTTTCCATTTAAAAAAAGTATATTCTTAAATATGTGATCATCTATCTTTGTTATCAGTGAAATGTTTCATATAGTGTGAAGAGAGACAGATGAGATTCCTACATAACCAAATGTTTGTGCATTACATTTTGTCATATTAAAATATCAAACCAATTGTCTTTTCACAATTAAATATTGCACAAACAAAAATGACTAAATTTGAGCCTAAACATGAATCTCAGATACAAGTATAATATCATAGGCAGAACATTGGACCTGTGGGAGAAGACCTGGGTTTGAGATCCCCGCTCTGTCACTTACTAGCAAATCACTCAGCTTCTTTCAGTCTTTCAGCCTAAAAATTGAAAGGGTAGGACTGAATTGTCACCAAGATTCTATCCCACTCAGTGCTTCTATGACAAATGTCTGTGAAAGTAGGAGAAGATTCCTCCCCCTCAAAATATATTTAATTTTATCCACTTTCATTAGATTCTTCTCTTCTGAAATTAATATAGGTTGAGAGGCACCTTGGTAAAGTGGATGGGCAGCTTAGTTTGAAGGTGAGGAGACCAAGATTCAGATTCCACCTCTGACTCTTTAACAGCTACATGACTCTTGGCAAGTCACTGCGTTGCTAAGTCCTTTGCAAACCATAAAGTATACTATAGAAATGGGAGTTACTATCAGCCTTATAATTATTGTTCACTTATTTGAAGATGTAGGTATATAATTGGGATATGACTAAATTATGAAATGGGAATGTTTTGACATAGTTATATGTAGGTTTTAGAATTTTATGACAGAGTAATGCTTTTAATTGAAATGGCACAAACTATTTAAAAAATTTTCCCCTGGCTAATAAAAATAGTAAAATAATGCTAACTTGCCTTTTATTAATTGAGCAAGTTTTCATACTCATGAGTTCATGCCAAGTGAGTATATGGTTCTAAATTATGGAGGAGATACATATATTAGATAAGATTAGATGATTTCTACTGTCAATTTACAGTAAAAGAGCAATAAGAAGCAAGCACAAATAATTATAATATAAAATATTAGACAGTAATGATATGGGAGGGAAAGGAACAAGCCTTTGTTGAGCACCTACTGTGTGCCCATGTACTGTGCCAAGCACTTGACAAATATCTCCTTTGATCCTCACAGGACGGATCTGGGAGACAGATACTATTATTACCCCCATTTTACAGTTGAAGAAGCAGAGGTAGACAGAGGTTAAGTGACTTGCCCTATCCAAGGTCAGAACTGAACCCAGTTCTTCCAGTTCTAGGCCCAGTATGTCACCTAGAGGCCATTAACAAAGCAAAGTTTTTGAGTCCTAGGAGAAAGGTTATTACCAATGACCAGTTACCAATCAGTTAAGGCTTTGTGGAGAAGGTAGCATTTGAGTTAACCTTTTAAAAATGAGCAAGATCAGTGAGGGTAGGGAAATAGTTCAGACATGGTGGACAGTTTGCTGGTGCAAGGGCACAGACATTGGAATCTCAGACCATATTTCAAGAGCTGAGCACAGTCTGGTCATTCTTATAAAGGTTCCTTGCACTCTGTACTTCATAGTGCTTTATAATTTGCAGAGTGTTCTTACAACATCACTTTGAGGCAGATAGTACAAATTCACTATCTCCATTTTATAGATGAGGTTACATGACTTGAGCTATCAGGGTATTTTAAGTTGGGACTTTAGCACCTGGACTTTAGCACCCTCTAGACCAGCCCATACTTAAAAGGAATCCCCACTTAACGTAATTGTTTCTCAGTATCCACTCAAAGGCTAAGGAACAAGGATATTAGGATGGGGTGGGGTTAGGGAGGTAGAGGGAGGAAATCCACCACCTTCCCCGGCACACACCTAGTACATTTTGGAGGCAGAACTCAAACCCAGGTCCTCTTTCCAACCTCAGAATCAGCTGGTAGATTGAAAGTGGTGATGGTCTCCCCAAATAATAATCTTCTATACCACACCAGACCTTTCTTCTGCTAAATCAACATACCACCAAAGAATTGTCTTGTGCAATTTTAATAAATTATATTGTTAATAGTTGTTGAGGATGAGGCAGTATGAAATATGGTCATTTAAATGCTGAGAAGAGTGTTGAATTCATATCGCATCCAGTGACTTTGTTAACACTTACCCACATCTGTGGCAGAATAAAAACATGATTTAATTATTAGATCTGTTTATTTTTACAGCAGTACCATTACTGAAATCTGTATCAGGCATCAAAATTGTGCTATACATGGTCCCTAAGGGCTGCACCTGTAAGCCCCATGATTTCACCCCTAATAGGAGAGAAATGTTTGTATGCATGGGTATGTGTCCGTATGTGTGTGCGCGTGCACGTGCGCATGCATGTGTGCCTGAGTTTGTAAGTATGCAAGCAATGTGGGAAGACTACAAGAGGTTTATCCCTTTCGAAATAAATTACGGTGTAGTGTGGCATGAATATGATGTGTCAGTGAATACAGAACACAGGATTACCTTCTGTCTCCTTTCTTTATCATAGATAACAGAGGCAGCATGGAAGAAAAGATTTATTTTGTAGCCATTTGAAGCTGACCAAGCAATTCATAACAGATGAAATGCTGATTTATTGCTGGAAAGAAAAGATGTCTGTTCTCACTAAAATGCCACTAATTGCCTTATTGTTTAAAGTGCAAATTATATTCAGCAATTTGTCAGGCTCATTTTTTTTTTTAATGCATACTTGTAGTAATTCACTGATGGAGTTTTGAGAAGAAGAAAAAAACACATTAAGGTTGGCTGATCTCTTCCTTCTAAGTCTTTTGCCGTAAACATGTGAAGTAAATTACATTTAAAGAATAAGGTTAGAGAACAATTATTGCAAAACCATCCCGAGATAAAGTTGACGTTTCATCAGACTTTTGTTGATTTCGGTGTGGATTCTCATTTTGAATTCAGGGCTCTCCTCTCACAAGTGTGCTGAGCTGACCCTGGTTCTGAAAAGTGGAGTAGGATGTCCATTTGTGAACTTGGCAGGTTCTCTTCTTTTTAGGAAGATGTCCTACTTGGGTGGGGGGAGGTTGGGAGGGGTTTTTTATTTAGTTAGTTTGTATAATGAGTTTTTCTCTTTTAAGAGAGCTTTGTCTTTTTGTGGGAGGGTTCTTTGTTCAGGGAATATGTGGGAAGGTCTGTCTTTGGGGGTAAGAGGATGTGCTCCTTAAATACTGTATTCTCCAAATGGAAGGCTGTGGTAGAAGTAATGGGCCATCTCCCATTTCTTTTCTTGTTTAAGTCTCTCCATATCATTTTCCTACTTAAGAAGCTTCAGGAGTTTCCTACTGCCTTTTAGATAAAATCTGAACTACTGATTGATATCTAAAACCCTTCACAATGTGGTTCCAGGCTGTTTTTAGGGCTAATTTTTACCTTGTTCTCCCAATAACTTCTACATTCTAGCCAAATTGGCCTGCTGACTGTATTCTCTACACAGTGTTCCATCTCATATTTTGCATTCATTTATTTATATATGTGTTGTTTCCCTTTGCAAAATGTAAAGATCTTGAGGGCTGTGATTATTTCATTTTTACTTTTATATCCTTGGTATTTTTCAGGGTACCTGTAACATAGTAGGTATTTTATAAAAGCTTGTCAAATTGAATCAAAATGAAGTGAATTTATTTGAGGTCTATTGCTATAAGGTATAAGAGCTCTCTCTAAGTTAAAAATACTACTGATTAATATGTGATTAATACTAATTAATATTAATATGATTAATATAGAGCTAGTTATAGAGCCAGATTCCCATATATTCTCCTGAACAATAAGGCCTGCTGTGTTATGGTGACTTTCAAACCCTAATAAAACTGTTTGGCCTTCTTTTGCATCCAGAAGTCTGCCAGACTTGATTTCTGGGTTAAGAGTAAGCAGGAACTGACTGCTGAGATGGCTCTGTTGGACATTGGAGACATAAAGACAAAAGGGAAAACAGCACCTGCTGTAATATTAATTAGATCTTTTGTTAATTTCTACTGAGGCACTGGGTAGAGGGTCCTGCCCTCCAGCTCTGCAAAGTATATAAATACTCTGAAGTGAGGTTTTACTTTGAAACTTATTTATTGGAAGTGTTTTGTTTGGGCAGAGGAGACTCTGGGCAGCCTCTAAGGAGCCCCTCACTTTGAAAATCCGGATGTTGGTGCTTCTCTCTCTGGCAATTCTGTGTATGTATGGTCAAACGGTTGGATCTGTCTGTTGATCTGTGATGTATGTATTGCTTATTGTCAGACACTTGGAAGCCCTGTCTGTTGGTCTCTATTTCCTCTGTAGTTTCTCTGAATTTCAAGGTATTGACTTTTTCCCCTGAACTAAATGAATAATGTATATGCTTGATTAAAGTAGATTGTTGATGCCTCAAAAGTTTCTTTTCCTTTGAGAAAAGCAGATCAAAAAACCTGTAGAGTAGGCCCTCTTGTGTATGCCGGGGTCCTTGCTGTTACACCTGCCCTCAAGGAACTTACAGTCTAGCCAGGGGCAAATGATGAGTACATGAGTACATGATATGTATATTGAGGCATATGAGATAGTATTTATTGTTGACTCACCATTTGAGAATCAATATGCTATTGAAACTTCAAATCAATCTGACAACAGAGAGGAGTGATATTTTTAGAATCTCAGTATTTGAAGGATCTAGGAAGTGATTTTCTCCAGCCAATACATGAATTTACCATGAAACAACCCAACCCTTCCTTGATCGCCCCTCCTCTCCTTGAAAATTTTTAATGATAGGAAACTTACTACCTTATGAGGCAAACCTTTCTGCTTTAGACAGTTATAATTGTTCGGAAGTTCTTTATGTTGAGGAGAAATCTGCTTCTCTGTTGCTTAGGATTGTAGACTTCTGGGTTTAGCATTGGAAAGGACGTGAGACATCATCTAATCCAGTCTACTCATTTTTCAAATGAGAAAACTGAAGTCCAGAGGGGTATAAGATAATTAATGTGGGAAATTCTTGAGCCAGAGCTCATACTTTGCAGAATACTTAAGAGCTCATGCTGGAAATAAATGCTATAAATGTAGTGAATGTGAAGAAGCCTTAAACACTACAGCATTTCTTATTAAATATCAGAGAAATATTAAGTATCAAAGAAAAACCCTTTGAATAAAGGAAATCCTCTAACAACCACTCAAATCTCGCAAAATACTGTAAACTTCATACAGGTGGGAATGAAGGAAATCTTTATGACAGGTTAGCCTTTATTAAACTTCAGAGACTGTGTACTGCATAGAAACCCCATGAACACAATTCAATATTCTCTCTATTATACCATGACACGGTCCCTGTCCTTGAAGAGCTTATAGTCTAGTAGGGGAAAATAAGGTATATTCACAAATAAATATAATAAAGTGGAGGATGAAAAATGCAGGAAGAATTTAAAAAAAATCAAAGTGTTACAAGAGTTTCTTAGGAGAGAGGAATAACTTTTAGGGATCATGGGAAAGGTAGCATTTGTTACGAGTGTTGAAGAATGGGTAAAAGATATAGGGGGAAGGCATTCCATCAGTGAAAGCACACAATGAGGAAAGATGGGATGCATGTGGAGAATGCTGAACGGGCTATTTTGGTTGGTGCACACACAGTCCCATGTGAAAGGCAGGAGTGTAAAATGAGGATGGAATTCGGCCTAGAGCCAGATCATGAGTCTATCTTTTCTACTTCTTGCTCCCAAACAGACCTAGAAAACTCTTTTAGTTGTCCTTGGTCTTTCTTACAAATCTCAGCCTGGCCTTTAGCTTCCCTAACACTTAAAAGTCTGGAAGTATCTATAAAGCACTCTTCGTACTTGAAGACCTATTATATAAATGTCAGTTATTATCATGCTAATCTTTTACTCATCCTTAATTATAGGCCTCTGCTTCCATTTTTTTTTGCATGATCTTTGTGTGACCATGGACAAGTCATTTAATAACCTTCCTGGGCTAAAGTTTCCTGTTTATATAAAGTCAAGGAGTTAGAGGAGATGGTCTCTGAGGTCCCTTCCTGCTCTGGGTGTATGATGCTACCATCCTTCTGTAGCAACATCATTTCTTTTTAGATATCTCCTTTTCTTCTCCTTGTTCAAAGAAAGTTGAAGATTTGTGTAAGGATATCATCCCCACCCACTCCCCAACCCCTTTCCCTAGGGTCAGGAAATAGAAGTAAATACAATTGAAATCATGGATAAAGAGTCAAAATTTCACAGCTTTTTCATTGATTGTATTTCTGTATTGGTTAACACTGTGTAAGGGGTGCTGTAAGAACCAAACTATGAACTCAGAATGACACATACACCTATAAACACCCCCCGTATTTAACACAGTGAAGCCACAAGAAGGAGACCAAGGTAGAAAGCTGTGGGTGCTGTCACCTCACTCCCTGCCTCTAGAACAGTGGTGTCTAACTCATAAGGATCCTTGCAGATGCCTATTTTTTAAAAAAGCAACATCAGAAAAACATGTTAGCACTATCTGTGTTCTATTGTATATTCATTTTGTTCATTACTTCCCAATTACATTTTCCTCTGGTTCCAGCCCTCTGTTTAATATCTCTGTTCCAGAACACCAGGATTCCCCTTGAAAGCACTATCCTACTTCAGTCACATGCCTATTCATGTAAGTCTGTTCATCTGTTCTACTTCACCAAGCAAGAGCTTAACCTCTCCATTTACTATTATTTGCTCTGTGCTTGTAGACCTCTTTCCTCCTGGAACCCTGAAATACTCCTTTAGCAATGCAGTGAAATGACCTGCAACTTATCACTTTCCCCCTCAACTACAGCAGGAATTCTGTTGCTGCTAACACCTAGTAGTACCTGTTTGCCTCCCACTTCTGCAACATTTTGATCTCCCATCAGTATTCCCAGTATTCATTTGTGGTTATCATGAATTTTAGGATGACTTGGTCCTTTTACCCCAAGGTTCCCATTGTTTCCACTTTTGCTAACCATTTCCTCCTTGCTGACCAAACTCAAGCACAGAGTAGTACAGTTATCCTTTGCACATTGTGACTTTCCCCTTTTCTATTTCAGTATATCACAGGTCAACATATTAAATGGGAATTTTGGGGAAGTCTTGAGAAAGTCACAGGGACTCACAAAGGCCAACAGATGCCACAAAGCCTATAACCAAATACTTAACCCAAATTTTACAGTAAAGTACTGTAAATGCCCCATGAAGAAAAAGAAAAAAAATCAAATTTCTTCTCTGGTACAAAGGGAGTACCAAAAATATTTCTGTGATTTTCCAGATTGCAGGGGCACTAATACCCCTGTGATGTGGAAGGAATGACTGCAGTTGTCCTGATGTTTTCCTCCAACCTCTGAGAGATAAAATTGTCAAGGATATTCAAATATTTTGCTTTTAACAAATGGGGATATAGATTTCAGGTAAATAAAGTCAACATCACTACTTCATATATTGCCACTGTGCCACTTTTGTGACCTAAGCAAGAAATATATCATCTAGATTCCCTCTTTAGTTAGAGAGGTAATATTCCTTCCTACCCCAGTATCACTCTTTTCTCTCTTCCCTCCATATCAGTTTGTGGAATTTCATGTAGGTATATATAATTTTTCATAAAATACTATATTCTGCCAGCATTCTGTTGACTCTTTTAAATAAGGTATGTGTTTACATGTTTGCCTAAACCTTTTTATTTGTTAAAATCTGTGAGTTCCATAACATTAACACCAAGTCCCAGTTATTTCTAGTAAGTCATACTTACGACTTTTTGTCAAAAGTCTCATGTGTGCCCAGTTCAACCATCAATGCCCTCCCAGGTACTATATTTTTAAAAAACAAAGCTCCAAATGTGACTTTACCACTTACAATTCAAGAAAACTCATTGAGAAAAAGAAACTGTTAATTTGATGATTCAGCCTTTATTATTTTCTTACTTTGTAGGCTGCATCATATTGGGGGTTAGGGGCAGATAAGTCGTACACTAGATAGAGAGTGCCAGCCCTGGAGTCAGGAGGACCTGAGTTCAAATCCAGTCTCAGACACTCCAGTCCAGCTATGTGACCCAGGGAAAGTCACTTAACTCTCTTTGCCTCAGTTTATCATCTGTAAAATGAGCTGAAGAAAGAAATGGCAAACCACTCCAGTATCTTTGTCAAAAAAATTCCAAAAAACAATCAAATTGTGCATACCCTTTGGTCTAGCAATACCATTACTAGGTCTGTATCCTGAAGAAATCATTAAAAAGGGAAAAGGAGCTGCAATATTTATGGCAGACCTTTTGATGGTGGCAAAATATTGGAAATTGAGGGGATGCTTCTCAGCCACTGAGGAACAAGTTATGGTATATGAATGTAATAGAACACTATTGTGCAATAAAAAATGATGAGTAAACGAATTTCAGAAAAACCTGGAAAGGCTTATACTAACTGATGAAAAGTGAAATGAGCAGAACCAGGAAAATATTGTACATAGCATCAGCAACATTCTGTGATGGTCAACTACGAATGAGTTAGTTTTTCTTAGCAATACAGTGATCCAAGACAAGTACAAAGGACTCATGATGGAAAATGCTGTCCACATCCAGGTAAGAAATTGATGGACTCTGAATGCAGGTCGGATCCTATTTTTTTCACTATATTTTTTGTGGATTTTTTCCTTTTGATCTGTTTCACAGTTATGATTAATGGAAATATGTTTCACATTATTGCACATATATAACCTATATCAAATTGTCTACCATTTTATGAAGAGGGAAGGGGAAGAAAAAAGGGGAGGGGAAATCTGGAACCCAAAATCTTGTAAAAATGATTGCTAAAATTGTCTTGACATACAATTCCGAAAAATAAAATACTATTAAAAGCACAAAAAGGATGAAGAATCAGATCAGACTGAAAATGACTAAAAAATAACAACAGCAGCATAGACTACAGGGGAGCATAAGCAGAGAGGTCATAAGTCCCAATAGTATATCATATTTATATTAATGTTTTAATGATTATGTTTCCTCACAACCCCCATTGTATATATTTTAACAACCTTGTGGGGTATGTATTATAAATATTATTCCTCATTTAATGGAAGGAGAAACTGAGGCACAGAGCTGTCAAATGAATTCCCTAAGCATACAACTAGTGTCAGAGCAAGGATCTGAATGAACGCAGGTCTCCCCTGAGTCCAGCCACTTTCTGTTGCACAGTGTTAGTAATACAGACTCAATCCCTCAACATCTCATTTCCTACACTAATTTCTTCAGGTCGCTCTGAAACGTATATCATAGCCAAATTCACCAGAACTTTTACTACCGCTAAACAGTCTATAAAAACTGAAATCAAATATTCCTCACCCCCACCTTGCATTCACCTTTTCTGTGGAGTGAGAAATGGGCAGGAATTATCCCAGCACAAGGATGCATCCCAGTGCATCTGTCTTCTCCTCTCAGCCCCACAGCATCACAAGCTTTTGACAGCTTTGTTTATTTCCCATCTCTTCACATTGGTATATAGTCAAGTAACTGTGTATATATGCATATATATGTGTGTGTATGTGTATATATATATATATATATGTGCATATATCAATGTTATTTTCAGTCCCTGTAAATGAAATTATTCTCAGCAGTTTCTTTTCCTTCAGTTCCTTTTATGATTTTTTTCATCTTCCCATTTGTCCTTAATTAGAAATCAGAATCCATCATTGATTCTGAAATCCACTAAACTTAACATTTTCCAAATCAAGATCCTCATTTGTTACTTTTACAGTATTTGCTTTGCCAACTATTCTTAGATTACAGATGTGCTATATCTTCTCTGCTAGGTTGTAAATTCCCTCAGGTCAGGAACTAAATCTTAACTATCTTTGTATCTCCCCCAACACCTGCTTAATATAATGCTATGAATGTAGTAGACGCTTAATAAATAAATGGTTATTGAATGAATGAATAAATGTCAATTCTGGCGCAAACTTTATTTTTCTCATTTTGATTTCATTCCATAACTATTTTGGTCTCTATCTTGACTATTCCTGAGCTCAGAATGTTCTTCCTCCAAAATAGCTGCCGACTGCTGCTGCTTGATTTCCAGGATAACTCAGAATCTAGTTTTAAATTTCCTCTAATTTTAAACCTTCCTAGATTTGTCCACTTTCTTACTTGACCTGGTACTTTATTCATCCTGATTTATCAGAGTCTTTACTTCTGTGTCTCCTCTCATGTTCCACCTTAAACGAATAAGCCAGTTCCTTTGATGTTTCTTCTCTCTGAGAAAAACCTTTCTTGTATAGGAGCATCTCATCTGTCTCTTTAATATCATTGTGTAGCAATATTTTCTTTCTCTCTGTTATTGGCCTTTTGATTGAATGCTTTAATTTATTTGCAATGAAGGTTCACTCTACTACCATTTTGGATAATTCATGATATACATGATCTTATATTTAATTCTGTAAATTACTTTGAAGTATTATTTTGTGAAAGATGTATTGTAAAATCAAAAGTAGTTGTATGTATATATATGCATGTATAAATGTATAAAATGTATGTGTATGACATACATATAATATGTGTATATTATATATTTGAACTATAGAGAGTAAAATCTATTACTTTATAGCAACTACCCATCTTCATTTTTGAAATAGCTTTAATTGCTAAGGACTTAATAGAAACTGATACTTCTTTTATAAAACGAAAGATGGGAGTGGGAGGGGGGAATATTTTCCTTTCTGTTTTGTTTTTTCAGTTAATATATTTTCTCTCTATTTTTAATTTTTTTCTTACAAGCAGGTTTATGAAGAGACATGTTCCTTAAATGATAGCATTTGTGAATTGGCTCTTCATATCATCTGCCTAAAGTTTAGGCCATAAAATAAACTATGAGGACAGTGTAACAGGACGCTTCTTGGCTGCAGAAAGAGAAAGATGTGTCTCTCTGAGTATACTGTTACAGCAGCATGTGGGAAGGCTTATGGTATAGTAATGTGACAAGCTGTGAACAGTGGATCAGTGAAAAATGTGAGATAATTTAATTGAGGAGCTTGGTGAGAGGACCGCTGAGAAGAGGAGACAGAGGCTGTGGCAGAGAAAGGACATCTGAGGAGGGGATGAAGGAAGAAATGTCGTTCTGAAAGAAGTGTGAAGACGGTATGCTACCTCATCTGTCTTCCAGTTTGGGATGGTCTCTTACCCTCACACACTTTGCAAACGGGAAATCATTTCTGTCATTGCCTTATTCTAACACATCATCCATTTCCATGTGGGGGTGACTTCCTTTTTTTCTACACAAATTACAACATATTTGCTCTTTTTTGGCATGCCACACCTTTGGAGGAAGAAATACGGCTTTTCTTTGCTTGAGTCTTCCTTCTGTTATAGGTTTACATGGTGAGCTGTTTAGTGAGGCTGTTTTTGATCACTGATTCCTAAATGTCTTTTGAATTTATGTTTTGAATCATTCTTTTTTCTTCAGCAGTGGGGTTTTTTTTGAATTAGGAAAGTGTCAAATTTAGGTGATTTTCCAATTCATTCAGGCAATACCACCAAACATTAAAAAAAAAAAAAAACCACCACACAGTGCAAACTAATATCACCGTTGGATTACTGTACTCAACAATACTCAAAACTGCTCCTTAGGAAAATATTTCTCTTTTATCCCGATAGATTCAAATAGGCAAAACTAAACGGATTTAATTTGCAAAATATTCTGTCCTTCCCTTTGTGTTTGTGTGAATGTATATGTTGCTACCACATTTCCTTTATGATCATTATCTGATCCTGAACAAGATTTTAGGAAAACAGTGGTAGCATTTCTATACAATTATGTAGGCTACTGCCAGCATCATACTGATGCCAGGTTGCTTTGGACATCATCTTGAATCCTGGGATGTGATCACCTTTAAGAAAGAGGCCAAGGAGAAAACAAAGGACACCTTTCTCATACACAGATTGCAGCCATCGTTTATCAGCTCAGTATATTATACTTTATAGCCAAACATGGCATTAAAACATAGGGGTTTATGTTGCTGTCTCCACCTTATCCTTTATTCTGAATTTGCTCCAGTTTAATCATTGACCAAATGAATGTTCCCCAAATTTATCAATTGTACAAAACTTTTTATCAATGTTACTGTTATCATTAGCATGGGATAGTGGATAGAGCCAATCTTGGAATCAGGAATGCCCAACTTCCAATCCTTCCTTGGACACATACTGGCTACATGACTATGGACAGGTCACTTTAACTTCCAGTATCCTAGATTGCAAGTGACAGTTGCATCGGTGTCTATGGGGTCAAGTTGCTGATCTGTATCAATGGAAGGAGTATCTAACACACAGTATCCAAACTCTCTCCAAAAACCAAAGCAAAGCAGAAAAAGCACCTAAAGCCCAACATTTTACAAATAAAGAAACTATAATTGGGGGAAGGGATGGGAAAAGTTTTAGCTGGGTTGTTTTCTCTTTTTTATGTAAGTAGGTTGGTGAATCTCAGAGGGAATAAAAAATAAAAGAGAATAGCACTTCCAAAGTAGTCAGCATAAAAATGTATTTGATATTGTTTTAGAAATAGAAAATTCAATCCATGGAATGACTAATCAGAATTGACAAATCAGAAACAGTAAGTAAAAAGCTTTTTTCCAGGTCCTGTACTAGATACTGAGAATGCAAATAGGAAAAATGAAACTATCCTACTTTGAAGGAATATATTCCATCCAAGGGGACAACATATCACTATAAAAGTATATAGAAAATAAATATATGCAAAATAATCACAGTCAGTAACCTAGTGATTGATAACCCAAGAACATGAATTCCTTGAGAAAGAACTCTATATTTGACAACTGATGGGAAAATTGGAAAGTGATTTGCCAACAATTAAGTTACCAATATCTTTTTACAGTATACTTCAATAAGCTCAAAATGGATATTCACCTTGCATACTAAAGGCCACTCCATAAAAAAAAAAAAATTGCAAGAGAATAAGATCAGATACTTTTCCCAGTTAGGACTAGGAACGATGACCTTAACTAGACAAACTCAGAGGAATCACAAAAGATAAAATAGGTTATTTTGAATTGAAAAGTTTTTGCCCAAACAAAATCAATGCAGATAGAGTAAGAAGGGAAGCTATTAATTGAGAAAATGTCTGTGTATCAAATATATGATATGAGTCTGATATCCAAAATATATGGTAAAATAGCACAGATGTAAAAAGGAGTTCCCAAAGAAATTGTAATCTAATAACCATATGAAAATATGCTTCAAATCACTGGTAAGAGAAATGCAAATCAAAATAACTCAAGTCTCACATCACATTCTGTAAATCTGCAAAGATAACAGAAAATGGAATTAGTCAATGCTACATTGTATCCAGAATGATACATATTGGTGGAACTATGACCCAGCCCAACCATTCTGGAAAGCAATATGAAATTATACTAAAAAGTAACTAAAATATCTGCTTATAATATACCCTAAGGAGTACAAAGACGGAAAAGTCACTTCCACACCAAAATATTCATATCAGCACTTTTTGTGGTAGCAAAGAATTGAAAAAAAATGAATTCCCTTCTATTGCGGAATGGATAAACAAATTATGGCTTATGAATGCCATGGAATATTACCATGTTATAAGAAATGATAGATAAGACAGTGCTTATGGTGAATTCACAGAAGCATTGGAAGACTTATTAACTGATGCAGAGCTAAGTAAGTAGAATCAGGAAAGGAGTAAATACAGTGACTGCAACTATATATAAATGGAAAGAACAAAAAAAGAAAAGATATGAAACTTGAACACTGTTCAATTATCATAACCAAGCTTGATTGCAGAGAAGAGTTAGAAAAAAGTACCTACCTCCCTTAAGGGCAGAGGTGGAGGGAGGCTTATGGGTGTGGAACATTGCATAGGTGATGTTTTACATAGTTTTAAAGAACTACACCCACCCAACCATTTCATTTTATTCCTTATTGCAAGGAGATAACTCTTTGAGGAAGGGAATGTAGAGAAATATATTCAGAAATTAAGTCAGTGCAAATACAAAAGGAATCAGTAAATTAAAAAAATTTAATAACATTAAATAGGTTAATAGCAGGTTAATAACATTTCTTAGACCCTTCTAAAATAGATATGAATAAATATCATCCATAGTGAATACTATTGTGAATTGACCCTTTATTCCAATAATTGCATATATTTACACCATTTCACAATTACAAAATTCTCATGTGATGCCCAAACTGTCTTGTGAGGTAGATAGAACAAATATCATAAATCTGATTTTACAAATGAAGCATCTAAGGTTGAAAGATTAAGTGATTTATCCAAAGATTCATGCAGCTGTGAAGTAGTTAAACTAAAAATGTCCTGTGATTCTAACCATAATGAATATGAAAGTGTGGTGGTTGTGGATTCAGGAGATCCAGGCTTAAATTCCAAGTCGACATCTCCATAACCTGAAACAAATGCCTGAAGTAACTTCTCTGAGCCTCAGTTTCCTCCTCCCTTGTAGAACTGGGATGGAGCAAAGTGCATGACTTCTAAGGTCCATTTCAGACCTGTATCTCTGATCTGCTTTTAGTGGGTTCTCCATCTAGCTAGATAATTTTATCTCTAGCAGAAATTAACTTTAAAAAAATAAAGTAAGCATTTAGTACCTGACTCCTTTCTTCAGACTGATTTTTGCTGTGAAGTATCTAATGTCTGACTTTGGTAGAAATCATAATAATATTAGCATCTGTTATTTTTATAGCAATTGACTGTTTGCAAAAGAACTTTCCATATATTATCTTATATGATCCTCAACCCCACCCTGGCAGGCAGGTTCTGATTCCATTGCTGCAGATACTTGAGTTTTCATGGACCCACAAGAGAGGAAGAAATCAACAGAGTAATTTGTCTGGCTTCTTCAGTCAGTTCTCTTTCTAGTTACTTATTCCAGCCATGCTTTTCTTTCAGGTCTGCAATTTTAACAGCTTGCTTTCCTTCTCCCTAATGCTTTCACAGTAAGTTAGTCCCATGAACGAGCTTTGTAGAACCATAGATCTAGAATTGGAAGGTGCTTTAGTGCTCATCTTATCCGACTACCTCCTTTTATAGATGTGAAAACTGCAGCTCAACAACCTCTCCTAAAGTCGGGTCCTATAAATCCACATTTACTGGCTGTGTCCACTGTACCGCACTTCCTCAAAGAATTTGGCTAGTTAGAGCTGTCTTGATAGGAATTTTTTCAGGCCTATTAAGTTAATTCTTGCCTAGCCCAGCAGTAATAGTTGCATGGAGACTCTTCCCTAAGGAAGTGCCTGGTGGAGGGAAGAGACACAGAGACCCCTCTAGTGGCCTTCAGGGAATTGTGTTTTCTCTTTATTTGGTATTAATGGAGATTCTAAGCATACTTGGATCCAAAGCACTGAAACACTTTTCACTAGTACCGAGAGCCAGAATGTACCAACTTGATAAGTAGCCTTCTAATTTCTTCTTTCCATGCCCTAAATTATGTTCTATTTCCAAATGCCTTCCATTACACGGACACTTTAAAAAATAATAGATTGCACACTTTTTGTACTACCAAGTCATTAGCTGCTAGTTGCCTGTCTTTGAATTTCAGTTCTCAATAATATTTTGACATGGGTTGTGCAACCTCTGCCTTTCTGGAATTTGTAAAGTGCTCTTATATGTGATTTGGGAAATCCAAGTGCTGTTATATAGATTAGATGGAACCTTGAGGATACTTCTACCAGCTCTTTCCACTTCTCTTTCCTATTGTATAAATTTCCATTATTGCTTTCAGTTCAGGCGTATCTAGCTGAAGAGCCTAAACCGGATAGAATATAATCAATCTTACTATGGGAAGAACTAAATCCAAATTTTTCATATTGGAAGAGAATGTATTATCCAATTCTCATTTTACAAATGAGGAAACAGAGGTTCACGGAGGTGAAATAATCTACCTATGGTCACACAGGCAATTGGTGGCAAAACTAGAACTAAAAGCCTTTTGTGGAGGGATTGGGATTTCTGGGTTTTGCTTCTAGCTACATCCTTTACTGAAGCTTTGTTGTAAAGCAAGTGAGTGAAGTGCTCTGATGCTCAGTTCCCTGGCTTATAAAAATGCAAGAAATAAAAATTGGCAGACATGCTTTAAAATGTACAGATAAAACCTGTGAAACATGGAAAACGTCATTATAAGACGATTCTTTTCCTTCCTTCTAAAATTACATGTTTGCTCACCTGCTTTTTTTAGGTGACTGGGAGCTTCCGTTCATGAAAGGGAAAATGTCACTAAGACTTAATGGTATCTCAGGTATGCACTTTCAGGGTTTCTGACTATAAAGAACTGGTTTGCTTATTCTCATCACACAGGCAACATTAAAATATAGCAAGGTCACTCAAGAACAATTGTACCTCAAGGGGCTTTTTCTAACATATAAAGTGAAATATGCATCTTCTTTGAAAAGCTTAAGCTTGGATCTCTGTTTCACTTCCCTGCCCCCCCTTCCTCTCTTTCTCTCCCTCTCCCTCTCTTTTTTCTCCCTCCCTCTTTCTCTCTCTCTCTCTTCCTCCTCCTTTTCCCCTCTCTCCCTCCTTCCCTTCCTCTCTCTCCTTCTGCCCAGTGTGATGCGCTGCTACCTCCCTTTCAGTCCAGACCCATTAGCTTCCTCTCTATCCCTTAAATGCCTAGGTAGTTAGTTCTCTCTCCTCCTAAATGTCTTCCTATTCCTATGGATGATTAACATCCAAGCAGCACATTCCTTTGTTTTACAAAATAGATCCGCTGATTGACAGATGGGATTCTTACAAAAAGCACGTCTGGTGGAAAGATGAAAAAGTATGCCCTTTACTATGAGGTTGGAAGGTCAGACCCCAGTTAATTCATTACCTCTCTCCCTAGATGTGCTAAGTGCCAGATAGATTAATGCTTTAGAATGTAATCATTCCCAAGGAAATGTTCTGGACAATAAGTATTCCATTGTTTTTAAAACTTTAAGAAGTCAGGTGAACCTTCATTTGTCCTAACAGTTCCAATGTAAGAGAATTTCAGCTTCCAATAAAAACAGAAAACAAAACGACCAGTAGTAAGTAAGTAAGAGAACAACCAATGAATTAGAATATAGACTTCAGAATAGACTAGAAAGGGATGGAAATATGGAAGAGTGCTAACTAAATTAAAACATTTTGGGAAAAGGCACCACAAAAGAATTTTACCTAAGGTAAGAGGTTGGAATGGAGGGAAAAGTTTGAACCACAGGCTTATCTGGGTCGGGAAAGGAGAGAATGAAGGCTGGAAGGAAGAGACGACAAAATGAGAAGTAATTGGCATAGTGGCTAGAGGGCAGGCAAAGAAAGGAATACAGGAAGGGAGGAAGAAAAGTGAACGAATGAATAAATGTAATTGGCAGTTTGCGTCAATTCAAGGAAATTGGAATGATAAAGATAAATGAATACTAGGAGAAATTCTATTAGAATATTCAGATTGGCATCAAAATAGTGTAAGCAAAACTAATTCCTAAAACACTGTATTGCCTCAGAGGAGGATATGAAGGAAAATCAATGTAAAAAAAATAAATGGAACAAAATACAAACCAAATCATCATAACCTTAAATGTAAATGGATTAAACAGTATGATAAAATGAAAGAGAATAGCAAAATGGATAAGGAAAAACAATTTGTTGCAGTTAAGAAACACTCCTAAAAAGTAAAGATACATAAAAGATGAAAATGAGAGAGTAAGCCTAAAGTGATTCCAAAAAGGTAGGATTTACAATTATGCAGTCTGACAGAAAAAATTAAAAATCATCATGTCGGGGGAAAAAAGATGAAGACTACTTTACATTTAAAAGCAGTGGTGTCAAACAAGTAGAAATAGAGACCACTTAGAAAACTATATATTAATATTACCTATGTTTTATTGTCCTCTTATTTATTTACTTCATATTTCCCAATTATATTTCACTCTGGTTCAGGCAGCACTTGGGAGTGTTGTGGACCATGTGTATACCTCTGCTTTTAAGGTATCACAGAAGAAAAAATTATCATTATTACAAGTATAGATACGAAGTAGCCTTGATTAGAAGGAAAAATTAACTGAAATGCAAAAAGATATAGATAATAACTCAGTGATTTTAGAAGGCTTTATTTGTTTGACTCTGAGATGGAAAAATCCAACAGATCAATAAACCAAAATGAAAGAGACTATGTTATACAACAGAGAAAGTTCTTTCTCTGGAATCAGAAGAGAAGTTTGGTCTAGCTTCTGTACCTATGTAACTATGAGCAAGGAATTTAATCTCTTTAGCCCTCAGTTTCTTCATCTGTAAAATGAAGGGGATGGTCTCTAAGGTCTCCTGCAACTAACAGGTAACATAAGATGTTTTATATATATGTATATTCTTTAATGTTCCTATTCAAAAGATACAATATTTTAAAATTTTAACTTAACGGTGTCTTCAATTCTGTATTTTCTGAAGATTATAGATTTGCTCAAATTCTAAATTTTTATAGAATCAAAAGTTTGTTATGGTCCTATGAAAGTATAGAACCAAAGAGATCATTAGAGAAGTTAAATGTAACAATATGTTTGTATGTGTATTATCTAGAACACAGAAAAGGCAGAAGTATTAAACACATCCTTTGCAATCCATAATGTAATTTTTTAAGTATCAAATATTAGAAATGCAAACCAAAGATAGATGTTAAAAGGAGACTTAATAGTGATATCCTAAATAATGAAAATACCAAACAACAAATCATAGAAACAAGTAAGACCCATGTGAGAGAGAACAATAATGACGAGAGAGAAGTCTCAGCATTTTGGTAATGTAGCTAAAGTAGTGCTGGTGGCATTTTATATCTGAAAATAAAGATTAACAAATTAGAAGAAGAAGTCAGGAACTAAGTATGCATAAGCAAGTAACAAATCCAAAATAGGCACCAAAGAGGAGATTTTGAAAATTACGATAGAAAATGGGTAAAATTGACAACAAAATGATCTTTAAAAATTAAATTTCAATTCTTTGAAAAGAATAAGAAAAATAATGATACTTCAGATAATTTTATTTAAAACAGGGGAAAGAGAGAATTTTTAAAAATAAAGTGAATGCCCAACAAAGGGGAAATAAAAAGGAATTGTCAGAATGTAAAATATACATTTTTTAAACAAGATTTGTGATTTCATTAGTTCCTCAACAACTAAATGGCACTGTGAATACAATTTTGGGTCCTGAGAAGACCTGTGTTCAGAATAGCTTTCTAGCTATTGGACCCTGAATAACATCATCACCTGGGGTTATTGTGAAGATCAAATGAGGTGTGTGTGTGTGTGTGTGTGTGTGTGTGTGTGTGTGTGTGTGTGGTGTGTGTGTGATTCTTAGCACAATGCCTGGCACATAGTAGGAACTACATAAACACCTTGTTCCTTCCCCTTCTTCTATCAACCTATATTATTTCCAACTTTGTTACTTAATAGCTTCATAGAATTGTCTGGGGGCACTAAAAGATTAAGTAATTTGCCCAAGACCAAATAGTCACATAGTGTCAGAGGCAGAACTTAGACCCAGATTGTTGGGACTCTAAAAACAACCCTTGCTCCACTGCACCATGCAGCTTCTCACAATTGAGGAAATATCTCAGAGAGGGTAGTATATATGCTAGCAAAATTGAGAACTTTAGAAGATTGATGATTGTCTAGAAGAATAAAAATGAAAAATATCCAAAGTAAGGAAATAATAGAAATCTCAATTCAAAAATTATCTTAAAAAAAAAAAGAGTAGAGGTGGGGGGACATTGAACAACTCACATAGAAACTACCAAAGGAAAAAAATATGCTGGTCCAGATGAATTCTATTGCATATTTTAAAAGTAATTAATACCTGTGCTACACAAATTATTTTAATAATTAACAGGAAAGCATTCTACTAAATTCCTTTCATGATATCAATCTAGAACTAATATCCTCAACCTGAGAATAGTGAAGCAGAGAAAGTAAACTACCAAAGAGCATGAATACAGGCAAAAATTTTAAATAAAATCTTAAGAAAAAAGATGACAGCAATATAATAAAAAAAATTTTATTATGGTCAAGTTGTTTTTATCCCAAGGATACAAAAAAATGCCCAACATTAGGATAACAATAGGCATAATCATATGATGATTTTAAAAGCAACCAGAATCACAGGATCATAGCCACAGATGCATTGAAAAACCTTGACAAAATTCAGTTCTCATTTCTGCTTTTAAAAACAGCTAAAACGCATAAATGCAGAAGTGCTTTCTTTATTTTGAAAGAAAAAAAATATATATCTTAAACCAAACTAATTTTTTTCAGTCGGGAAATATTAGAAACTTTTGCAGTAAATACAGGGATAAAGCAAGGATTCCTTCTTTTTTCATAATTACTTGACTTAGTTCTAAAAATGCTAGGAATAACCGTAAGACAAAAAAAATAAAGGAATGAATACCAGCAAAAGATAATCTGATTTTTCCTTACTTAGGAAACCTCATAAAATCAGCAAGGGAATTAATTAACATACTTTTTCCAGTAAGTACAAGATGGAAAATGAATTCCCCTTAATTATCAATATTTCTATAAACAACAGTAATGAAAACCAGAAGATTTGTCAGTGAAATCCCATGCAGGGTAACTTCAGAATGCATAAAATATCTGGGAATTAATCTACCAAGACATATTTAAGACATATTAATATAATCTCCTCTTTCCAAATATGGAGGAAGACAGTGATGGTTGGAGAATAATATTCATTGCTCGTAGTTGGGACACACCAACATGAGAAAAGATGATACCACCTAAAATAATTTATATCAAACTATAAGACAACTAAGAGGCAATTTTATCCACCTAGACAGAATTATAATGGAAGTCACTTTAAGTGAAATTGTTTTCGACAAGAATGAAGTGAGAATAACATTTCCAGACATCACACTCTTTTATAAATCACTATTCATCCAAACTCTTTAGTACAGTGGAAGGAAGGAAGGAAGGAGGGGAGGGAGGGAGGGAAAGAAGGAGGGGAGGAAAGGAAGGAGAGGAGGGAGGGAGGGAGGGGAGGAAGAGAAATCAGCAGAACAGCCTAGATAAGGAAGCAATAAACAAGTGTCCAGCACTGACCTAATCACCAAATATTATACAGGGCCAGGCACTGTACTAGGCTTAGGGGATACAAATACAAAAAATGAAAACAATTCCTAGCATGGGTATTAACCTTCTGTCTCGGGAGGCAACTTATGCTTACAGAGGTATTTAAAGAATAAATACAAAACAGGGAAGCAGTTAATAAGTAGAGAAACCAGGAAAGGATTGCTATAGAAAGTAAAGCTTGAGGAATTCTGTTAGATGGAGGTGAGGAGGGAGTGCAGTACAGGCCTGAGAGATGACCAGTGCAAAGGTACGCAGTACCAAAGCTCTAAAGCTAGAAGAAACCTCAGAAGCCAACATCTAGGCGAACCTCCTTTTTATGCAGATAAGGTAGAACTGAAACTCCACAGAAGCAGAGATGAAACACCATATATGAGGAAGAGAATTTGTAATGAGGCTAGAAAGATAGTTTGGGGACATACTGCTTTAAAATGCTAGTGGCAATAGGGAAAAACTGAAATCTATTTGAAGAGTGGAATGACATGTTCAGATCTGCACTTAAAATCTATTCAACCACTTTGGCAACTGTGTGGAGGATGAATTGGAATAGGAGGAGACATAGATCAAGTTATAGTCTAGTTGAGAGGTGATAAGAGCCTGAGCAAAGGGATGTCCGTGTCAGTATGGAGAAAGGGTCACATACAAAGATATTTACAGCTAATTGAATATGTCTGTCTGTCTAGTTTGCTCTCCGTATCAATATATTATTAGGAAATAGGAATATATTTTTTGTACGAAATAATTAGAAATAAAGTTAGTTCCATGGATTGGGAAGTGTCTAAACCAACTGTGGTACATTAATGTAATGGAATATTATTGTGTTGTAAGAAACTCTGAATATGAGGAATTCCGAGAAATAAGGATAGACTTATAAGAACTAATACAGAGTGAGGTAAGCAGAGTCAGGAAAAATAAACACAGTGACTACGACAATGTAAACAAAAAGCTATAAAATGAAATGGAACATTGCTTAATTATAATGACCAAGCTTATCTCTGGGGAAGAGATAAAGAAATGAAACCTTGCTTTCTTTGGAGAAGTAGGGGACATGTGTTTATGGAATGTTGCATATATAGATACAATCCTATTTTTTTTTACTGTTTTTTTTCTTATTTATTACAAGTGAATACTCCCTGAATAGGAGAGAAGGAAGAGTATATTTGAAAATTACTGTGATGTAAAAATAAAATAATAAAGCACACATAAAAGAAAATATTTGCTTACTTGAAACTCAGATCAAGTTCCTGTGTAATAATATGAAGTCAATGTTCTCCTTTGTCCCCTTGGTGACATATAATTATGTATTTTTAAAAACACCACTGAGTCTTTGTGAGCTTTACATAGGACCAGCCCCTGTTTGGTGCCACAGCTAACCTCTGCACCTGTTCTCTTGCCTCTTTCTCTTTGGATAGTTTACTCCATTGATTACTCTCTTTTTTTTCTCTTCATTCCCACTGTTTCTCTTCCCCCGCTCCCTCCCTCTCTCTCTGCCTCTATCTGTCTCTCTCTCTCTTTTCTTCTCCCCCATACCCATTCTCTTCCTCTTTACTCATTCTTTCCCTTCTACCAAGAAACACGCTTGAGTCTCAGAAAATATCTAGAGCCACTTTTGCGAGTCCATTTTTTAAAAAAAGACAAATATTAACAGTTTATGTGAGTTATTCACTTATGATCCCCACCATCCAACCACCACCACTAGCCTCTCTCCTTCACCTTTTATTTCTCAGTTTATCTGTGAAGATAAACTATCCAAATGTTTATTTTTCCCCTTGCCTGTACTTCTAGTTGGTAGACTTATTACCAAGGATGTTCACCAGGAATGCAAATAAGACTAAAGACAACAGCCTTGCCTCTTTTCCACAGGCCATAGGGTTGTGTTTCCTAAGTTCCTTATACATCTATTTGCGTTTTAATTAGGGCTTGTTGTGTATCTTCCTCCCTCACATCCCACCCTTGCCTTTTTTTTAAACAAGGTATGTGTACAAAGCTAGCAAACTGATTCTGCTCTTTTGGAAAGTAGGTCAGGCAGTGAACTCCTGGTAGGATGAGGCAGCAGTTTGTTAGGTAACACACAGCTCAGCGATAAACGGAAAACGTTGTCATCGTGGATTCAAACAAGTTCCTTCCTGTAGTCTAGTATATTTTCCCTCTAATTTTAAAACTATCTTTATTTTTTGTCATTAGCACTGTCCTCAAGAACTTCAAGGCGTTAAAATGACATCTTTGAATAGAGGGCATTTTATATCCTGACATTAAGAAAGAGGAAGGGGAAGGAATAAAGACTGGTGAGAAAAAAAAAAGACCTGACAAAATTTAACCATAGGCTGCTGCTGTACTGCATACTACAGTATGAGAGTTTCTGGTGCTCCCACCAGTCTGTGTCTCAGATACCATGTGTTCAGCCAAGAAACCTGTTTAATGGGAAGGAGATTTTTTCCCATAAAGCGGTGAGAGGCATGGTGGCTGCCTGCCTCCTCTCTGGCATTGTTGGCAGTAGGTGTGCTATAGAAGCTTCTTCTGTCACTGTCATCTTATTCTTGCACCATTATGTGATGCCTATATGGCTATAGCCTCAGAAGGGGGTGAACAACTTCCTGGGATCTGTGAACTTTTTGAAAAATATTTTTGATAAATGTTTTGGTGTCATTCATTTCCTTTGTAATCAGTCCTATGTATTATATTTTATACACTGAAAAATATTCTGAGAAGGGGTTCATAGGCCTCACCAGGCTGTCAGTGGGGGCTGTTAAACAAAAAAGATTCAGAACCCCTCACCTAGAGGATCATGGCATTTTGATCTGGAAGGGAAATTAGAGGTTGTATAATGTCCAGTGTTCTCAGCTTGAAGGTGATGAATCTGGGGCCCAAGGAGGATAAGTAACTTGTTCAGAGTCAAACAAGAGGTAAGTGTGCATCAGAGATGAGATTTGAACCCACATGCTGTGGCTTCAAATTAAGGGTTCTTTCAACCTTAGGTTCCTAAATGCCTTGTGCTGAGCCAGGCGGGGTATTGTTATTCAATAGCAGGAAGGGGATGGGGTGGGTGAGGCTAGAGGAATAAGACTGAAAATGACTTCATCGTTCATGTGATATGGTCCAGCATCTAGTTTTTGTTTGTCCTTCATTCTCAAAGAAGACCATGACATCGGGGAGGGGATGTCATGCCATGCAAGTGAATTGGATTTAACTGAGGGAGAGCTCTGTAAGGTCACCAGCCTCACTTTCTCCTCCAGAGCTGTTGGGATCAGTGGAGAGATATAGATCAGGACGACTGGAAATGGTTTGGATGCAGTGGGAGACCTTGGCATTTTTAAGCAAAGGTCTTTGACAAGTCTCACTTAGCAGCTAGTAGGGAGGAAGGGAAAGGGGCTATAGATATATCACCTCCTATGTGTCAGGCACAGTGCTTAGAGCACTTTCTCTCCCCCTCTCTCTTCCCCCCTTTCCCTCTCTTCTTTCTTCCCCTCACTTTCCCCTTCCCCATTTTTCTCTCTCCACCTCCCCTTTTCTCTCTCCCCCTTTTTCTTCCTTTCTCCCCTTCCTCTCTTTAGCTTCACTTCTGTGACATCCTCTCTACTTTGCCCATATCTTTCCCACCCTTAAATTTAAGTAGGTCATCGAGTGGGAAAAGGTGTGACCCAAGGTCTAATGGTATGTCATGGGCAGAAGGAGGGACCTTATGGAATAAACAATATGGATCTTTATTTTAGAATTGCCTCAGAAGTGCATTATTATCATTGTGTAGAAAGGCCTGTAAATGTTTAATAAATCACAGAAAAACTGAGCATTTGGGGTATTACTAACCCACAAAGCAAACTAAAAGTCTGTGTGTCCAGAGACAGCATAGAATGACATTTAAAAAAAAAATGTTAACATAAATTAAGAGGAGACTTTAGACCATGATTTACATGCACACACATAGACATACATACATTTTCCAAACATATACACACACATACATATGTATGCTTTATATATATAGATATACGTATAGGAAAAGAAGAAAGATTCTGTTGTTTTCAGCCTACCCTGGTTTATAGTTTACTCAGAATCTGTCTATTCCTTTTATGTTTAAGAAGCAAATAGATTTGTAGCATATTTAAGCAATTAAATAGAGTCACACTTCTCTCATAAACACATATACTTATGAAGCCCAATAGAAACATATGAATATTAGCCATGGGTATTTGTAGACTGATGGAATCACAGAATTTTAGACCTCAAAGGGACCTTAGAGATCTTCAGTTTCAATCCTGGCCATTTACAAATTTATGGAGAAATTAAATGCCTCTCAGTTATCCTAACCGTAATAGTCATATGGGTAAAATATACAGTGTAGATAGGGAATTGTCCATTTTCTAACTGATTTCATTTGCCACAGGAGTGACAGGGTGGGGGGAGGTTAATAAAATGGCAGCTATAGTATTCAGTACGCTACAGTTGAAGGAAATGACAGCTAGAGAACAATGCCAATCTGTCTGTCACTTTTTCAGTTCATGAAGTAATTGTTTTCCACTGTAAGCCTCCATTCTACTCAGGATTTCATACATACATACATACATAATACTGGGGTCACCAGATGTCTTGGCATACAGAAATTGCTCGACTTTCAAAGGCAGGTCCAGCTATCATTCCTGCAAGATCTTTTTTTTCTTTGAACTTGCCCCTTAATTTGATATATTCAGCCACCTAGACATTGGGCCATTTCCTTCTCTAACACTAGTTTTCCCTCATGTACCTCATTAGGCTACCCAGTGCCTCACCCCATCCCCCACCCCATCACTCCCTGGGCACACCTCTTCAGAAATGAAGACCTGGAAGCAAGATCATCAGTGGCCACAGTCAAGATAAGCTGTACCTGACAGGATCTGATCTTGTACGTCCCATCACCGCTATTTCTGTAATGGTATATGCTGTGTAGGAGGTACTGACAACCTTACCACAAGCTCCCCCTAAGACAAACTCTGATATACACACACCTACACAAAGCAGGCTGACCCTGCTGGGAAAGAAGACACAAAGCGGGTACCATAGGCACCAATGTCAGTGACTCCCGGCGTCTCTTCAGGGGAATGTAGGATCTCCCACTAAAACACATCCTACAACCAGCGATTCTCCTTTTACATTCTAGTGTTCTCAGCACCCAAATTAGCTTTTACATACCTCTGTGTCATCCACACACCAGAAGTTTGGCTACTCTCAGACATCCCTCAATGCCCTGATATGATAGGATTACAGTTACCTTCCCAGGGTTGCAACCCAGGGAAAGAACCTTTCCTTGTAAGTGGAAGCAGCTACATCTCTCTCCCAGACCTGCAGCTTCCCAATTCCCCAAAATTCCCATAAGCTCATAGCATTAAGAGCTGCAAGAAACTCTAGACATCCCATAGTCCAATGCCCTCATTTTAAAGATTGGGAAGCTGCAGCCCAGAGAGATAAAAGTTACCTGCCCTGAGTCGCAAAGGTAGAATGGGATCCCTGACAGGACTCCCTTTTTAATGTGCTGTTATAAATAAAGTATAACATGCCTAACCGTATGGAGTTAATTCACAAAGGGTCCTGAGCCAAAATTCAGAAGATCCTGGTTTTAGTTTGCCACTCAGTTTCTGTGTTACTATGGCCTCAGTTCCTCAATGGAAAATGAAGACCTGAAGCCTAGACTAGGTGATCTTCAAGGTCCCTTCTACCTCTTCCCTACTTTTTCTCACAAAATCAGTCTCCAGGCTGTATCCTATTTCTAGATCCAGTGGCTTTTCCACTGAACTAGTCAACAGGTCAGCAAGCATTTATTAAACACTTCCTCTCTGCTAGGGACCATGCCAAGTGCCAGAGCCAGTCTTCTTGAACTTTTTCCTAATACCACATATGCCCACCTGAACTATAGCAGAGTTTAGCATAGAGATCCCCAGTCTTTTTGTAAGGAGAGTGTTCCTTTCCATCGTCTGAAAGCACTGGATCACCTAGGCCAGAGGAAAAGGTACTACAAATAGTAAAATCATTAAGTGGAGTGGGGGAATTGGCATGATTATCAGCTGTTGTCGAACACAGATAGAGAGATATAGTGGTTATAATTAGCCTAAAGAGCTGCTAGGTAAAGCTTGATCTTCTGACTAGGAACCCATGGTTAGTTGTGTGGTTTAAACCACCCATCTGGTAATGTTGAAGATTAACCCACTAACATTTACATTAGCCACATATAGACTTTGTGATAAATAAACCTCTCTGTATATATTATAGTTATTGGTTGGTTGTTTTTTTAAAAGAGGAACCAAACTGTGTCTAAACTTAGCTGAACTCTAATTAAATTTGATACCTCTAGCTACATACAGTTTGTGCTTACACAGTGTTCACACTTTAGGAAAGGAGTCTGTACGTTATGAATGAGTTCTTGGGTATGTGCTGATCTGAATGACTGATTATAGATAGGTAACTGAGAGATGTATAGAAACACCCAGCTAAGACAAAGGTAGGTCAGATTGTGATGAAGATGATAATGATAATTTTATGGTAACAATAGCAACTGATAATGGACAGTAACATTAAAAATAGGGAGAAGAGTATAAAGGTCTGCTTCCCAAATCCCTAACATCTCCTTGCCATTCCACTGTTATCATCATCAATATAATAATTATTTATTATCGTTATTATTAATGGCCTGTATCTGCAAAATGTCATACAATACTTAATTTACTTATAGAACCGTTTTGAGGATGATGGCAACAGTAAGGATGCTTAGTATAATTTCCTGGAAGGTGATTAAAAAAACATTTGGGAAAAGACTGCTTTAGCATTCTTGTTAATTTTTCAGACAGGTTGCATTTCTTGGGAGATTGCTCTTAACAACTTCTATGGACAAGAGACAAATGACTAAAAAGCAAGCTGACATCAGAGAATTTTTAAGGAAAGTCTTCATGAGTTCCAATCTGGCTTCAGACGCTTACTAGCTTTGTGATCCTGAGCGAGTCACTTAACCCTGTTTGTCTCAGTTTCCCTCATCTGTAATGTGAGCTGGAGAAGGAAATGGTGAACCACTCCAGTGTATTTGCCATGAAAGCTTCAAATGGTGTCACGAAGAATTGGACACACAACTTACAGCAAAGACTATTAAATATACAGAGTATGTGAACTAAATAGATGTGCTGCCATCCCATCTTTATGTTCCATAGGGACCCTATAGACTCCCAGGTACACACGACAAAGGTTAGAAAGGAGCCACCTCAGCATCTCCAGTTTTCATTAAGTTTAGGAAATGAATCTTTTTCATTTGGTGGCATGAAACAATGGTCCTCATTCTTTGTAAGTGAGTGAGTGCAATGTGTTTGTTTGGAAGGGAGGTCTTTGTAAGAAGACATTGTGTACTTTGACCGTGGCGCCTTGGACCACTAACGTCACCATTTGTGTTCACCACCATTGTGGCAAAAACAACACCACAAAAACCCTAAAACCCCAAATTCGGTTTTTCCAGGGAGTTGTTCCACAGAGACATTGACATAATGCCCTAAACTTTATTTCAACTTTCCCAAGACATAAACATAATGTGGTCTTTCAAGGGGGTGATTTCCTATACAAAGAAACATTAATCAGATTCTCCCAGTCCAAGCAGTTCAATTTATAATTAAGCTGATTTTTCTCAAACAGTTCACCTTCTCATGCTCAGCAACGAGTAACTGGAATCCTGTGGCCCTGGAGGAAAGTAGGCTCATAGATGCCTGTCAGTTTCCCTTTGAACTACTTCAGGAGAGTCTTTGATATATAATAATAATGATGGCCAGTAGGAGGAGGAGGAGAACTAGCATTTATATAAAGCTGTAAGGTTTGTAGAGCACTTTGTATACATTGTCTTGTGTAATCCTGACAACAACCCTATGAAGTAGCCACTATTATTATCCCCGTTTTGCAAATGAGAAACCTGAGGTACAGAACAATCTAGTGACTTTTCCAGGATCACACAGCAGGATAGCAGCATTCAAACTTAGTCCTGGGCTCTATCTATTGTGTCACCTAACTACCCCTTCCTGAAAGTGTTGCTCTTTTTAAACGGCTCCAAAAACTTAAAAAAGTTATCAGTAAGCAATCATGACTCCAAATGACTGATGATGAATCATATTTCCCACCTCTTGGTAGAGAGATGATCAGCTCAAGGTAGAGAACAAGACATACATTTAAAGACATAACCAGTAAGTGGATTGTCTTGTTTTTTAATCAGGGAGGGCTTTTATTTTTCTTTCAGGAGGAGAAGAGTTAGGGAAGAAGTAGGAAGAATTCAAAAAGAAGAGAGCATCAATGAATCATTAAAAAAAAGAAAATAGAAAGATGTTCAGAAGGGGATCCGGATAAGCAGGGCAATGTTGGAACTGCAAATTTAAACTTGAATTATGCCCCAAAAAAGCCCAAAGTATAACAACTGGAGATTTTAGTTTTCCTAAGCAGTTTTCTTTTTTAAATGTTCTTCTGTATACGTAGGAGTATTTATGTTTTGTTAGTATCTGTCAAGTTCATTATAATAAAAAGGAAAACTTTAAAAAAAAAATTGTCCACCTTTGTGATAGAAAATGATTAAGTGACTGAATCATTCCAATCAGTAGAAGACTGAGAAGGGATTCTCTCTAGCTTGTGGTCAGCTGGGTGTCTGCATGGGCACTAATTTCAAAGAGCTGGGATTTCATCCTTGTGTATCCTCCTTGCCATTGACAGGAATGACAAGCCTTCTGTGAAAGAAAGGAAGTAGTAGATTGTCCTTATGAGTGGCCGTCACCAAAAAAATTAATCAAATCATGGCCAGACTTCTGGTGCTGAGAAGATCAAGTGAAATAATACATATGAAGTGTTTTGCAAATCTTAGAACATTATATAAATGTGAGCTATTATTGTTGTTGTCTAGACAGCAGGTAGATAATTAGCACCAAAGATCAGATTCCATGACATCAGCACCGTACCTAACAGAAGCATGTTCCAATATTTATATTTTTGTAATACTTTGCCTGGTCAAATTCTCATATTCACTGAGGGGCAGGAGGGAACACGTTTAGTGCCTGTGAAAAGGTACAGAGAAAAGAGGACCTCTGTCCTAAGATATTTCTCTTGAAAACTTCTTGAAATCCTTCCCTGTGTTCAGTGACTTGAAATTTTAACCATATGAATAAATGCTCTGGTTTAACAAGTATCTTAAAATGTGAATCATGCTACCCACCTCCAGAGAAAAAGGTGATGAACTCAAGGTGCAGAATGAGAGGTACATTTTCAGACACAGCCAGTGTGGAGATTTGTTTTCCTAAAAGGGCTTTGTTTTTCTTTTCTTTCATTTTGCATGAGGAATCGGAGGAGGTGAGGGGAGTTATCAATACTGCTACCAAAAAAAATATTTTTGAAAGAAAAGAGGGTGATTGAAGCATTTTTTTCAAAATGCACAGAAGAGAATAGAAGGAAGGTCAGTAGGAAATATAGACAAGCAGGTCAGCTTTGAAAAAGACATGTTGGATTTATTGTATATACAGATCTTTAAGCAAGCTGGACATAATAAAGTTTCCTGATTTCATCTATAATCCTTTTGTTCTGTTCTACATTGTATATAAAAATGTTTTTTTATTTTATTGCTTGGTAAGTTCAGAATTTTGAAAAGTAATTCCAAAATGCAAACATCATTGGAAAAAATCGACATTGTCAGGTACATCCTATTGTGAAATTACTGAATATGAACATTTTCTCCTTACACACTGAGGGAATGGGAGTTCTGATGGGCTAGGGAGAAAGGGCATAGATTACTACTCTGTACTGCCTAGAGAAAGGTAACTCTTTGCAAGTACTTTCAGGCAACCCAGAAAGTATAACCTGGCAGGAGAGAGAGGCTGGGAATAGGAGATAGTGAGAAGATGCACTGGGAGGCAGAATACAGGTAAAGATTTGGGAAGTGTGAAAGTAATGAAGACAGATTTTTACCTGCTTCTGCAATTTTGCCTAGGGCCAGCTCTGCTTGTACAAGTCATTTTCAACAGTTACTTAATTATAGTTTCCTAAAGGGAGCTCTTACACTGTCTGATTTTTACGCAAATTGCAACTTTTGATTACTAGAAGCACAGGCTACAGGGTTAAAATGCCAGACTTATTTTCTAAGACACGTGGCTTCTCATGTAAAAGACTCATTTCTCTACAGGAAGTCTTCCCTTATACCACATCCACCATGAAGCAAAGAACCCAACTGTAAAAAGTCTCAGGAAGAGATACTGTAAGATAACCCTGTAAGTTAGTCTAATTACTTACCCATCCTTCCCTATCTTTCCACCTTTATTAACCAAACCCAATTTTCTCCCAGCCAATGGTGAAATAAAATGATGAAATATAATTTCCAAGTTAACACGCAGATTTTGTAGCTTCCCTAAGATTGTGGTGAATGAAATATTTTTTTTAGAGAAGTGAAAAAAGAATTATTTCTATTCCATGAATACTATTCCATTGGTAATCTTTTATTTCTTATGAAAAGGTAAAACCTGAAACCATGGCAAATTGTGAATTTTCTTCACTTCCCCATCCAAGGGGAAGGGATCTTAGCAATCCATTCTGAAACAAGTCAGTAAGCATCTATTAAGTGCCTACTATACTTACCCATCAAGTTAGTCATCTAATCTTTTCTTAAAGATTTTTTGGTGGGAAGCCTAGATTCCTTTCCAAAGGCAATCTTTTCCACTTTTGGGTAGCTCTCATTGGGTAATGAGAAGGTTTTCCATTATTTCAGTCTAAATCTACCTCTCTGCGATTTTCGCCTGCTGCTCCTAGTTCTTTTAAGAATAATTCTAATCACTCTTCCTTGTGACAGTCTTTCAAATGCTTGAAGATAGCCATCATTTCTCTCATAAGCCTTCTCAGTCTCTAGACTATAATCCTTACTTCCTTTAACTACCTCTACTATCCTACGCCTTTCAGATTAATCTTCCTTCTATTCTCTCCTCTGAACTCTCCAGCTTATCAATGGTCTTGCTGAAAAATTTGGCACCTACAATTCAACATAGTCCTGCCCTGAAAGATGAAGCAACTTACATGGCCCAGCGGAGACCACGTTTTTGTGACAAGATCTCACCTTGCTTCACTTAGGTAGAACTACTGCATGTTATTTCTAAGTCTAAAGGCACAGCCCCCAGAAACCAGTATCCTCACCTGCAAAGCAGCATTTACAATTTCAGATACATTTTTGTTTGTGCTTTAAAGTGTCTTTGGTATATATTGGCTGAAAAAGAGAAAAAGTGTGTTACTTTTTTTAACTAACAACTTATAACTGTGTCAACACATAAGACAGTCTGTCAAAGCTTACCGCTGGTGTTGCTGCTGTGAATTAATTTTGAACATCAGTTGTGAGCAGTAAACACTTTTGCAGTGTGAACAACTCTTTGTATAGTATAAGTTGTCAGCAGCTTGCTGTCTACCCTTTAAGGGGAAAAAAGCAAAAGAAAAAAAACAGAAAAAAGGTTCCTTGACTGGCATTCAGTTAGTTGGAATATGAATTACAGAAATTTTCCATGTCTCTCTCTTGTATTTATTTTTCCTCTGTCTTTTTGCTTTTGACCTTTGTAATGTTTTCCAGTCCCTAGAAGTTAATCTTCCTTACTTAAAACTGAAATATTTCCTTGCCATGTTTAGGAATTTGCTGAACTCATTATAGCTAGTAGTGTCTGTGGGGGACTCCTGCCTGTAAATCCTGTGAAGCAAGACCTATTTTTATAATAAAGATTGTTTGTCTTCCTTATCTCTAGTTGAGCCTGTTTGCATTTTATGTTCTTTGACTTGTTCTTTGACCTCTGTATCTTGTGCAATTTCCAGATATTTTACTTTACCCACACCTTGTCTCAGGTGACAGATTCTCTTCGAGGAAGCATTCCTAGAAATGCCTCTCTCCCTTTCCAGAGCTCATTTCTTTGTCTTCTTCTTTTACTGCTTGTAACTTTTATCTCTTGTTCTCAGTAAACTATCATACTAATCCCTGTCCCTAGGAACTTGTTAATTTAATTATTTAGGACTGTCTAGTTTTAAATATAGAATTACTCTAATTTTATCTGTGGTGAAAAAGATGTAAACTCCTAGTGGATTCTAAATTCTTTGAGGTCAGGGACTATCTTATTGTAATGTTGTATTTTCAATATCTAGCACAGTTTGGTTTCTGGTTGATGATGCTTAATGACTATTTGCTGATGCTGTTGATAAAACCAGATTTGTGCCCCTGAGGCCACATCATGTCAGTCTCCTCATGGAGCAAAGTGTCGGTTACTTAATCTTCCTTCCTTTTCCCCAGTGTAATCACTTAGTCATTGAATTTCAGAGTTGTTAAGGGACGTCAGAGGGCCACCTACTCCAGCCCATTCCCAAACAAGAATCCCCTCTACATAATATCTAATATTAATATCCAACCCCAAAGACCTCCAGTGAGAGTAAATCCACTGCCAGACCTCCAAGGAAATTTATTCCATTTCTGGACCCCAAAAATTATTAGGATGTCTTTCCTTAGGTCAAACTTAAACTTGCTTTTTTGCATCTAATGACCAAGAGTTCTGCCTTTTAGTTCCCAGCAAACAATCCCTCATCTACCCAACAATAGTACAGATATTTGAAGATAGCTAAATCTTCTCTCTTATAGGTTAAACATCCCCAGTTCCTTTGGCTGAGCCTCATCTTGACCCTAAAAACAGCCTCCCTATGAGTCAGACTCAGCTAAATCAATATTTTTTTTAAAATCTCTAGGAGCTAAATTTTTGATACATTTGCTCAAATTGTCTTCCTTCTAGAGTAACTTTTTATTTGCTTTCTTCTATTATGTATCTATAATTTGGACAAAGTATTAATGGACACTTGTAACACTCCCATCTTTGTGTGTTTGATAGATTAAATTTCATTAATATCTCATTGACCTTACATTTATTATAGATCAGCTAAACAAGATTGGAACTGAAGACCAGGATTCTAATCCTGTCACTACCAGTAACTTGGGAGTTGTCATGTGAATGCGTTACATGTTGTGTGACCTTGAACAAGTCACTTAATCTAACTTGGACTTCAGTTTCATCATCTATAAAGATCTGTAAAGGATGATCTCATGAGATTTCCAAATAGAAGAACTATTTTTTACATTCTCCATTTGGAAATCTTGAACATGCGACGCTTGGGACACTCTAGGAGGTAGTTTTCTAAGACTTGTTTACAATTCTTTCTGAGTTGTGTGTGTAAAGATTTAGCTCTTCTATTTTGAGAATTCTCCAAACACACAAAAGATGCTGAACCAATCAGCTAACTGAATGAAATGTTTTAAAGCATTTTAATTCACTTGTGCTAATAGAAAAGCAGCATGGGATGGAGAAGAGACTGTGAGATTGATAGGCAGAGAACCTTGTTTAGCACCCCCACGCTGCTCTTCGCTACTTGTGTGACCTTGGGCAAGGCACTTAACCTCTGGGATTTCAATTTTCTCATTTGTAAAATCAGAAGTTTGAAAAAGATGGTCTCTATGGAACATTCTTACTTTAAATATATAGTAGCATTATCATGCTACCTAACTCAGGGGATCAATAGTTTTTATTCAAGTAATTTTTAAACTCAGAATATTTTAGACTTTTCTTCTGTCATTCTTTTAAAAAATGAGGTGGAAGGATCAACTCCTTCAGTTTTCTAGCTTTCTAAAGTGGTAACTAATACTGCCATCAAAAAAGTAATTCATTCTTACAATGTTTTCTAGTCATCTAAGGAAGAGCTTGCTGAAGAAGCATTCTAAATTGCAAAAGAGTTTGTTAGCATTCTCAAGTTCAAGCTCAGAACATAAGAAAGTAAAATGAACGTAAAAGAGGTTCGTTACTTAAAGAAAATCTTAGGACATTAGCTTCAATTGAAATTTTTAGGGATAGGGGTGGCAAGTGGCCTGAAGAATTTCATGACCAATATGAACTATTTGTAGCTTCTAAAATAACATATTACTTTGTTTTTTCCAAACTGAAATAATATTGAAGTCTTTTTGAAGTGGTCAAATAATGCATCACAATGGCATGCTGTATACATACATGTGTACATGCATACATGTGTATTCATGTGTATGTGTGTGCGTATTCTAGCACTGAGTCTTCTTTAGGATTCCCTTAATTAATGAATTCTTGAGTACTCTCTGCTTGTAAGGTGCCTGTCCTTGCTTAGCTATTTTATGTAACAGGCCTCTGCCCAGGCAGGAATCATCTCAGGGCCTTATGAATTTTGAGTTTCTGTGGAAACAGCATAAAGGACAAGGTGACTTTGTCTTATGATTGAATACCCAGCACAGCTTCCTGGGATGATGCAGACTGACTAAACTCCCAGACATTCGGTCACTGCCTCCTTGAATAGATCCGGCAGTGGAATTGGCTATCAGAATGATTCATTGCCCCCCCCCAAAGCTTTCTTTAAAATTTGAAAGAGGATATCGTCAGTAGAAAGGGTGAAGGGAAAACACGTAACATACTCACCAAACACATTGACTTGTGACATATTTCTCCGGTTCATTATTATTAGTGTTTTATATGAGTTCAATTATCAGATTAGATTCCACTGAAACAGTCACAGCTCTTTGAGTTTGCCCTCATTGATTTTCTTCCTTTGTGTTATCTTAATATCTACTAGTGTTTCCTCTCCTTCATGCGAATTTTTTTATGAGAGTGCAGGTGTGGGGATGCTGCAGTCTGGACCTTGGTATGGTGGAAAGAATGATGGATTTGGAGTCAGGGGAAATGAGCTCAGATCAAGAATTTGCTGCATAATATCCATGTCACTTTGGGCACATCACTTAACCTCTTCCGAGCATGTTTCAGCATTTGAAAAATGAGAGACTTGACTAGATGATCTCTGAGATCCTTTCCAAGTCTTCCAGGTATGGAATTCCTGGTATAGAGATGTCTTCCACTGATGCATGTTAGCTACTTCTAGTCTGAGCCAGGTCATGAGCCCTGCAGATCCCTAAATTAAAAAAAAAATTTTTTTTATAACTGTATTTCAATATAATGGGTTTCCTTTGTAACCTTAGGTATTTTATTTTGTAAATTTAAAAGCGTTATTCTTAGAAGGGAGTTCATAGGTTTCACCAGTGTGCCAAAGCAGCCTATGACATAACAAGGGGTCCATGGCTAGCATGGGTTGCCTGTGACTTGCCCAGTATCATACTGCTAGTATATTTCAGAGGCAAGACTTGAAACCAGTCTTCTTGACTCTTGTCTGCTTCCCATGTTACCTCTCTTTCCCATATGAATAAAAAAACACCATTCTGGCAAAAGACAGTGTTTCACCAAGCTCCATATTTTGGCTCTTACAACGGACAGTAGGGAGTGTTTTGTGAGAGAGCATGTTCTTTCCTTCCATGTCATCCTCAGAAGTTAGAGATGTATTCTGAACATCCCGAAAGTCCCCTTAAAATCCTTTCTGGATTTTGCACACATAAGTGTATTGAGGCTCTGCTTCTTATTTTTGGCCTATATAATCGCCTAAACTAATGAGCTAGTTTCGTGTGTTTAGTACCTGCTGTTTAAAATAGTGCATTTCCTTTTTATTTGAAAAGCTATTTCCTTCAAGCTTTGGAGGGTAACCCACTAATTCTAAGCATTCTGAGATTTCAGGAATAAATTAATGCTTACCATATCCATGCCTTTAAAGTTTTGAGGAAAAAATTATTCCTCTTGTTTTCTTAAGAAAGAACGGAATTTAAGGATACTGCAAAGGACCAAGAAACAGTTGATGCAGTGCATTTGCACTAGAGATAGTAGAATGAAAATTTTTATTTCAAAATAAAATTATAATATCTGCTTGTAATATTCGTATTTAAAGTGCATTTGCACAAATGAGAGAAATTGTGGTAAATTTTTTAAAAAATTATTTTAAATTCTTGGTTCAATTAACCCTTCTACTGTTTCTACAAACTAAAGAGGGTGGGAGGTAAGGGGTATTCTTTAGAGAGAAATCCTCAATAGGGAGATGGATCATTTGAGCTTGCCCTGTGTGCCCCCCTCAGAGTGGTTAACTAGTACCATTCTTCAGAATTAAAAGGAATTTGGAAATGAATGAATATTATGGCAGGCCTTAAAGAGTTAAGTAATAACATTTTTTGTAATGGGAATATAAAATGTGTGTCATGTAAAAAGCAAACGTAAAATACTTAAGTGACAGGTGGCATCATTTGAAAGAGATGTGGGCGCTGTTCATGGAGTGGTACTCATACACAGCTGCATTAATTTGCCTAATCACTGGATTGCCATAGCCAGTGTCTATAAATAAACACACAAACTAATCTTTTGATTATCCTTTTTTTAATGGTACATATTCTTCTCCTTCCTTTTTTCTTCCTTTTCTTTTTGTTATGGTTAAATCAGATCTCAAAATCATATGCTTTTTTCAGAACCTTTCCTTAGAAATAAATTCAAATTTCAAATAAACCAAAATGACCTGCTAGAAATATCTTTTATTTTAGGAAAGGAAATGGGCTCTTAGATCAGTTCACCATGGTAAACGAGAAGTGAGTCCCCTACTTTTCAGATTTCTCATGCCATCTTTACAGGGTTTGGCCTTTTGTAATTTTGAGTGGACCTCCTTTGCTGGATGATAGCCTTCAAGACGTCCAAGTGCTGCATGTTACAGTTCCTGCCATCAGTAGGCCTTATAAGAAATGAACAAACAAAAATCTGGAAACCAAGAAAAACCTCTGGATGTGCTCCCCAAGTTGGTTTTTTGGTGGGTTTTTTTTTTTCTGTTCTTTGAAGTCTAACTCTAGGTGCTTCTTAAATAAAGACTTGAATTTAAAACATCCAGTTAGCTAGATAGTAACTTGTCCATTTAAGTGATTTAATTTCCTGCAAAGTGCTACCAGAGGTTATGGCCTAGGGAGATGCTTTCTCAGCATTTTGGGGGTTGGAAGCTGGGGAATGGGGATACCTTGTTGTAGAACAGCTTTCTGGCTTGCTCCTTTGGTGGATAAGACCCAACTAGGTAAATCAATTCTACTCTCCAGCTTCATAAAAGATATTTGCCTGAACGTGAAATGCACCTTGGATGTAATAATATTAGCATAATGTCACCATTTGCAGTCTAACTCACTACTTTGAGTCTCAAAAGAAATTAAGCAGGGAAATGGTGAGGGAATCTCTAAGTCCACTGGCTATAGCCAACATGGTCTTTGTACATGCTCCAAAGATACAGACTTTCTACACTGCAAGAAAAAATATATAGTCAAAAAATAAAAAGAATTTAGCCATATGTTCATTTTTCTCTCTTGCTTTCAAGCATTCCTTTCCTGTAAACCTTTCTTTGTTCCCACAAGAGGTAGAGAGCCGTGTTTGATACTGATATTGATGTAGACTGTCTTCTTTGTGCCTGCCTCACTCACTTTGTACTTGTTTGGCAGAGGCTAGCGAGGACTTTCTTAGTGGAGGTATTTTTAGTTGAGGACAGTGTTTCTCAAAAATGCCTTTGCAAGTGTTTGGTCATGCAGAGCCAGGTTCATGTCTCTCTGTGCATCCCCACCGAAGAGCTTTGAGTCACAGTCCCATGAAGACATCGACACAGATACGAATTTGGTCCCTGGTGCATTTCATCTGGACGGATAAAGCTCTCAAAATAAAAAGGAGGAGAACAAGATTACTAAGTGGAAATCTTTTCTCATAACGTTGTAGCACTCAGCTGCCCTCCTAATTAACATTAAACTTGAAAGCACAAGATGTCTTCTTTATGTGATTCAGTAACAAACTTACTTTTAAGTCAATCTTGTTAATGAATAGGTAACCACTCTCTGGGAGGCATCCCAAAAATGGACAAGGCTTCCAAATATTTAAACCAAAAAGGAGTGAAAGCAATTACATTTAATTTTTTTATATATGTACATATACTTATAGTGTAACACCTTGTATTTATATATGAAGAAATACATCATTTACATCTTTTCATCATGTTTATCCTTATTACTTTTGTCTGCCAAAGACATAGGATGACTTCCAGTAAGCTGGATGTGCCTAGGACAGAGTGCATACAGAGCTGTACCCATGTTTTGTGGACTTAAAGATTGAACAAATATAAACATGCTTTTGTAGCATCTAGAAACCCCACAGTGTTCCTAACGGACCTTTTGTGGGGACAAAATTTGCAGTAGCCGTGATAGACTTTGACGGTGCGTTCTCATTAACCTGAAACGTAATCTCAAATATATCTAAGTGTCTTATAAGGTTTGACTGTTGACATAAGGAGAAGTTTTCTGTGTTAAAATGGCTTAATAGAACTTGACCCTCTCTAATTTCAGAGAACCTCTTAGAGGCTTTCAGAACTGATAGAAGCTTTAACAAACTTGATAAGAGGGTTTATAGTCATGCAAATATTAGCTTACCTTCTTCCCAGTCCAGAGCAGTGCAAAAATTGATGAACACACTTGGAAGGCACTTGTGAGAAATTCAGCTTTGGAAACTGCTTTGATGAATTATGGAACTAATTGTGTTTCTTTTTCTCTAATTCTCACTTAGTGAAGGGTTCATTCTGGTAGTTTATCCTAATAGTGACTAAGTGGAAAAGTAGAAGGAGTGAGAATGCTGGGATGGAGTCAGGGGTAGGTTGGAACCAAAGAATGTTACAGTTTTCACTGTGAAATCAGATAACTATAAACCAGTGTTTATTGTTTTCTTGATTGTCTAGACTTCAGAAAGTGATGGAGGAAATGTTAATAATGCACATTAAACTTAAAAGTCTTATGGGTACTTTGTTTTTCCCAAGGATCCAGTTGTTAAACATTTACCAGCACGCTACTCATTGGAGTCCTTGCTCTGAGACTATTTTGTGACCTGGCCAAGTCACTCTTTTTCTGAATCTCAGTATATGCATCTATAAAATGGGGATGATAATGTTAACTGTACTACAAAGGGTTGTTGTAAAAGAAAGTGTTGTGAGGTGATATGAATCTGAGTCTTATTTTTCTCCTCTTACCTCAAGACAGAGTTCAAGGCCATTGTGGTTTTGAATGGCCCCATTGGTTTTTCCAGACTTAAGCAAAACCCATTTGGCCAGAGATAGGAAGTGACACATAACAAATCAAATTGATACTACTGTGATAGGTAAGAACAGGTACTCTTTCACACATAGAAAATAGCTTTTTAGAAAGTCAGGCCCTAAAATTATCCTAGGTATAAATTTAGTCATTTTCCTTTTGAGGTACATATTTTCCATTATTCAATGTGTATTATAATGTTCCTTTTTTAATCACAAAGAGGTCCTAAATATTCGTTTCATTTTTTAAAATCACTTAAGAAGCTAAAGTAAATTTTAATTATATTTTGCCAGTAGCGTTTCAAATTATTGGGTAATACCATGTCCTGGATATTTTCAATAAGCCATTACTTTTCCAGATGCTGTAGAGTATTACCTATTTTTAGAAAGCTGTTTGTGCAGCTGCTCAGCTGTTCTATCCATTTCCAATTTCAAGTTAGGAAGTTTAAATTCCATCCATTTAAACTTCCTAGTTTGAAATAGACCCATATCACAAAATCAGGTGAATGATTTGACTGTCTCTAAGACATTCCTCCATATTTTAAGATCTTCTAATAATGGCAAATGTTTTTGTTTCTGTACTAATAAATTTTACTATAATGAAAGCATTTTTAAAAGTTGAATTATATTTGATGCATACATCTTTCCTGTTAATGTTTTCCTGTACTCTGTAATGTTGTTGGAAGTAAAGTTATTTTGATAAAAGTTACAAATTGCGTTGGGGGTATATAAAGCCTTGGATAGTTTACATCATCATCACCACCATCCCATACAAATGAAGGGACTTATACGTTCATTGTTCAAGTTTCAGTTTTGTTCCCCTCCTTTAGGAGTTAACAGTCTAAAAGAAATAGCTTCTAAATATAGAGTCATCCAAAGGCATAGGCAGTATTGTTCAGTTGTTTCAGTCATGTCTGTCCAACTCTCCTGGACCCTATTCGTTTTCTTGGCAAAAGATACTGGAGTGATTTGCTTTCCTTCTCTAGTTCATTTTACAGATGAGGAAACTGAGATAAACAGTTAAGTGACTCGCCCAAGGTCACACAGCTAGTAAGTGTCTGCGGCTAAATTTGAACTCAGGTCTTCCTGACTCCCACCTGATGCTCTACCAGGGATGGGGACCCTGCAGCCTCAAGGTCACATGTGGTCTTCTAGGTCCTTGAGAACGGCCTTTTGACTGAGTCCAAGTTTTACAGAACAAATCCTTTTATTAAGGAGATTTGTTCCATGAAACTTGGATTCAGACAAAGGGGCCACACCTGAGGACCTAGAGTGCCACATGTGGTCTTAAGGTCATAGTTTCCTCACCCCTCCATCCACTGCGCTGCTTAGCTGATCACATTTATACATATAAATACGTACAAAACAAATGCAATGTAATTGTTTGGGGGAGGTATGGAGAGGAGACAAGTAGTCAAGAAGGGCCTCTTATAGGAAATATTTTTTGAGCTGGGCTTTGAAGGAAATGAGAGGTAATACTTCAGTTCACCAGACACTACCAGGAAGAGGCTACAGGGGCTCTTGACCTTTGCCAATCTCTGCCTTTAATCTGCATTCACAGTTTGCCCTGAGTTCATTGTTCAAAAAAGCTATACTCCCAGTGCCCAATCCCACCCCCACCCCAGCTTCCTAAAGAACAGTTCTATTTTTGCCCAAGTCTAAGGTGTTGTTCTTGTGAAGGGGCAGAAAGCAAAGGAAGTTAAAAAGGTACCCTCTGGGTGCAAATGTAAATTCAAGAGCACAACTGATGATTTTATTCCCATACTGAAAGGGAATGCTAAGCAATAAAGAATAATAAGATGATTGCAGTCCATTGAGAGGCTAATATACAAGCCTCATTTAGGACCTTTGTGGTAGGGCTACTTATTAACTATTTTACATTTCATCATTGCTGAGTACAGCCCAATCAACACAGCTTTGCTTTTTCCTTTTCTGATGGTTTCTCTCTTTGTGGGCAATCATTTCCCTCTTGCCCAGTCTGCAACTGCCAGTAGCACTGTTATTTCTACAAATGGTCCAGTAGAGAATTCCCTGCTGCTTTGGGTACTGAGGAGCAAAGGGAGATGGCAACTGTCATTCAAGATCTCTGAAGATCCTATATGACAGGGATAAAGACACAAATGGCAGGCAAGTTCAACAGAGACATAGGAGTGCCTAGGAGGCCACATGGTCACCAGACAGCAAGTTGAGGGGAAGACACACACAATACACACACACACACACACACACACACACAAGTACACTTTGAGGAAGGCAGAAAAGAGTGGGTGGAGGGGCAAAGATCGCCTCTTTAATATATCCACAATTCTAGCCCAGCAGCCAATTAAAAGTGTCCTCCTTGAAGATAAGAAGCAGAGGATAACTGTACCTCCCCTGAAGTCAGGGAGAAGAGCTTCTCCAGCACACAACACCAAGAGCATGGTATATTAGATTTTAAGTAAAATCATTTCTTTATATTCCTGAGTTTAGACCGTTTTTTCAAAAGAATGAATTGTTCCCACCAGAACTAAGTTACTTAAAATGATAATTCTAACATTGGAACTGCCCATTCATTATAATTCCAGAGCAGACTCAACTGTCAAGGAATTAAAAGTCCAATAAGAGGGAATGCCATGCATACAGACAGCTGTTATATGTAGACAAATAGGAGAGGTCCAGGTACAGTGCTTTCCGAAATCTGGAGGAAGAGAGAGAGAGAGAGAGAGACAGACAGACAGACAGAGTGAGGGAGAGAGAAGGTTTCATAGAGAAGGTTTGAGAAAGGCTTCATGTAGGAAATGGTATCATAATTGAGGCTTGAAGAAAGAAGACTTTCTCAGACAGATATCAGGTGTGGGAAACAAGTTTGGGTGATAATATGAGTAAGACATGGATGTAGAAAAGAACACCATGAGAACAGAAGGTACTAGTCTACAAAGTTAATGTGTATATAGCTCTTTAAGGCTGCAAAATGTTTTACATCTATTATCTCATTAGATCTTAATAGCAACCCCATGAACCTGGTGCTGTTATCTCCATTTTACAGAAGAAACTAAGGATAAAGAAAGGTTAAGTGACAATGAGGGTTTGAGAACACCTGACAAAAATAAGAGTTTTTTACCTAAGCTGCACCTTCTCTGTCGTAAGTTACTGTTGCCCCATCTGCCTTCTTTTGAACCTCTCTCCCCTCGAAGGACCAAATCAAAAATAAAATACATTTGTTTTATAGTCTTTTCCATCCTTCACTAATCTCAGATCATTCATAGTTTAGCAGTTACTCCATATTAATTTTTTTATCTTCATCTTCCACTACCTCCTCTACTTCTACTTCTGAATGTTTTTTTTTTTAAATCCATGCTTGCTAACGAATTCACTGTGCATGTATATTGGTCACTTTAGACAATGTCTCATTTTCTTCCTCATCAGAATTGTTTCTCTTTATGTATTTACAATTTTACTCTTGAAAGCTTCCATTTTCTCCTGGAATGGCTTCCTCTGTTGATTTTTAGGTCATACAATCATACCTATTCTTTCTCTTAACATTTAGAAATGTGCCCTCACCATCTAGGGTACATGTAATACTAGGCTCCATGTTCCTTTTCTTAATCACAAATGTTCTGATGGATTGACCAATTCTTCCCAAAGTTTCTATCATTTCCACTTCAGCTAGTAGTTTCTTCGTGTTGGGAAGAATCAGACCTAGAACAGAATTTCCCATGGTGGTTCCTCTGACTTTTGAAGCAGGAAATTATCATGAAGGCAAGTCAAGAAATTATAAGCCAATCTCCTTTTGGCAGAGAGGGAGTTCCAGCAGATGTCTGGTTAATTGCAATCTGCCATCACAGCGCTATCATGTTTCCATACCAAACTGGTGATATGTTTTCCGTATTCCTCATCTATTTACTTTTTTTTTCAGGTAGTCTATAGTATTTCTCTATAAAAATATCACTTGTTTTTGCTTCCAATGATTGTAATATTGTGCTTCCTCTCTCCACTTCCTTGATTTTTTTCACATGAATTTATTGTCATAAATATAAAGCTAATCCGCTCAACTTTTTACTATCTTAAAAAAAATAGAATCTTAACAGAATCTTATTTATTTCAATCATGGATCTCAAACAAGGCAACTTAAGCTGAACCAGTTCAGATCTGACCTCAGACATTTAACTGTGTGACCCTGGACGAGTCACTTAACCTCTGTCTGCCAGAGTTTCCTTTTCTGTAAAAAAGGTATAATGATAACACCTACCTACCTCCCAAGAGTGTTGTGAGGATCCAAAAAATATTTTAAGTCGTTTTGCAAACCTTAAAGTCCTATATAAGTCCTATATAAATGGTAGCCAAAAAAAAGGCCAAAAAACTCTTAGGTTAAATGTTTTCTTATAGTTATCCAGCTCTTTAAGTCATTAACATTATTACTTTGTGCATTTGTGTATAAATATCTAAGACCGTGGTTGTATTTATCTACTCTTTTCTTGATTTTTATCTCTTTCAAATTTAAAGGTATCTCTCCTATTCTTACTGAATTGTAGCTATTCACTGTGGTATTTAGTTTGATAGATATGTGTATAGAGTTTTGTCACTTTTCTTAAATTTAATGGCCTTTTGGCTAAATTCGAAAGATACCCTCCATCTCTGGCCAGGAACCTGTCATTCTCACGTTCAGACAGCCAGTTCCCATTCTCATGAGACCTTTTTCCAAACTAGTCATTCATTTCCCAGATCTGCCTTGCTTTCTGGAAGCTGTTGCCATCAAATTGCAACAGGTGTGAAAACACCACCTGTACCCTTAGAGTCTTGAGTTTCTTTCCCAGTACTTCCTAATCTCTAATAATGCTTTCTAGATTACTTCTGGCAGTATCGTTTCTGCCTACGTGAAGCACCAGAAGTGGATAGTAGTCACCTGGTTTGGCAAGTTTGGGGGAAGCTTCATCCCATTTCACTTTCATGCCAGGGAAAACAGCAGATCTCTCTTTTATTGCTATCAGGTTGATAGATTGCCACCTCAGTCTCCGTTAGGAAGAAGTTGCCAATCATCATTATGTATCCCTTTTTCCTAAAAGAATCCATAGACCCATGTCATCATCCCTTGGAGAACAAACAGTGAGGGACTTCCCTTTCAGCCCATCCAGCTTCCCTGTCTTCAGTGCAAAGTGGAGGAAGACTAGCAATCTCTTTCTTCTTAAAAGTAGAGGATGGTACATTAACATAATTCATATTAATGTCATCCCAAGACTTTATCATGAGAATAAAAAAACCCTTGTGTGATTGGGAGATAAAAACTGATCATTTGTTTTATATAATTGACTGTAGTCTGTTTTTTCACAGTCCCTTATCCATAGAACATCCTTGCAAAACATGTAGGAGTAAGGAGTTATTGTACTACTTTTCCACCCCAAAGAAGGGAAAGGGTAGTGTCATCACTATGCATGGAGGGGGAAATCCCCTCGGGCAAACCCAGTAGCATTTATTCTTTTTCCAGATGCACAGAAAAGCTGTCAACAATTTTCTATGCCAAGGTGAAGGAGCTGAAGGAAATTGTGCTTCGGGGCGGTTTTTGGAAGCTGCCAGCTTCAGGTAAAGGAAAGTTGCTTGAATTTGGCAGGAGTCTGGTTGGACTAGAAGACTAAGAAGTCATAGGCTCCTGGGATTCTTAGAACATTAGCTTTGAGAAAAGGGCTTTAGAAATCATCTTATCTGAAATTATCCCTTTAGCATATGCAGAAATGGAGGCCCAGAGAAGTTCAGCCTGGAAGGACTGGATACCACTGTCTATCAAACCAATGCTGTTTTCTATTACACTGGACTGAGTGGGCAAGAAAAAAAAAATTTCTAATGCTTCTTCAAAAGGGACATATCATTGTAACATCCTATCACAGAAGAGAGAAACTGGGCAAATAATCAATGTGTGGCACAGATAGAAAGGATGGCAGCTGGTGTGGCAGAGGCTATTGGAAAGATTTTTTTTTATGTGTTTTGTTTTGTTTTAAAAGACTGAAAATCCCTAAGCTAAACTCCACCTTTTATGACCATTTCCCTACCACATATTTGAGTTACGAGGGCTTCAAGGCATTTTTTCGTGGCATATATGAGTCAGTCAGCCCTCTTCTCAGACTGTGGGAAAGGATGAAAGTCCACTTAATAACCAATGTGTGTGTTGGCTGCCTCTTCTGGTGTATCTCTCTGGGATCGCAGCCTAGTAAAGCTCTGTTTCCCAGAAGCATGAGGATGAGTTGACAGAATGCACCATCATTGGTTTGGTGGTTCTTTTTCAGTAAAGGATGATGTAAATGTTACCCAGCATCCACTCATCTCTGATGAGACAACCTCCTGACCTTCCCTTATGCTGCAGATTGGAACAGGAAATACCACAGATCTTCAAATGTCACCTTTTGCCATGTGGCAATAGAAGCCAGGAACTTAAGCAAATGGCTTCAGTCAGGTCTCTATGCTCCTTAAAAATAATGATGATAATTCTAGCTTTTAAGAAAGCATTAACTTTACTCTCCTATTTTTTAAACATTTCATAATTCAGTGGTTCAGGGATCCACATTTCCATCAAGTGTGAGTTCACTGTCCCTATGGGGGAGGGACCCAGCTTCCAACTTCTCTGGAGCACCACAGTGAATTTCTGAGTTTTGGTGGCCCTCTTTCTAGTGATGGGCCTTTCTGAATCAAACTAGGTTATTGCTCAGACCGCAGACCTATGGTCCTTTGCTAGACTAACATCCTCTCAAAGCTTTTATAGCTTGAAAGAACCTTGCAGAGCTTGTGCTTGACTGGCTTAGGGGTCATCTTCCCACCATGCCAAGGCATCTGAGTAGGATTTTAATGTAAATTATTTTTAGATAAGAGGAAGCACTGTTTAGTGGATAGGGAATAGGGAGGTCTCTTAACCATGAAGACTTGAGTTCAGTCCTCTCTTTTACTGGCTACGTGGCCCTGGTTAAGTCACTGTACCCATACTTCTAGGTGGTTCTCTAAGATTGTAAGTTACAGAGGTGCTAGCCTACATTAGACAAAAGAGACTCCATCAGACAATTCTCCATGTCAGTGAAATCAGAGGTCCAGGCCCTTTCCCTGTTATTAGATTTCGTGGGCAGTATGGTGTAGTAAATAGAAAACTTCATTTTAGGAATTAGAAAGAAAGAGCTGGGTTCTAGGCCTGCCCCTGACACATACCGGCTGTGTGACTGAGCAGATCACCACACCTCTTGGTGCCCTAGGCAGCTCTCTAAAATTATAAATTGCAGAACAATGTTGATTTGCATTAATGGAAGCAGCTAGTGGTGCAGTGGATAGAGTGCAGAGCCTGAAGTCAGGAAGATTTGAGTTCAAATCCAGTCTCAGATGCTTGCTAGTTTTATGACCCTCACCCTCGGCTTGCCTCAGTTTCCTCAATTGTCGGTAGCTCTCGTGGTTGTATCAGATGAGATGATATGTGTAAAGCCCTTAGCACCATATTGCTTAATCATGCTTTTTCTCTTCCTTTTGCCAAGAGTTCCCTGCACTAATGAAATCACAGGCTTAGACCCAAAGAATTAGCTATTATAATGGTAAGGGTAAGAATGTGAACAAAGTCCCCCCACCCCGTAGGTTTTGTCAAATTAGTGATACATGACTAATTCTATGTCATCTCAAGACATCCCCCAGGTGAGGGGGTGGGTAAAAAAAAAAAAGGAAGTGAACTGTGTCTGGTTTCATTATGATGATCAGCCCTCCATCAATCCTCGTCTCACGGACAGGACTGCGCAGCAGGCCCACGCTCTGGAATCTGCTTCATGATTAAACATCCTCTTGACTTAGATAGCTCCATGTAGAAGAAATAAATATGAATGCAAATATTTATTCAGAATTTCCTCTCTCCATTTACCAAGAAGGATTATACACACATGTGCAACTGAGCCAGTTCCTAAAGGGAGTTGTTTGTTGGATGATTTCTCCCCTATCCTCTTTTGAAAACACAATACAATTTCCTGGCAGAATCCCTTTGGCGCAGTTCTCTTTCATGTTTTCTTTTGAAATAGGTAACGAGAAAAACATTCTTGGAAAGATCCCTTCCAGCTCTGCTTCTAAGCCTAGAGTCCTTATCTGTGAGGTTCAATGCCCTGTCGCATAGTAGGTGCTTAGTAAAGGTTGTTGACTGAATGGTTCATTCATCTGTCACCAACTTGTTGGCATAGAAATTTTGGAAGGCCATCTACTAAGGCAGAAAGGAAGGCTTGCAATCTGTCCCAGTAAAGATATTGAATACCCACACTGATGAAATTGCAGGTCATTAATGTATTGAATGATATTTAGTGTAGTGAAATTGAGGAGGTTTGTTTTTCAGAGGTTTTTTTTAACTTGATTAAGATAATGAGATGTGAAAATCAAATGAGAGAAGCCCAGTTGCTTTGGAGAATTTAGTAGCACAAACACTACCTTCAAAATTTTCAGGTTTTTCAAAATTATCAGCAGTGTTTTTTCTAGTCTCTCTGACCTTTTCACAAGGGAAAGGGAAAGTACAGGAAAGATCTTCAATCTGAAATGGCAGTGACTCAACCTTGAATGGACGTGTCTACTTGGGTAGACAGAAGTGACCACTTAATGGTCATTGGGAAAGCTAACCCCCCTTTGTTCTTGTCTGAAATGTGGCTGACTGTTATTGTGCTTGGTAGAAGGGCTTTTGGGTATTTTTGTTTGATAACCAGCTACATTTCCTTTGTTCTACCAATAATAAGAAAACGCCAGCTATTTGTTTGGCATTATAAATTGATATAGTTTCAATGAGTATCTTGATGTTTAGAATTCAGGATTTAAAATTCAAAGTTCAGAAAAATAGTGTTTCAGAATCGATTTTTGATGACTTGAATGGAAATCATACCTGTCTCTTATTTTTCTTGCTTGGTTTGCAACAGAAAAATTGCTAGTCTCATAGAGTTGTTTTTTAAAGCAAGGATGCAAGATGGAAGAGTTTGTAATTATTTTGAGAAACTCCTAAAGAGAGTACAACATATGTATAGTCTTTCAAAAAGAGAAAAAGAATTAACTATGAGTTTATATTGTACATTTGCCTATTTATTTATTAAAGTAACTTTAATTGTACTTGTATTTTTCTGGCTGCAGTTCAGTCTTTGTATCGTGTGTCAGACCGCTGCTGGTCTGATTCCCATTGGCACCATCAGGCTGTTAATTTTACTCTCCATAAATGTGTTGCAAAGTGTGTATGAAAAAAAACCACAAGAGATCAAAGTCTTAAGGGATTGTTTATTTTTTTAAAAGATTAAAATTTGCCTAGTTAACCCTGAGTCTTTGGATGGCAAGAAGCTTAAATTGTGTAAAATCATTGAGGGCAGTGACTCTCCTTAGTTCATCTTCGTGTGCTTAGCCCCAAGCATTGTGTCACATGTTATCTGTGCTCAAGAAGGAGTTGATTGTATGTGAGGCATCTGGGTATAGTGTGGGTGGAAGAGCTGGACTTGGAGTCAGAAAAGTTGGGTTCAAATCACACCTCTGACTTTAATCTCTCCTTCTCTGCTGGCTCCTACCTTCCTACCTACAAACACATCGGTGTCTCACCTTTGGAAACAAACAAACCCTAACTTCATCCAGCCTTCCACACCTAGCTGTCTTCCTATATCTTTCCTCCTTTTCAAGAAAGCCATTTACACTAGGTGATGTTCTCACTTCCTCACCTCGCACTGTTTTCTAAACTCTCATCATATAATTGAAAGTGCTCTCTCTTAGTTGTCAAAACTAATGGCTTTTTTTTCACTCCTTATCCTTCATGATCTCTCCATACCCTTTAACACTGTCAATCACGCTCTCCTCTTGGATACTCTTTCCCACCTGCCCTTCTAGGTGGATGATCACTCAGTAATTATGGTAGTCAGTCCCCCCACATTCTGTCCTGGGCCCTCTACTCTTTTCCTATGCTATCTTGTCTGGTGATAGCAGTAGCTCCCATGCTTTCAGCTATTACTTCCCAGGTCAGTATATTTTCTCCCTCCATTTCCAACTGCCTTTTGGACATCTTGAATTGGCACCACTGTTATCTCAAACTCAGCGTATCCAACACAGAACTTACCATTCATTACTCTCTCTTCTAAACTTTTCCATTACTGTCCAGGGTACTACAGTCCAGGTCACCCATGCTCTCAAGCTTGATGTCACAGTCATCTCATTTATTTGCACTGATCCCACCCATCTAATCCATTGCCAAATCTTGTCATTTCCACTTTTCCATCTTTCCTAAACATTCCCTTCTTTTCATTCACATAGCTACCACCCTCATCACCTCTCACCTACTTTCTGATTGGTTGCCCTGTCTCAAATCTCTCCTTGCTCCAATCTGTTCAACACCCAGCTGCAAAAATATTTTTCCTCAACTGCAGGTGAGGAGGCCATGCCACCCTCCTACTCAATAAACCCCAGCAGCTCCATAATCCCTGCAGGACCAAATATAAAACTTCTGTATGGCATTTAAAGTCTGTGGTATTCTGGGACCTTCTCAGTCTGATTACACTTTACTATCCTTCTAACGCTCTGTGATCTGGCTATGCTGCTGTACAGACAACACTCCCATCAGACCACCTCCATGCATCTACACTGGCTTTCCCGCATCTCTGGAATGGTCTCCCCTCTTCCCTCAATCTTCTATCTTCCCTGACTTCCCTCAAGACTTAGATCAGATCTTGCCTTCAGCAAGGGGCCTTTCACAGTACCCACCTATCTCTGCTGAAAGTATCTCCCCTCTGGAATTACCTTTCATTTAAATATATATAACTTGTATGTAGGAAGTTATTTGCATATCATCCCTTCCGTTAAAATGTGAGGTCCTTGAGAGCAGGACATGTCTTTCTTTACCTTTCAGAGAATCCTCAGGACCTATCACAAGGCCTGGAACATAAGTGCTTAATAAATGGTCATTGATTAACTGACTGTGACCATGGACACTTAGCCTATCTGACTGCTAGTTTGTTCATCTGTAAAATGTGAGTTATGATGTCCCCAGGGTGAAAATAATAAACATCAAGTATGTGAATGTCAGGTGTCATTAATTGAATCAGTGTGGTGAAGACAGTACTGACCTGAGAGTCAGGAGGTCCTGGTTTCAAGTCTACCACTGAAGCATATTGGGTCTGTGGGTCTGGACAAGGCACTTAGCCTCTTATTGCCCCCAAAACAACTCTTTCTAATATAGTAAGTTGCAGGATAGATGCCCTGTAGATTAGTAAAGGGAATTTCAAATCACAGTTAGGTCCACTTCAAAAACAGACTAACAAAAAATATGTCTGATTATTTGTGTAGAGATAATCCACAATTTTCTGAACATAATAGGTAACAGCCCTAACTCACTGTTGTTTAGTCATTTCTGTCATGTCCTGTTCTTTGTGCCCCCATTTGGGAATTTTTTGGCAAAGGTACTGGAGTGGTTCGCCATTTTCTTCTCCAGTTCCTTTTTACAGATGAAGAAGCTGAGGTAAACAAGGTTAAAGTGACTTGTGCAAGGTCACACAGCCAGTTGTTATCAGAGGACAAAACTGAACTCAGGAAGGTCAGTCTTCCTGACAGCCCACCCAAAACTCTACCAGGGGAGGGGAACCTGTGGAAGGTCACATGCCTTGGGTTCCCCACCCTTGCTGAGTATCCAGTGCCCCACCTCGCTGCCCACATGATTTGTAAAGTGGCTTGACTGAGGAAAATATTACCAGTGGCAACAGCTGCTCCACATTTCCCTTTTCATTAGAAAGATGAGAAGCAGGGTTTGTTTGGCTTAGAATCAAAAGACCTGAGTTTGAATCATAGTTCAGGAATTACCTAGTCATGTGATCCCACCATTTCCGGTAGACTAGTAGCTATTAGCAGGCTGAAAAAAATAATAAAATTTTTAAAGTAAGCAGGCTCCCAGTAGTACAGACTAGAAGTTTGTTTTTAATCGAAACCTTTGGCTGGAGTTTTATTGTTTTTCAACGGTCTTTTCTCCTCCTGCTTGCCCAGAGAGAAAACCACCCAGACATCTGGCCCTTAGCTTTTGATAGAAAGAGTGATATGGTTCATGGAGTCTGATTACAAATTACTCTTTTTTATTCTCTCCCTATTAAGTAAAGAAGAGCCTTCACAGCACCTCAGTATAGGTGTGGTGGCTTAGCCAATCACAGAACAAGGACTAAATATCTTCCAAATGATGTCCTGCGGAACTTGAGAAGTTTTTCATTCCCTTGACATATCATTCAATGGAAAAAAATAACAATGTTAGATTTGTCATCAGGGGACCTAACATTCAAGTCCTGGCTCTACTACTTACTACTCTGTGATCAGGCAAGTCATTTGTTCTCTTGCAACAAGTTACTTAACATCTCTGGGCCTCGGTTTCCTCATCTGTAAAATGAAGGAGTTGAACTCAGTGGCCTCTCAGACTCCTTCCATTTCTACATCTTCAGTCCTAATCTGTAAGATTCATTACCGACTTGATGGCATACCAACCCTGAAAGATCACCTATCTGTGGACCTTAACCTTGGTATCCATAGATTGTCATGGAATCCATGGGTAGGTTTTAAGGGATCTGTGGACTTCAGTGGTCAGTGTAACTGATTCCTTTTATAATCCTATATGTTTTATGTTTACGTATTTAAAACATTATTCTGGGAAGGGGACCATCCATTGATTGCCAAAGTAGTTTCATGACATACAAAAAGGCTAACCCCTGGTACTAAGACATAAGAGAGGTATCTGCTGTGTTCCCCAAAAGAAGTACCATATACCCACACAGATGAAATTACAGTTCATTGAACTAAGTACAGTAAGAAGGTGTATTTAACATGTGAAAATTATTGAACTTTGGAATGGGTAACCAAAGAAGGCTGTGGAATCTCTAAAAAGAAAACTTCAGATATTTTCACAGAGGGATTGTGGTGATTTTATTTCCAGTAAATACTAGCACCTCTGCCCCCAGAGTATTCTTTTTGATGTTGCCAAGGACACTGTATGATCTCATCTAGTTGTCAGAACACTAGACCGTAAATTAAGACATCTGGTTTGCAGCAACATCTTTGCCACTGACTAACTCTAGGCTTCTGTGCAAGCCACTTTTTGTGTATAGTGGTAGACATTTGTAGAGAGATTTGTGGTTAAAGAAGCACTTACATACATTATCTCATTTTATATATCAAATGAGGATGGTATTGCCCATCTTTAACAATTTCACTGCATTGTTCTGGGGGGCACAAGTGAAAGAACATTTGTGATGAAGCATTCAGAGTATCTTGTATAGGCTTTTTTCTCCTGAAAACTTAATTTAATTTTGCAAAATATCCTTTTAAAAAAAATTAATACTACCAAGAAAATGTAATTCAGAATTTCTTAAGTTGCCAGAGAAGTGTGAAACTGTTTCTAACAGATGTTCTCCATGATCCCCAAAACGTAAACATGTTTGCAAGATGATAGTGAGACAACCTGTTTACATGAGGAAGTCCTTTAAAAAGCAAACAAAAAAGTCTCACTCAGATCAGTCATTGTGATCAAAGCTGACTTGATTATTAGGGTGTAAAGGAACTGATGAGTCAATCTTGCACCACCGCAGCGGTCTCCAGATTTCAGTTTCGTAACAAGAGTTTCTTTTTAGGAATATTCTTCACTGACATACAAATCCGATTTTCTTTCTAAAATGTTTTCTCGATTTTTGTCAAACCGAAATACCAGGGTCCCTTCAAAAGATGATGGTGAGACTGTAGAATCGATAAGCTTTATATGCAGACAATTTTTCCCCCACAAAGAACCAGGGGTTTTCGCTGGAATCTTTGGATACTTTGGAAGAAAAGGGAAGGGAGCCTCTAAGTGACTTTTTTTTCTTCTTTCTCCTAGTTACTCAGACAGGATAGAAACTTTCAGACTGTGTGGTAATTGAAAATAACTTTCTGAATCAAAGTGTGATATTTTGATCATTTCTCATGCCTGAGTATTCTGGGCAGTATGCATGTTCAAGTGAATGACTCATGGATCAAGATGCAAAGTACTTCTCTGAACCGTAGCTAGAAATGAGTTTTTAAACCCAGAGCAAAACTCAGGCCATGATTTTTATGTACTTGAGCGTTTGTTACAATACTTTTCTTTCCCAAAAGTGATAGAACCCTAGATACTACCCCCAGCTAGGAAGCAGGATATAGGTAAAGATGACTATGCTAAAATGTAAATTTTGTGTCTTACATTTTATAAATTTTACAAGCACAGGATAGCTCTGATTTGGATGGATTGTGAATAAATGAATTGACTGATTAATGAAAAAGCATTTACTAAGCACTTGCTATATGACAAGCACTGTATTAGATGGTAAGCATAGAAATTAAATCTTCAAAAAGCTTCAAACCTAATGTAATAGGGAAATTTTACCAGAAAAGGAAATCTTGGTTTGAGGGTGACAGTCATTTGCCCTGTCCTTTCCAGAAGCAGTGGTGGTATTGATTTTATTAGTGCACCCAGAGCTGGAGGTAAAAAGTGGAGGTGAGGGAGAGGAGAGGCAGAGCACATGGCTGACTGGTCCCAGGGGCAGCTGGGTAGGATGGCAAGCATGATCTGATCACAGTCTGGCTAGATATAGTGAGCTGCCTGCATTTATACTATTCACCAATCAAGACAGCTCAGCCCCAGGTTGGGATTTCAAACACTGAGTGGGTTAACCTTCTCAGAAACTAGGGGCATGATTCCTGAAGGTCTTATTTGAAGGATGCAATTCCAGATAGGGAGAAGTGGGGGAGTGTCTCAGGTGACAAAGTGACCTAGGCTTGTTTTGTGTCCCCAAAGTTGACTGGAAGTCAGAATACATTTCCAACATAAAGAATAGGATAGTGTGTGTCATATCCCTAGCATTGTAGAGATGGGAATGAGCAGCCTTACCTTATCTCTACCTCCTTCCCTCAGTTCTTGATTTGGTGCCAACCAGGAAAAGGAAGAAACAGCATGGCATCCTTCCCAAATGACCCCTTGGACTATACTACATGAGAACTGATGCTGATCTCTCTTGAGATTTACATAATCTCAGAGCTGGAAAGGATGTCAGAGGTCATCCAATACAACCTCTACATGAATGGGAATCCCCCTTGGTAGCATTCCCAGTAAAGGGTCATAAACAGTCGCAAAGTATCCCATTCTGCTTTGGGATAGCCGTGAAAAAGTGTGAAAAAGTTTTTCATTACCTGCCTCTTACTATTAGTTCTGCCCTCCAGAACCAAGCAAGAGAGAGATCTAAATGACTTGGCTGCATGAAAGCCCTTCATATCCTTGAATAGAGCTGTCAGGTACTTTCTGTGTTTGCTCTGGCTCAATGTTTCCAGTTCCTTCACCCTGTCCCTATCTCCTCACCATGCTGGTAACCTTCTCCCAGCCCAGCCCCCTTTGAGCAACGTCCTTCCTAACTTGTGGCGCTCTGAACTGAACACAGTATTTCAGATGAGCCCTGATCCAGCAGCGCTATTGCTTCTCATTCTAGACACAATACTCCCTCTTAGTGCATCCAAGGATCAAGTTATCTTTTCTTCTGCCACATCATACTGTTGACTCATCTTGGGTTTATAGTCCACTTATCTCCTCCCTAAGTCTCTTTCATTTGCCCCAGAAGTTTTTCACTCAATTTTCCCCAGACAAAAAAGCACAAGACTTGCTACTAGTCATTAAATTCTCGGTCTTTCCCACAAAACTCTATTTAATCAATGATGTAGCTTAAATGGTATAAATTAATACAATCAGCTATGTCATTAATCAAATGAGTATATTTGGACTGACTTGGAAAACAAACCATCATTGATGCTATTATTTCTATAAGAAAATATGCTCTTGTTTCCTGTTCAGAGTACTAAGAAAGCACCACGCCAGAACAGAACTTAGCTTTGTTACTACTACTACTGTGACCCCTGAAGCCAGGATCATTCTTGTGTATGGGCCGTTCTTCAAGTAGGTATTTGTGTCTTAGGGATTGTCTGTATGATCTGATCACATCCCCACATGTACCTACCTTTGTCAGTATCACAGTAACACTGTTGATAATATGTTTTAAAGAGGAAAACCCTTGCCTTACCCTTGAAGAGTTCTGTTTGAAGATCATTCACTTATCACTAGCCCAACGCTCTTGGCATGCCCCTCCCTCTGTCCTAGATCACCCCTGCCCTGTACTCACCTGTACATCTACTCAAGTCCCACCTCCGCTCAGCCTCACCTTGAGGCAAGAGTACCTCCATGGTCGCTAGCAAGCTCACTTCTCCCCTCACCTGGGGCTTTCCAAGCGACTTCATTTAGGTGTCTGTCCAAGGCAATTTTTCCTGTGAAATTATGTACTCCCTATAACATTGTTTTGCCTAAAATTGCCTTTTGAAGGAACCAATTTTATGGTGTTAATCTGAGTATGTTTATATTTAAATATCATAAATATTTTATTTAATGGAAGTCAGGATGATGCCTTTATTATGCTTAGAGACATTAAATCTCTAAATGTAGATATTTTGGAGAATATATGATAATCTGTGTTGGGAAGAGAAGACCTTAAGTTGGACCTTTAGCAATGACTCCTGAAGCATAGGATTATAAAGCATATTTCTTTATTTAAAAAAAAAATTAAAGGGATGTTGAGGTGATAAAAAATGGAGGGAGGGTGCCAAACAGTTTTCGCCACTCACCTGGAGTAAGGGAAGGGGACTGTGATTGCAGACAATAGGAGAATAGATTTAGAACTGGAAGAAATTGTAGAGTCATCAGATCCAAACTCCCCATTGTACAGATGAGGAAACTGAGGCCCAGAGTGGTTAAACGACTGGTCTAAGGTCACACCACTATGAAATGTCTAAGATGAGATTCAAACCTAGGGCTTCCTAACTTCAATTTGAAACCCAATGTTCTCCACCCAGTATGCCATGCTGCCCTCTGGAAAGTGAAAAAACTAAGCGTTCAAGGAATAGGCAGACTGGAGAGAGGGATGATAGAAAAAATTTACAGTTTCTGGGCAGAAATACCCCAGGTGGATAGCAGCTGATTTGATAAGGTGGGCTAAGTTCAGAGCAGTTTCACCACAGGTCACATATGCACCTAGGATGCAGCATTGGGGAGGGAGAGGAAGTAGCTGGAGCCCAGCATAAGTTAGGCCAAAAGTAGCCTAACTAGAACAACCTGGGGTCTAATTGGAGGGATCTGAGAGCAATGAGTGCCTAGAAGGAGTTGTATAATACTTTAAACTGATGTAGTGAGAATTTAAGAAAAATCATGACATGCCTCAGCCTTGAAATATTTGTACTGCTGAATTCTTTCATGCTTTAGTAAAATTTAGCTGTCCTCTTGAACCCCCTATAGCTATATTTCAGGAAAGGCCATAGCATCATAGATATAGAGCTCAGAGGTATCAGAGAGCTCAGTACAACCCCTTCAATTACAGATAAGGAAAGAACCCAAGAAGATAAGTAATTTGTCCAGGATCACGCAAGAAGTACTATCAGAAAAACTGGAAAGAGTGGTGAGTAAAGTTCATGACCCAGGTCTTTCACAGGAGAACTCTTCCTCCATTCCCCCTTGAGGGAACACTAAATCATCTGTCTAGCAGAATAGACAAGTTATTGTGCCCTATTTCTCCTAAAACCCACTTAGAAATTTTTTTAAAGCATCATTGTGTTTCGCCAGCTGAACGACAGACCATGTTGAATGGTCTGGCACTTCTTATTTTTCTGGATTAAAAAATGAATACCTAGTGAATGACTTCACTGCCTGCAGTGCTGTCTGATTCTGTCATGGCATTTGATAGAACTTGTTGAGAGGATTAGGTAAGACAGGATGTTGGTACATTTGAGGTCATTAAACCAAGAAGAAAAGAAAAGCCTTGCTAAATGTTGAACCAAATGCAGAATAGCTTAGGGACTTACTTTTATGCTATCTATCTAACTTTTCATCTCCATGCTTTAAGATTATAACAGCAGACACTATCCATGGCAGAAACACCCTAGTCCAAAAGAAACCCATTTGTAAGTGTTTGACACAGAAAGAGAGAAATCTTGCTCCTGTTTTGCTGTACTTTTTACTGAACAAGTGTGGAAAGGTGTATCATTCTCTGTTGCTTGGTTGAGTGAAATGATAAAGTAACATTTTAGGGAAAGGACATAGAAGACTTAAAGAAATAACACAAGCAGCCTTTTCATGTAAAGCTCTTGCCATTCTCATTACAAGGCCAAGGAAATAATGACAGATCTTTTGGAGAAAAACTTAACGTGTATTGCATGTTTTGATGAATTAAATATTTTCCCACAAGAAAGTTTGTATTTTTCCTCATATCCCATGCTTCCTTGAATCTTAATAGATGGGTTAATATTCAAAATATTATTCATGCAGGAAGTAGAAAAGAAGTTTTTTTAAAAAAAAAAAGGAATTATTTATTATCCAATAAAATAATATGTAAACTTACCAAGATTTTTTTTAATGTAGAATCTGCAGTACTAAAAATGCACAAATTTCCTAAGTAAACACTCCACTGAGTTCTATGGCTATTGGTATTGACCCTGTCAATTTTCTCAGTCTCTCTTCTGCCACCAAGCATTTTGGATCAGTGGACCAAGACTGAGAGCCTGGGAAGGGGAATTTATGTGCTATAGAACCAGGGTACAATGGCACTACACAAGTCACAAGGGACCAAATGAGTAGAGTGACAGTTAAGTACACATTCAAGAGGTCACAACCTCTTTTTACATAAGAGATCTTTTTACATAAAAGGAGAAGGCACTGAGTCCCCTAAATCTGCAGAGAAAAGCAGAAGCCAAAGTTCAGGTTGTCAGGCCATGAAAAAGGAACAGATTGAGGGCATAGTCCAGGTCGTGATGCCACATCCCTGTCCAGAGATCTAGATCAAACAGAAAGGTGTAAGCCAGAAACAAGGACCACATCTGCAATTAAATGTCAAAGGAATGGGTGGACAGAGTATGGACAAGGAAGCTAAGAACTATGCCTTGAAACTTAGCATAAGCAGGTGACTCCAGCTGCTTCTTACTCAGTTGTTAACATTCTCTCTGCCCTCTGACCCCTGAAATTGCTCTGTATTTATCTTGTGTATTTTTGATATTTAATTATTCGTGTACATGTATTCTACCACATCACCCCACGATAGAATATAAGCTCTGTGGGGGACAATAAATATCACATTTTTGTCATTAAATCCCCAACACCTGGAACAAAGTTGGCACTTAATATATTCTTGTAAAAAATTTAATAAATTTTTTTTAAAATTATAACTGTTGAACCTAGAACAAGTGTTTGCCCTGTGCCCCAGTGCTAAGCACCCCTCACATTGTGGCTGGATTATAGACTTAGAAGTGGAGACAGACTGGCAGGTGTATGCTGCTTTCAGCCATGAATATAGATGGGAACAAGAAAAGAAAAGGGGGACATAAGAGGGAAAAGAGATTTGAGGAGATGAGTCACAGGCACAACAAGCAGTAGCTTCAGAAGCTAATCAAAAAAAGCAATTAAAAAGAGAAGGAAATGGTTAAGAAAAAAGAGAGATCAGAGTCTAGGTTTCCTGAAGAGAATAGATGTTAGATTGCTATCATTAAACAGATTTTCCTTCTCTTTCTCCACTGCTTTCCCTTCTTTATTAAAAAACAAAAGGAGACAGGAGGAAGAGGAAAAAATATTAAGGGTTATGAAGGAGAGAAATATACAATTAGCAATTATTAACCATGGACATGATCAAATAAATCAGAGAAGGATAGTAGAATGGGTTTGGTTTGGTTTTTTTAAAAAAGCAACTAACTTTAACTGGGTTAAAAAGCCAATTTTGTTTATAAGAAACATGCCTGAAAATTCATAAAGTTAAAATGAAAAACTAGGAGCAGAATTTATTATGCTTCAGGTGAACTTTTTTTAAAAATGAAGGTGGCAATCATGAACTCAGGCAAGGCAACAATGAAAATAGACATGATTAAAACAGATAAGGAGAGAAACTGCATCATGCTTAAAGGCACCATAGATATGAAATAATATTAATACTCTGTAAATATGCACTGAATACCATCTAAGTGTTTGAAGGAAAAGTTAAGCAAATCATAAGCAGAAATAGAAAAGCACAACTTTGACAATAATAGCTAGCATTTATATCCTAATTTAAAGTTTGCAATGTACTTTACAGCTTATCCTTACAATAATTCTAGGAGTAAGTGCTGTCATTATCCCCACTTTACAGATAAGGAAGGAAACTGAGCCAAACAAAGGTTACGTGATGACCAATTAAATGATCTGTTTTTCTCTCTTTTTTATTAATGAAAATGTATAGATATGTAATAAATTAGAAATTTTATGTTACTTGGTCTTGAAACTAAAAGCATTAGAAAAACAACAAATTCAAAAACGCAACAGAACAAAAAAATAGATATTCTGATAAATAAAGAAGAGAGCCAACATTTTAGTTAAAAAATGAGCTGGTTGATGCTGAGTGAAGTGAACAGAACAAGGAGAACACTGTACACAGCAGCAGCCACAGTGTGCAGTGACTGACTTGGACAGACTTAGCCCTGCTCAGCAGGGCAAGGACCTAAAACAATTTCTGAGGGCTTGTGATCGAAAGTGCCATCCGCAGCCAGAGAAAGAACTAGGGTGTTGGAATGCGGAGGAAAGAAAAGTGAAGCTAGACTGATACCTGCCCCATCAAAGTAAAGAAAGAAGGGAAAATCAGATTGCCAGGATAAAAAATGAAAGTGGAAAATTCACTGTCAGTGAAGAAGAGATTATCGGAAACTATTTTGCCCAATTATGTGCCAACCAAATTAATAACTAATATTAGTTAATATTTGAAACAAATTCATAGGAGCAGAAGAAAAATAATGAACTTAACTCAACGTAAGAAAAATATCGAGCAAGCCATAAAGAAACTTTCTAAAGGGAAAAAAAAAACAACCAACCAAATAGATTTACAAGTGGATTGCCTCTGGCATTACATAAATTGCTTATGAAAATAGGAAAAAGGATGCTAAACTCCTTATATGAAATATAGTAGCGATACCTATACTAGAGAGAAACTAGAAAAAGAAAACTATAAACCAGTATCCCAAATAAATAGCAATGGAAAATATTAAATACAATTTTAGCAAAAAAGGTACAACAACATTTTTAAGGATTATATGCTATGGCCAGCTTACATTTATTAGCAGTAATGTAGGATTAGTTCAATAATAGGGAAAACTATAAACATGACAGGCTATGTTAATAACAAAAACAATAAAAATCACATGATTTTATCAAGAAATGCAAAGATTTTTAACAATATTCAGCACTTTTATATGGGGAAAAAAAAACCTTGAAAAGTATAGGAATTAATGGGATAGGGATTATATTTGTTGTTTCATTGGTATAGGAAACTCTCAGTTGAAGAAAGTCTACTAGTACAAGTCTGTACATTCTCTGCAATTTATTGTCATGAAGAACTGCCTAGAGCACTGAAAACTTACATGAATTGCCATAATGTCACACAGCCGTTATGTGACAAAGTCAGGACTTAAACCCAGAGCTTGCTACTTAGAGATGAGATGGACTCCCTACTGACTACACAATGGTGCCAGTAGAAATAAATAAAATTATTAATATGGTAAATAATATCTAACTAAGAAAAAATGCTAGTCTTATCTGTAATGATTAGAAACACTAGAGGCCTTTTATGTAAAATTAAGAATAAAGCAAGGATATTTATTGTCACCATAATTATTTTATATAGTTCCATAAGTGCATCTCTTAACAATAAGACAAAGAAATTAAAATGAGGGGATAAGCCTAGGCAAATAGAAAACAAACTTATTGCTTTTGTTACAAATGATATGATCATTTACTTAGATGCCTGGAAGGTCAACAATTAATAATTTATGTAAAGTCATAATATAAAAATAAATCAACAAAAATTGTCAGGCTGTTACCAACAACACCGAACAGGAAGAGATAAAAAAACCAATTCCATTCAAAATAATTACTGAATAAATAAGATATCTTAAAATACTGACAGCAAGATACACATGAGAATTATATGAATGCAACTACATAAAATATTCCTATTACAGGAATAAAGACAAGTAAATTAACTGCAGAGTGGTTAACTGCTTATGGTTAGGCTGTACCAGTATTAACAAAAATGACGATGTTCTTTAAGAAAATGTACAGATTCAGCCCATATTGGTCAAAAAACCAAAGGCTTACTTTATAGAACTTAAAAATACAGCACAATTCTTTAGGAGTAGCAAACAGGAGTCTTAAGGGAAATAGTGAAAAACAAGTGGGAAAGAAAAGATTCTAACGACATCTCAAAATATACCACAAAGCAGTGATCATTAAAAAACTGTTTGGCACTGATTAAAAATTATAAGTTGATCAGTGTATTAGATAAGGTTCTCATGACCCAGAAGCAAATGAACACAGTAGCCTATTGTTGGATAAAGCTCAAAGACTCCAAATACTGAATTAATAACTTAAAATTCAACAGAGACTTCTGGGAAAGCCAGAAATCATAGACTTAAACCAGTATCTCACACTACACAATCACAACAAGCTCCAGTGGACACTCCAGGAAATAGTCTAAACCTAAAGTAGAGAAGCAAGGAAGAGAATTCTTCTCACAACTGAAAAGATGAGAAGAGTCCTTGACAAACAAGGAACAATGAGGGACAAAAAAGATAAAATAGACAATTTTATTGCCCAGAATTCAAAAGGTTTTTGTACAAGTAAGATCAATGCGGTTAGAAGGAAAACAGCTAACTTCAGGAGTGGGATTCTTTGTAGCATAAAGATCTAGTATGCAAGACATGTCAGAAATGCATTCAAATATACAAGAGGAAAAGCTGTCATTGATTTATACATAAAGGGTCAAGAGACATGAGCAAAATCTCAAAAGAAGAGAAGCATATTCAAGAATATGTTTATTTTTAAATGCTCCAAATCACTAAGAAAAAGAAATGCACATTGCAATAACTAGCCTCATACCCAACTTTAAGATTTTCAGTGATAACAAAAAAATAGACATTGGCAGTTCTTCAAAGGGCTATGAAAAGAGTACCACACTAACGCAGCATTGTCAAAGTTGAGAAGGGGTCCGAATGTTCCAGTGGCAGGGCAACACAATGCACTGAACTTGGAAGTCACCAAACCTGAGTTCAAATCATGCCTTTACAACTTACTGCCTGTGAGACCTTTGGTAACTCACTTAAACCTCTCTGGACCTCAGATACCTCATCTCTAAGATGAGAAGGGTGGCCTAAAATACCTATAAGGTTCCTTCCCTAATTCCAACCTTATCTTTAAATTTATGATCTTTAAAAACTGTGAAAACAATTTGGTACAATGCCCAAAATTTCACTAAACTCTTCATATCCTCCACTCAGTGATACAAAGAAGAAAGGAAAAGGTCCATATCAAAAGTATCTACAGTCACACGTTTTGTTTTACAAAGAACAGGGAACAAATTTTGTGCCCGTCGGCTGGGGGAATGGCTAACAAATGACAGTATATGAATATAATGGGATAAAATTGTATTGAAATTATGAAAGAAACAGGATCAAGAGAAACCTGGAAGACCTGTACGAACTTATACAGAGTTGAAATGAATGGAACCAGGAAAACAGTTTATATAATGACTACAGTCTTGTAATAAAAAGCAACTAAAAAGGATTATGATCAATGAAATGTCCAGTTACAACTCCTGAGTGCTCATGATGGATCTTGTTGTTTCCCACTTTTCTTGCAGAGATAGTCTGGAGGTGTCAAATGAGATGCATGTTTTCAGATTTAGCCAACTTGTTGACTTCTTTGGGGAAAGCATTTCTGAAGGGGAGGAAGAAGGGTTAGGAAGGGGAAATGACAGTGATTTTAAAAATAAAAATGTATCAATTAATAATTTTTTAAAGAACAAAAAAGGAAAGCCAAAGAGAGACAAAGGTAAACAGGGCAGAATTGGAACTTCCGTGTTAAGTTTGTATTATACAAAGAAACCCAAGCTGTACATAGTTGTGAAAAAAATTGTACATAACTTGTACATAATACGCTAACATGGCAAGTCAAATGGATGGGTCTTTTGGTGAAATAATTTGGCTCTGAACCATCAAAGCCACCAGTAAATTAGATATTTGTCTCTTTCTCAAAAAAGAAATTTTACTAGCAATTGTCTTTGATTAATTAATATCATCCTTTACTTATTTGTAATCACACGTACAACTACTTTTTGAAATGTATCATGTTATTATAAACTGCATTCGCTGGTCAGGGAAATCCATGTGTTTAATGTGCTCACTCAGAGTGTAACCTATTCTAAGTGATTATTTAATCCACATAGCTGACAGCAAACTGAGCTACTCCCCTGGGAGAAAGTATGGTTGAATAACCAGGACCACTGAGTGTCCAGAGAGGACCATATGTACAGCCTGAATTCTTTCCCTAATCTGGCATGGGGGCAGGACAGTTGACTGCTGTATATGGAGAGTTAATACACATCCCTGGCCCCAAACCATTGCTTCTGCCAGCCATTGCAACAAATCCACAGGACTGTGCTTCCCTTCCTGACCTGCTTTTAGAGTTTTGCCTGATCCCTTATAGGCAAACAACTCAGTTCATAGGGAATGCCATAGTATCCCCAAGCCTGCTTGGTTTTTTTTTCTTTCACAGTGATCAGGGTCAGTAGTTGAGCCTGTCAAAACAACTTTACACTAACTTTTCTGCTTTTCAAATTTCCATTCTTTCTGCAACCTGTTCAAAGTGAATTTTTCTTCTCTTCTGGAGGCCTTCCATGGAGGCTTCCTTACAATCTATGTGTGACTACTGGTCTTTCTATTGGCTCTGGTCAGAGCTGCCAGGAATCATTATCAATAACATCAACATGTATTATTTAGGTAATCTGGGTTTGTGGTAGTGCCCTTCCAATAACTGGACATGTCATCATGAGCCCACATAGAACTTATTTGCATTAACAGATCTCATGATTGAAAGCAGATGTTGCTAGTTCATAAGATCAGTCCTTTAGGAAGTCTTTGTATTGTTTTGTTGGATGGCATAGAGTACATTTTTCATCTAGAATATTTTTTGGTTCACGATTATAGCATCCTCCATCTGTAGAACATAACCAGTCCTATGAATCTGCACAGTGCATCATAGTAAAAAGAATCCAGGATTTGACACTGAGATGCTAGATTCACATCCTACCTCCGGTACTTATGGCTTGTGTCATTTTGGACTTCAGTTCCTTCTTCTAGGAGTTGAGAGTCCTGCCCCAAATGATGGATGAGGCCCCTTTTTTCCCCTCAATCTGTGGTTGTATCATATCTTCCTTTGTTATTCTTATACCAAACATCGGAAAATGGGTCCATGGGAGTATAGCTTTAAGGGAAATAACATTACAGGTTTTCTGTGTTAGAGTGGGATATTGTAATGATCTTTTGACAGCATCTTTGAAGTATCAGTTAGTGAGCAGGCATATATACAGGATAATTTGGGGAGAGTCAATGGAGGGAAATTACTAGTATTAAAGGGGAGTCAAGAAGGGCTTCTTACAGAGGTGGTACTTTAGCTGAGGCTTGAAGAAAGTTTAAAATGGAGATGAAGGAGGGGACTGTGGGAAAGGAGACATCCAGTGAAAATGACAGTCTGAGGACAGAATGTCTTAGATTAGACGAGAAACAGCAAGAAGGCCAATGTGACTTGAGTATGTGTAAGAGAATAAAGTGAAAGAAGCCTCAAAAGGTAGCAAGGAGCCAGATTATGTAGAAATTAGAAGACTTTATATTCAATCCTGGAGGTGATGAGAAGCCACCAGAGTTTACTGAATTGCGGGAAAGGAGGATGATGTTGTCAAACCTGCAGTTTTAGGAGATTAATTTGACAGCTGAATGGAGAATGAACTGGAGTAGGGAAGAAAATGAAGGCAGGGAAACCAGCCAGAAGGCAGGGGGTGATAAAGGCTTGCACTGGATGGTTGCAGTGTCAGAGGGAAGAAGGGGACATGTACAATTGATGGTGCTTAGGCAGAACTAATAGAATTTGGCAACTTATTGGATATGGAAGGTAAGAGAGTGAGGATTCAAGGGTGACACCTAGCTTTGTGCCTGGGTAACTGGGAAGATGGTGATGCTCTTGACAGTAATAGGGAAGTTAAGAGGAGGGGGTTTATGGGGGAAAGGTAACAAGTTCAGCTTTAGATATGTTGAGTCTAAAATATTTATGTGCCCCATCCAGTTTGGTACTGTCATGTCTGACTCTTTGTGACCCCATGGATCATAGCACCCCAGTCCCTTCTGTCCTCCACTATCTCTCAAAGTCTGTCCAAGATCATGTTCATTGTTTCCATGGCACCATCTATCCATCTCTTTCTCTGTCTTCCCCTTTTCCTTTTGCCCTCAGTCTTTCCCAACATCAAGGTATTTTCCTGTGAGTTCCATCCTCTCATTATATAGCCAAACTATTTCAGCTTCAGTATTTGACCTTCCAGTGAATAGCTTGAATTAATTTCTTTGTGTTTGCCAGAACTCTCTGCTGTGACCTATCTGTCTTGAGTAGCCCTGCATGACATAATTCATGATTTCATTGAGCTACATAAACCCCTCCACCATGACAAGGCAGTGATCCAGAGACAAGGTAGGAGGAGAGGGTACCATCTAGTTAGATATTTCCCAACAGGATGTTGAAGATGCAAGACTGAAGGTCAAGAGACAGGTTCGGTCTAGATAAATATGAAAATTATCTGCATAGAGATGATAATCAATTCCATGGAAGCTAATGAATATACCAAATAAAATAGTACAGAGCAAGAGGAGAGACCACAGGACAATCTTGGAGTGTAGCCACAGTTAGTAGGCATGACCTGACTGAACATCCGGAAAGGGACCCTAAAGACAGCAGCCGGACAGGTAGAAGGAGAACCAGGACAGAGCTGTCCCAATAAGTTCTAGAGAAAAGTAGTATGGGAAAAAGGGTGAGCAGCAGTGTTAGCAGAAGAAAGGTCAACAAGGATGACGAGTGAGAGAAGACTGTTAATCGCTGGTAACTTTCAAGATAATGATTTTTTTAATGGAGAGAATGAAATTTAACTTTTTTTGGTTTTATTTAATTTGTATTTCCTAGCACTCATTCTCTATGCCACAAAGACAAAAAAAGAAAAAATTTGCCAGGCTCTGAGATTCCCTACAATAGATAAAAATAATCCCTTGGTTTATTGTTTAATCTCAGTTGTCAGTGAGATTAGTGATCCCCTTCAGTGTGGTTCATTAAAAGAAGTATTTCATGCTGGTTGTTTCTTCTCTTTTTAAAACCTTTCTGACTATAAACATCACAATTCATGAAGTTCATGGCAATTACCTTTAGCACATATCGATAATAACAAGGACTCTTGTTCCATTCACACTTTTCCGCACGTTGAGATCTAAAGCTGTCATCTGTAGCTTCGAGAATGAGTAAAATCTTTGGGATGTGATTTTATCCTATATAGTCAGCTTGTGGTCCAAGTTTTGAGCCCTTACCTAATTTCTTGGTGTATAATTCATTTTCCAGTAAAATTTGGTGGAAGTCAATGATGGTGGTGGGTATGATGATGTATGTGTAGGTAGGCAGAAGATTAAGAGTCCTGCACATCAGTAATCTCAACCATAACAAAGGCCAGTGTGTGGTCTTAAACCTAGGAGGGCAAGGTGACTCAGTGGTATCACCAGTATTCACTCACGCATGATGGTCAGCCTCTCATCCAGCAATCCTATCCGCTGTTCCAGGCACTGTGTTAGCTAGGCACATTGTGTAAAGACACATTTTTTTTTAAGTCCCTGCCTTCAAGAAGTTTACATTCTACTAAAGGGATTGTGTTATTCTTCAGTCATTTTCAATTATGTCCAACTCTTTATGACCCCATTTGGGGTTTTCTATTTGTCATTCCTTCTCCAGCTCATTTTACAGATGCAGAAACTGAGGCAAACAGGGTTTTAAAATGACTTGTCCAGGGTCTCACAACTCATAAATGTTTGAACCCAAATTTCAACTTAGGTCTTCAACCCCAGCGGTCTGATCCATCTAGCTTCCTGGTAGGGGAATACAACATGTAAAGAGATAAGAATATAATATTATAATTAGAGGATTAGGAAGAGAGTGACAGTAATTATGGGTATAATTGATAGCTTCCCATTGGAGATGGCATAGGAGCTGCAGACGATATGGAAGGAAATGGCTTAACTCTGGCCCTTCTCTTTGGTATGCCTATTTCTTTTAAAGTTAGGAAAGTCCTACCCAGTTTCAGATTGAGACAGAGGGATGAACTCTGTCTCACCTTCCCCCCCATCGCTCCCCACCCACCCACCCACCACGGTGTTTTGTTTCCCTTGAAAATCTGAATGATACACAGTAGTTTAAAAAAATATTGGTGGGGGGACAGTGGGAGGAGAGGAGATAGGAAAATGTTGATAACAAATAGGAAGACACAGGGGAACGCTACAAGTCTGAAGAGTGTTTCTTTTTTTTTCTTTTTCTTTCATCAGACTTGAGGGCAAGGCTTCTTTAAAGTTATCTTTTTGGTGTTAGATTTAGATATAGATAAAAATACCTCTACCTGTAGTTTTCTGGAGGAGGGCAAATAGGGCTCTGCTAGTCAAATCCCAGTAGCACTCCCAAGAAAATCTTAGCTGAACTCAGTTTTGGGTGAAAGCATGCAAAAAGCATTACTCACAGCAAGAAGAACCTTCTAGAAACCTGATCATTTCATGTCTGATTTTACACAGAAGTTTCCCTGCCCACTGTTTGCAGCTGGAGATCCACTCTTAAGATGTATGACTGTTGCTGTAATTAAATACTATTTCCTTTTTCTCAACTAAAGAGTGCTAGCCCCAGTGGCTTTTTCTTCTAAGTAAACTTAAGTTTGTACAAAAGGGAATTACATGCAGATCATTACCTAAATCTGGGAAGTGAGGATTGAGTTACAAGCAAATTAAATCTAATTCTTCAAATATCTTTTTAAACTTTCCCCGGGTTTCTCTAACAGTAAGTGTGAAGAAATGAAAATGCAGTGCTTTCAGGCTTAGTGTAACATCATATATATCCTTACCCATATTCTCTAGAGAGAATTGTAGTGAACACATTGAAAGTTTTACTGAAAAGGAAAAAAAGAGAACAGCTATTTGAGGGACTGTGTTTCACTCCTTTGCCATTTTAATGTGGTGCTAAAAGAGACAATCTGAAATGAGATAGAGAAATTGAGAAAATAGGGATAAGAAGTATTATCCTGAAGTCTGAACATTCAAAGAATTGCCTGATTCAGTGGTCTCTGGTCTCTTTGTTTATTGCAACCCTACATTGGACTACAATGAAGCTTTGCAACCCGAATGCATAAAACACCAATAAAATAGGATGGCCTTAATTTTTTTAAATGGTAAAATTGACATATCCAAATTGTCACAGTACCAAAGTAACCTGTTAATTTGATTTTTAAAAAAATTATTGAAAATTATAGATAGATAGATAGATAGATAGATAGATAGGAGCTGAGCATGCACCCTAGCCCCAATTGGCAACCTCTATCCCCTCTGCAGGCTGGATGGAGTTCATAGAGTTTCTAGTCTTTAGGAACTAAAGGACCCAATCACATGTAATAAGAATGATGCCTTAAATGAGGTATCTTATGTAAAATACCTTAGTCCACAGCGGGCAGCGTCTACCATGCCCCTCATGCTTTTAAGGATAGGGTAGAGTCTGGGTTGTCACTCACAAGCCCCCATCTAATATATTCCCCATTGATTATCAGTTAGTCATACTTAAGTAGCTTTTAGAAAGGTGCATTTACTAGTTGGTGTAGTTATCAACAGTACAAAAACATCCCCCCCAAAATCTGTGACACATTCGTCGCTTATACATGCAGGGTCTCTAGGACCTGTAGGCTCAAGTTCAGAGGGAATGTTTCAAAAGGGTAATTCATTACTTCTCATAATTGGAAGCCCTTTTCTCCCTTCATGGAATCCTCATGAAACTCCCTGAGGTGTGTGTAGCTATTTTCTGGACTCTCCAAATATGTTCTGAAACTTCCTTTCCCTCATTGTGTCCAGTTTGTCCTCAGCCCTTACTACAAACACTGCTGTTAGCCATTGATCTTCTAAGGATACTGCGACCTACTCTGAAAGGGGTCCCAATCTTCATACCCTTTTTAGTTCATAAGGTTGTCATCCAGTCAAGACAAAGATACAGGAACTTTCTCCTCACCGCTATTCCTTCTTGAGATCTTGGCAGGGAATTACAGAACCCTAAGTGACTTGCTTGTTTTATTTAGCCCCAAAGCACATGACTGGTTTCCTTCAACCAACCAAAAGGCATTTCCTATATGGTATCAGTACCTAATTTATACCTCGAGTTGATTGATTCAGTAGAGATGTCCAGGCTTTCTTCACACCCAGTGTTATGTCCATGGCTGATTGACTGTAATTCAATCAAAGAGGCAGTCTCACAGGTATCAGTGTGTAGAGCATATTGTCAGTTATATTAATTAGAGTTAAGAGGTATGGGACACCCTGCCCCTTACAATCCTATGAATTCTTATTTTTTAAATGTGCAAACTAGAGCTGAAGGGGTGAAGCAACTTCCCTCATTTTCCCACAGCTTATTAGTGATTGGACTGAAACCCTAGGTCTCATTTTAGTGCCCTTTCTATTATAACCATTATAAAATAGAGGTGTATGTTCTATTATGTATGTGTGTGTGTGTGTCTGTATATATATATATATACACACTCACACATATGTACAAATATATAATATATATTCACTTCAACAAATGTTTGTTAAATGTCTACCATGTACCAGGCACAGCATTGCCAAGTACCAGGGATACAAAAAGAAACAAAAGACAGTCTCTGTCCTCAAGGAATTTACACTCTAATAGACATTCATAATATATTTACACACACGGATATTTCATAGGATCATAGAGCTAAAGGCAGCTCGATGGCACTATGGATAGAGGGCCTGGAATCACTAAGAGTATATATTTGTTGTCATTCAATATGTCCAACTCTTCATGACTCTGTTAGGGGTTTTCATGGCAAAGACTCTGGAGTGGTTTGCCATTTCCTTCTCCATCTCATTTTACAGAAGAGAAACTGAGGCAGCGTGAAGTGACTTGCCTGGGGTCTCATAGCTAGTAGGTGTCTGAGGCAAAATTTGAGCTCGGGAAGAGGAATCTTCCTGAATCCAGGCCTGGAAATGGCCTTATCCAATGTATGTGACCCCAGGTAAGTCTCTTAACTTCTGTTGACTTCAGTTTCTTCAACTATAATATGGGGAATCATAAAACACCTACATCCCAGGGTTCTTATGAAGATGAAATGACATATTTGTGAAGACCTTTTTAGCACAGTGCCTGGCACATTCTAGGCACTTAATAGAAAAGTTTGTTTACTCCCTTCCTTACTTCCTAGAGCTTGCTGGACCTTCAGGGCCTTCTCATCCAACCCTCCCTCTTCACAGATGAGGAAACTGTGAATCCCAGACAGGTTAAGTAAGTCACATGGATAGTAAGTGGCAGAGGGATAAGATGAGTCTTTTTCCTCTATAATGATTCTGCTTATGTATAATATACATACAGGAATTGAATTGCAGATATCAAAAGACTATTAACCTGTGAGTTGTTTCTTTTCAAACTCAACTTTAAATAAGATTGTTACTTGTGGTTAAAACTAGTGGTCTAAGACTGGTCAGGAGATAAAGCAGAACTCCCAATTTCATCTTGATATAATGTTTACACTAATTTGGCTGTTTTGTATAACATGTAGTCTGATCCCCTCTCCTCAAGGACAAGTCCATTTTTAGAAAAGCTATACATACAAGATATAGAAACAAAAACAAAAAGGGCAAAAGAAAGCAACCATAGATTTTCCTTTAAAATTCCTTTTAACAAGGCCTGTAGAGTGTCTTAAATGGCAAAAAATGGGAGGTATCTCTCCTACAAGAGTATAGGACCAGTTTTGAAAAGTAGACATCACAGTTCTTTCACCTACTCATCACATACATCTTTGGTGAGCCCGTTCTAGATACAGACTAAGTTAGGATAGTATTTTCTCCTGCTACAATCCAGATCCAACAAACAGGACTTCTAACTTAATCTCAGGTTTCTATCCAAGTTAAGCTAATGTATTGAGCACCACAATGTCTCAGCTAGGTTATCTAGCCCTTCTCCATACTAGAGTGATAAGAGTTCCTTAGATCAAAAAAGCCATCCTTTGGCAGCCATGCTTCTGGTCAGGAAGGAACAGTGATGTACATCAGTAGAAGAATTACTCGCACCATTAAGTCACCCGCCCTTTGAAGTAAAGCAAAAAGGGAAAAGTAAGGATCCATAACCTGAGTTCTTATCCCAGGATCATTGTGGCCTATGTTTATGACTTTGTTCAAGGTAGAAAAGTAGAGGAAATCTGGGCCTAGAGAATGGGATGATGGCTCAAAGTGTCAGTGTCAGAGAATGGTACCCTACAGGACACAGAGGCAAGAAGGGTGAGACTGTATACATAGTGAAGGAGACCAGACTTGGAGAAGGGAAGCTGAGTCTGAATGTCTCTGCTGACACTATCGGTATGACCATGAGTAACCCACTTCTCTATTTAATGAGCCTCACTTTCCTCAGCTGTAAAATAAGTTGGAGAAGGAACTGGCAAATCACTCCAGTATCCTTGCCAAGAAAATGGGGTCACAGTGAGTTAGCCATGATTGAAACCAATGAACGACAAGATCTCTGAGGTGGAATGGTACCTAACAGATCAGCTAATCCAACCTGTGCTGGAACAGGCCTCCTCTCAGTTCCAGGAAGTCCAGTCCTCATCCCTAGAGAGAAAAAAAAAGGATCCCTGGCAAACAAGTACTGGGATGGAATTAGCAAATTGCTGCTTGAAGGCAAGGATCCAGGTCTCCCAATTCCCAGTTCAGTGTGTATTCTGCATGCTGCCTCTCTAGTCATTGAGTGTCTCTGAGTTTTCTCATCTGTCCTACCTACTTCACAGGGTTGTGATGAGGCAGAGATGGAGAAGATGTGAATACAAAATGTAAATGTAATCGTCTTATTGCTATAGATGGTTTATACTTTTTAGCCTAAGTGATATTTTTCTTCTTTGGTATTCAGTGACTTTGAAGGGAAGGAGTTTTTCTCGAGTGACACATTTCTTATTTTGGTAGCATGCCTCGTTCACAGATTGTAGTTCAGCAGTGAAGCTGAGTGGGTTTATTCCGAGCATGTTTTTTTTAGATGAGAGAATCCAGGATTCTAGCTGGTCTTATAAATGCTGGTTGTGCAGTTTGGGTATGAGGGTATCTGGTGTGGGGTTTTTCTTCCATTTTGGAAATTGATTGGATCCTTCTGAAGCGTCAAAGAAATCATTTTCTCAGAGACAAAGAGGGAGAGAGAGAAAGAACATCTCCTCTCATCTTGCCGTGTTTCTTGCCCACTATGGATCATCATAGTAACATTTATTAGACTTTATAATATAGAGCATCTCTATACATATCTCATTTGAGTCTTATATGAGGCCTTTTAGAAAAGTACTCCAAATAATATCACCCTCATTTTAAAGAGAGGGAAAGTAAGGCTTCTGAAGGATTGGCAGCTTCTCCTAGTCATGTGTCAAAGGCATGATTTGAACTCAAGGCCCCCTAACTGCAAATCTTTTCCTCCACCTAAGCTGCTTCATGAGTCTCTATAAAGCCTGAAATCTATTGCTGTCATTATTATCAATTTCATTTGTAATGTATGTACAATCAAACAAGAACATAAGACTCTATTCTATAGGAGAGGAATTTGGTAGCAAGTTACAAGAAAATGCTATATTGGTTTCCCAGAAACACCATAAATTAAAGGGAACGATCCAACTCCTTGATGCATTTTTGGCTTTGGCTTCATGGCTTTTAAGGCTTTAAACCTTTTGGTTGTAAATAGCTCTTCTTTCAAAGTATAATTGTTAGAGAAAGTTTATTTTACTCATTTCCTATTTTCTTAAACCCTCTTCCTTCTTTGTCTCTTCAGAAATTAAACCAAATAGGTCATGTAGAGTGAGAAAGATATGAGAGAGACAGAGATAGACAGAGGAGTGGGGAAAGACAGACAGAGGAGAGCACCAAGAGCATTTGTGCTACTTATAGGAAAATTCTCAGTTGTTATTTTAGGTCATAAAAATCCTGATGCCCCATTTTCCATCCAATGATCTAGGTCTATAGAAATAAAAAAAAAGAGTTTAATAACTGTGGGTAGAAATTTAACATATGGGCCATGCTCCACACTTTTCTTAGCGATGGTTATCAATTATCTCTTCCAAGAAGAGTTTAGTATTTAGAGAAAAAAAAGAATTTTGAGGTTTATGCAGGTTTCAGGAGGCCATGTCAGGGAAGCACTGTCACTTTGGGCAATTCAGTTCACTTAGGTGCCATTAAATAAGAATGACATTTGTCCCACTCTCTGCCTAGAAGGAAGGTATGAAACAAGCATCCTTTAAGTGCTTACTATATGCCAGGCACTACGCTAAGCTTGTAAGGTTGTTGCGAGGAGCAAATGAAATTATGTATGTTAAAGCACTTTGTAAGCAATCAAACTCTATATCTGTGTATAAGTTTATATTTATATTTATGAGCTATTATTATTTCTCTGTCATATGTCCTTTTTAAAAAATCCCCTTAAACAGCAATAATTTCAGCTTTCATCCTTTTGTTCAAAGACAGGCAAAGACTTCCTTTGTCAGCACATAGTCTTTTCAATTAGTTTTACCATAAACTAGAATGGCTTTAGAAAAGAGAATTATATTTGCTTCTCCTTGTAGACTCCCTGAATTATGGTGACAGAACAATGTAAAGATTGAGGCTGGGGACTTATAACCAAACTCACAGTTATCATGGTAACCATGGGAGAAGACTAGAATAGATCATTGAAATTCACAGACAATTCTCAAACCTCATTAAGGTGCGAAGGGAACTGATGAGTCAATACTTCCAACATTCTCCCCACCAGACCTTTTACCAGAGCTGCTAACATGTAGCAAGGTTGTCTGATTAGATTTCTTATTCATTTTCCCCCTTTTTCTGCCTTTCTGCTGGATAGGCTAATGAGGAGGGAAATGACTGAGAAGCAAGAGCACTTTTTTTTAAAGGGGGGAAATAAAATGCTTGCTGGGCTAGAAGCAGCCTATGAATAAACAGAAGGTGATTATATTTCTTTTGATAATGATGTGGGATCTTTGCAGTCTTTCCAATCCCACCCCCTCCACATCTCTTGTCCTTGTTTTCTTCACTTATTTCCACAACTACCTCAGATCAGACTCTCCTCACCTCTCCCCTAGACTTATGATAGCCTCCTAATTGGCCTCCATATTTCCCCAGTCAAATCTATCCTTCACACAGATGCCAAAGCGATGTCCTTAACATGAATATCTGAATATGTCACTTCTCCCATCCAAGATGCATCATTGGCTCCACACTGTCACTAGAATAGAGTAAAAAACTCTTCCATTCTAGCATTTAGAAGCCTTGACGTTCCTACTCCAGCTTTTCTTGGCAGGTTGAAGACACATCACTTCCTTCATGCATTCTTTACTTCAGGCAGACCTGCTTACTTACTGTTCCTAATGTCCGACATTCCATCTTCTATCTCTTTACTTTTGTACTGACTGTGCCCCATGCCTAAAATGATCAAAAATCCTATACTTAGTTAATCTGTGAAGAGGTATTCCCCTTCACTGCTCTGTGAGAGCAGGAATTGTCTCACTTTTGTTTTTGTGAGCCCACTATCTGGCTTATAATAAATGCTTAACAAATGCTAATTGATTGGATATTCGATTTGTATCTTCCCCAATGGTTCTTGTAGCTGTTGTTGAGTCATCTCAGCTGTGTGTCTGATTCTCCATGACCCCATTTGGAGTTTTCTTAGCAAAGATACAGGAAGTGGTTTGCCATTTCCTTCTCCAACTCATTTTACAGATGAGGAAACTGAGGGAAATAGGGTTGAGTGACTTGCCCAGGGTCACATGGTATCTGAGATTAGATTTGAACTCAGGTCTTCCTGACTCCAGATTCAGCCCCTCTCTCCTCTGTATTGCCTAGATGCCTCATTCTACAAATAGTAGGTGCTTTTAAAACATCTGTGGGCTTGAATAAAAGATCCCTGTCATGGCCATTTTTCTGCCTCCTCTTCCTTTCCTTCTGTAAAGAAATTTGGTAAGTAGTGTCAGACAGTGAGGTATGTCCATGTTTGACTTCTTCTAACTTAGGATGTGATTCAATGTATACATTTTGTAAAGGGCACCATAACTTGATGGGAGATTTACATTCCTCCTATTTCTCTTTGACCCATCCTCAGTTGCTTTGAAGCTGTTCACCATCTTCTCTGTGAAAGTCCTTCATACATAATAAAATCTCAATTATATGGACCTCTCAAGTTAGGATATTCTGGTTATTTGGGGAGGGGGGATCTTAAGCCTTAAATACTTTAGCTCTATTTGTTTGTTAAACAATTCAATGACATAAATGAAACTTTTTATAACTTTATGCCTTGTCTTGAGAACAGACTTGTGAAGTACTTTAGAAATCACTATTTTATGTGCAGATATTTTAATTATCAAGTAAGCATAAGTAGCCAGTACTGAGGCTGGTGTGTGGATGAACTAAATACAAATAAGTCCTATTTTTTAGGACTTCCATGAGGGAACATTTAATAAGACTACTTAATAAGAAACAATATTTTTATTGTATTTTATATACAAGTAGGCCTTGACCAACAATGCCCATCGTGTGTATGTGGGGGAGAGAGAGAATGTGTATATGTGTGTGTGTGTGTGTGTGAGAGAGAGAGAGAGAGAGAGAGAGAGAGAGAGAGAGAGAGAGAGAGAGAGAGACAGAGAGAGACAGATATGCACATGCATATCTTTTGTGGACAAACAGTTGCCACGGAATAACTATCCCAGCCAGCTGGCTACAGGAGCTCACCTTCCTGCCTCACTTCAATTCATAGTATTCCCCTATTTCATTCTGGGACAAAATCCCAGAACTGGCAGAATTAACCCTAGAGCTTCCTCTAGACAGTAGATAAATTTCACATGAGCTTCTTTTAAATACTCAGAGACTCACCTGTATCACTTTTGTGTCTTTTGTCTTTTCCTAAGCATGCCAAGTGAAGGACAGGAAATAACTTTTTCAAGATGTAGTAGTTCTCTGTATCTTATTGTTAACAAATTTGAAAAATCTTAGAAAACCCCAGGGGACTTGTATGGTTGTTTCAGTTATAGGGGGAAAATTATAAGACATTTTTTTGGTCTCTAGGGTTCCCAGAAGAGAAGGTTAGCTTAGGGGAATAGAGGACAGTAAAGAGGGAAGTAGATGATTCCAATGACAGTGGACCAGGTAAAGGAAAGAAAGGTGCCAATCTGGGAGTCACACCAAGTCATACTAAGGCTAAGAAGCCTTGGTCCTCGCTCCTAAAGACACCATCCTGGAAAGCCTGCAGCCCTTGCACCCATTTTACTGGAACCTCTGTGGATCACTTGCAGTGGAGAGAGACTTTTACCTGACACCCCAAGTCAGAAATCTGAATACATTTTTTCCCAAGAAATATTCTTCACATGGTGCTTAGGTTCTACAGTATTGTTAGTACAATTCTGTATTTATTATTGCTAGCACTGCTATTGTTGATAATTCACATAGGTTTATATGGAGTTTTATGGTTTATAACTTTGTAGCCTGAAGAGAAGCTAAGAGAGGATAAAATTTAGAATGAGAGCTCATCTAAGCCAACCCTCTTACAGATGAAGAAACTGAGGTTTAGAAAGGTTAGGAAATGATCTGGCCAGAGTCATAAGGTTACTTGTGTTGAAGAATGGGGTCTCAAGTCTAAGTCTTCTGAACCCAAGTGCAATCATCTTTATAACATCCCTTATTGTTTTCCAAACCCTAGACTACAGAGTCACAGTAATCAATAGTGACTTTTTTTTTACCAAATCTACAAAATGCACCCTAAATATATGCCCCTATTTTCCAACCTCCATGCCTTTGTTCATTCTTTTTCCTCAGTGCCAAGTGACTTTCCTCCAACATCTCTTCCTATTGAAATTCAAATGCCCCCTTCCTTGAAGCACATTTTGGTCACCTTTATGGGAAGTTATCCTTTCTTCTCTCTCTCATAACACTTTATTCATACCTCTCATGTAATTTTGTGAGATAGTTTACTTATGAAGTAACATCTCTTCCTGTCTTTCCCCCTTGTTTTCCACGTCCATAAACTTTCCAAGTGAGCCCATGAGAGCCATTGCCCTCATGATTTAAGGTTGGAGTTGTCCAAGGTGAAAAGACTTAGACATTTTCAGTTCCATGGAAGGATCTGGAAATATCTTTCATTGTTCCATCCCTATAGCACTTAGCTCCATTTTGAAAACAGAGCAGTCCCCCAATATTTGTTGAATTTAATAAGGTCTTGTTTTTTAGCCCTTTATTGTCTTTTTTGAGGAACAGCATGGCCTAGTAGATAGAAGGCTGACCTTGAAATCAGAAAGAGGCCAAGTTCAAGTACAGACTATGAAAGCAATCTGAATGTATGACCCTGGGCAAATTTCTCAGCCTCTCTAAGCAGCTCTCTAAGACTGTAAATTGCAGAGCAGTTGCTGATTGAAGAGAGTTTCTTCACTGGGAGTTCCCTGTATCAATAAAATCACAAGTTCAGTATGATTATCATCTTTAGCCTGCCTTACTGGACAGAGCTTTAGTGTTCTGCTTCTATTTGCTCTCTGTGTAAAGAATTTAACATAGAATATGTCTAGCCAGACTTATTTTCTTTTCTTTTTCTATATTACAGAAAAATATTCTTCTAAAATAAACTTGAGGCTGGGCTCAAATTTTATTGATGAGGAAACTAAGATTCAGGAAGATTTAAGTTATATATTCAAAATCACATAAATAGTAAGTGGCAGAGGCAGGTTTTGAACCGAGGTCCTCTGATTCCAAGTCCGTTACTCATTATTTTACTCAGTTTAGTTTATAAATACTACATGAGTATAATTATTTGAATTTTAATTATCTTGATTTCCATTACCATTAAGTAATTAAGTTGAGGAAGGAAAAAAGTCTTGCCAGCTTGCACTTGGCTACATTTTGGAACTCTTCAAGATGGAAGAAAGGGAACAAATTCAAGCAATCAAACTCCTTAAAGAAATTTAAGTTGAACTTGACATTATTAGAATAGAATAAAAAGACTGTAATTAAAAATGAAGGGTTGTAATTTTTAGTCTATTATTTGTAGGTCACCTGTTTATAATTCGTTCTGAGGGTATTTTGTAGTGCTGCTCTTTAAAATGAGAACATTGACAGAAACAAATCAGTTCTAAGATTTAAACCAGAGCGAGAGAAGAGATAATTGAGTTATGCCTTCTGACTCTTTTTCTTATTCCAGCATCACATACTTTTTCATCACGAGCTGCTCAGGCTTGCTAAAAGTTAGCAATTAAAAGTCATAAGGGATGGAACACCTTCTCTGATTCTTCTCCTAGCTTCTAGTGACCACGTACTTGCATGATGGAAGCTTCTTGAGAAACTTCCTTTAGATTTTGTAGTCTCATTAAAAACAGTCCCCTAAACACTTAGAATCCACATGATCATGAACAAGTCACTTAACCTTTCAGAGTCTATTTCCTCATCCTGTATAGATGGAGATAGCAATATTCTTTCTACCCACTGTATGTACCTTAACAGGGCTGCTGTTAAGAAATCATAAAGTGTTATATCAATAAATTAAGATCTGCGATTGCCTCAGTACAAGGGGAACCCTTAGGAAATAAGCTTTAGAGGGAGTTGTCAGAGCCTCAGAAAGGTTAATTTGCCCTCATCACACAGCTCATAAGTGTTCCAAGGCCGCATTTGAACTAAGAGCATCCTAACTCCAGGTCCAGCTTTCTCTCCACTATTCCACCACACTGCCTCTCTAAAGGACTGCATAAATGGGAATTATTACTATTGTTATTAATAGAGACTCTAGCTTGATTGATTTTGAGGTGGTTAAAAGACCACACAAACAGAATGGGGGGGATGCAAGGTTCTAATTTCACCTGAAAAAGAGGTGGTTTCATTATGCTAATCATTGATTTTTCCTTTCCCAATTAGGTGGAGATCCATTGATTAGTCATCGTCAGTTTGTGCCACAAAGCTTTGGGGGTCCATGTCTGAATGGATTGCTGTAGCCTTCTCATATCTCCATTCATCCAGTTCCCTGCATCGTAAGACTTTAAGCCAGCACAGGACGTAGAAAAATTACATGTAAGTTTTTTTTCCAGTTTCTTTTTTGAAAACTAAGTAAAAGATAGCATAAGAATGTTTTCTCTGGCAATGAGAAAAAAATAATAAAAGCCCACAAAGCATTTTAACAAATGTATCCTAAGAGCTTTAATTTCAGAGAGAGAGAGAGAGAAAAGACTATGTAGGTAATAGTTCCTTTAACTCCAATATGATTGGAAATACGGTTCACAAAAGGAGAAATCTCTTCCATTTCTGTGCTTTACGTCCCTTTGAAGAGATTTATAGCTATGTCTGTAGAACAGCAACCCACTTCTCCACCCCACTTCCCACCCTAGAAAGAAAAAAAGATTTAACTCTGGAAGCACCTTTAAGATTTGGTTGAAACAGTGACAACCTGCATGTTTATTGAGTCCACTCCACAGTTGCTGTTATTTTCCTTCATTGCTTTCACATGGAAAATGCCACTTAATTCTTTGCTGGCTACAATAGGCCATTCTGTTGGTGTACTCAGTTTTAACTAAGCTCCAGAGAGAAAATCCAGATTTATCCTAAGTAGTCAGTGCAGAGGGGCTTATTTGCTTTACAAAAGAGTTATCATAGGATTGATTCCTCTTTCATATTGCGTTAGAAATATGATTTTGTAATAGAGCTTGGATATATGTGTAACTTTTTTCAGGAGTACATACATCATGCAAAGTGAAGCACACCTGTATTTTTAATTCTAGCAGGAAGGTACAGCTCTTTGTGGGTTTGGTTTTTGTTTTTGTTTTTATGGGAGGTTTTTCTGTGCTTTCAGGACTCATTTATTTTCAGGATGAAAATGGTATCATGTATGTTTTGGAATTAGACATTTGCTTTTTTGACCAGAATAAGAATCCATGCCAGGCTACTGAAAGTATAGAATGGGTCAGTTAAAATATTAAAAAAAAAATCCCAATGATCTATGTGTATTGTCTTTGTGTCTGTGTATCCAATCACACACCAAAAAGTTTCTGAACTTCTTTACAAGCTGTAATACTGAATGTTAAAGCTACTTGGGAAGGTGATCCTACTTCTCTAGCATAGATAGCAGACAGATGCCACCTCTTTATTTCAAGATGTTGGCGAAATACTAAGATGTGTTAAGTACTTGACTCTTGCTAGAAGACAGACGATGACTTTCTATCTTTAGTTCACTGAATTAAGTTGGTATTAATATAGTAAGACAGAAAGATATAACAGATAGAGAGCCAGCCAGGAAGACCAGGATTCAAGTCTGGCCTTCTCCATGTATTGGCTATGTCACTGTGGACAAGTCACTTAACTTCTCTAAGACCGTTCAATTGAAGACAAGGTACTGACTGACCTACGTTGGTAGAGAGGGACTTTGTTCACCTGGAAATTCATTGTCCCTATTAACATAGGGACATTAATTAGCAGAAGTTTGGGAAATGCCTAGTCACCTTTGCCTAAAAAATACACTGTGATATTTATTATTAGAAGCAATGTAGTAGATGGAGCACTTCACCTTGAGTCAGGAAGATTTAAGTTGATATCCATTCTCAGGCACTGTGCTGAGCAAACTGAGAACCATGGAGATTGAATGATTTACCCAAAGTTCTCCAGGGAGTAATAGGCCTTAGAGGTGTATCCAAGTCATCTAACTCCCCAGTCCAAGTGACCTGTGATACCAGTCTGTTCTGTTTCTGCTGTCTTTAGGGAAAGAAAACTAGATGGTAACTGTGAGTGAGTCAGAACTTCAGACCCTCCAGGAAATATGGCAGAGAGCCTGCTTCTATTGCTCTCTCACTGGGTGTCCCTGGGTAAGAGTGTCTGAGTGCCTCACTGGAAAAGTAAAATAACAGGATTGATGTTGTGTTGAATCTCCAAGCTCTTAGCTACAACCTGATGTAGCTTATAAGCCCAGAATAAGTTAACTGCATTCTCTCACCCAGACGTGATACTAATTGTGGATCCCTTGGTTTGAGCACGTTCAAGTCAGACTGAACATCCATAGGAGTGGATCCTTCTGTGTCAGCTTTGAAGCAGGTTTAATAAAATAGCAAAGGAAGCCTTTGCCACATAAAGAGATACCAGTCTCTAGTCCTTGTCCTGCCGAATACAGTTCATGCTTAAGGAAAATTTGATAGATAGTTCAGGGACATGAAGAGAAAGGTGTGCATAGTGTGTTCTTTCAATACACTGCCATATGGGAAGCAGGGGAATAAATAAGAGTGTATATAGTGTGCCAAGCACTGTGCTAAGTGCTTTTTAAAAAATAATCTCACAATTCATTTCATTAATTCAATAAGCACTTCTCTATTGGTGCCACCTACTAAGGAGATTAAAAAATTTAGATAAAGGACCCTGTGATGTCCAGTCATGTAAGGAGGTAAGACAGGAACATGAGTAATTGTAATGTACAATATTGTGCATAGTACATAATTAAGAATTAGAAAATGCAAAACAAAGAGCTTTATGAGGTCTGGGGTGGGGGGAGAACTATCATCAAGTAGGCAAATCAGGAAAGACTTCCCAGAAGAGGTGGCGTTTGAGCAGGCCTCTAAAGGATGATCAGGAATTCACCAAGCAAGCAAAGAAAGGACATTCCAAGCATAGAGAACAGAATGAACAAAAGAATCGAAGTAGGAAAATGCAGGGGCATGTTTGGGGGTAGAGAGTGGTCAAGTTTGGCTATAAGGAGGAAGGAAGGAAGGAAGGAAGGAAGGGGGAGGAAGGGAGGGAGGGAAGGATGAGGGAGGGAGGGAAGGATGAGGGAGGGAGGGAAAGAAAGATGGAAAAAAGATACCAGAATATTGAAGGCTGTGAATACCAGGTAAATGAGTTTAAACTTTTTTTTAAGTTATCTTTCAGTCATATCCAACTCTTCATGACCTCATTTAGGGTTTTCTTGGCAAAGATACTGAATAGTTTGCCATTCTCTTCTCCACCTCGTATGACAAACGGGGACTTGCCCAGAGTCATACAGCTAGTGTCTGAAGCCAGATTTGAACTCACAGAGAGGACTGTCTTCCTGACTAGGCCACCTAACTGGCCCAAGGCAATAGGCATTGTTGAATGCTCAGCAATCAGCTTCATGTAAAGTTCAACAAGTTTTATCTAATGTAAAGTTTGAGGAAGGCAAAGGACTTCATTTGAACCACCTTTGATAAATACTTAAAATGGGAGGATGAGGATTGAGGAGCCAGGAAGTGTGGGCTTGACACAGAGTCAGAAATACTGGGATTTTTTTATTGTAAATTGTATTAACTGCTATCACTTATGGAAGGACAAGAGACACAAGACTACCTGGGGTTAAAAACCAAGCATTCAGAATTCTGGGTACTGTGAACCTGTTTGGAGAGAAGTTCTCTATGCCCTCAACTCTGCTGGAGAAAGACATTGGTTTCCACTACAGTACCACGATTACTCTTCCTCCTCGGATGTGTTGTCCTGCTGGAGTGTAAAAAATGGAGCCTGAAGTTCTGAGCGGATAAGGGAGGCTAAGGGAGAAGATCTTGGGTCAAAGTCCAGAACTTGCTGGAAGTTCCTCCTTCCCCAGCATTAGGAATCTGACACAGGTCTTGTGACTGCAAGTCTACCTTTCCACAAACATGTCCCACCTACCTACCCCCCATGCCAATATGTGGGCTACTTTTTTTAAAAAAAAGATAAACCTGATCAGGATATAGTGAATAAATTTTCGGATAAACAAATTGGCACAGTGAAAGTATAGTTTACTTAGATTATAGAAAAACATTTGACAATGTCTCATTTGACTGCCTTTCTAGAAGCAGCTAGGGGGCACAGTAAATAGAGCACTGGGCTGAAAGACCTGAGTTCAGATCCAGCCCCAAACATTTACTTAGCTGTATGACCTTGGGCAAGTCTTTTAACCTTTTTTTGCCTGAATTTCCTCAACTGTAAAATATAGATGATATTAGCAGCTACTTCCCAGGGTTGTTATGAGGATCAGCTGAAATAATACCTGTAAAAGTACTTTGCACAGTGCCTGGCCTATAGAAGGTGCTTAGTAAATACTTGTTCACTTCCCTCTTTCTGTGGTATTCTTATTGAAAGAATGGAGAGATGTGAATTATGCCATAGAAAGATTAGGTGGATTTGGAACTGGTCAAGTGTCTGGATCGACAAAGATTGTCATTTAAGGTCAGGTTAGAAGGACGTTTCTGATCATGTAGCTGAAGAATCTGTGCTTAGCCTTGTGCCAATTAGCATTTTTATATGAGATAAAGCTGTAGATCATATCCTTATCAAATTTGACATGAAGCCAAGAGGCACAGTTAATACACTGGATAACAGAATAAGGATATAAAAATATCTCAACAGGCTAGAGCACTGGACTCAATCTAACAAAATGGAATTTAATACTGACAAATATGAAAGTCTTATACTTGGGTTTAAAAATCAACTTCATTTGGTTGAAAAACATGTGGTGGTTTTAAGTGGACTGAAAGGTCATTTTGAGTTAGCATGATTAGGTAGCCAAATAAGCTAATTGAGATACATGATGGCCAAGACTAGGGAGAGGATGGTTCAGTAAGACTATATCCACCCTTTTCAAGTCTGGGCATCAGATTGTAGAATGGATATTGATGAGTTGGAGAGCCTTCAAAGGAAAACAGCCAACATGGTGGAAGACCCTTAGTTTCATTCCACCTAAGGATCCATCGAAGGCATGTTTAGCGTTGAGAAGAGAAGAATTAGCAGGGACGTGATAACCCTTTCCAAACGTTTGAAGGGCCATCATGTGGGAAAGGAATTAGATATACTCTGCTTGATGCCAGAGGACATGCCTAGGAGCAGTGGGTTCCAAAGAGACAAGGTTAGGTTCACTACTTTAAAAAAACAAAACAATCACCTTCCCAACAAGCAGAGCACTCCAAAAGTTCAGTAGGCTGCTTCAGAAGATAATGGGTTATTCTTCAATGGAGGCCTTTAAGCAAAGGCTAGATGCTATAGAGAAGATTCTCTTTCAAGTTGGGTTTGGAATATCCAACAAGGTTGGATTAGATTGGAAGGCTCTCAAAGGACCCTTTTAATTTTGAGAATCTCTGATTCAGAAATGAGTCAACAAGCATTTATTAAGCTCCTACCATATGCCAGGCCTATACTAAGCACTGGAGAGACAAAAAAAAATAAGGCAAAGAGCTCTAATAGTATCTAATGAGTCTAATATCGAAGACAGCGTGCAGACAACTGTGTTCAGACAACATAGATACTGGATAAATTGGAGATGATTGAGGGAAGGCATGAGCATTAAGGGAGATCAGGAGAGGCTTCTCACAGAAGACTGAATTTTAACTGAAACTTGAAGGAAAACAAGGAGGCCAGGAGGCAGTGATGAGGAAGGAGAGTGTCCCAGGTGTAGGTGAGAGTCAGTGAAAATTCCCAGGGTCAGGAGAGGAGAGTGTCTTGTACGTGGAAGGGAGTAAGGTGGGAGAAGACTGCAAAGGAAAGGTGAAACCAAGAGCACTTACAAACCAGGAAATTTTATATTTGATCCTAAAGGTAATTGGCACTCATGGAAGTTTATCGAATGAGGGATAGAAGGAAACAACATAGTCAGATCCACACTCTAGGAAGATCAATTTGACAACTGTACTGGAGTAGAAAGACTTGATACAGAGAAATGATACAGAGACACCCAGGAAAATTCAGAAAGCCAGCACCCTGACATGGTACAGAGGAAGGTGGTGTGAAGGTAGGGATGGAGTGATGGAGGAAGGCAGGAGGTATGTGGAGGAGGAGTGGGAGGGGGAAAGGCTGGAAGAATCACTCACATAGCCGTAGATTAGACTGGGGAGCATTCAAACAGCATGGACCCATAAATGAAAGAGTGCTCAAGGGTCAGGAATTTGGGGTCTCCTTTCCATAGGGTCTTGCAGGGATCAGATTCTTATCCACACCACTTTGTAGTTCATTAACATATCCAAATCATCCAAAGTTGTCAATAAAACTTAAAAGTTAACATGTCCACGTCATCTCAAAGTTTTCAGCACTATTTGGTATTTTGCCAGTCTTCCTGCAGATGTCTGAAACTTCTCTGAGATTTATGTATCACAGGACCAAAAAGCCTTGACAGGAAAGCCTAGAGGGCTTCCCTTGATTTGGCAGATATGACCAGAATGTGATTTTTGGTCAACATATGAAATAATGTGTTAATTATGTTCCTTCGATCTTTGGGACAATTTGTACAGGATCTCTCAATTCCCCTTCTCAATCTCACTTCCTACTATTGCTACTTTATATTGACTACTTATAAACTTACTATACTGACTAGAAAGGTTGGGGGCAAGCGGGGTCAAGTATACCAGAAAGATACAAACACAATAACTAAACGATCTCAAGAATTCTCCAGCTGCCTGATTTTACCACCCTCCTAGTTTCCAATTTTCTTTTAGAAGAAAGATCTTAAGTATAAAGGAAAAACTATCAATGATTTTGTTGCTTTTTTAAAGGGACTATGAAAGAGAAATTTGCAGTGTGCTTAGACTAATTACAGTTAATATTCAGAATGATGGCCTTTAAACCATCAAAAACAGTTAAATATTTCCTCATATTATCCTCAGGTAGTAACATAATGATTTTAGAATCATTTTCAACAAAAAAGAATTTTCTCAAGATTCTTCAATCGGAAAAAAGCATCCAGTTTCTCAAATATTGTGGTCAAATGAGACTTTGCTGTATTTAATGTACCCTACAAATATCCTCAAAATGGTGGTTTTTATATAGAAAGATACATAATTTATTTTTATACTCCTTGGGAAACTTTTACCACCATTCATGAAATCTTGGCTTTACTCTTTATCCTGAGGTACCTGGTACTTCGTGCCAGATGTTAAGTTTCAGATATTACGTGTAGGTTTTGGAAAAACTCCAAAACGTATCTTATATATTTGCATTTCGAATTTAGCATGTAGAATAGTTGAACATAGGGTTGAGTCTCAATTATTTGCATTCCTGGAAAGGAACAGTGACATGGATTATCCAGAATAAATTGTTTGACTTTGCAATTCACCTGTGGATATATTAATCGGATTGTTTTCACAGTTATATTTTGGACACAAAATTAGTTTGCATTCCCATACAATAATAGGCCAGGTGGCCTAGAACAAAGGTGTCACACACATGATGCACAGCATTCCCAAGTGCAGCTTAAATGAGATTAAAATGTAATTGGGAAATATTTGACAAAATAAGTAAAAATGCAGTAAAGCGTAGATAATATTCTATTTTAAAACTAAGTCAATGTGAAATTATAGTTTATTGTCCCCCTGTTTTCATCTGAGTCTGATATCACTGTTTTGGAAGAGTGCTGAGTGAAAAAAGAAACTGACTTGAGATAGTGTGAGTGTGGAAGAGTGGAAAGAAGCCTGAATCTGAAATTGGAGAACCTGGTTTGAATCCAAGCTCTGCTACGTGGTACTCAAGTGGCATCGAGTAAAGTGTCTTATGTCTCTGAAGCTCATGCAAAATGAGGGGGTTAAATTAAGTGACCTCTGGGGTCCCTTCCATCTCTGAATCTTTTAATCTATGATCATAGACCTAAAACCTGCACATCAGATAATCTACCCTCAAATGGATCATCAAAAGTCGACTGAATAATTGAAACAAATGAGCAGCAATGATAGTCTTTCCTAAATGAGCATCTTAGTTTGGGAAAGTTGCCAGGAGTAAACTGACATTCTGAGTCGGATTTCAAGGCACATCTGAGCAGAATGAGAGGTTGGGTGGAAGAGCCTTCCTGCCCATCAGTTCAGGGACATTCTCTCCAGAGGTTTGTGAGGTAGCAGGGTTCTCGCAATCCCAGCAGCACCTGTAGAAATATAGAAACTATTTGCTTCCAGCATAGATGTTGCCAGTAGCCTTTGGTTTGGGCAGCACAGTATCACATTATCTGAATGTACCACTTTAATAGGAGTCCACATGGATATGTTGTTATTACCAATGATAAAGTCAGAGGCCATCCAAATCTCTCCATAATGTCTATTGACTAATAATATCTTGCAAATGCAAATCTGCATTTTTTTAAAAAATGACACAGATTTACTTACTTTGTCCTCTTCAATTGATGAGCATTTATTAAGTGCCTACTGTGTGCCAGGGACTGTGCTAAGCACAGAAAATACAAAGAAAAGCAGAAAACAGTGCCTGCTGTCAAGGAGCTCACAGACTAATGGAAAGAGATAACATGTAAACAATTATGCATAAACAAGATACATACAAAATAAATTGAACATAATAGATAGCATGAAGGCATGAGCATTAAGGGCGATTAGCAAAAGCTTCTTATATAATACAAGATTTTAGCTGGAACTTGAAGAAGCTGGGAGACTGAGATAAGGAAGAGTATTTTGGCTATAGTGAAAATACCTAGAGTCCAGAGATGGAACGTCTGGTGCAAGGAACAGCAAAGTCCAAGGAGAGGAGGGAGTTTATACAACAGATGTTACAAAGATAAAATCACCAGGCCTTTACAATAGATTCTGCATGGGAGGTGAGAGAGTGAGGAAATGAGGATGTCACTTGGGTTAAAAGCCCGAGTGACTGGGAAGATGGTCACATAGTATTATACAAAAATGATGACTAAGTAAAATCTATTTTTTCTGGCCATTTTGCCCTCTAGAAATCTCTATTAAGTCATGCTTCCTCATTTCCCACATTTAGTGTTATGGATATTTGTAATGGTGATCTTTAACACTATAGGACTCTAAGGGGTCTACTAATTGATTAGAGATATATTGAATTATGTTTCATATGGAGAGTCCTGGATTTAGAGTCGGAGGAACCATTTCAAATCCAGCTCTTCCATCTTCTACCTGTAACATTGGACAAGTAACTTTATCCCTGTGGGCCTCAGTTTCCTTATCTGTAGAAATAACAGGGTAGAAAGCCTCTAGGATCCCTTCTAGGTCTAAACATGTGATCCCCTGATTCAGTTATCAGTGATCTTTGTGGGACAGGGGTTTGCAACATTGGGTCCAGACACCTCCTTACCAAGAATCTGTGGATAGGTTTCTGGAGATCTATGAACATGAGTTTTTTAATCACATCTTATTTTACATCTTTGTTATTTACTAAACTAAATTCACCAAGATATAGCATTGTCTTCAATCGTGAATTTAAGAAAATCTTCAGATTTTCATAGACTTCACCAGACCACCACATGGGTCCATGAAACCAAAAAAGCCGGATAGTATGACATATAGAATTTTTGAGAAATCAGAATATCCTATTTCTCATCATACTAGCCAAGTCTAAAATTTTAAAAAAATCATCATAAAAAATATTTTTGAGACATACTAGATGACTTGCTTATTTCAGGCAAGGTAACATTTCTACAGTACTTAGCACAGTGCCTTAGCACAGTAGGCTCATTATAAATGCTATTCCCTTCCCCGTTACAGCAGTTTCCAGAACATTAGGAGGACCCTCAGTCCTTTGAATGTCATAATGAGATTAGACTGGGAACTTTCCTTTTCAGCACTGTGATATGGACAGCTTTTTTCTCCTCTTTTTCTACTCTCCGAAGGAGTTTCTCTTCCATTTCCTTTTGCATGTTTTTTTATCTTTCCTTCCTTCTTTCTTTCTTTCTCTCTCTTACATGCTTTTCTACTTGAGACTTTTAATACCCACAGATTTTGCTATCCTAGAATGACTCATCTGCTTTTCATACATACTCCCCCTCCCTTATCCCCTCTTCCCTTCCTCTCCCCTCTCTTGTTTTCTCTTCTCCCCCCTTCCCTCTCCTTTCTCCTTTTCTCCTCTCCTTCCTTTTCTGTCCTTCTCCTGTCTCTCACTCATTAAGGGCATAAGGGAGACCCTGTGTTGATTTCAGTATTTGCCTAAAGTTTTTGTAAAACAAATTGAGAAAGACTATGTGAAAGGACCAACCAGACTCCCCCCAAAAATATCAGAAAACTGTGTGCTTGTTGTAGGATTATGACACCCCACTTTTATATGTAATATTGAGTATGAATCTGGTAAAAGATTCTTTGATGATAATGAATGTTGCCATTTGGAAGAATTTGCAGCTCTGTTTCCTGCTGTATTTCATTGTCCACATGATAAAACAGATCAGTTTCCATTCTTCCTGCAAGCAGTTAGGTATTGTTACAGCCCATCAAAATTGTTGACCCAGCTGGTTCCACTTGTTATATGGAAATGTTGTGCTGTTCCTCTCCTGAAGACAAGATGCTAATGCAAATGGTGGCTCTTTTTATTTATCATCGTTGGTCCTCATGTGTCAGCTCAACTGGACTGAGTCAGTACATTCAATTCAGTAGCAGAATGTGTCATTTGATCCCCAAGACTGTTCGTTGAGATGTTTATTACATTGTACCCAAATTTCCCTTTACATTAACAACTAATACTTTTCATATAATTGCAATAAGACACTGAAAGATTGTTGGCTTTGTAGTTGGCATTGAAATTAACTTTCTCTAACCTAAACCAGTAAAAACTAAAACACTCCTCACCACATTAAAGTTTTGCTTTCGCTACTGTTTAAATCCCTCCCTCCCTTGTCATAGCATAGTCATTCTGAATCTGATTTGGGGGCGGTGTGGTTGTATCTCAGCCATGTATGACCCACTTTTTCATAATACTTAACAACCTGTGTTTTTACAACACATACCAGAAGTTCTGACGATACTGGACTGTCACCCAAAAAGTTTTTTTTTTTTTGCCTTGTTCATTTCATCAATGCCTCATAAGCCACAAGACACTGGGAGAAGCAAGTAGTCCTGTGAGGCTTTGTGTTAATTACCAGTGGATGATGAGACATTTCCTCTAGTTTGCGGATAATGAGCCAGCACAGGTAAAGATGAGATGTTGCTTTTTGTGTATTAATTATTTTTGCAGAAATGACTTTTAAACATTAACCACTAGCTGTCCATGTTTGTTGTGATTTGCAGAGGGCTCTGAGGCACAAGCATTTTAATTGATGTTTCAGGGAAGCCTAATAACTTTTTGAGAAAATGAGATGAACAAAAATAGGCTATCATCTCTAAACTGTGCCTCAAGGGGGAAAAAACCTCAGAAAATTTCATTTTAAAAAAAATCTGATCTGTTCTCATGGTAGCCTTCTCTAAAAATAGTGTCAGTTCACTTAATGGTACACTTGTTAAATGATTTTGTTGGAGGGAAGTGTGTAGAAGGCAAATAGATAGGTCAAGTATGAAAGGAATTGGCAAAATGATTGTATTCCTTATTAAGTTCTGAGCACTGTTGTACAAAAGAACTAAAAAGTAACATGCAAAGAAGGTTCACATCAGTAGTATTGACTTAAGTGTTGGGGTTGAAGGGAAACTTCTCATTCTTTTGAGGGAAATTTAGCTATTTCTGATTCTACTTCATGAATGTGAAGGATTATTTATCATGCTTATCTAGACTGATTTGGATGTATTTTTTTTACTAAATGTATGAAAAGGTATTTCTGAGCTACATTCATGTCTGTCTTTGCCATCTAACAATGTTCTAAACGAAATGTCTATATGTGATCAGAGAACATGGAATTTTACCTGTTCAAGACCATATATAATTTGTCCAGTTCCAACTAGAACCCACTGATCTATATACGAAATGCCAATGAAGATGTCCGCAAACAACTCGACCTGCCTGTATTGTTTTCCTTGTGTCTCCTGCTGTCTACAGGCGAGAATGAAAGCACACACACAACTGGAAAATTGTCGCACATCTTGGTGCCTCTTTTCATCCCTTCTTAGGATACAGAACCATGAGCTGGGTTTTTTTACATTTGTGAACTTGAGTAGTAGGTGGAGAAAAGTGTGGGTGGCCCAGAAAAGTAGTGGTTAGAATAAGATTTTCCATTTATTGCCCTTTGTGCACAGCTAAAAATAAGATTCAGAATGTGGCGCAAGTACAACCATTCTCTTAGTTCTGATGACGGACTTGCCCACATCTTTGCATCTGTCTAGTAAGTAGCACTTTGGGAAAGAAATGTGTCTTTGTTTAAATCCCGAAAGCCAGCCAGATTTTTGCACTGTTTGTCTGCATGTGATAGTTTATCAAGATTTTCCCCTTCTCGGATGGAATTAGGAGAGGAGGGATATATAGCTCCTGAATAAACAAATTGTGTTGATAGAAAGATGAAGTGTAAGTGAAATAAGTAAGTGTAAGACCATTTGGTTATCAGTAAGGGGTAAGAAGCACAGAATGCCTGAGAAATTTTTTAAAATAATTATATGGTTTGAAATACTCTCCCAGAATGTCTGTCTTTCTGCCTTTTGTTAGAAATCTGTTCCTTATAAACCCATGAAATGGCAATACAAGGCTTCCCCAGTGAAATGAAAAAAACCACGCTGCTTACACAAGGCTGCGAGGATGAGTGAACTGTTGAATGCTGCTGGCTCAGTATCATTTCTAAGTGCCCACACATGCTTGTGGGCCAGGTAACCAAGTTAAAACTTACCTTCATCAAACTACTAAACCTACTGCAACCACATTAAGTGAGAGCTTGTCAGTGTGTGGCCAGAAGAAACACTCAAGAGAGACCATGGCAGTGTTCGCTTCCAGCACCGGTACTGTCCCTCCTTCTACAAGCTGAGTAGCTGTGGCATTTCCAAAGAATGAGAGAATCTGCGTGTGTTGCAAGCCTTTCAGTTTGATGTAATTCATGAAATGGATGAGTCAAGCAGCAATCATTCAGGAGTATGTTGATGAAGTCTCTGGAACTAGCCACACAGAGACTGCAAAACTCATTTCTCTTTTAAGTGTGTGAACCATGTTGAATTCAGGCTTTGTACTTGATACAGCATTGGAGACTTTGAGGGATTTTCCCCTCTTTGCTTTGGGGAGTAAACATCGGTCATTTTGAAAATTAAGAATTGGCCTAGCATAAAGGCCAGGTGGGTAAAGTTTTAAAAAAAATCAGTCCTAGAGTCAGCACAGGGAAGAGAATAAGGGGGCACCATGTAGGCATTTACAGAGCATTTGTTCCACCGTCTATCAATGCTGTCTGTGGGATATTTTTATTATGCTATATAAAGTACCATTAAATTAGCACAATGTGAACCCACCTTTCTTTTTAAGATTAGCGCTCTGTTGAACGTATTCAGTTATTTTTACCTTCTCACTTGTACTTCTTTTTATTTAAACATAGATATTTCACTTCTAACATCTGCGCATGTTAATTGTAGTACCTGCTGGTATACATTATGAAAGAGAGAGAGCTAATGTTGTAATCAAATAAGGTTTTAAATGTTTCAGGTGGGAATGGGCAAAACTTCAGGAGCAATTAGCTTCCATAGAGGTACAATTCCCAACAGAAAATATTACATCTGTTATAATTATAGAAATTGCTCAATACTACAGCTGACCAGATGTTGACAAGTAAGAAACATTTTCTGTTACTTTTTGCAGATTTTCTTTGTGCATTATTCACTAAGCACCTACTACATGCAAAATACTGTCCTAGGTACTATGTGAGTTATATAGAATTAAGACATAGCATCTCTACTCAGTTTAAGTGGAGATATAATATGCGTAAATATGCAGTTACTGTGTACAAAACAAAATATATTAAGATCCCGTATAAAGTGCTGTGTGAGGATTGAGGAAGGAATAGACCTTTGAGAAGTAGTATGGTATAGTAGCAAGAACAGTTAATCTAGAGTCCAAGAATCTTGCTTCAGATCCTCAGTCTGCTACTTTTTATCTGTGTGACCTTGAACAAGTCACTTATTCTCTCAGGGGTTTGGTTTTCTTCTGTGTTAAATGAGAGGATTGGTCTAAATCACATCTTTTTTCACCTTTTTTCCATCATAGATCCCTTAGACAATCTAGTGAAATCTATAAACCCCTTATCAGAATGTTTTTAAATATATAAGATACAAAAAATTACAAACCCCTTACAGTCACCAAAATATTTTTAAAAGATCAAGGACCTTAGTTTAAGAATGCCTGGTCCAGATGATTTCAGTGAAGCCTTTGAATTCTTTATCTGCAAAGTACTTTCCAACTTGGCAGGATGAGGGAAAGTTTCCTAGATAAAGTAAGACTTCAGCTATTTCTTGAAGGATACATGAAATTTCAACAGACTAAAGATAGAGAGGTGACATCCCAAACATAGGGAATGGTGTGATACATTCCTTCCTGCCCTTCCACTGTAATGATTCTCTCTTCCAGTGAAGAATTACTACTTTTCATAGTAATCAAAAGGGTGAATGTGCAATCATTCAAGAGGACTGGAAGAGTTGGCTTTGTTTTTAGAAAAAGCATAACCACTTTGTTGAACACAAAAGAGCCTGAGAGTTCAATGCAATCTCTCCTGTTCATTTCCATTCAACCCAACAGACATAGAGAAAGTACCTACTGTATTCAGGTATTCCAGGCAATGTACTACTCTTCTCTTGCTGCATGACCCGGAGAATGTGTCTTGACTCTCCCAGGATGCTCTTTCTTTGTCAGACAATAAAGCAGCTCCTATATCTTACCTGAGCCTCAATAGGGAATTGGTGAGAAATAATAGACGACAAATAACTGCACTCCAAAAAGATTCAAATGAAATGCAAAAATTAAATGGTTATAAGTACCTTTCAGTGCAATAGAATTTATTATAATGAGAAAATAAGACTTTTTTTGAAAACACACATAACATTTGGGTTTACTATTTCTCTCCAGTTTTCCCTTTTGAGTTGTCCTTTCTCGGCCTCAGATATAACTCATGACATGAAGTTTTTGATGACAGCACTTTTCCCATTTGTTCTGATTTTTTTTATCAGTTAGTCAGACATCTGGCTGTTTGCCAGGTTATCTATGTCAAGAAAATCTTTTTTTTTTTTAAATCAGACTAAATCTCTACTCATTTAGATAAAGCTACCTCCACTTTCCCTGTTTATAAACACATAAAGTGTTAAATGGTTATCCTGGTTACCTAGTGTGCAGACATCCATTCTAGTTACCTTGCACAGTTCCTGGCAATACGTGTAGCTCCAAAACCCCACAAGAATTGTCTTCAAGTATAGAAAAACTGACTCATTGCACTTTGCCACAGACTGGAGTTACTGAGAAAAATCATAGGCTGGAGAAGGTGATAAATTGGACTGGCTGTAATTCCCTCCCACCCCTTCCTAAGGTATGATTGAGGTTTTGAAACAAATCCCCCTGATATGGTATGTGCTGATTTCAGCATTATGGCTGATTTTAACCTGTGTCTTTCTCGTGCCGTTGAGGCTACTGGCCAGTCTTGACTCATTATTACTTTAGTTGAATAATGCAAAGCATTAGCAATGGAGATTTACTCTAATGATGTATTTTAAGTGCATATCCGCACTGCTGGCTTAATGTACTCAGTCATGAAATGCCTTTAGAGTTTATTGCTAATGGATGAATCTTCAAGAATATCAGAATTTTCAATAAGATTGACATTTGGAGTGAGAAATATAAATCTAATGAGAGCATTTCAGCCGAGGTTTGTAATTAGGGATGAATGAAGTAAATTTGTACACGCACTCAACAGAAGGGCACAATAGAAGGTGAAATTGCACACTCTGCAGTGAATGAGGGATGAAAGCCGATGTATCAGTGTCATGGCATGACAGTGTAGAGTATAAATGATACTGTCACTGAGTGCTGCAGAAGGTATCAAGGGAATTCCACTCCAGTAAATTACATTACTTAGACAGACCTGAAGGCATTGTGTCTGAATGAGTGGAGGAAAGAAAAGGTTGTCAGCACAAAGCAGAAGATATTACAGTACAACTGGCTTCAGGGTTAGGAATCAGTGGTTTCCATCATGCTTTTCTTTTTTTCTTCTTTTTTGGTTATGTTCGCCTTTGCTAATTAGTTTATAGAGTTACAGATCTGTATATGGACAAGCAAAAGATATCTCTCTCTCTCTCTTTTTTGGTGACTTTGGATCTTAAGGAGGCTTAATGTTGACTTCAGAAAACGAGTTAGTTGGGTTTTTCCACCTCTAGTTATTTGTTGTGGTGTGATGCCAGGCATTAAAATACAGGCTTCTTTTTATTCTTGACTCCTGATGTATGTGAGGGACCATCATCAGCTAGGAGGATTTCACCACCATTCTTTCTCAGAGGTTTTTGTTGGTGAAACCTTGTCTTGACAAGAACATCAACCAGTCTGTCCTCCTCCCATCACTCTTTCCCTCCCATAACCCTCCTTCACCAAAGAAAAGTGCATTGAACCAGCAGTTAGCATTTAATTGTGTGCTTGGAGATCTGCTTTGCCCCTTGCTCAACATTTGACTCACTGTGGGTGGTTTATTGTTGGGAGGGAGTGGGTCATCCAAGAATCACTTTGCCTCTTTTTTTCCCCCTAACAGTGAAAGTGAGGAAAAATCTTATTTGTTGTATCTTTGTGTATGTGGTATAAGAAAAAATACTGCTGCTTGACTTTGGGGCAAGATATGCCAATGAGCATCTCCATTCTAGCTTTAGCTCCTTTTTGCTTTAAAATGAGAGAGAGCTTTAAAAGATGCTTAAGGGTCAGACCTCACCAAAGGGCAAGCAAATACCTTCTTCCTGGCACTCCAGGTAGCCTGTGGTCCTAAAGGCACTTCTAAAATCACATCACTTTGGGCTTTCTTAAATAGTTTTTACACTCTAAAGTCAACATTACTCAAACCCCAGTAAAGAGGCAACAGGGAATATAATTGGCTTTCCTTTCTCAGCGTTCCAGGACAAACATAATGCATTTACTTGAAATCCTAAATGGCAAGGTTTTCAGCAGCCTGTCTGGGGTAGGAGACTCAGGTGGATAATAACTACAATATCTGTACCTTCTCTTCGCGGTTTTTAAAAGCAATTTTACATATATTATTGGAATCATAGGATCATCTCATACTTGTTGTTTTTTATCCATAATTATAGCTGGTTGGATAAGGTAAAACAAAATTAAAAGGCACACAACTTGGAAATCAGGTTTGAGAATAGGCAACAGAAACCATTTATTAGCACCAAAGTTAGTAGGTATTTCTTACTCCAGTATATGCTCGCCCTCGCCCTCAAAACTTGCTGTCTGTGTACACACAATGTCTAGCATCGACAGTTAAACTGCATTGTTAAACAGATTTATTTGAATGGTATTAGAAAAAATGAAGCTCTGCCTGTGGGCAGCAAGAAATTGAGAACAATTCCCCTCCCCCATCTTGAAAGGAAAAACAGGTACTTTTTCTTATGGAGGAAATAAGGGTGACAGAATTCCACCTTTTTTTTTCATCTTGCTCCAATGTGCCATATGAATGAAACAGGATTCTCCCATTTAGTACAATTGAATATATGTGCATACAGTGTATAGGAAGCCTGCATTTTTTTTTCTAGCCTAACTTGTTTATTAGCCTCTCGACTACAGAAAGCTACCTGCGGGTTTTTTGGTTTGTTTGATCAGGCCATATGAAATCCATCCTTTTTTTCTCCTGAGTTTTTGGTATTGCCATTCTCTCAAACCATGTCCTTGATTTCCTCTGTATTCAGTCCTCCTGGTACAGAATTTAGCAGTATCTAAAATGGAACTGATGCAGAACACATTCTACACACTTGATTATACAATGCAGGCATCTTCCTCCATTCTATAGAGATTCCTTTGTTCCTGCCTATCTACCAGTCTGGCTGTGTTCTTTTTCTTTTCTTATATCAGGTTTGGAGGGAGCGGAGGGAGAGAGCCCTTAAGGGGGAAAAAAGGTTCCAAAAGAATTATGAATATTTGCTTAGAAATTATTCATCTCCCTAAGAAACAGATATATTCAAGACCTGCCTGAATCTCCCAAGATTAAGTCGACTTCTCCACCTTATCCTGTAACTGGTTCTGTGATCACCAAAGACTGCTTACATTTTAATTTCAGATCTAGAAGGAAATAATTCCTAAGCAAAAATATTTTGAGAAGAACACTTGGTCTTTTGGTTCCAATGGATACTCCTTTTTGATGAATTGTCACATCAATCCCTAATATTAATACTTTTAAGTTTGTGGTAGGAACTTTTCCTATAGCTCTTGATTTATTCATTAGATATTATCCCATTAACTTCTGTGCTTTCTTTGCATTTATTACTTTAGTGTTATTTAACTGACAAACTACTGCCCCAAATGACCATTTGCATGGAGTTCCCAATGATAGAGTAAAAGAGACTTTTGTTCTGACTTGATAAGAAAAAAAAAATGCAAAACAACAGTAAGAGCCCCAGAACCAGAGTTCCTATAAAGACATGTTCAGATGAACAATAAGGCCATTTATTCACATATGACATAAGGATATAAGAATTTAAACAATAAGATCTCTTATGAAATTCAAGAAAATACACACCACAAGCATTGTGAAGTTCTCCCTTATAAAGCCCAGTCTCATGGAAGGCAGATTTATTTATATGGGCTTCAGAAATCCATTAACTTCTAAGGCACTCAAAAAGAAAAAGAAAGAAAGCAAAACACTTGTCTCACTATATAACATTAAAGCAATTTCCATTCTAGGGAGAGCTAAAATGCATTCATTTGGGTAAAATACATAAAATACATGCACTGTAATTTACCAAAATACTGTACTTTAAGAAACGTGTTCTTTTCCCTCCCCATCCCCCCACACTTGAAACATGAAATCATTTCTGTCAAGATCATTCTCTTGCAAATTAATATTTCTTTCTTCAGTTTGGGAAAAAGAAAGTTCTCCCAAACCATTTAGGTTTAGTCTCTGCTTCTTTTCAGAATGAAGTTTTATAGATCGCTGCATCTCTATAAGATGTTGTGTGACATTTCAGGGGAAATCATCTTGAAAGATTTTAACTGGCTTTGTTTTTAAGTCAAGATCTCACCTCTTTCTCTTGAATCCTATAAGGTGGACCTTGTGTTCTGGGGCAGAAAAATTCAAAGATTTCTTTGTCATCTTGCACCAGGGTCTCAGGTGACACCTTGGTGTTGCTGTTGTGATAAATATTGAAATGTGACCCTTCAGGAAAAAAAGAAAAGTATATAGCTGCTAGGTAGCAAAGATGTGCCTTTTAAAGTGATTTAGAGTTGAACTATCAAATGCTCAAGTATTTGAAAACCTGTGTTAAGAAAGCCTTCTCCAAATCCTAGTACTGATGCCAATGTTGCATCCCTCTGTCTCTCTGTCTCTGTCTCTGTCTCTGTCTCTGTCTCTCTGTCTCTCTGTCTCTCTCTCTCTCTGTCTCTGTCTCTCTGTCTCTGTCTCTGTCTCTCTCTCTCTCTCTCTCTCTCTCTCTCTCTCTCTCTCTCTCTCTCTCTCTCTTTCTCTCTCCCCCCTCTCTGTTGACAGAAAAGATTGCCTACTGATAATTGCTTTGCTTAAGTGTCTGATAATATGCCAGGAATGAGAGCATTCTGTGTTAGGTCATCCTTAATTATGCATGTACCACCTGTCAGCTCTAAATCAGTGCAAGATTAGCTTCTTGTGAAGTCAGTTTGGGGAGGGTCAGAGGGGAGCTGAGGTGATCTCTTTTAGAAACAACAGAAATAGGCAGTGGTAAACAGTGCTCAAAAGTGTGTGAGCTGTTTTTGTTTTTAGTTTTCTGAAGAGTCTCATTTTCATTGTTCTTGGGCAGCAATGAGCTATTGGCATATCTGAAAATAGTTGAAATATTGCCCATCCAGCAAAGATGAATTACTGTAAGAGGATGGGAGTCCATCTGTTGCATTTCCTTTCCTCTCTCTTTCTCCTCCCTCCTCCCCCTTCCCATCATTGTACATGAGCCAGGGAAAGCCTCAGAAACATTTTTATGAGCTGTACAAGAACAGGAAATATGCGAAATGATGGTTAGATTTCATGTATCAGAGGGTTTTTTTAGTTAGCTTTTTTTAGATGAACAAACGTGGGCTGGAAGTAATGCCTGTTACTCTCTGTTGGCTTTTGGTAGTTTTATTCTCAGTTTTTGGGGTTATTTGGGACTTTCTGGTGGGATGTTTAGGTTCTTTACCAAAGATGCCTCTTCCTTTTTATCCTTTAACAGCAGGAATTTATAAAATAGTGTGATTGACTTTTGGTACACCTGTCAAGGGTACAAAGTTGTTTTTCATTAGTGGTTGTGATGCTATAGTTATTTCCATATTGTACACTACAGTATTCAGTGTTGGATGTAGAGTCAGAAGGAACCAGGGTTTCAGTCCCACCTGGACACCTGACACCTATAAGTTTGTGAATCTAGGCAAGTCATGTAGATTTTCTCAGCCTCAGTTTCCTAATCAGTAAATGGGTGTAATAATAGTGCCTCCCTCACATGATATAGTGGGGATAAAAAGAGATATAAATGTAATTCACATATAAGAATGTATCACCTAATATGTATCAGATACTGTGTACTGGGTTCTGTGGAGATACAGAAGCAAATACAATAATAGTGCCTGACCTCAGGGAACACTTTGATGACCTTAAAGTGCCATAGAGTAGGCAGCTATCATTATTATCATCATCATTTCATTATCATTATTATCATCAGGGTCAGTGCAAGGCTGAGTTGAGTGAAGGAATGGAAAGAAAATGGGATGAGGGCAATGAGAACACAAATGAACACGTTAACCTTGTGTTGCTAGACATGGAGTCCTCTGACTTGGCCGCTCATGACCTATGGAATGTCTGGCGAATAAGTCATTTAGCCTCTCCGTGGGCCTCAGTTCTCTCACCTGTGAAAAGAGGGGTTGGATGAAGTGAGTTCTACTCACCCTTTTAGCTCTATCCCCTTGTGATGGCATCTCTCACTAAGATCTCTTACTTACAGTCATGGAACCCCAAATGAGTCAGTTCGCTCACGTGAAATTCTAGCTCTCTAGGATTTTTGAGAACAAAATTTCCACTAAAGGAAACAAGATTTGGAATTGTTAGAAAGTCTTCTCTCAAATACTGTTATAGGGAAGCATTGAGTAGAAGAAGTATTTTGGTGTGACAGGTCAGCTGATAAAGGGTTGAAAACCTGCTGACCGCTGCTACCCGTGTTCCACCGCAGCACCTCAGCCCAGATTGTATCTCTGGATGACTCATTTTATCCATATCAGTGCACTGGATGCTGTTTTGTTTTTGTTCGATAGGAACTGACTCCAGAGGAGAGGTCAGAGCTCTGTAAAAGAGCAGTGGTTTAGAGAGATAGATGTCAGAGATGTTGTCTGTTACAATAATGCATGCCACCATGATTTTACTATTTAATATTAATCAGAGGGTTATGAGGTGCCAACTGTCCATGGGGTTTTCTTGACAAAGATACTAGAATGGTTTGCCATATCCTCCAATTCCTTGCACATAGTAGGTGCTTAATAAATATTAAATTAAAATGAAGAGACCACATAAAAACAATTTCAAATAAATAGTAATATTTTCAACTCTCTAAAATTATAAATTGCTGAAAAACCACCAGTCTTCACTAGTAGTAGAAGTTTCTCATGCCAATGAAATCACAGATCCAATTTTTATAAAACCACACATACACTATGTAATGGGGTCAAAGAGAGGGAAAGCAGAAGGGGGGGGAATTTTTAAAAAGGGAAGAGTGGTAGAGAATAAATAGCTGCTACTCCACATAGCTACCTATGTAAAGGAACCATCCAGACCCCAATCAGATTATTAAACGAATGGTTCATGAAAATAGGTAGTAAATTTTTCCTTACTGCCCTGACTTGCTAGCTCTATCCAAGGAGCCATGTTGGTTAGGGCCTGATAATACCGAGGACAAACAGGATCACGCATTCACATACGTAGTTGATAGAATGGTGAATTTTGGAGTTAGACAGACCAGAGCTAAATCCTGCCAGACACTTAGAGCTACATGACCCCATGAATATTACAAGCCTCTGTCTTCCTCCATTTCCTCAACTATAAGATGGGAATTATGATAGCATCTACCTCTCAGGGTTGTTGTGAGGATCCAGTAAGATAATGCATATAAAAGGCTTTGCAAATCTTAAAATACTATATAAATGTGAGCCATTATCTTCATTGTTAGGTTGGATTTGCCAGAGGAAAGACTGACCTAATGCCATGGGCTGTGTCAGAAATTATGTGCTGTTGATCACAAGTGGGATAGTATTAAAGTGTTAATAACTCAACACAAATCCACATCTCTTCTGGATGTATCACTTCACATCCATGGGCCTCAGTTTCCTCATTTGTAAAATGAGGAGGTGGGACCTAATGATTGGTCTTGTCTCTTCCAGTCCTCATGATCAGGGACTCTGAAAAGCAGGTGATGATGAAGCATACTACCCACGTCCTGTTAGAGAGGTGATTAACTCAGGGCACAGAATGACACATTTTTTTTTATAGTCATGGCCAATGCAAGAATTTGTTTTGCTTAACTATGTATATTTGTTACAAGGGGTTTTTGTTTTTATCTTTATCTCGGTGTGTGAAGATGAAGTGAAAAGGAGAGAAAATAGATTTTTGTTACTTAAAAAAATTTAAAAAGAAAGGAAAAGAAAAAGAATGGGGCAGATGGATAAGTAGGCACTACAATGGTTTCACTGAGTTCAACTGCATTGATAACTCTTCCTCCTCTGGGGCCATATAGTAAGTTAGGGTTTGTCTCAAAATACCTATTTAGAGATTTGGGATCTGCCAATGTAAGGTCATACTCTTTCACCTGTTCTACAATCCTGGGCTCATTTTCAGCCCATCAAAAAGTACCCAAATGATTGACTAGCTTTGGCTGTTTGTCCCATATTCCTAGGTAATTGCTTAGTTACCTTTTTACCCACCACAGAAAAGAACAAAAGTATCCAGCTCATAAAATTAATTTCCCATCACCTCAGAAATAAACTTACACCATCCCTCTAAAGATTTCTCTGAAAATATATCTAAAAACAAGCCCACCACCCAAGCTACAGAGAGGAAATATGATATGGTTGATAGGGTACCTGATTCTGTATCAACAAGACCTGAGTTCAGGTCCTGCTTGAGACACACTGTGGAATCCTGCATTAGTCAATTCCTTTTTCTGGGCCTCAGTATCCTCAGCTAATAAACTGAATGGTTTAGATTTTGTGACCACTGAAATGCCTTCTAGCTCTCAGTCTATGATCTTCTTGTCAAGGAGACAGACGGGCCTTTGTCACCTCCCTGTAGTGGTCAAATCCTGCTTTTTTTTCACCTGCATCTAGAGATCCCATTGTCAGAAGCTTCTATATCTGTACCGTGTGATTCTTTCCTTATGTTTTTCTCTTTGATTCATGTCATTTAAGCATTGCATATCTCACCTTACCCACAGGACAGGTCGAATCATTGCCCTATGACTTCAGGCATCATTCCTGTGATTCCCAGGCCAATACACCTCTTCTTGGGACAGAGACTGGCCTGCTTGCTTATGTTTACATTCCCAACATTTAGCATGGCTCCTGACACATGGTAAACACTTAATAAATGTCCTTGGTTAATTCATTAGGTACCTGCTATGTGCCACACACTGGGCTTAGGCAGTGGGGGACTAAGACAAAAGGAGCATGCTTCCTGCCTGCTAGGACTGACAGGAGACAACACGTACTGTGTAGATACATGCCAAACACCCATAAAAGGAAATATAAAATACATATGAGCAGACAGATACAAGGTAACTTTGAAGAAGACTTTAGAAGCAGGGGTAGGGGCAATGAGGAATGGCTTCCCCTGAAGGAAGTGCTTGAGCTGAGTCTGTAAGGAGGGCCAAGGATTCCAAAAGGGTGGAGAAGGAGAATTCTCTGCATACTCTATTTTGTGCTCTGATTGTGTAGTGATTGCCCTAGGAATATACAGTTAGGGGGAAATCAATCTTGCTGGTCCCGTAAGCTTACACAACTCAAAAGTAACAATGCAACTTCCATTTTTTAGTAGAAATTAATTGTCACAATGAAGTCCTTTTCCTCAAAGTCTCTCCTCACTCCAGTCCATTCCCACATTGCCACCTCTCTAGTTTTCCTTTCTTTGAGGTTTGACCATGTGTCTTCTCTTCTCAGCTAATTCTACTGTCTCTCTTTTGCCTCTGAAATAAAACTTAAATTCTCCTGTAAATTCCTCCGTTTCCCTTTTAAAATCATATACAACATGCCCCCCCCCATGTCATTTGGAATTTACCCAGTTGGCCAGCTCTGTGCTCCTCACAAGTAACAGACGCTTCATCTCATCCCTGTGCCTTTGCATTGCCTTCCCCCAGACCCGCAGGACTCTCCTTATGTTCACTTCACAGAGGCCTTCTCTTCCTTTAAGTTAAAGCTCTAAGACCGTCTTCTCCATAGAGCCTCTCCACATCCCTCCAGTGCTAGTACCCTTCTTACCAAACCACCTAGGGCTGACTATACTGTAAGTTTTGGTTTTTAAATTTATCTTGTATACATGTATCTATATATTCTTGTCTCCCCCATTAGAATATAAGTTCCTCAGGAGTAGGAATTGTTTCCTTCTTTGTGATCATGTCCCAGTTTTTAGCTCAGGGTGATACAGTAGGTGCTTAATAGACACTTGTTAATTGAACGACTCCTCCCACACGACAGTATCTGTGCTAAATCCAGTTACTTAGAAAATGCATGTTGACAAAAGGCACAATGAATTCTGTAACTCTTTTAAATGAATTTATTTTTATTAATAACAGCATCTATATACATGTACATATATATATATATATCTGAAAAATTGTAATGGAATAATACATATGTGCGAGACATTCAGTCTGTAGAAGGTGCGTTTGAGTATTTATTACTCCGAGTCACACTGCGTAATTTGTCGAAGTTAAATAAAAACCAAGATGACAATGCCTGGTGGCACATATGGACTTGTAGAGCCTTTGCAATAACGCCATGATCCAATTAATCAATAAGGATTTATTAAACCCTACCAATTAGAAAGTGACTCCATTAAGGGCAGGGACTGTATTTGCCTTTCTATCTCCAGCATCAGGCACATTGTCAGCAATCATTTATTAAACTCTTATAGTCAATCAGCTAGCGTTTGTTAAGCACTTGTGTTAATAAAGCTGACTGACCGCATCATACAAAGAATGAAATAGCCCTTTCCTTCAATGAACCCCCATTCTGTTAGAAGAGACCCACAGGAACAACTTGTAATGGAAATGGAAAAAAACATCATCTATGGAATCAGAAGATTTGGTTTCACTTAATCTTTCTGAGCCACCGATCACTAGCTGGTAACATCGGAACAATGCAGTTTCTAATTTTCTGGGTTGCTTTGAGGATCAGAATGATATGATGAAGATAAAAGCGTGCACGTGTGTGTGTGTGTTCGTGTTGTGTACACATACACGTGTGTGTTCCCAAAGTGCTTTAGATTTGTTAACTCAATTGATCCTCACAGCAATCCTAGTAGGTAGGTGCTATTATTGTTTCTATTTTACAGTTGAAGAAGTTGAGGCACAGAGGTTAAGTGACTTGCCCAGGGTCACATAGCTAAGAACTGTCTGCAACAGGATTTGAATTCAGGTTTTCCTGACTCCAGGATCTGAACTCTACATTCATCGTGCCTCCTAACTACTTAAGCATTTTGTATCTATAAAACCCTCAATATGTCAGTTGTTGAATTTAAAGGATTCTCTACAATAGTAAATTCACAATTAATAGCATGAATTTGTAATCGATTGGAAGGGAACAGCCGCAAGAATTTATCCACCTAAGTTCGATGGGTTGGGGGTTAGGTGGAAAGAAGGCAAAATGGTGAACGTGTTGACATCAGGGACCCGGGGAGTTAGTGGCTGCATAGGCACAGAATCAAGGCTGAAAGGCGACAAAGAAGGCCAGGTCAAAGTTGTTATACTAGGAGAAGAGGTAAGAATTGAAGAACTGGACATATTAAAAAATAAAGATGGAAAATTGCTTGTGAGATTTGTGGTGGGAGGAGGAGACACAAAAAGAGAAATTGCAATACATAAATAGATAAATAACTATCACATGGCAGTGCTTTTTTAGAATGACCTCAATTCAATGAAGCGGAAAATGCCAGGCTAATAAAGTAAAATAGATGGAAGGAGAGGACCGAAGAAGAAAATGCAGAAATAGAGGTCTGGGTGGTGTGCCACCAAGATATGGAATGGGCTAGCCTGAGTAATTAGGTAGACTACGAGCTTGGCCGTTGAACCTTTAGGCCTATTCATTTCTTATCCTAGGCTTTTGGAATATCACTTAAGAGTCTACATTAGCCCAAGTGCACATTAACGTTCGTAATGCAAAGTGGCCCTTAAGAACCACTAATGGACCAGAGACGTTAGACCTCTATCAGGCTAAGCCGGAAAGGCAGAAGCTTTTACCTTGCCTGTCTTCTGCAGGAGGCCAAACACTTTGTGGTCATTTCTTAAGTGGTCCTTTGCTGAGTCCTCTTTCTCCTTCCCCTGCCTAAATGGGATTTTTCCCCCGAAGCTCTTTCTGGATCCTCTTTTCTTCCTTCCCTATGCACTTACTCTTATTCACCTCCATCATTTCAACTGTTACTCTATTTAGAGGACTCCCAAAACCGTACATTCAGCACTGACCTTTCTCCTAAATACCAGCCCTTTGTTTTCAGCTGCCTCTGCTTGACACATTTACCTGCAAGTCTTGGCAGTCCTTCAAAATCAACATGTCTAAAATCAAAGTCCTCATTTTCCTTCATCTCCCTTTCCCTTCAACTCACTTTTCTGTATAATTTTACTGTTTCTGTTAAAAATGCCGCCATTATCCTAGTCACTTCAGGCTCAAAACCCCAAAATTTCCATTGACTTCTAACTCTGCCTCACCTTTCATGACCAGTCAATTCCCAAATCCTCTGAATTTTTTCTTTAAAATATCTTTCTCATCCATTCTTCCCTTTCCATGCCTACCGCCCTTGTTAAAGGTGTCACCACTTGACAGTCATAATATCCAACCAGCCAGTCTCCTTCCTTCCAGTGTTTCTTCTCTAAACCATCCTGCATACAACTACCACACAGCTTTCCAAGGTAACCCTTTCTGTGCTTGGATTCAGATTTCTTATCACTTACCTTTGTGGCCTTGGGCAAAATCTATAACCTCTTTGGGCCTCAGTTTCCTAAAATGAGGAGACCGAGTTAGATTGACTCTAAGGCCCCTTACAGCACTAAAGATATAATCTGATGTCCCTGCAATGATCAGAAATCTTAGGTAACTCATTATTACTTCCCAACCCTTTGACATTTGCCTCAGTCTACCTGTTAAGCATTTTCTCCTTCTTGTACATGTGACTCCTATATTCCTATCAAACTAAGATTTCCAAATGTAGCTTTTAGATATAGAAAAGACCTTAGAGGTTATCTATCCTAGGGTTTCTTAAACTTTTTCCATTCACAAACCCTTCAGCGCTTTTTAAACTATGGGTCTCAACCCCATAAATCTACAATTTAATAAGCACTGAAAGCCAGCCCTCATTTTACATATGGGGAAACTGGGGCTCAAAGGGGTTACTAGATCAGCTGTACCATCACTAATCCATGACACAACCAAGATACTTAATCCAGTGATCTTTTCCCAATATTTCCCTTTTCCCATCATTTCTGATGTTTTGTCCATTCCTGCCTTCGTATTTCTGCCCATCCCATGTCTTTCACTTCGAACCCCTCCCCCCAACTAACTCTGTTTTTTTGAAACTCTTCCTGTCCATCCAAGTCCCAGCTCAAATGCCACCTTCTTCAGGAATCCCTTCTATTCATCCCATCCAGAAGGAACTCCCTTCATCTTAGAGGTCTTGGGATAGTTTATTAATACCATCTTTGTGGTATTTATCACAAACTACTTTATGTCAGGCTATTCAAGCTACCTTTCTTTTCTCCTCTACTACATTGGCCTATCTCCCCTCTCTTTCATAGCCACACATATTGAAAAAGTTATTTACACCTGATGCCTTTGCTTTCTCCTTAAACACTCACATCTCCTCAGGGCCTTGTAATCTAGCTTCTTTTTTCTAGCATTCTACTGAAACTCTCCTCTTATAGAGGTGACGAGAGATGTTTTAAGTACCAAAACCAGTGGCCTTTTTTATTTAATTAAAGATTAAGGTTCACTTTGTCTTTCTTGCCTTCTCTGAAATATTTGACATCATTTACTGCCTTCCCCTTTTGATAGTCTCTTCTCTCTTGACTTTCATAAAAACACACTTTCCAGATTTTCCTCCTACTTTTGTAAATCTTCCTTCTCCTTCTCCTGCAATGGGTCCTTTGCCTCTTTCCAGCACCTTCAAGATGAGTCTTTTCCAAAGTTTTGTCCTCATCCCTCTTCTCCACTTCTTTCATCTTCTCTACTTTGGCGATCTTAATTCACTTGATACTTTATCAGTATCTTCTGTGCACGATCTCCAAATCTGTATTTCCAGCATCTCCGTCCTCAGCTTCTTCAGATCCCAGACCTACATCCCAAGCCTCTTATAATTTAGGTCTGCTTGGATACCCTATCAATATCTTAAACTCAGTGTTTTGAAAACTCAGTTTATTTTTAAAAAACTGTTCTTCCTTCTGATTTTATTATTTCTATCATTTGCCCAGTCTCCCATATTCAGAAACTTAGTGTTTTCGTTATCCTTTCCCTCACATATTACTTTTACCAGTGATACTAATAACTCATATTTATGTAGCACTTTAAGGTTTATAAAACTGCTTATCTACAACCTTCCTTAATAAGAGTAGCTAATATTTATATGACCTTTTAAAATTTGCTGAGCACTTTATATACATTATCTTATTTGATCCTAACAATCTTGTGAAGTAAGTGCTATTATTTTGTTGATGAGGAAAATGAGGTTCTAAAAGGTGGTCATGTATATAATGTCACAGGAGATTCAAACTCAGTGTTTCCTGGCAAGTCCGGTGGCCTTCCACATAGCACACTTTGTCTCTTTTCCTTGTGAGGTAAGTAGAATGTTGTTGTTTAGTCGTTTCAGGCGTGCCCAATTCTTCATGACCCCATTTGGGGTTTTCTTGGCAGAGATAATGGAATTCTTTGCCATTTCCTTATTCAGCTCATTTTACAGATGAGGAAACTGACACAAACAGGGTAAAGTGACTTTTCCAGGCTCATACAGCTAGTAAGTGTCTGAGACCAGATTTGAACTCAGGAAGATGAGTCTTCCTGACTGCAGGTCCAACCTCTGTCCACTATGTCACCAAGCTGCCCAAAGTATTATTGCCTTCATTTTATAGATGGATATCCTGACGCCTAGAGAGCAATCCACATTTATTAAATACCTCCTCTGTTGAAGACATGCGACTAGATATTGGGTATACAATGACCAAAAAAAAATCCTTTTCCTCAAAGAGCTTATATCCTACTGCGGCAAATAACATGTACATACATGTAAGTATAGAGAAAATAAATGTGAACAGAATGAACCCCAAAATAAAGAAAAGCTAGTTAAGTACAAGGTAGTTAGGAAGAAAAGACACTAGCTAGTGGGGTCAGGAAATGCTACCTGTTTAAGGTGATACTGGAATTGCATCTTACAAAAACGGGGGAGCAAGAGTGAGTGCATTCCAGGCCTGGGGTACAGTTAATGCAAAGGCAAGGATATAAGAGATGGAGTACCTGCCATATGTGAGAAATTTGAGAGGCCAATTTGGCTGGCCCATGAATTGTAAGAAGGGAAGTAATATCAAAGAAAATGGGAAAGATAGCTTGGGACCAGTGAAGAGCTTTAAAATCCCAACAGAGGAATCTTTTGTCCCAGAGGCAATAGGGAGCCACCTGAGTTAATTGGATAAGGGAGTAACATCGTCACAGCTGCACTGAGAACTCTATATAGTATTTTTGCCTGTCGGTCACCTTGGAAGCTACGTGAAGGATGATGAAAGTGGAAAGAAAGGCTTTAGACACAGAAACCAATATGGAGGTCACTGCCATAATCCAGGCAAGTGATGATGGTGGCCTGAACTAAGTTAGTGGCCATGCAAATATCAAGAGAAGGGATTAGCTCTCAGAGTCAGAAACAGTGAGATTCATTATGTGATTAGATATGTGGGATGGAGGACAAGGAGTCATAGATGGCATGTGAACCTGAGAGACTGGGGAAGTTTCAGTGCCCTTGACAGAGATAGCTTAATTCATAGAGGTACAAGTAAATGAGTGAGGCTAAAAAAGAGGGGAAGGTGATTTGTTGCCGATCTCATGGCTAGTAACTGTCAGAGCTAAGACTTGAACCCCAGTCTTCTGTGGATTCAGCACCCTTTCCCTATGGCATGACTGTCAACGCTTCTACATCCATAGTCTATTCCTGTGATACCACCCCATGCAAGATTTTACCAGCTGGCTAAACTACAGCAACAGCTTCTTGTGACAGGTTTTCCTACCTCCAGTCTTTCCCTCCTCTAAACAAATTGTCCTTCACTATACAACTACCCTAATCTTCCTAATTCATATCAGTCTTTTACTCAAAAGCCTATAGAGAGTTGATTCATTTTGACCACAAGTAAGATTCAGAGTCTCTTGTCTACCTTTCAAGGTCCTCCAGAACCTGGCATCACTTTCCTTCCTTTTCTCTTACAGTCCCTCATGTAGCCCTCTACTCCAGAAAACTGAACTATGTGCCATTCCTCCTTACATGTCTGTAATGCTAACGGAATTTGAAGATCTCCTCTGCCCCTTAATAGGCTTTGAGTCATATGGAGCTGATGGTGGGAGGAGCCTTGCTGAATGGGTAGAGCAGGAAAAGAGTGAGGTGGAGCTGAGAGAGAGAGAGAGAGAGAGAGGAGGCAGAGCAGAGCAGCTAGCATGAGTGTGAGAGGGAGGGATTTTGCCCAAGGGAGCCTGTTTGTGGGAGGCCTGACCAGAGGGAAGACCTGGGGATGGCTGTGCTCCCTTTATTGGTTGTTACTATGGTGGAATTGACTTTCTGGTATCTGAATAAATATGCTGGGTTTTGTCTTTGAGGAAGAGAGTTTATATTTTGCAAATTTACCCTGGAAATAGGCATGCATATCCATGGCAGCTGCCATGGGTATCACATTGGCACAACACTGTTCCATTGTTTCCTGTGTCTGAGTCTTGATTAATGATGTTGCCTATAACTGAAATGCTTCCCCTACCTAGTACCTCTTAAGTTCTTCCCATCCCTTAAAACCCAATTCAAATGTCACTCCCTCCAGTAAGCCTTGCCCTGTTGTGAAGATGAAATGAAATATTTGTAAAATGCTTAGCACAGTGCATGGCACATAGCAGGTACTTCATAAATGCTTGTTACCTTGTTCTCTGATCATCCGTAGATAGTAATAACCTTTCCTGCTTACTCCCCAACTTCACATATCACTTTGTTTGCTTTTTTTCTCTTATGTTCTTATTAAAATCTTATTTTGTATTAGAGTTGTCTCTGTGATAATGTGTCATACTGTGGAACTGGCCAAGATTCTTGAAGATTAAGATGGTTAAACACATCCTGGCAGAATTTTCCTAGACTTGAAGCCTGAGCTTGGCAGGTCTTTGTAAAAGGTCTTTTATACAAATAGCAGCCTAGCTAAGTTCAAAGAGGCTCACAGCACCAGAGGGTTGACCATTAGCTGCTTATTTTTGGTTGCAAAAATTCACGAACTCCATCTTCTAAGACATAGAATGGTTGCAGTCTGTATACTTGAAGGAATTGCCCAGAATCTTGAAATATTAAAGCATATATGATTATTTAGGCATATATCATATTCCCCTACTGAACTTTTAGCTCCAGGAGAGCATGGACAGTGTCATGTCTAAACTGTGAATCTCTCTCCCCACATGCTTCTTGGACATAAGGCAGAGAGGTACTTAATAAAGATTTGTTGATTTTAAGTGACTTAGGGACTCAGACTATACCTTATGCATGTTGTATTGTCCACAACACCCAACACAGTGACTTGAAAGTGTTTGACACTTGTTTTTTGACTTGACTTGAATTTAGCATTTTGAATGAATGGAGGTAAGAGGCAAGAAACTTGACTGTCTTTAATAATGCTGGGTTCTCTGTAAAAAATCCACATTATCAACCAGGACTTAGAATACCCCTCTAGAGTCTTTTAAAAGCATCTTTCCTGTGTCTTTGTTTCCTTTTATGCCTATTCCTATCTTACTGCTTTAACTAGTTTTTGCTTTATGCCTAGACTCTCAAATCAATTAAAAAATTCTTAAATATCTACTATGTCACAACACTGAGTTAGCCACTGGCATACGGAGATAAAAATGAAGGCACCCTTGTCCAGAAGCTTCCATTCTATTTGAGGAAACAACATGTACACAAACATGCAGAATATAGACAAAGAAAATAAAAGATCATTTCATCTGGGAAGAATTAGCAACTGGTGAAGGGAGAAGTGGAAGCTAGATTAGGAAAGGCTCATGTAATAGAAGGCGCTGGAGCTAAGCTCCGAAGGAAGAGGCAGAGGTAAGAAAGGGGTGCATCGAGGCCTGGGGGCCAGCCTACACAGAGGCACAAAGACAAGATGGAATGTTATGTGTAAGGCAAGCAATGTGCAGTAAAGCTGGGCAGGGAAAGCATGGTTAGGAAGGGTTCTCAATGCCAAATAAAGGCACTGTGTTTGATCTTACAAACAATAGGGAGCAGAGGAGTGACATGGTCAGGCTTGTGCTCTCGGAATATCATTTGGCAGCTCTTTGAAGAACGGGAGGGGAGGCACTTGAGGCAAAGAGACAATTAGGAGGCTATTGCAATTGTCCGGGTAAAAGATGAAGCCTGTTATTGTACTAACCTCCCATCTAGGCTTCCCACCTCTAACATTTCCCTCCTCCAATTCATCTTGCGCATTTCCACCAGACTAATCTTTCAGGTCTACTCTAATCGTCTTCTTGCCGTTGTTTTCTTTGCCTACCAAAAAAACAAACTTCCTAGCTTTGAAGGTCTGAAATAATCTGGCCTCAACCTCTCTCCTTCTGCTTAGCATTATAGCCATTTATTTTTATATCTTTATCTCTCCTTCTGAGTTTTTAATTCCATGAAGGGAGAAGCCATGATTTTTATGACATCATGTCCCACCTACCCTATAACATGAAACCTTGTACCTTGTAGGAGAATTTGAAATATTTGTTGAATGAATAAGCAACTATAGCTTTATCCCTAAGACAGTCTATAAACATGAAGACCTTTATGTACTACATGTGATCCCCTTCTCTTCTTTCTCTTGTTGCAGCACCACCCAAAATTATATGCGTATCACTTAGCTTTTTAATTTGTTTTTTTCCAGTTACATTGTTTTGTCATGTTACCCCAGGAACATCCTGTTATTTGACATAACATAATATAATGTGATGTGATATTTCATGCTGCTTAGCAAAAATTAGAATGGTTGTTGGCTGCTTCGATTTTTCACGGGTGGTAATTAGCAAGCAGATCCTCTCTCACACACCCCAACAGGAAATTTTCAATGATCCATTAGCCTGAACAGAGTAGAAGGTTTTTCCAGATCCAGCTTCTCATTTAATTAATTACTTCCCCTGAATACTTGCCTTTGGGAGGAGAAGTTGAAGGAAGGGGGGAATCCTCAGAAACACACAGTAAACTCAGAATCTCATTTCACCGTTAAAGGAATCAGGGCAAGCAGCTTTTGTTTTAAATCAGCATCAAACTGTGATCCAAGAACAGATTCTCTGATAACTCTTGCTCCCTGTGCATTGTTCAGCTTTTGTCATTTCACTAGAATCACTAAGTGAAAAAAAACAGGTGAAATAGCCCTGGAATTCATTCAGATTTTGGTAGGATTATTTTTGTCCTTCCAAGGGAGAGAGAGATATGTGTTGAAATTCCCTTGTCCTCTGTGCTGTGCAGATCTTATATGAGTAATGTTTCCTGTTCTGGACATTACAAATAGAAAGTTATCCAAAGAAGAATGACCAAAATGTGACAAAATAAATTCTATAGGAAAATAATGTCTAGAGGAATTGGAGAAAAGAAAGGGCTAAGAATTGGTTTAACTGTCTTCAAATACATAAAGGATTTTGAAAGACTGCGTGAGGGTGGAGGAATTATTAAGAGGAGGGTTTTAACTGGTTCTGTTCCATAAATAAAGACCAAATAAGAAAAATAAACCTACCTTAAAGGATTTCCTTGAAATTGGGCTTGACATAATAAAAAAGTGATAAAATCCTGAGAATGACAACCAAGGCATTCAGATGTCTTCTCCTAGAAAGGGGACACAGCAGCCATTTTTTCTGGATCACTTAGCCATCCTCCTGACTGAAAGGAGAGGCTGGACCAGATAGCTTCTTGGTGGACCCCTTCAGCCCTATGGCCGGCCCTATAAATTGATCATCCCAGACTACTTTTAAATTCTGACTTAATCAGTCACTTGCAGGCATAGGTCCTGATTGTTCTTGATAGCATAGTAAGGCCACTGAACGTTGTGTTTTCTCACATGTATTGCCTCAGTAGAAGAATCCTCAAGATGTTCTGTAATCAAGACAGCTGAGACAATGTCTGTCTTGTTTTTTCCCGTAGATGGATCACGCATGCCTTAAATACTGCAAGCATCAAACTGAACCAGTGATTTTGTAGCATTCTTCTATTCAATGTGAATTCAAAAACAATTTTAACTATTTGTTAATTCTCTTTTTACTCTGATTTTTCAGTGGTAAGAGGATGCTCTCTAAGGCCTGCTGAGAGTTAGCCATCCTTGTGGCAAGCAAAAGTTTGGAGACTTTTTTCATCAGAAGATGAGGCAGTAGTCATTCAGAAAGTATACCTGCCAGGGGGAATTTTTTAAATAATTAAAATTGAAACTCTGAAACTGTAATGAATGAACAGCAGATTTTCAGAATTATCTTTTTGCGCATTTCAATTATGTTTACCTCAATCAGAAAATCCCAGCCATCTTTGTGTCCATTTAATCTTTCACCCAAGTCATACATCTTAGGAACTCAAATATACCTCAGTGGTTCCAAATGATCTTGAGCTCTTCTCATTTTATAATTAAACAAGAGCATGCTCCTTTGTCCCTGTTTGCTGTTTGAACAAGTTTATGATAGCATACCATGTCAACATGTGGTCTTGGTCCCTAATGTAATTTGTGTTATCATGTCACTACTTTATAAATAAAGCCACACAGAAGTTAAGTGATTTGCTTTCCAGAGGTCATTAAAAGTCAGCATTTTCTTAATGCTTGACTTAAATGCTTTATTTACTTGACTTTTTTATTTAGGGTGAGAATATCTCTAATACAAGCAAAGATTTACAAAAAAGAATTATCTCCTCTCGAGAGCTCATATTTTAACTTACCTTATGTACTGAGGAACACGGAATCATTATTAATTCAGTTTTTGCAATTGCATTCTGTATAAGTAAGAATACTGCTCTAAGTTATCACCTGGGAGGTAGGAAGAAATGATTATCAAGGGCAAGTGGAGGAGTAGAGAAAAAAAGGTGGAGGAGACATAGAAGAAAAGTGTTTTCTTTGAAGTTTTTTGGGTTTTTTTTTCAAAATGTGTTTGCTTATAACCAAGAATGGAATGAAATGTTGTTTAAGTGAGGTAGGATACCCAGTAGTGTGGCTGTCACAGCCTCTTTGTTTTTACAGGCAGTGGAGAAGGAAATAGAGGCATGGAAATTACCTTCATATCCCTAAATAGATTTCCAACCCCTACAGTAATTCATTTTTTGGTCCCCAATTATTTACCCTGTCCATTTTCACAGAATCAAAATGATGATTGTTTGTAGAAACTCAATATGACCTAATGGTCAAAATCTAAGAAACAGAGGGCTCAGCCTTAACTGTATGCTAATTACTACTTTGGCCTTCCATACTTAAATTAACTATGTTCATTTCTCTGTTTATGTAATTAAGGTGATTAGAACACTTACACAACACAGTAAGATGCTATGAAAATCAATAGCACACATGCTAATATCTGTTTCCAGACTTTTTTCAGAAAATAAAAAAAAAATGATAGCAGCTCTGAGGTTGAATGCAGATCTCAGAGGAGGAGCCAGAAATCGAGGAATTGTCTTGAGTTCGCTGGTTTCAGTACTTGGGGGATGGGGATGGGTCCACCTTCTGACAACACAGATAACAATTCCCCTTTGCGTCTTCATGAGTACAATGACTAAAAATGGTTATCTTCCCCAGAGCCAACCTTACAATAATGAGCTTTTCTGAATTTGGCTAAGTTAATCATCAGATAAAAGACACTTCTAGCTTTGTTAAATTTGCCTTAGCATAGAGTTGTCCTGAAATACCCTCCAAGGACCATCATCATCTCCACACCACAGTGGACTCACCTGAGTAAATATGGAAGTGACTTGTAGACATTCCTTGTCAAATCGCCAAAGGAGAAGATAAATAATTCTCTAGTTTGGTCCTGATATGCCAACATGACAGCATGGTCTGGAGGAAAGAATATGGGATTTGAAATTAGAGAACCTCCATTTCATTCATAGTTCCACTTATTACTTGTATAACCTTTCATAAATCACTTCACGTCTCTGGCCCTCAGTCTTCTTATTGGCAAAATTGGAGTGGATTAGTAAGTGACTCCCAAGGCTCTAAATTCATGACCCTGTGACCCCCCCCAAATAAAGTTATGCTCATGAATGCTAGTTTGTAATAATACTGATAATACCTTACAGTTAGGCAATGCAGGAGATAGAGCACTAGGCCTGAAGTCAGAAAAACCTGAGTTCCAATATGACCTCAGATACTAGATGTGTGCTTCTAGGCATGTCCCCTAACCCCTACCAGACTCAATTTCCTCATCTATAAAATCAGGGTAATTGCACCAACCTCTCCCAGTTGGGAGGATCAAATGAAATAAGATTTGAAAAGTGCTTAGCAGGTGCCTGGCACACATAGGTGCTTAATCAATGCTTATTTCCTTCCTTCCCTGCCCAAATAAAAAGCCCTAGTGCCTACCTTGAGTTCTTGTTCTTCATTTAAGTTTAGTATCGCCGAATATACAGAAAGCAACAGTAGGGCTTCTTGTGAGTAGGAATGTAAAGTAAATGTAAGTAGTACATAGTAAGTAGTAAGTAAGTAAAAGTAAATTGCTCCACCTAGCTGCTTCTGGAACACAAAGTAAAAGAGAACAACAAAAAAAAACTTTTTTTTTTTTTTTACTTTTAACCCAACATTTAGACAGAAGTTGAGCTTCACAATTAGAGGAATTTGGCTCCTGAATCCCTTAGTTTCTCTAGCTGTAATCTATTCCCCAGGCTAGCCCACCCTCACCATTCCCTCTTCTATACACACACACACACACACACACACACACACACACACACTTTTCCTATAGGGAGAAGGGTCATACCAATATAGACTACAGATTTTGGATTCTATTTCTTTTTTAAGTATTAATTTCTACAAACTCATTGAAGAGTTGTCACTTCTAAAATAGATCTTCAACTAGATTTTAATGATCCCTAGGAAAGAAAGAGTTAACTCCTTTTACCATCCACTTTTTAAGATATCACAGTATTGTTTCCTTCCTCTCTTCTAGCCAACTGATCTCCAAATATTTTTGTTTGTAGTCAGGAAAAGAAAAACTATTGAGCATATACCCATGTGCATATAATATTTGCTTATTTAGACATTAGATGTTTTGCTACAGTACTAATAAGTACATCCCTCTAAATACATAAATAAAAAAATAGACATTTTATAAGTATGAGATAAAGATGAAGTAGTATTTGTTCCTAGGGTCATTAGGAAAACAGTGGAGTTTATTGAATTGTAGAGTGATGTGCTCAGTCCTGTGCCTTAAGAAAACCACTTTGGTGACTGTGTAGGAAGAATTGAAGAAAGGAGAGATACATAGTAATGAGTCCATTAAAAGTCTATTGCATTGGTCTAGGTGAAAAGTGAGGAAGGCTTGAACTAGGGTGATGATCAAGTGAGAGAAGAGGATGAATGCAAGAGATAAGTTGAGATGGTAGAATTTATTTTACATAACAACTGAATAGATACATGGAATGGGGAGAGTTGAGCAATTGAGAATAGCTCTGAGACGAGGAGGATGGTGATATCACTGACAAATGGGGAAATTAAGAAGAGCTGGTTTGGGACAATACTGAGTTCTGTTTTGGACATGTTGAACTTGAGATCTCTACAGGACATTCCATTCAAAGTTGCCCAATAAATGATAATATGGATAATATATATGATAATATAATATGATAATATAATAGAGCTCAAGAGAGAGGCAAAGAAGATGTAGATGGAGAGATAGAGAGAGATGGATGGATGAATGAATAGATAGATGTGTGTATTACATGTGTATTATATATAGTAATATAAATAAATGTGTAGTAAAATATATATAATGTATATTTTTCCTGGGAGTCATCTACATAGAAACAATAAAGCCATGATTCACCAGCAGCTAAAATCAAGTGAGTGTAGAGAGAAGAGAAGGTCCAAGAAAGAACTTTGGGACACACTCACAGTTAAGAGATGATGTGTATGATTGTCCAGCAAAGCAGACTGAGTGATCAGACAGAAGGAGAACCAAAAAAGAGAAGAGTTAGAAAGATCCAGAGAGAAGAAAGCATCCAGGAGAAGAGGGTAGTCAACAGTATTAAATACTGCAGAAGTCAAGGAGAATGAGACAGAAAAGGTCATAGATTTTTGGCAGTTAGTAAATCATTAGTAAACTTGAAGAATGCAGTTTCCACTGAATTTTCCCAATGCCTTTTGCGTAGCTGAGGGTGCCTAGATATATTAGGTTATAATTCCCTGAATAACAAAGATCTGCCCAGGAGAAGAGAGAGATAAGGAGCTTATTACACAGTGAGGGAGGAGGAAGAGTATGGTAGTGTTTGGAGGACAGGATATAGATGTGATCGTGTTGTAGAAAAGCTCCATGATTATTGTCTATCCAGGGTAAGGGTGAGATGTGTTCCATCTTGCCACCCTCTAAATATTTTTGATCATATCCTCATTAGAGTAAGGTCATGTCGTCCCCTCCTTCCCGGCTTTAGAAACTACTGCTCTAGCTGTCATTCCCCTCTTTCCCATTCACTTCTTATCCTACTTCATCACAATTCCAAAAGCTGCCAAACATAAACCTCAGACTTATTATTAGCATATCCAAGCCACCCATCCATCCTAGTCATATTATTGTAGCAGGTAAGGATGAAGGCAAATTTTAAGTTGTTATGGTCTGAAATATAGCCACCCAGGAACTTAGCTCGCATTTATAACATTGTTGCTATGGTAATAACTAACCCTGTAACATTGTTTCCCCTAAAGTCAAGTCTTTGGAGAACTAATTAATGTAGGTGAGATATGTGTATCGTTTGTTGAGTAAGAGTGTGGAAAAGAGGGGAGAAAAAACGTACTATCAGTTTTCAACATAGTAAAGTTTGAGCTTTAAAATGAGCCAACAGATGGTATTTGATGCCAGTCTTCTGTATATATTGTGCTGTGTACTAGGGATACAAAGACAAAAACAAAGGAACTTCCTCTCCACTGGGAGAGACAAGACACAGCCTTTGGTTTGCTGTTACTGGGATTGTTAGGTGAGTGGGTTCGATATCCCAACCGGCATATTGGCATATTTGGTACATAGGTAGCACTTAATAAATACTTTTCCATTGATTTCATTCATTCGTGATTGTATCTTTCAAGGAACCATCTGTTACCTTGACCTGTGCTTCAGAGATCTTTGTTGACTGGGAATCCTGAAAAGTCTCATTTATTCCCCTACCAATTTAGATTTTTTTTTCACAGCTGAAAAGTACAGTGGCAGCTTGCTCTGTACAACTGAAAAGCGATATTTTCCCTAGAATATATTTTGCAAAAAGTCTGCCTCCCCCTTCCTGCCTTTTTATCACAGCCTCATCCTACATGTTTAGATTATCCTCAGATTTTTTTTTTGAAGTGGGTTATTGATATCATTACATATAAGCCATTATACATAAATCATACATAAATCAATTGTAAACATGTCTGTGACCTTTCTGACTTTTACATACCAAGGTAGGTGTGGTGCTCGAGAAAATCTTGGGGGAAATTCTATTTCTCTGTGCTCTGTATGATATTAAGTTTTTAAGAAGTGAGTGATCTAAAATGTTTGACTAATCTGTAGTGATAATCATGTTAGCAGAAGAGCTCAATTCAGGGTAGAGACCAAGTGTTTGAATTTCTGACTCGAGCTCTGTGTGACCATGAATATTCACTTAATCTCTGAGTTTCCAGAGTTTATTGTTTTGTTTATTTTGTTTTGTTTTGTTTTGTTTTCGCTTGTGAAATGGGGGTTAATAATGTATATATGCAGTATTTACTTCAGCATAAATTCGACTTTGGATATAAAGTACTTTTCAAACCATAAAGCACCATGTACATGACAGCTTTAATTTTAATAAGCATAAACATTTTTAAAGTCTTTGAAAGCATACGTATTAAATGGATAAAAAATTTTAATGGAAAATTAACATTCAAAACCTTTATTGGCAGAAATAATGAGACACAACCCTGTTATTTCATTTATTCAGATCATTTGTTGAACAAGATCTCTGACCTCAGGGGTAACTGATCCCCCAAAATAGGACTTTGGATGGCATAATATTTTCTTTTGTCCATCCCCAGGCTATCATGGTACATCTAATGCCAAAGATCATCTCTTAGTTTAAGATGCAATATTGTTTGGTCATATTTTTCACTTCTGGTCATATTTTCAGATTCAGTGAAAGTTTTAAGATATCTATTAATTAATTTCTTTGGGATTTAGTTAGTATCTTGAAGGCACTATGCCAGGCTACAAGAAGAGTAGAGTTCCCTTGCCCATAAAGCATTTTTATCCCAATTCTTATAAATTTGGTTCACAAAAAAATATCCACAGACAGCCACGAAGATGTATATCTATGTGTAAATAAGTATATACATGTCTACTTATATACATATATGTGTATATACACATATGCATGTGTGTTGTATGTGAACTTCATATGATGTAGACACAGATACATAAATACATATGTGTGTGAATGCTATGTATTGGTATATATGGATCTTTTGGATGTTTCCTGAAACAGCTAAATCCCAGTGTATTCAGTATCCAAATAGAAGATTATGTTAAAAGGTAAACCAAAGAAAAAAGTACTCTAAAGTAGTACATTCCCAGCAGTTTTCTATGCTCTGGCATAGTATATTCAGTAACCCTTTTATTTCCAATGCAATCTTCTATAAATATTCCCTTATGTGTACTTTAGTATATTTAGAATTCTAGATTCAACACATCCTAGAATGATTGCAAAAGGCTACATGAGGTTCTCAGATATTAAGATCTCTACTTTGGGCTAGTGCAGAAGTTCCCAAATTTATTTGACCTACTGCCTCCTTTTCCAAAAAAAAAAAAAAAAATTACTCAGCACCCCCCTAGAAATCTTTAACCCTTTACCTTTTTTTGAAATTTGCCATATATGTGTGTGTATGTGTGTATATATGTACATTAAATGATGCATGCTGAATTTAATAATTTTTTTTAATTTATGGGATTTTTTCTGCATTGAAATTTTGATGACACAATATTACGTCATAACCACATAGTATCGAATTGTAAACAATTCATTACATGCACGTATGCCTGCTAATGAATCCTGGACTTCCCTACAATGCAGGATAGACTCACATGCCAACATTTGCTAGTTAAGACTTATTAGAGGACTTGACCACTGGTCAGTTATAATTTGCATTTTGTATATTTATTTGGAAAATAATGTAATCACTACTTTAACTCTGTTATACGACAGATGAAACACATACAAATGATTTTTCAAAATTTTCTTCTCTTCTTTCCTTATGCTTCCATTGCTCCCTTATTTTTATTCATCACCACCCCCCAATTGCAACCAAGGTTACTACCACCACCACCACCCACCCCACCCCAATTGTTCCAGCACTCCCCAAGGGAAACCTCTAGGCTAGTGTTTCCTATTCTGGAGATCAGAAAGCACTGGGGAGTTATGGAGGAATATAGGTGAGTAGTCTAGTGCAGGGAAGTAAGGGTGGTCAAATTTAGGCCTTATTTTTGAGGAATATTTTTAAATATTAGAAGTTAAATTTAAAAATAGAAACATTTCAAATATTTTAAAATGAAAGATCAGAATAGAATCCAGAAAAAACAAAGGTCTATTTCATAATTATGATGACTAACGTTGGCCCTGGAGGATACGTGAAGAATATATTCAGTTCTTTTGCTGAACTGCCCAGTTCAGTGGGGCCTCTGGGCATAAAATACTGTATTCAGTGACTGGTTTTGCTTAAGTAGTTATCTTTGTTGCAAGGGAAGGTTGTTGGTGGCAGGGGCAAGGTTATAAATGGAAATGACAGTGATACAAAAACAAGAGGCAAAAATAAGAGCTTTTTAAAACTTCAAAAGCTAGTGTTCTGTTTTTAAGTCTGCTGATTTTAAAAATAAAAAAAAACAGGTAATAATCCAGTTACTTGGAAGTAGATAATTTTAGAAAGTGTGGATGCAGTAAGGAAAAAAAAAATTTCACTAGTATTATTTGCCCCTTATTTCTGTCACCATTACCATTTAGTATTTTGCATGTAGTTTTGTTGAGTTTTTTTTTTAAAGTTTCTATGGGTCACTGAAACCGTATTTGTTAGGCATCAGAATATTTTGAAATAAACGTAAGAATTTGTTGGACACAGTGACCTAATTTTTGACTTCTGAGAAACTTGAGTTAATGACCCCAAATTCTTTGAAGTTCTATGAATAGACTAGGTTTATGGCAAGATTATTTTGATTTTACCTGTGGAAAGCTGCCTGTTCTTTCTTTGACCGAGATGACATCTTGACAGAAAATGTGTCTACAGATGTTGGATTTGTAATCTTTTTTCCTTTCTTAACATGGAACATGTCACATACATCTTTTTTTCCCTTCCAGAAAGATTTGCCCTTGCCTTCTCTGTATTGTATCAGTCACAAAAACATATTGCAGTGATAGAGTGTTTACCACAGAGAAATATTTGGTGACAGATTTCCTTGAACTAGGTCAGTACACCTTCTTGTCCATGCACATAAGGGCAAACTTGTCCCAGTATGTCCCTCAGTCTTTTTTCTCAATTAAATTAGGCTGGGATATAGGCTCACTCTTGAGAATTGGAAGATGCTGACTGAGTTTGCTCCCTAGGCAAGAAAGAATTCATTTCTGTACCCTCTTTGATCTGTGAGTATATTGTCAATGGCCTCTCTGCTCACGCTTGTGTATTAACATAAGTTGAATGATCAATAATTAGTTATCCTTTCAGATCAGCATAATTTAGTCAGATTAAGTGAATTACTTCTTCACTTCTTCTTCTTGTTCATAAACCTATTCATTTCCAAAGTTGTGACAGTGCCTTAATTCAGTTCTACTCACTGATATTTTGTAATTATTAATAAATTTATGGTTTTCTGCTTATATCAGGAGATTAGTACATGTAAACTATATAGACTTTTTTGTTTCATACCTATTTTCAGTTCTTAAATCTAAGTAGGCATTAGGGAATTCTATATTTTTGTATCAAAAAAAATTTATCTTCTTAGAGCCTAAGGTAATTTTTTTGCTATTTACTCCTTTTGTTGGTTGCTAGTAAATAAGTTCTCCTTTAAGAAAACATGAAAATCCAGATTCAAATCATATAGTTTATGGAATGATTATTCATTACAAGAATATTCTCTTTTACAAAAGGATTCATTGAAAATTCCTTTTAAAGGGGGGCGGAGCCAAGATGGCGGAGTAGAAGGACGCACATTTACGAGCTCCAAGCCCACAACCCATGGAATTGAGGTAAAAGGAGATCCCCATAAATTCTGAATCTCTGCAGGGGGTGCATAAACATAGGGGAAGAGATTTCCGTTCCACTGAACCCTGGAGAGCCGTCCCCGGGGTCCATCGCACCCCGGAAAGCGGACCCCACCCCCACCCCTGGCCGCGGCCCCAGAGAAGCTGACCGGAGCAGACTTCAGAGAGGAAAGCTCTGGGGGAAGCTCCGGCAGCCGGGAAAGTCCCTCCGCCCACAGAAGCTACAGGTCAGTAAGAAAGAAGGCTGCGATAGGGGAGGGGAGCGGAGCTTCTCCGTGACTTGGGCCCCCTCGGGAGGAAGCGGCTGCGGCAGAGACGGGGACAGGAAGCGGCGGAGGCAGAGGTGTGGGCGGGCGGCTGAGGCGGCAACGGCCTGGGACTCAGGAATCCCCCAGCAGCAGGTAGGATCTTCAATACTGAAGGTCTTTCCAACCTGAGGGAGCCGAGCAGGGGAGACAGCCCTGCCCCCACCCTGCTCTACTGCTGAACGCCTCTGAATAAAACCCCCAAGGGAGCTGAGCACAGCAGGCGGGGCCCCCCACCCCGCCCCCACCCACTCCGTTCCTGAAAGTCTCTGCAGAAAGCCCCTGAGGGCCCAAGCTTAGGAGGCGGCCCTGCCCCCACCCCTGCGCCAGAACTAAAGCTTGCCGCGGGAAAGCGCATTTGAATCTCAGAGGCCAAGCACTAGCTGGGCGGATCCAGGCGGGGGTGGAAAGGAATCTCAGAAGTCAAGTAACTGGCTGGGAAAATGCCTAGAAAGGGGAAGAAAAATAAGACTTTAGAGAGTTTTTTCCAACAAATGCAAATGATCCCGACCTTCGGATCTGATGGGGAGGACGAGAACGTACTTTTCCCATCAGGGAAAGATGTGGAGGGCGGGGCCTCAGTACCCCAGACACCCCAGGGGGGTGTTGGGTGGGCTCAGGCCTTGGAAGAGCTTAAAAAGGATTTTGAAAAGCAAGTTAGACAGGTGGAGGAAAGACTGGGAAGAGAAATGACAAAGATGCAAGAAGAGTATGAAAAAAGGGTCAATATCTTGGTAAAGGAGACCCAAAAAAATGCTGAGGAAATTAACACATTGAAAAATAGGCTCACTCAATTGGCAAAAGAGGTTCAAAAAGCCAATGAGGAGAAGAATGCATTCAAAAGCAGAATTAGCCAAATGGAAAAAAGAAGTTCAAAAGCTCACTGAAGATAATAGTTCTCTCAAAATTAGAATGGAACAGATGGAGTCTAATGACTTTCTGAGAAACCAAGAAATCACCAAACAAAACCAAAAGAACGATAAAATGGAAGAGAATGTGAAATATCTCATGGGAAAAACAACTGACCTGGAAAATAGATCAAGGAGAGACAACTTAAAAATTATGGGACTACCTGAAAGCCATGATCAAAAAAAGAGCCTAGACATCGTCTTGCATGAAATTATCAAGGAAAACTGCCCTGACATTCTAGGACCAGAGGGCAAAATAAGTATTGAAAGAATCCATCGATCACCACCTGAAAGAGATCCGAAAATTCCTTTTAAAAAATAACCTTCCCTTCTGCATCTAAAATATCAGTTAATAAACTAGAGAGTGTCTAAAAGTTGGGTAGCCGGGGTGATGCAGGTTCTTGAGTCCATGTCATTGGAGGATTAAGTAAAGTACCTGAGGATATTTAGCCTGAAGTAAATGTGGGGGCATACATTAGCTATCTTCAAGTATTTGAAGGGCTGTCATGTAAAGAAGGAATTTGATTTGTCCTGTTTTGCCCCAGAGACCAGAATCAGGAGTAAGGAATGGAAGTTGCAGAGGTCAGTTTAGGTTGGATATCAGGAAAGACTTCCTAACAATTGGAGCTGCCCAAAACTAAAACAGGCTGTTACAAGTAGTGCTAGGTTTCTCCTCCATAAGTGTCAGCTGTCTTTTAGTTAATATTATTTTTGTGTATTGGTTGAACTAAATGGCCACTGTGTTCTCTTGAAAATCAATTCTAATTCACCAAAACTTAATTTAACATAGCCTTTTAGACAGTTAACTGTTTCATAAAGCAAGTACTGCCTACTGAGAGATCTATCCAAGTAATACTCCCAAAGCAAAAACTATCCTCTTAGGAAGGAAAACAAAGATGGAGAAGTTTTCATTATTTTAAATCTGATACCTTTTACAAAATAGTTATTTTCATTTATACCTCTTTACTGATATTTCTCTTATAACACAGCTATGCAGAACTGCCAGTATAGCTTAGCCTAACAGCAGATGCCCCATTACACAGCTGCAGTCCCCTCATTCTCCAGTGAAAGACAGGTACAATGTTCCTTTTTTATGTTTTTGTGGGTTTCATTGTTATAATTTCTTCTGTTCTACAATTTTAACCTAGGTATTCTTTTTATGATGAATTTTACATAAAATGTGTATATATATGTAGATATGTGTGTATATCCTGTGCACCAGTTCTAATTAATGTAACTAAGTATTCCATACTTTACCCAGTAAGATCATGCCTAATTTGATTGAGTTACAAAATCAATGAATCAAAGGTATAAAATAGGTGTGAACAATCCTAGTTATCTCTTTAATCATTCAAGCAAAGGCATAAACTAGGTGGAAATAACCTAGTTAATTACATTGGGAAGGAGAGAAATGTTTCAAGCCATTGGATAAAACCAAATGATAAAATGTATTAGGTTTGCCTGAGTATTTGACTATGTCATCAACTAGTAACAGATATTGTGTGTGCATGTGTGTGTGTGTGTGTGTGTTGCGGGGGGAGGAAGAGAGGTTAAAGGGGGAAGGAAGGAAGCGAGAGAGAGAACCTCAGTTTCCTTATCTGCAAAATTGAGGTAAGCACTAACATTTCTTTTTTTTCTTTCTTTTTTGTGTGGGTACAGGTGGCTAGAACTGTGATTTCATTAGTGCAGTATAAATTCTTGGTGTAAAAATAAAACTCTATTGATGAAGTACTATGATCATGTCAGAAAATAGTGTAGAACAGTGAGATAATAAGGGAACTGTCCATGGCCCCAAGGTAACTTGGATTTTCCCATTTTCCAGACTAGACTTCTGTCCACAACACTACACTGTCTCTCCACAAATATTTACATTTATATATCAAAACACTTTCTCTGCATCATCTCATCTGATCCTCACAGGTCTGTTATTTTCTGTCTTACAGAAGATGAATCTAAGATTCAGAGAGGTTAAATGTTCATTATCCACACAAATAGTAAACTTTGGTTACTGAATTGAAACTAAAGTGTCTCTAGAGTTGCTTTTCCTACCACATTTCCTGCCATAATCATCACTCTTGCAAGACCACCCTCAGAATATTGCAGGAAAATTACTTTGCAGACTTTTAAGGATTAGACAAGATTTGTTGTTTGTTGTTGTAAGAATACATGAAAATAGCACATTTGTCTTGTCAAAGAAATAGAAACAAAATAGATGCTGATCATTTGGGGAATGGTTGAACAAGTTATGGTACACAGATGTCATGGAATATTGATACTCATAAGAATTGGTGACTATGAAGAATTCAACAAAGCATTGGGTAGAATTGATAGAGTGAAGGCAGAAGAACTAGCAACACAATATACCTCATAATTAACAATGTAGATGGAAAGAACAAAAAAAATACACAGTAAGACTGTTACTGTACTACTATGGGGAAGGTACTTTGCAAACCTTCAGGCCCTTCACAGCATTGTTATTGTTAAGACTTCACAATATTGTTATTGTTAAGACTTCACAATATTGTTACTGTTAAGATACATGAAAGTAACATACCTCATGATTGAATGTCATGTAATTACAATGGTCAGCTTTGGCCTCAAAGAAGAGATGAAAAAAATACATCTCTCTCCCTTCTTTGCAAAAGGAGAAAACATGGGTGAGAAACATTGCATATACCATAAAGTTATCGTTGTATTGGTTGGTTTCCCTGAAATTTTCTTTCCTGTTCTTTTTTATCCTTTTATTACAAGTCATGATTCTTTGGGTAAGGAAGGAATGATACAAAAACAAAGCACTGAATGAAAATGTTTAATGAAATATGAAAATATTAAAAATGTATGAAAATATATAAATGAAATATTTAAGTGAAAATATTTAAAATATATGATAAAAATAAAGCACTTTTCAATTGTTTTTATAGTATCCTTCATGACTTTATGGTATTTTAAAGCTCTTCCTTTAAATCTTAGGGGCATAAAAAAATACTGTTCTAAATCATCATCTTCAAAACAATTTTCATCTGAAGATTTTTGAGAGACATTCATCTCTCATATTTACTCCTGTAATTCCCACAGCCTTCTTTTTTTTCCATTGGCCATGGGTGTGCATTTTGTTTTTCCATAGAGAAGTCAGCAGATTTCCAAATGAGTAACAAGTTGGGTGTGGAGCATGTCTTCTTCCCTTCAGGTCGTGCATCTAAATCTCACTTCAGGTATTTTTTCTTATGTAGGTATGATAGAATAGTATGTGTTTTTCCTAGTTTAAGGAAATGATGGTGGTTTTTCTTTGTTAGCTTCCATTAGATTCCCCTTTCATGGAGAGCTATTACAGATTGTTCTGCTATTATCGGCTCCTCTGCTGTCATTGATTTCCATGCTATTCTCTTTCAAAATTGAACTGATGAAAACAAATAGGGGCTGGAAATGGTGTGATGCACTAGCAGAGGGATGACGGAAATGCTTATCTGGCCAAGTTCAAATATTCATTCCTCTGTGGGAGAGGAGAGGAGTTAGCAGGTTGGATTCTGCGCCACTGTGCTAGATCACAAAGAAAGTGTCAAATGGTAGGGATGGAGACTTGACTGGCTGATTTTTGAGATTCCTTCCTGATCCAAAGTTTTATGATTCTAGTGACTTGCTGAAAGCGGAGATTGATAAGACATGGGGCATTTGAAAGGGAAGTGGTTAAAGAGGGGAAGGGAGGCAAATTTACATTTGGGCATGGCATCATATAATATGGTACTCTGCCAACCGTCTACACGTGGCACAGGAAGAGAGCTGATTAGACACCATTGTAAAACAATGCATTGCTTTATAAGTGTGTTTGTGACTCAAGGAAAACCTATTTCATTTGCCCTTGAAGATGTAAAGACCTAGAAGCTTAGCTTTTTTTATTTTAACCTTAACCTTTTTATCCTTATAATTCCTATTTTAAAAAAATCTTGGGTTCAGATCCCACATTTTCTTCAGGGAATCATTCATACTACTACTACTCTTTCTGTATTTCCTAGAGAGCATAGTAGAAAGAAGCCTGTACTGGGAGTCAGGAAACCCAGGTTCTAGTTAGTGACTCTGTTGTTGGGTGACTCAACTCAGTTCAATTGAATAAACATTTGTTAAGCACCTAGTATGTGCCTGGTACCATGGTAGGCAGTGAATATACGGAAGGAGGTGTGTCACTTAATCAGTTTTCTCATCTGTAAGAAATAACAGTGGTATCTTTAAGAACCCTGTCAGCTCATATTTGGTTGTGACAAAGCTGAGTTGTGTTAATTCTCCACCCCAGCAGTTCCCTCCAGGAGAGCTAGTTATCAAGGTTCAAATCCTAAATTTAAATCATAGCTCTCAAGCTAAGAGGGGGTCTCAGGTGCCACAAAGAAATACCAAAGTTGTTGCTGACAATTTATTTCAATGAAGCCAAAATATTTTGATCTCAGTGAGTTTCCCATCTCATCTGTTCCTTGTGTTATTAATTTGTGAATGTGGATAGTTTGTGTAATGCATAAATCACTCAGGAGATAAAATTCAAGGAATTGTACAATCGGTTCTTTGCAGAAATATCAATAACAAAGAAGAAAAACACAATCTTTACCTTGTAGAACTGTGTGTTCTGTTCACTTAGGCTTATTCTCAGGTAAAGATTCCTATTGAAATACTGACTGAAGGAGAAGATTGTGAATCCCTAGCCAGGTTTGGTTTGTTTGTTTGTTTAAATGAAATAGAGTCAAAGCATACTACATAATCATGGAACAATAAGTCTATTTCTTTTTCAAAGTATAAGAGAATACAAATTCACTTCTCATTTAGTATCTATTTGTATGCCCCTTAGCCCTGTTTTATAATTACTAGGTAAGCATATGTTCCAACGCAATGTCTTCCCTTAAAAACAATATACATGCATCTTTTAAACATGTTTATATGTGTATTCCTCACATACATTTAGACACCTATCTTTTTTTATGCACCACACATATGTCGGTAGCAAGAGTATTTAAAACATGTAAAAGCCTAATTGAGAAAGACTTGACTTACCCTGTAGGTAGAAGAGAATGTATGGTGAAACCATCTGATTTGGTCCATTATTATATTTTCAATTATCTTTGGTGCTCAAAGAAAAAGACATTAATATAGCTGGGGATGACATAGCAAATTACCACAGCTCTCTAACCTTTTAAATTGCTAACACTGTTGTAATCTGTAATTATAGAAATCAGTGTGAGAATTGTGGCACTGCATAATTATCTTTCCTGATACTTTATTGCTGAATGAATTATTAATCAGAATCAGTCTTGTATAGTATTTGCAGCAACTCAGAAGAATAATGTATAATTAAATTTCATTATTCCTATTTTTGTGCTGGTGTTTCATGATGTTGTAATTGATAATTAATTGGTTAAAAACTCACACAATGCTTGGGTGTTTCAGATGGCTAAGAATGTTCAGTGTTGCTGAGTTTATTAACTAAATACGGTAATGATCTTGCTGAAGGGTGCCATGAAGTCGAGTCCAGTCTATATCACTGAGTTGCTGAAACTGGTGCGTTATTTATTAAACTTTTTATACTCCCTAAAGCAAGGTAGCCACAATGAGTACATATAAATATCATTAAAAGGTCATAATAATGGATTTTTGAAACTGTTCAATTCCAAGAAATCAGTTTGAAGTAACCAGTTAACATGCTAGATTAGTATATATCCACTACTAAATTCTACCCAGTTGAAGTAGCCTTATAGAAATTGAACTAGTCTTATAGAAAAATATCTTTTAAAAAAAGGATTAACTGAATTACACTGTGAATAAACCATTTTACCCTCTGCCTTTGAAGACACTAACATATCTTTAAAGAAAAAGTCTCTAGCCTTATCTGCTTCTCCAGTTGTTTAAAGTAATAAATGGTTCCCCTCTACACAGACACACAAGATTGAAAAACTGAAAGGATTATGAATTTTTCCTTGACTAGCATTCTAACTCAGTGTTCCTGGTATGAGTCTTTTTGGTATCCCTGGCAGCCAAGGTAACCAGAAAAAGTTTGCAAGTAAAGAATGCCTTTCACCCCTTCTGAATCCTGTTGAAAAGCAACATTGTCAGGTATTTTATATGAACTTCAGCTGTGTTGTTTCATTAGATAAAACCTGAGATGCTTCTCTCTGTGGTTTTCAAGTGTCCCCCCCCTTCAGAATTATTTAGAGTTTTCTTTACAGGTAAATATTGCTTTGAATTTTATATTAATTTCAAAATGTAAACTGTGAAAGGGAAGTCATAAAAGCTTGTACTGTTCTTTTAATCAGCTGTTTCCCTGAGTTGATGGGAAAAAAAATTCATGAGGGACATTTCCTATGGAATGCTTTGCAAACTCACCTCCACATTTCTAAGAAAGCCACCTGTGATTTTATTTTTGCATAGTTTATGTTGACACTGATATCTGATAGCTCTTAGATTATAAATTATTAAAGAGGAAACTGTAATCAGAAAACTTGGATAGAACTAAAAGAAGGTCTTTCTAACACCTAAAGCAAAGGTATTCAGTTTTATACATAGCCGTAACTTTTCCTACTTGTTCAGCTTTGAAATAAACATTTGAATGTAATTCAGCAAAATTGTCAGCACCTTGAACAGTGCCTGCTACATGTTAAGGCATTGTGTTACTCAGAGTGCAGGAGAAAAAGTGTGGCCTCAAGGAAAAGGTTTGAGGGGAGAAGGCATATATGATATATGTACAAGTAATTATACTAGATAGAACATGATGAAGCTCATTTTCAAATGTGGAAATTGGAGAGGGCTTCATCAAGGAAATAATAAGGTGGGCCTTTTTTAAAGGAAGATTTCAACCGGCAGAGTTGAGGACAGAGTACATTGCAATGATAGGAAGTGGCCTATGTAAATGCAGATTGGTAGGTTGTCGTCCTTCATACTTGAAGAGATCCAAAATAACATCAGTATGTTGGGATCAATATACAGAGTGTCCAACTGTGGCTGGTCAGAACAATACAAGCTCAGACGGCTCTACCGTACATTAGATACAAATAGCCCACATGAACATAGTCATAGGAGAATCAAAGACAAGATTAGGAACCAGCTACTTGTCCATTTTGTCTGGAATGTGGAGTGTACAAAGGGAATTAATTAGGGACAAATAAGGAATATTGGCGCCAGATCATAAAAGACCTCAAATTCCAGGTTAAAAGTCATGTATTTTATTCTATAGGCAATAGAAAACCATTGAAGCTTTTTTACACAGGAGGTGACAGTGGGACCTTTGAATTAGGGGAAAAAATAAGGAAATTTTCCTTATCTTTTTCTCCTTCATAGACTCTGGATAAAAACAATATAGTCATTCAGAAAGATTTGTATATAAGTTATAGATACACCCTTCACTCCTACTAAATATAATGCCAGTGCAATACCTCAGCAGCCACTGTGGATATATAAATGCTTATTTCTAGGGCAAATTCAGGAAATATAAACTCTCTTCCTCAAAAATGAAACCAAAACATTTATTCAAACACCAGAAAGCCAAATTCATCAAAGTAACAAATAAACGTATATACATTGTCAACGAAGGGAGCAGGGCTCTCTCTAAGCCTTTTTTCCATCAGCTCTCCCCACAAATGAGCTCCCTTACGCAAAATTACTCCCTCTCTCACTCACGGTAGCTGCTCTGGCGGCTCTCTCTTTCAGCTCTGCCTCACTCTCTGCTGTACCCTTCCTGCTCCACCCATTGAGCAAGCTCCTCCCACCGGTTGTTCCATGGGCCTCAAGCTGTGGGCTAGGATAGAGCTCAAAGCAAGTCACATGGGCCTATTAAGGGGCAGGGAAGATCTTCAGATTTCCTTACCATTAAACTAAATTGTAAGTTTATTGAGGATGGGGATGCAGGTTTATATGAGTTTTTTCATCTTAGTATACCTAGCATTTAACACAATTAGGGTGTACCTACTAGATGCACATAGGTAGTACCCACGGCATGTTTTGAGAGTGAGATAGAACTGAATAATGTTCATCAGAAGACATTTAGGACTCTGGTAACAGTTTGGAGGCAGGCTAATTGATTATTAGCTACAAGTGTTGGAGCTAGCAGTAACTGACCATGTTTAATGATAAAGTCTCTATTTATTGAATCTCAAAATGAAAGGAATTATCCTTCTCATTTGACCAGGACTTGTAAATCCCACCTACATACCCAATAACTGGTCATATATTCTTTGCTTAAAGGGTTCAAACTCATTGATAGGGAACCTACTCTCTCCCCATGGAAGCCTATTACGCTTAGACTCAGAAAGACCTAAATTCAAGCCTCCCCACACACCCCCAACACATGTGTGACCCTAGGCAAATCATTTCACCTCTAAGTACTCTAGTCAAGTTTCTAAATATAGGTTTTAATCTGGTATACATGAACCTGGTTGTTTGTTGTCTTTGTGTGTGTGTGTATAATTTGTTTATTATGTAATTTTTATATTATAATATATAATATAATTTACATTATATCATGTTATGTTATTATTTAATTTTATCTAATATTATCTATTTATATAAATTTATATATTTTAATATATTGATAAGGGTATTTTAGAATTGTTTTCCTTTATAACCCTATTTTATTTTACATATTTAAAAGCTGTTCTGAGAAAGTGTCCATAGACTTCACCTGAATGCCAAAGAAGGCTCTTGACACAAAAAAAAAAAAAATTCAGGACCCCAGTCTAAGACTATAATTTCCAGAACAAGTGTATTGATATTCCTTGATAAGAGTTCCTTGGGTGCTTACTTAGGAACCCACAAGTCAAACACAAGAAATTTTTTCATTGTATCAGCTTAAAATTACCTCTTCCCAATTTCCATCATTGCCTCTGGGGCCAAATAGATCAAATCTAATCCTCCTCCCATGTTCACCTTTTGAATAATTGAAGAATGGAATCTTATTCCCCCTATGCACCCCCAAATCTTCCCTTTTATAGGCTAAATACCTACAGGTCTTCAAGGTTCTTCTCATGTTGCATGAACCTGAGGCTCTTCAGTTTATCAGCACCCTTCCTCAGATGTGACACCCAGAACTTCACACAGCGTTCTAGGTATGCTCCAGCCAGAACAGAGTAAAGCAGGACTCTGCCCTCCTTAGGTTTGATATGACCGAAGAGCTCCATGTTATTCTAAAAGTTTAGCTGCCCAAGTGACCAAAAACTGATAAGAAAAGAAATCAGCACCCTGTTTGATAAATTAAGTGCCCAGGAAGTGAAGGGTGAAAGGAATCTTGCATCGAGGAGGAAGAGGAGGAGGAGGAGCAACAGAAAATCTTTATGGAGACAAGACAGTTAGATGCGTCCTTCCAGCACCCAGCTGCAGATCCTGTGGATCAGAAACAGATGTCACTGTTGGTGAAAGACTCGGAACAAAGCCTACCCCAAATCCCCTTAGATATAAAATCTCTAATTGTAATCTAATCTTTTCCTATAGATTTTGCATTTTTGCCTTCACAAAATAGAATCATCTTCATCTCACACTGGAATTACTTCAAGTAGTCTTATAGATCCAGAAATTCAGTTCAGTTCAACAAGTACTAGTTTCTAGTACGTGCTAGACACCGAGACCTTCTACTGAGGGAATACAACATGGACACAGATGCAGGAATAAAAGACAAGAAGTCAAGGAGGGAGAGAGAGGGCATAAGCAACTAGTGGCCCCAAAATTGAACCCTGAAGGAAAACTAAGGACTAAGAATCAGAAGAGAGGAGAAAGTGCATTCCAGGCAGGCAGCACAGCCTACACATAGGTATGGAGGTAGGAGATGGAATTCTTAGTTCAGGGAATTACAGGGAGGCAAAGTAAGCCTGAATAGAGACTCAAGATGGAAAGTAAGGAAATAAATCCCAAGGTATTGGTTGGAACCAAGCTTGAAGGGCTTTCTATGCCGAACAGAGGCATTTGTACTTGATCCTAGATACAATTCTTAAGCAGAAAAGTGGCATGGTCAGACCTGTTCTTTAAAAAGATGATTTTGGCAACTGCAGATAAATTAGATCAGAAAAGAGAGAAACTGGAATGAGCTGTCAAGTACAGTCAAGATGGCTACTTGCAGTTTTTACATCATAGCATTCAGTGACGGGAGAGTGTAAAAAGAGCAAAATATTTGCATCTGAGGTTTACTTCTAAAATGCCTAAAATATTCACTGACTGAAGAAGAGCCTCTGTAGGCACTTTGCTCCGTTCAGTTATTGCAACTCACCTATGGAGCGACGATAAGTGTCTCTTTTCTTCTTGTGCCCTGCATTTTCCTTGTATTGTTTTGTTCAGGTAGTTTCTATTCTAGGGGAATGCCTGACTGACTTGGTTCTCAGGCTTTTTTCAGGGCTGTCAACAGCAGTCTTCTTGGAAATGTTAGTTCCAGAAAGTCATTCTTGTGGCAGTTCTGTAACGTCCCCACCGATGCCATTTGGTGCTGATGAGCAGCTTGTGCCTTTTGGGATGCCTTTGGCTTGTGAGCTAAGTCACAGAGGCCAACAGCTCTAGAAAGAGCTGTGCAATGTGGGAGAGGCCGGAGTGACAACTGATTGCAAACTGACAGTGGACATTGAGGAGATCTCATCAGAGACAGCGCTGAAATTGAGAATGAGCTGATGCTGGCAGGTAAAGTTGAGGTCAACAAAGAGGAGAGAGATGACAATATAGGGAGGGAGGAAATAAGGTCAAATAAAAGAACTTTTGTTTGGAATCGATGGAAAGATGATAATTGACAACAGCAGAAAGAAGGTAGAGCTGCTCTACTCTTCTTTATTTCCTCTGCAAAGAAGAATGACCTTTACCCTGGAAATAATGGAGCAAAGATGACTAACAGACAGTTGATACGCAAGACAAGGAAGGAGGTAGCAAGGGAGCACCTGGCTGCTCTCACTGGCTTCAGATCACCCGTCTCAGGTGAATGCCAATCTTTGATACCAAAATAACTGTGATTATTCCATAAGATGTAATTGCTAAGCCATTGTCAGTGATACTTGAAACGCCATGGAAAACAGAGGAGTGACCCCCCCCCCAAAAAAAATGGAGGAGGCAGCTAGGTGGCACAATGGTTTGAGCACTGGAGTCAGGAGGAACTGAGTTCAAATCTGTCCTCAGATACTTACTAGCTGTGTGACTCTGGGCAAGTGATTTAACCCTGATTGCTTTCCCCCACAAAACAGTTGGGGGGTAGGCAGTGAGGTGTGGTACAATGGATAGAGCACTGGTCCTAGAGTCTGGAGGACTTGAGTTCAAATTCAGCCTCAGATAATTACTTGACATTTACTAGCTGTGTTACCCCTGGGCAAGTCACTTAACCCCTGATTGCCTCATTAGAAGAAACAAAAACTATAACTCAGCAAGTTTGATTTCCTGGGCACTTTTGAGAATAGGTTATTAAAGAGATAGTTGGCAAACATACAGCTGGGGAAGCAGTTATTACAAATAGCCAACATGGCTCCATTAAGAATAGGTCATGCCAGGCCAACATCATAATTTTCTGACAATATACTAAACTATTAGATTAGAGAGATACTATGGATGCAGTTTACCTAGATTTTACCAAAGGTTTTAAAAGAGTGTCGCATACTATCCTTGAGAAAAAGCTGTATTGGACAAAAATACAATCAGATTCAGATCTGGTTGGATAATTGCACTCAGAAGTGTGTTTCTTAATGGTTAAATGTCAGCGTGCAAGGCGTTTGCCAGTGGAGGAGCCAAAAATGTATGCTCAGCCCTATGCTGTTTAAAATTTTTATCAATGATTTGATTCAAGGTACAGATGTCATGCTCATCAGATTTGGAGATGGCACCAAGCTGAGAGGTAAATGACAAAACCAGGAACCAAGAGGATCTTGACAGTCATAGGGACAGGGAACCTGCAATCTCAAAGCTACACGTGGCCCTCTAGGTCCTCAAATGTGGCCCTGTGACAGAATCCAAACTTCACAGAACAAATTCCCTTAATAAAAGAATTTATACTATAAGATTTAAACTCAGTCAAAAGGCTGCACCTGAGGACCTAGAAAGCCATATGTGGCCTTGAGGCTGCAGGTTCCCCACCCCTAACTAAATGAAATTTAGTAAGGATTATGGTAAAATCTTGCACTTGGGCACATGCAAAAAAAGATCAATGATAGCAGTTATTCTGAAAAAGATCTGGAGAATTTAACAGACCATGTCAAGCTTAGTATGTATTAGCATTGTGATAATATAGCAGTGAAAAAAAGGTAATGCAATCATGGGCAGTATTAATACAGGCATAACTTTTAGGAATAGATCTCACTGTATTCTGCCCTTGTCAAACCTCATATGGAACATTGTGTTCATTTCTAGACATCATGATTTAAGAAAAACATTAGTAAACTGGAGAGCGGCCAGAGGGAGAGCAACCAGGATGATGAAGGACCTTGGGTCTGTATCTCATAAATGAAGCAGTTACCTTTAGCCTGAAGAAGAGAAAGCTTAGGGGAAATGTGTTAATTGTCTTCTGTATTTGAAGGTCTGTTCTGTGGAGAAGAGACTAAATTTGTTCTGTTTGGCCCCAGAACCAGGATCAAAGAAAGGTACAGAAAGTCAGCTCAATGCCAGGACAGACTTCCTGACAATTAGAACAATCCAGAAATAAGACGGGCCCCCTTGAGAAGTGATGCCCCCCAACACCCGTCCGTGGAAGTTCCCAAGCTGAGGCTAAGGACACTCGTCAGCTAGGTGGAGGTGGCTTTCGTATATGGATTAGACTAGAAGCTGCTGAGGGGTTTTCTAGATCTCAAATTCTATGAGGAAAAACACATGACTCTTCAGCAGGTAGTTTATTTATTATGGGCTCATGTCACTCCTAGTGCTGGATGCTGGGGATACAGGGACACTCAAGAGTCCCTGCTTGTATTATGGGCTTATATTATGTCTAGGGAACCAACATGTAGACATACAAGTAAATGCAAAATTTTTTATATCTACTTAGAGGTAGATACAAGGTAATTGGTGAGAATGAGAAGAGGCACTAGCAACTGGGGAGACCTGAGTTCAAATCCAGCCTCAGATACTAGCTGTGTGATCCTGGGCAAGTCACTTAATCCTGTTTGCCTCCATTTCCTTATCTGTGGAATGAGCTTTAGAAGGAAATGACAAACCACTCCAATATTTTTGCCAAGAATACCACAGACCACAAGCAGTCAGACATACTAAAACAATGAACAACCACACCCTTAAAATATGAAGGTAATGGTGAAATGAAGCTAACACCACATGCTTGTGTAGCACTTAGTACTTTTTGTAAGATCCAAGAGGCTCTTTAGAGGTCATCTAGTTCTACATTTTCACTTTATATGTGAGGAAACTGAGGCCCAGAGAGGTTAGGTAAATTACCCACGGTTCCACAGGTCTTAAGTGGCAGAGTTGGGACTGGAAGCTAGAAGCCAGATCCCAGCTACAGTTCTTTCCCACCATACATACACTGCCACCTCCTTTTCATTTATTCAGTAGACATTTCTCAAGTGTTCATTCTATGAAAAACCCTATGCCAGGTGCTGAAAGAAGTAAAAACATAAAAAGTTGACCAGTTCCATGCCCACTCAGAAATTCAAATCAAGGGGCAGCTAAATGGTCAAGTACAAAGGTCACACCTAGCACTGCAGAGGTAAAGTGAGGAGGGAGGACTTCAGGAGAAAGAAAGGAGCATTTTCCCAGTGAGATAGGAAACACATACACACATGCTCACATGTCCCAAGTATGGCTGCAGCCTTATACAAACCCTTTCTGGTATATGTGAAACTATCCTCATATAACACCACTAATGCAGATTGCAAGAAGGCAAGGAGGTAAGCGTAAAGAAGTCAGATAAGATTCTTAATGTAGTGAGACACATCTGGGATGGTTTGGGGTCCCCATCAACACGTGCAGTCATTCTTGTAAGCATTCTTATCTTTGGGGTAAGGCAACTAGGAGAATGAGGAGGAACTCTGTCCTCTTCCTGGCTTCCCTCTCCCATGTGTCTTGTCTACCTATGCCCCAGTTGGCACACCATCCCAGAGTCCAAACACATATGGCACCATCATACCAAAAATAAGCTAGAATTAGAACCCAGGCATTCAGACTCCAGTGTTCTTTCCATTATACTACACTGCTAGAGGGAAAATTGCTTAGAAAAATAGGGGAAAATGCTCTTTTCTACTTTTAAGTTTAAGATATTTAGGGGAGAAAAAAAGGCATATACATATGGACTATTGTATATAAACATATCTAGTTGAAGTAAATCTAGTATTCAGAATTTCAAATTTACAAAGTTGATAAAGGACCCAATTTATTTTACGTATAACATTCAAGACCCCTCCCATAGTGGAAAAGTTGGAGGCATGTCATAGCTCAGCATCTACTCAAAACCAGAGTTTATAAACTTCCCCTCCCTCTGTTGTTCAGTCACGTTTAACTCTTCATGACTCTGTGAACCAACTGTCCATGGGGTTTTCTGGGCAAAGGCACTAGAATGGTTTGCCATTTCCTTCTCCAGTTTTTTGCAGGCGGGGGTTAAATGACTTGTCCAAGATCACATAGCTAGTTCATGTCTGTAGTCAAATTTGAACTCTAGTCTCCAGGCCCAGCACTCTATCCACTGCACCACCTACCTGCCTCTTCCTCCCTCATGAGGCTAATCAAAGGACTTCTTGTGGTTCAGTCATTTCTGACTCTTTGTGACCCCATTTGGGGTTTTCTTGGCAAAGATACTAGAGTGGCTTGCCATTTCCTTCTCCAAATCAAAGGACACATTTGTTCAAAGAAAAGATAGTCATCAAACAGCACAGCAAAATAAGTGACCAGAAAGACCCCTCTCATGCCACCAGAGTACTCTCTTACACTACAAGTCAGAAAAGATACATGTACAGGAAATGCCTGCGTCAAGTATATGTGCCTAGCCAGAACAACTCTGTTCCTCAGATGGCATCCATGCTGACTTGCCCTTTTGCTTCCAGCACAGCTACTTGCTTCCCTCAAAAGTCACAGATATCATATGATCATAAGTGTAGAGTTGGAAGAGACCTCAGAAGTCATTAAGTCTGACCTCCTCATTTTATAGATCAAGAATATGAAGAGAGGTGAACTCATTTGTGCAAAATCACACAACTAATACAAGTCAATATTTGAACTTAGGACTTCTGACTCCAAAGGCAATGATCCTTCCATGATACCACCCTGCCTTTCAAATCGCAGGAAATTCAACCAGACTGTACTGCCTCTCAATACTGAAAGAATAAAAATGATGGAACTTTTTCCAAAAAGGCAACAAAACACAGACAGCAGCAGCTTCCAACCTACCTACATACCTATTTTTCATCTCTATAACACATTTATGAGCTTGACCTATGCATAGATTGGAAGTATCCTTGATGAAAATATAAAAAAGCATCAAGCCCTCTTGAACAATTTTCTATAGCAGACAACATCTTCACAGTCATATACTGAGACTGAGAGTTCTAAAGAATACAATATGTCTATTTTTAATGTCAATTTTAACAAAACATTTAATTATCAGACAGCAGGTGCTTATGAAGCACCTGTTACGTTCGGGGCCATGTTCTAAGCATTGGAAATACAAAAAAGGCAGGTAAAGGGGCAGCAAGCTTCTCACAGTGTAATGGAGAAGAAAATGTCATTTTAAAGACTCCTCAAATCAAGTGTCTGTCTGTATCTGCTTGTATAACCAAGCTGCAAGCTACTTGCCCCTGTTAAGCTGTAGCTTCAATTTCTAAGGATTTCCAGTCTTAGCTCATGGCCTCAGAAGGGTGTTTCAGCTGTTTTAAATTGCAGAACCCAGCCAACTACCTAGGGAAGCCATTGGACATTTAAGTCAATCCTTTGAACTATTATTTCTCTACTAATTCTCTAAACTCATTGGCATCATGGTCAAAAATTTGCTATCATACCACTTGGATGCTAGTCCGTGTCCCTGAAAGTTATTCCAGAAACCATCATACCCCTACTCACTAGGCTAAGCTGGAAGGGTTGTAAACATTAGCATTTCTATACTCTGTCCCTACCCAAACAATCAAATCACTGTATCCCCAGTGAACCTAAGCTAAAGCCTTGAATTTCAGACTCAAGAAATAATTCATATATATGTTGAAGTCAAGACCTATTCAACATAGTACATGTCCAAATTAAATTAAACCAATGGGTTTAAGTGTAGAGTCACAGTTCCCATATATAGGATACCCTAGCCTAGTAGTAGTAGAGCAGAGAAGAGGAAATGCAGCATCCAGGAAATTCTGGACTTAGTTAAGTACTGGAAAGCTCAGAAAGTATTGCAAAACATTCCCAGCAGACCTAGCATTTCCCAAAAACTACATAGCATTGAACTGGCTATCATCTTACCCTCTTGCTAACCCAAGGTCTCCAACTCATTTTATTAAGGAGATTTTTTTCCCCTTTGGGAATACATCTCTGATTATGAAATGAAAATCAATAAGGAAAATATGGTTCACTTTACAGAAATGTCATTTGGCAGCAAATTTGCTGTGGAATGTGTCTATTTCATCAAGCTGAGAGTGGGTGTGTATATTATAGTTTATATTTCAGATCACCTGTGCTGACCTCATGATTTCATGAAAAGAATCACTTTGAGAAAATGCCAAGGTTGGGAATAGAAAAACTGAAGACTTGAATTTTTTTCCTCTCCTTTAATACTTTGCTTAGGCCCTCTCTATTTTCCCACCACACTCCCTAGAGGGTATTTCACCTGTATGTTAACATTCTAACTGCGTTGACCTCTTGTTATGGTAACAGATGGTTCAAGTGCTTTTATTATCCAATTTGGGATTTAACAAACTGCCAACCAATAGTCTCCACCTCCTGGGTTTAATCATTTTTAAATGGAAAAAAAAGGCAAAGAGAGAGAAGTGATAAAGACAAAGGCTCAAATTGCCATCAGACCTTTCCCCAATGAAGCTCAGATGAGATTCTTTTCTTGAATTGTTCAGATGCTGCCTCCATTTGGTGCAGTTTTGAATTTTAATTGCCTCTCTAATGTGTTTGCCACTTTTAACTTCATGAACTTAGTTTGATTTTTCCCCACAGAGAGTATGCCGGGGCAGTCTGGTGTAGGAGGAAACCAACCCCAGAGTGGTTTTGACCTCTAACATCCCTGACAGCTCTATGATCTAAGATCCAACCCAGCTGGATTGTTATAATCAGTTATAAGCTGTGTGATCCTGGGCAAGTCACTTACCTTACCTAAACCTCATTTTTATCACATGCTGTCATCTTCACAGTTTGTTGTGAGGAAAATACTTCATAAACTGTAAAGGCTGGTGAACATATGAATCATTGCTCTTGTAAAACAAAATATTCTTTTGTTCATTGGACTCTGGTGGTGGAAGGAACTTCATCTTTCTGAAGATATATCTTAATGGTATTTTGGCCACATTTCCTCTCCTCCCCCAAACTTCTAAGTCCCATCCACCTAACATCCCTATTCCAGCTCCTGAGCTGCACAGGTATGTAGAGTCAGAACATTCAAAATGAACCTGAGGAAGTTGTGTCTGAACTGGTAACAATGAAGAAAGCAGAGCCAGGAGAACAGTGTGAATCACACAATAGCAGTATCAATGGAAATCCCACTAGATGGCTGTCAAACTCAGAATAATTGCATTGACCAATCTTGTGATCCTGATTCCTCTTTTTAGGAGAGAGATGGTAGACTTTGGCTATAGAATGTTGGGTATGCTGCTTCACTAACCTGTTTGTTGGTTGGTTTTGCTGACAAAACTGCTTTTTATTTGTTAGAAGGAAAGATTTCTGGGGATGTGGGGGAGTAGGTCAGGAAATGACCTCAATGTGAAAAAGTTTTATTTTATTTTTTAGTATATCTGAAGTTGAGCAGCTACTGGGATACAGATCCTCTGCCGGTATCGGTTGGAGGATGTGGATCTAAGTAACCCACCTTTTAGACCCAGTTAAATATGTTCTCATCTGCAGTTTCTATGGGAGGGGGAAAGGGGGCGGCATGGGGGAGAAATCACGTTAGCATCGCTTCAGCAGTACCTAGCCAAGACAGTGTCTTTCGGAGAATAGAACTGCTGTCACTGCTGCTTGGCTTCTGTCCTCAACACCGAGAGCTCAACACTGTCACTGCCCTGGCTTGTCAGTGCCTCACAGAATTTCCACAGGGTTAAGTCCTCCCAGATGAGAAAACAAACACATGAAAGAAAAGAAAACCATGACCCTGGGAAGCTCTTGTTGTGGTTTTCTTTTTCTGGGAAAAACATAGCCAACTAATTACCATAGAATAGTTTTGAGGCTACTGCCTTTGAGTTTGGTGTTAATGTTGGAATTGAGCAGGCCAACAGTGCAAAACGCAGCGTTCCTTCTTGCTGATTCTTGCTGAATTTGGCCACTGTTTGGCTTTTGTGAGCAGATTTGTGGGGTTTCACCTTGTTTATTTCCTAAGAATAATTCCTGATAGGTTCTACAAATCCCCTCCTCCTCTTTCTTGTCCTCTTCCTTCTCGTCCTCCTCCTCTTCCTCTTCGTCTTCCTCCTCCTTGAGCAAGAATTGTTTTGGGGAGGGTCAAGGCAGCAGTAACTGTGTGCTAAGTACAAATTCTCAGTGTGTCCTATTAAAATGTAAAACAATCCATTGAGTCATCCTCTCCTTAGTTTGACTCAGATGCTTTATGGCGCACTTTGCATGTCATTTATTTCTCGTGATTTCCTCATGGAAAAGGGTATCTGATGGAATCCAGGCAAACTGGAGATTGTTCTAAGTAAAACCAAACATATATCTTCAGTATTAACCCTTAGCTTTCAGTTTCCCAGTTCTTAAATTCCTTTTTGGGGGGAATCTTAGGCTTCCTTTAAAAAGAAGGGTAAATAGATAATTTAGGTGTCACAGTGGATAGAGTTCCAGACCTGGAGTTGGGGAAGACTCATCTTCATCAGTTCAAATCTATCCTCAGATATTTACTAGCTGTGTGACTCTGGGTAACTCAGTTGCCTCAGTTTCCTTCTCTGTAAAATGAGCTAAACCAAGAAAATAGCAAACCACCCTGGTATCTCTGTCAAGAAAATCCCAAATGGGGTCAGGAAGAGTTGAACACATCTGAAAAAATGACTCCACAACAACAACAAATGGGAAATACCATGGCTTACTTCACAACTAGTGAATGTGGTTTCTATTCCCAGAAACTTTGAAGTATTTCTTTAGCCACAAAAAAAGGGGAGCGGGGTATTGCATTGGGATCCTTGCAAACTTGGTACAGGATTGAGGAAAGTGGGGGAGGGGGAAAGGATGTAAATTCTTCCTCCCTTAGGGTTCTTTTAACTATTCAAGTAGGTAGTAAAAAAAAAAAATGTTAAAGGAAAATAGAAAACATTATATAAAGCATGAGCAGTGAATGCAAAGAAAGACAATGAGTGAAAAGAAATAATTCCAAAGACAAACTGGAGGCGATTGAAAAGCAAAATTACTGAATGAATTAAATGACCCAGCTCTGTCTGCCTCAGGGCAGAGCGCTTTGATTGCATGGTTAGCTGAGGGGTTTCTAATAAGATACCAAGAGCAAGTGAATGAATGTAGAAATTCATAGTAACAGAACTCTCCATTTCCAAATCTGATTACTGAATCTTGGCTATGTATGTGTTGTATATGGGAATTTGGTCAGATCCCTTCATTTCCATAGATTTTCCCCCCTTCACAACTAGTTGGATTGACAGCTCTAAATCCTATGAACTTACTAAGTGGATAAAGCACTGTGCGTGGAGTCATGAAGATCTGAGTTCAAATCCTTCCTCACACATTTACTAGCTGCATACAAGTTACTGGGCAAGTTACTTAATGCCTGTTTACCTAATTTCCTTCACTGTAAAATGAGGATATTAATAGCACTCACCTCCCAGAGTTGTTACGAGGATTGAATAAAATAATGTTTACAAATCACTTAGCTTAGTTCTTGGCACATAGAAGGCACTTAATAAGTGTTTCCTTACTTCCTTCCAGATCCAAACCAAGTCTTAAATTTTGAGGGAATAATGAACCACTGTGCTTTTCCACATTCATCATTTCCTTCACCCATAAATTTCAAAAAATATTGTTCTTTAAGGCAGTTAATTAGCACAGTGGAAAGAGCCCTGGGGCTGAAGTCAGTAAGACCTGAGTTCAAATTTGACCTCAAACACTTACAGGCTGTGTTACCCTGGGCAAGTCACTTAACCTCTGTAGTCTTAGTTTCTTCCACTGTAAAATGGGGGTATTAACAACACTTACCTCCCAAGACTGCCATGAGGATCAAATGAGATATATTTATAAAGTGCTTAGCACAGTACTTGGTACAAAATAGGTACTTTATAAATGTTTAATTATAAATAAACTTTCACTGGTTCCTTTTTTCAAATTAAATTTTATTTTATTTTCATTTCCAAATTTTCCCCCCTTCTCATTTCTTCCCCCACCCAAAGACAAGGACCCATTCCAAATATGAAATCATAAAAAACAAATTTCCTAGTACCCATGTTCCTGCCCTCTCCCCCTAAAAAAGGCAAAATTAAAAGAGAAAGAAAATATGCTTCTCTCTGCACTCAGAGTCCATCAGTTCTCTCTCTAAAAGTAGATGGCATGTTTAATCATGAGTCCTTTGGAATTGCAGTGGGTCATTGTGTTAATCTTTTGTAGCTGATTCCCTTTACCACATTGCTGTCACTGTGTATGTTGTTCATTTTGCATCAGTTCGTAAAAGTCTTCCTGGATTTCTCTGAAACCATCTCCATCATTTCTTACAGCACAGTAATATTCCATCACTTCTATGTATCATAACTTGTCTAGCCATTCCCCAAGTGATGGACATCCCCTTAGTTTTCAGTCCTTTTCCCTCCACACAAAGAGCTTCTTTGAAGATTTTTCCATATGGGGTGCTTTCCCCTTTCTTTGATGTCTTTGAGAGAATGGAAGTATTGTTAGGTATACACAGTTTAGTGGCTTTGGGGGTATATTTCACTTGTTCTTTTTTGAGTACTGCTTGTTATTGTCATATTGGAAATTCCTGGCCATAGATAGGCCAGGATTTCCTTGACTTTTTGAACTGCAGTCTGAGAGTAGAGGAAAGGACAGAGGCCATCTACTTGTTCCTTCTGTTCCCTTAATCATCTACCTTAGAGCTACAAGTCTCCCAAATCTTTACCTTGTCTAATCTCAAATAGTGTTTTTATATATCTATATATGTGCATGTATGCGCATATGTGTGTATATGTATGCATGTGTGTATACACGCACATAAACACACACTGTAAACACATGAATTCTCTTCCAGGAGCACTGGAAATGTCTACCTTTTCTTTCAGTATGTTTACTAAGTTGTTTGGACAGAGGTAATAATAATATGTAATTCATTAATTCAATATTGGCTGAAGGCACCTAGAACCTCCTTTACTGAGAAGTCTTCTTGGACTTAGTCAACACAAGTAATTCACTATAGTTTTTGATGTGCATTGTGTCCACATGATGGGGGAAAAGCATCCCAAATAACTGGGTCTGCTCAGTCCTTCGGCCAGGTAACTCAGAGGATGGTGAAAGAGTTAGGTGGTTTGTTTGTTTTGTTGTTGGTTTTATTTTGGGGTTTTTTCCCATTATGTGAGGGACCCCCTCCCACCCAAAGCTATTCGATTGAAATTTTCACTTTTCAACCAAGTTATTTCATGATGTTCAGACACAAACCTTCCTAAGGTCTGCTAACAGAGAAACAAAGGGCCTAATATTGACCAAAGGTGTTCCTAAAAATTGCTGGTTTGGCATCTGACAAGATATAAAAGAGATTCCTAACGCTACTGCTTCAAGGATCTTAAATCTTAAGAGCTTGTTGCTTTCTTAAAAGGGTTTGGGTTTTTTTTTTTTTTTTTAGTGTTTTGAAAAGTTACTGGTTACCTTAGAAATTGTGGTTAACTCACCTGTATTCACCTGTTCCTCAGCTTTCTTCTCACCCACTGGAAAATAAAACCAGGACCTTCCATGTAATCGGGCCTGGCAGAAGGGTACCTAGGAGAAGCTGGGTTGAGAGATGAAAGTCCTTGGTGCAACCAGAACCTGGTTTTGGCAGCCTAGTCATTTACCCTCTCTGAGCTTTGTTTTCCTCATCTATAAGATGGCAGTAAAATATTTGTAAGCTTACAAACAACCCACAGGGTTATTACAAAATAAATGTCGTATAAATCTTAAAGCATTATACTGTAAGAAGTTATCATGGTTCCCCACTGCCCTTAAGCTACTTACATTCAGTTTACAAGCAAAATGCATGTAGTTATCCGCAGACATATCCTTTTCCAGAATCGACCATTGATCCAGCTTTGTTCATGTGATGTTCTCTTTCTAGAGTTTCATCAAAATGTAAAAGACTCTAGTGGACTGATAATATAATATTACTATTCATTTTTTCTTGTGCTTTGATCCAACTGGAAGAATATAAGAGGTTTTATGATTTAAAGTGGCCAAAGGAAGGAGAGCTGGAAAGTTCCTTAAAAATCATCTCATCCTACCCATTTTTATAGATGGGAACCTCTTCTTAAAATTTAAATATAGAAACATGTGGATGTCTTTGTGTATGTATGTAGATGTGTGTATACACATACATATCACTATGTAGTATCATAATTTATATGACTTTTATCATATATTTTAAGAGAAATACCATGCCTGAGCAGCTGTGATGCCCCTAGCCCTTTCTGAACATTTTCTGCTATGCATTATATCCATTGTCCCAGACTGTGTTGTCTATTAGTAAGCTAGACTTTCTCCTTCAATGGTTAGTATATGTAGATCCTGATTAGTGCAAATAATGAAATCCATAAAATGGCTGCATTACTTGAATTTGTACCACATACTTCTATTAGGCTAGAATTACCATATTTTACATAATCACAACTTTGAATAGTATTGATGGGAATGCATGGGACTACTTCAGGAAGATTCATTATTTATACTCATCAGGATCTATCTATAAAGTGAAATCGTCCATCCACGTACCAGAACCATTCAGAACTATTGAGGAACTAATGTTAAAATTGCTTCTGGGCATCATCCTTAAGTGTCTGCCCTCAGGACCCCATAAGTACACACACAATTTCATGTTATATTCTTATTGTGGCCACTGAAGGTTTTGAAACCATTGATTGACGGGCACCACAGTCCTAGAAGTTATAGGCTTTGCCAGATTGCTGAAGGTATCCAAAAAAGGTTAAGAACTCCTGCTTTAAGGTACTGAAATTGACTTAGTTTATATTGATATTCAGTGTTAGGTTCATAAAAACATTTTTTAAAAGATAATAAAATTGGATCACTCCATTTTTATAAAGAAGGGATGGATGGATGGATGAGGTGCCTACTATGTGTCAGTCAGCTAGGTGGCTCAGTGGATAGAGCTCTGGGCTCGGAGTCAGGAAGACCCGAGTTCAAATCCAGCCTCAGACACTTATTAGGTGTGTAACTAGGCAAGTCACTTAACTTCTGTTTGCCTTAATTCACTAGAGAAAGAAATGGCAAAACATTCCAGTATCTTTGCCAAGAAAACCCCAAGGACAGTATGATCCATGGGGTCACAAAGAGTCAGACATGACTGAAGAATGACAATATGTGTCAGGCATTTGGTAACTGCTTTATAAATATTATTTCATTTAATCCTCCTCCTCCAAGAGATGAATACTACTAATATCCCCATTTTACAGTTGAGGAAACTGAGACAGATGAGGGTTAAGTGACTTGACCAGGTCACGTGGCTAATAAGTGTATGAGGAAGGATTTGAACTCAGGTTTGCCTGACTCCAGGTCCAGCTCTCTATAAAGTGAACCACCTAGCAGCCTTTAACTTATGTTTCAATGTTAATAACCAAGTTCCATATGTTTATATTTTTTCCTCATTCAAAAGATAACTGAATATTTTGAAATGATTCTTATATTCTGAAATTTCTATAAACTTGACAACTCTTTTCTAAAATTCTTATCATCAGTGCAAAGTCAATGTTTGAGTCAAAGAAGTATTTACTTACACATACAGTTAAAAGGAAAAATGTGGTTGGAGTTTCAAGTGAAATATTTTATATTTTGCTTTTGTTCATTACCTATGAGGGATGTTATTATTCATTTCATTTCATCTGGAACATTCTAGACACAACGGTTTGTCCGAAAGAGTTAACCTTCTAAAGTCATTCATGAATCAGAGTGCTTTTGGATTTTCCACTGAAGATTTTCTACAGGCCTTCAGTTTCACACTTTGCCTCTAGAATACCACTAGACATTTTAATTTCTGAGTCATTCAGTATCCATCTATAAACAGACTAAGGAGTTAAAAAACAACGTGCATGGGGCTGTATTGTTTTCACTTGGGTTCTTTGAAGAGGTTGAGAGGTCATTATCTTTCTAATGAAATAACAGCAATGATACCTTTAAGATCCTTGTCATCTGTGTAGAGCCATAACTAGGTTGGAGCAACTGGACCTTTTTTCCTACAACACAATCTAGATGTTTCTGACCGGATTTGCCAAGAAACAACCAAATTCTGCACCCACTAGATTAGCAAGAATAATTACTTTTAAAAACAAGCTGCCCAAACGGCACTTGCTTCAATTCAGCCACACCCCAATGGAGCTCTACCCCAGCTCAGCCCAGCTTGGCTAGCCTTGTTCCACCCCACCTCCACCTTTAGTGTTCCTAGAGTCTCTGCTCAGAGGATGTCTTTGGATCTCTACTTCTCTACAGAAGAACTTATCACTGAAAGTGGATCTAAAGCCATGTATTGTACAGCTAGCCTCAGGTAGAATATTTCCAACACACACACACACACACACACACACGTATTGTACAGCTAGCCTCAGGTAGAATATTTCCAACACAGACACACACACACAGACACACACACGCACATGCACACACACACACATGTATTGTACAGCTAGCCTCAGGTAGAATATTTCCAACACAGACACACACACACACACACACCCCTCTCATTCTCTCTGAGCAGAAGAGGGAGAACCAGCTAAAACCACACACACGCACGCACACACACACACACATACACACACGCGCACACCTCTCATTCTCTCTGAGCAGAAGAGGGAGAACCAGCTAAAACCAGAAGGAAAACCTTGGAAAGGCCTCTGCGCAGTCTGATTCTCACTCTGTATATATATAACACATTTTTGAATGCTTAGAGTCATTTTCAGATTTGTCTGGATTCTGTTACTCACTAGCTAGAAATGCCTTTGCTCATTCTTTGGACATCTTCTATTCCACTTTGAAATTATAGATAGGAGTTACTATGACACTTAATATTGGTTGACACGTGTATATGTGCATACGTGTGTGACTGAGTGTGTGTGTGTGTGTGTGTGTGTGTGTGTGTGTTGGTAGAAAGAGACAGGAAGCAAAGTTAGGTACTAAAGCCTTTTTTAATCTTAGTATGAAGTGGTAAGAGCAGTAGAATTCAGTTTTATCCAGTGGTCCAACTGAAACGTCAACGAATTGAAAAGGATTCCTGCATAATCAGAACTATACAGGTAACAAGATAGCTGTAGAAAGACAAGAATTTACAGACTTTTGCAGGAGATTAAGAAACTAAAGATGCTGCACTCAAATAAAAGATGATCAGGAAATAGATGGGATAGGAGAGAGAGTAAGTCTGTAGATAATATAAAGGCTTGCAAGCTGACAGAAGGAGACTAAAAAAGAAATTGTGGAGTAATAGGATAAAATTAAGAAAATCCCCAAACAAGGAAATCTCTAGGAAAAGCTTCCTGATAGATGTTGATTTTAGACCAGAAGAAGATGTCTTCTGAAATAACATGAAAACTCCCTGAAAATACATGGACTCCCCCAAAGCCTTTGGACAATTTTAGCTTAAAATAGCATAAAGACTTTTGGGGATATGCTTTATGTGGATGTATATACATGTGTATGTGTGTGCATATGCGTATACAAGCATACATACACACATAATAATACTTATGTATGTATATATCAGAGGATACTACCCTCTGCCTATAAGAAGTGCCTTGGATGACCTGTTGAACCCATTCTGTATCTCAGATTAATTCCCTAAAATTTTATTTCCTCCATAGCAAGCATTTCTCATCATAGTAACAGATACTGATGTCTGTTGCTCAATAGACAGTGAAGGAAAGGAGAGGTCTAGGGATACTCATTCATTCAGTATATCTTTATTGAGCTCATATTACGTTACATACACAGTGAATACCTGGGGATTGACTGATTGAGAGAATTGAATTTAATGGTAGAAAAAGTAGTAATTTTAAGGCTGAGAGTAAAGTGGACAGTTGAGAAATAACCCTATACACGTGAGTGCTTATAAGATAGAAAAATAAAGAGGAAGTGAAAGTGGAGCACATATATCTTCTAAGTAATGAATAGTTTAGCACTAGTTTCCTCAGCACAAAGAGATGCCATCTAAGCTAAATCTCACACCCTGGCTTGTAGCCATTGCACCTAAATTATACCAACCAAGATGTTCTTCTGATTTTAGAGAAAATGCATCCCAGAAAGGAAAGGGCACATCTGCCTTCCTGTTTTCTCCTGGACTGCTAGGAGAACCATTCTTTTGCATAAATAGGGTTTGGAGATTATGGGGTTTGGGAGTGGGGCTTGCAGGGGTGTACTGGACTGTGATCTCATTGGTATAGGGAATAACTGATGAGCAGACGTCTTCTACCAATGCAGATCAGTGCCTGCTTTGCTTTTTAGTTTTACAAAGTTTGTCTGGGGTACTGAGTGATTAGCCCAGGGTGTGTATGTGTTTAAAGTGGATGTGAATCCAGTTCAACTGACTTCAAGGCTGACTTTCTTTCCACTATATCATGCTACCTCTCAAGCTTATGAGTTTATATTCCAAAAACCTGTTTAAAGCAGAGCCAAATCCACACAAGTGGAATAGTAATGGAATGAGGACCATCAGAGCAAGTGTTTGTGAAATGTTTGGATTTAAAGGCATTGGATCTAAATAAAAATGTTATTATTATGGGTGTGTCTTAGATCTAAGCAATAGATCGTTTTTGCTGAAAACATCTTATGTAATTTGTATTATACTTTTTTCCCAAGGAAACTTATTGTTGAAAAAGACACTACAACAAATCCTTTTGTAAAGCAAAGATGTGTCATCACCACCTAATCTATCTTTTGGGGGAGGCTGTCTTGATTTTATCATTGGGTTTCCTTAGAATGGATGTACATCCGTTCTTTTGTTAGGATGGTGGGGATTTTTAGTAAATCAGTGACAGATGGATGACTACCTGTGAATGAGCATAGATTAAGGTATCCAGTTGTACTTCTTATTTCAAAGAGCTACAAGTTTATCAATGCAGTGCAATATTCTTTCTGACATAAATCACAATCCCTCCATACTTCTTTAGATGATTTCACGAGCTTCTGTGGCCCAAAAATAAATAATCCTCTGGACGACCAACCTCCCTGTGAGAAGCCTCTCCAAATACGTATTGCTAGGGGGAGGTCCTCAGTTGACAGTCTGTTGGCAAACCTACTTATTGGCAACTTGGTAGGATCTGCCAGACTTTTAGAGAATGCCAGGTCACCTCTGTGGCACAGCAAGGCATCAGAGGAGGACTTCAGCAGAAAATGCAACTGGACTATGTGATGAAATGGTAAAAGGTAGCCATCAGTATCTAATTGTCAGTCATTTAGACGGGGCTTGTTAATATTTTTTTCTATCATGGACCTCTTGGACAGTCTAGTGAAGTCTATGGACCCTTTCTCAGAATAATGCTTTTAAAAGAACAAAACAAAATACATAAAATTGCAAAGGAAACCTTTTATATTTAATTATAGTTTTCAGAATATTTTTAAATACTGGTTCCCAAGTTAAGAAGTCCTGAATTAGCAGGATCCCTTTTTAGCCCTTGCCGATATTAGGCACCATTGCTACATAGTTACAAAAACCAAATCCCTCGTGTCTAAGCCAAATTCTGAAATCATACTGGTAATATATGTTTTCCAGTGAGCATTCATCCACCCAATAGACATGTAGTCATTCAGCATGTACTGCAGTTATTTTGCAGCTCTTCAACTCAGCAAACACTTATTTAGCCAACGTTGTACTAGGCACTGGAGACAAAGGGATGAAAGCAAGGTTGTTTCTGCCCTTGAGCTTATATTCTACATTTTTGTTAGCAGAAGTCTTAATTAGTTCTTTGTTTTGGACTAGTTATGTATATGGTGTGACTTTTTATTAATCTTTGAAAAAATCCAGCTTCAAAACATTGAAAAATTGATACTTTCTTAAAATCTTGTATCTTCTGTTTTAATAAAAAAAAAAATCCTAGCTGTATTTGCTACTGTGGGTGGACAAGGAACCTAATAAAGGAGAAGGATAAAGGTCTGTGATAGAAAATGTCTTTCCAGATATTTTCCTGAGCTTATTGTTGTAGCAGAGAATTAATGTGCTGATCAGCAGTTTTACCATTTGCTGCCTAGTTCATGCAGGACACAGAAACCATGATGTCATCTTTCTTTGCCTTTCATTTTCTCTCCCACTGGTGTGTGTGTGTATGTGTGTGTGTGCATATGTGTGTGTGTGTTTCTCAAACTCTATTAACTACAGTAACTCTCATTTCTATTTTAGGGTGTGAACGGAATGTCTGTGGATGAGAAGACTGAATCCCCCATGTATGTGTATGAGTCAACAGTCCATTGTACCAATATCCTCCTGTGCCTCAATGACCAGCGGAAGAAGGATATTCTTTGTGATGTGACTTTGATTGTGGAAAGGAAAGAGTTCCGAGCCCACCGGGCTGTGTTGGCAGCATGCAGTGAATACTTCTGGCAAGCTCTGGTAGGGCAGACGAAACATGACTTGGTTGTCAGCCTGCCTGAGGAGGTACAGTATTTTTATTTGTTACAGTTGATGATGGTGGCCAGTCGATTGATAATGTTGATTTGCGTGCATGCTTTAATTTGTGTGCATGCTTACTTGTCTACCAAATGACACACTGTATCCATCTCACAAATCTAAGCCCCGTGCACAGGAGTGGGGCACGTAAGTCTTTGAACTGTGTGGTGAACAAAACACCTTATTTTAAAGCAACATGACCTTCTATGTGACTTATAGCTCCTTGTGTTCACTTAGCCTTCTGCTTATGAGTATGCCAGTCCAAGGATGGTACAGCTCTTGTTGTGGGATTTGAGTCAATGACTGTTGGTATGATTTTTCAGTTTCATTGGACTTAAGGATTGTTGGATTTCCCTTGAGAGTGAAGTAACGAAAGTGTTCACAGGACCTTCCTTTGGGGGGCTGGGGGAGGAAAGGGAGTAATAAAAACAACCAACCTTTTGACAGTTGCTATAACTAAAACTCTCAAATGAGTAAACTTGCCTTGTTTTTCATTATTGAAAGTATCTTATAAGAACTTACTTCATTCATTTCTGTGGCTGCACCATGCTAATAGGACACTTAGGTGGCCTTGCAGGCTTTGGATCTAGAGATTTAATTCAGTGGTTCTGATTGAGCTTTAGAACCTCCCCTGAGAAACCACCCTATGGAAGGCCATGAAGTCTGTCGATCCTTTAAACTATGTTTCCCCTAATTGCCTATCTTGTATACAGTACTTGAATCCTTCCCTGTCCATCATCCTGATTTCTCTTTCCTAATGTGGATCATTTTTAGGCTTTTTATTCAGATTGAAAAGAGCTCATGGGAACATAGAAGGAAGATATAACATGGTAATGCCAAACATTGCATCTAATGGCTTCTCATTGGCTTTCTCACACCTCCAAAGGAATACCTTCACCTGTAGTATAATTTGAATTTTTCTTTCAAATCTTGTCAGGACCATAATTTAAACAAATCCTTCTACATGCCCAAAACAAATGATTTTACTACTGACTAACAGTATAGTGGCAAAGAGTTTAAGAGTAGCAAATTCATGAACATCCAAGATTGTTATATTAATAAGTTTTTAGGTCAGCTCTTTGGGGTACTTGATTATCAATGCTTAGGCATTTCTATCTGCTAGATAAACTAGTACCCATTTGGCACATAGGTCAGCTCATTCAGTTGAAAAAATTATGATTTTTGAGGGGATATACTGCAGGTAATTGTTGAGGAATAGGAATAAGACTTAGGAGCCTTTATTTTTCTGTTCTGGACTGGCAGAAAATATTCTGCATTAAATCAAATCTACTGCAATTTCTCCCACTGAAATGTTTCATTTTGAACAACTCTAAACATCATCTCAGCTTTATAATTATGTGAGATTTTACTGTAAACCTTTGACTTAGAAAGGTCTAACAGTGAGGTATGGTAGAAATTGAAGAGTCTAGTTAAGTAAATATTGCTAAATATACTACATGTATGTTGCCAATTTTCAAAAAATTGGAATACAGTGAAATATATTTAGCAGGAAAGTTATTCTAAGTACTTTAAGTCTTATAATGTTTCTAGGTCATTAGTGATCATATGGTGATCTTGATGAGAAAGGGTGTAGTATACCCAAGTCTCTTTTTTGATCAAATCCCTGATAACAGGATGGAACACTAGACCTGGAGTCAGGGAGGCTTGAGTTCAAATCCAGTTTCAGACACTTACTAGCTGTGCGACCCCAGGCAAATCTTTAAACCTCTGTCTGCTTCAGTATCCCAGCATGAGAACAATGATGGCATCTGACTCCCAGGGTTGTGAGGAGAAAATGAGGCAGTATGAGTAGCATGCTTTGCAAATCTTAAAGCATTATGTAAATGCTAGCTATTATTCCTATTATAATTTGCTTGTCAACTATCCACAAAAAGTCCTGCTATTTTAATTTTCTGGCTATTTATATTCCAGTTAAAAAGTCAACAGGAGCATGTTGATTTTTTTCTCTTTGACATGTGTAAAGGGATCACTGGGCCCCATATGATCTCTACCTTCTACATCATTTATAGCATTCCAACTAGTGCATAGGTGAAGCTTTCTGCTCAGAACTTTATAATTACTTAATCTTACTGAGGGATAAAGATAAATTAAATATGCTCATACTCCCCAACTTTGAATATCAGATCAGCTTAGGGCAGTTCTCAGAGGTGGACTTTTCATTGTTTCTACTGACACTTGAGTAGCCACAACATGCAGGTTCAAATCCTACTGACATCTGTGATGTTTTTGTCTTGCGTGCTTCCATCGATAACTTCACCATTTTTTAAAGTGGTAAATAAAGTATAACTAACATAGCCGCAAACACATATATCTCACTACTGCTTCCCAAGACTTTCTGACATTTAGTAAGGAAATAATCTTATGAAAGAAAAAAAATACATACCTGATTAAAACTTTATGTACCTGGTCAGATCACCCAGTTCTCAATAACCCCTGGCACTGCCCCATGATTGTTTACTTCTCCACGTATCCTTTGACTGACTGAAAATTTGCAGGATTTCAGGCTGGTCCCAAAGTGGGATCTTACATATCCCATTCCAACCTTGGACTCCCAGTCTTTTGGTTTAGCCTCCTTTGTTCTTGCTTTTATGATATCCTACCCAGAAAATCTGCTTGTTGGGAGAATCAGTTTACTTCCCTGAAAACCATAGGTATGTGCAACAAGAAAGCCTCTGTCCACTCAAAATCTACCTATTTCTAAAACAACATCAAAAAGCTAGCAAGAGATACCCACTACCCCCAAAATCTGTTGAGGCCAGAACTCTTGGGATCTTCCCTGGCATAAGGCAATAGAATCCTTGGTAAGCCGAGTCGCAATAAATAGCAATCCAAGATTGCTCAAAAGAAAGGTAAAGAGGTTTAAATGGCAAACATTTACATGGATTATTAGAAGTTTCTAGCTCAATACAAACACAGAACTTTAAAAAATGATTCCTGTATGTTAGCTAGCATTTATATGGCACTTTGAGATTTACAGAGCACTTTACATATATTATCTATTATATCTTGCTCTTATGCCTTCTGCTGCTGTATACTCCTTCACTCACGTCTCACAGGATGAGGCGGATTTATTCCTTACAGAGGCTAACAAATGATCCCGTTCTATCTCATCTTCTTCAACATATTGCCCCTTCTATCTTCCCCACTGCAACACGCATACAAACTCTCTGTCTAGTGGCTCATTCCCTACTGCCTTCAATATGCCAATGTCTCTCTCATCGACAAAAAAAAGAAAAAAAGAAAAACCTTACTTGATTTCTTCCATCCCCTAATTATTGCCCTTGGTGGTTAAACTCCTTGAAAAGGCTGCCTGTGATAGGTACCTTTACTTTCTCCTATCGCTGTCTTCTTAACTCCCTACAATCTATCTTCCAACCTTCTTTTCACCAAAACTGCTCCATCCACAGTTACCAGTCATCTTTTAGTTGCCAAATCCTTTTCTCATTCCTCATTTTCCTTGACCTCTCTGTAGCCTTTGACACTGTTGATCACTCTCCTCCTTGATACTCTTTTCTCTCTGAGTTTTTACTTTTTCCTTGTTCTCCTATTTGTCTGTCCACTTGTTCTCAGTCTCCTTTTCTGGATGCTCCTCCAGATCATACCCTCTAACCATGAGTGTCCCATGCAGTTCTGTCCAGAGTCCTCTTCTCCCTCTTATCTTCTCTGTCCCATGAATTTCATTACCATCACTCTGCTGATGCTTCTCAAATCTATCTGTCCTGCCCCAGCCTCTATCTTGACTTCCAGTCTCTCCTCACCAACTGCCTTTCAGACATCTCAAACTGGATATCCAATAGATATCTTAAACTCAACATGTCTAAATCTGGGCTTATTATCTTTTGCCCTAAACTCTTCCTACCTTCTACCTTCCCTATTATTATAGAGAAACACTATCTTCCCAGGCCCTCAGGCTTGCAATCTAGATGTCATCCTTGCCTTTTCACTATCTCTCAGTCCCCCATATCTAGTCTCTAACCCAAGCCAATCTATTTCCCTTTCTCTCCCTGTTTCTTATACAATACACCCCACACCCCATTCTCTCATCTGATGCTGCCACCAGTCTGTGACAGGCCCTCATCACCTCGCACCTGACTGTTGTAAGAGCCTGCTGATGAGTCTGCCTACCTCATGCCTTTCCTCACTCCCACTTGATTTTCATACCCCTTTATCTTAATCAGGTAAACTGTTAGAAAACAAAACCCCAAGAAAACCATACTAAATATCCTTTTTCTGGTTACTAGTTTCAAAGAAAAGCATGTAAGAGAATTGTTCAAGACAGATCCTACAAGAAAAGTATATTTTTTTCAAAAGGGACTCAGTGGACAAACCATCCAATAAATATCTCCCTCTGATATACCTCTCTGTGTATATCATCCTCCTTGTAGAAATTAGTCCTTGGCTGCACTTTACAATTTTAAATAGAGCAACAACTTAGCCATGGCCGTGGGTCAATGGAACATCTTCTTCTGGATGTCAACCATAGGAGGAAAAGTATAATCATAAACCAGTGTTTCTCATTTTCTAAGTCACAGAGAGCAGCAGCTTAATGGAGTTCCTTAGAGAGATGTGACATAGAACCCTCCACATGCAAATCTCCTTCAAAAATAAGGAGGATATTTGGCCTCCTCATAAAGAAACTATTCTGTATTTACAACGTTTTTAAAAGTTGTAGGCCAACAGTAAGCAGGCTGTGCCATGGTACCAATGAAGAATTATGCAAGAAAAGCAACATAAAGGACACCATTACATTTTTTATGAATGTAAAAAAAAAAAAGATAGGCTAGTCATGTGTCAAGAGTGATGAGTAGACATTTCGCTTGTTCCACTGGTGTCTAAAGGAAGGCCCCATATATGTTGGGTGAACTTCCTGTGAAGGATCAGTCACTTAACATGTATTTGAGTGATCACTGTATACCAGCCACTGCACTAAGAAGCAATATACCAGTCACTGCCTTCAAAGAACTTACATTCTAATGGGGCAAATAACATGTATAAAGAGTAGCATGCAAAATAAATATAGAATAAATGAAAGGTTAGCTTAGGGGGGATAACATTGTAATTGGGGAGACCAGGAAAGAACTCTTAAGCCAGGAATTCAGAGTCGGAAATGGAAAAGGATAACATTCCAAGCATGGTAAACAACCATTGCAAACTCCCAGATATTTATGGGAGCGCATCTGTGATAATCAAGCAAAAAATAAGTTGTGCAAACTGCTTCAGTGGAGGAAGAATCAGCGTCAGTGAGATGACAGGTTCATCAAAGGACAAAAGCAGCCAAGGCTCTGACCTCTCCCAGGGATGTGCCAGAGCCAGCTCTGACGGGGCAGTGGGGGCTTAAGGATTGTCTACAACTCGGAAATCAGCAACATAAAAAGGGATGGGGAGGGGACGACTTAATAATGAAGATTGGGGTAGGTTCTTTTTTCTGGAGAGTTTGTTGTTAAACATTTACCTTCCCACCTCTGCCCCATCATCTGGAGTGCTTGGAAGGTGGTGCTTGACAACTCCACAGTAGAAGATGGGAGATTCACACCAGGGCTGAGAAGAGGAGGACAGATTGGTTAGCGACCCGTACCATCTAACAAATAGTTGTCACAGGTGACCGGGGGCCACTTACGCACTTAACAAACGCGGGCAGAGGCCCCCCTTTTTTCCAGTAGAAAGAGTAAGTGACTCAGGAAACATCACTAAGATTAAATTGAGGTTACTCAGTTTTTAGCTTTTAGTTCAAGTCCTGTAAGGAAGAAACAAGTGGAAGCAGCTAGAACAAATAATGTACATCTAACATAGGTAATTTTTAAAATGTGCTTCTAGAAACTGATTTCTTACTAAAGAAAGGTACTTGAACAACACTGTGGAAACAATTTTGAAAGATTTAAGAACTGTTATCGATACAATGACCACTCATAATTCCATAATAAAGTATATTACGTACCTAGAGAGGTAACATATCCAAGGTGCAGAATGAGACTTGTTTTAACATGGTCAGTTTAGGAATTTGTTTTTCTTGATTACGCATATTATTTTTCTAAATTTTATTACTGTTACTTTAATTGATTTTCCTATTTTTTCTGTTACTCTCTGTGACTTAGAAAACAATGTGCAATATTTTCCTCTTTTTTCTTAATGATGTGACATTTTCAATCATTCATTGAAAAAATACTCTTTAAAAATGAAAAGTAGTTGTCACCAACTTAAATTGTGGGCCATAGGAGAACATTAAGTACTGCAATACATGGCTCCCAACAAGGGCTGTTAACCACATAAACTGAGTGATCTGGAAGCCTTTAAAGGAAAGGGATCTCAGATATAATCTTTCTAGGAGGTAGGAAGGCTGATCAGATTCTCATTTGAAGTTTACCCTAGCATTTGATTCCAGAGAATATGCTCAATGACACCAAAGCTAATGAGCGTCCTTACAGAACCTGTGCCAGCATTAGAACAGAAAGACACATATGAAGGGGAAGGGCAGAGCTTGGGATGGTGCCGAGTGTTGGTTACCAGTATCGGGGCCCACAGACTGATCAACTACCTTCTTTTTCCTCCTCTATCCTAACATAAACATTGCCTCTAACCTAATTCTCTCTTGGGGAAGGTACCTTCCTCCCTCATTCTAACCTGGGTAGGATCCAGCATTTAGAAGTGTGCTGGATAAGAAAGACTTCATAGTAAAATCAGAGGATTGAGGGAAAGGGAAGAAATGATGGGCCAAGGAAGTAGACATTACATGAAGGAAAGGAAAGGAAAGAGCTGAGAGAAGAAAGGAATAAGAATTTAGAGGGTAATGGGTGTAATATTGGTAGTTTCTGCAAACAAACATTTATAATTAGAACTCTTAGTTTATGGCCACTGCTTTGAAGTGGCATGGGTAAGAAGATGGGATTTCCCTGAGGGTTGCCACCTTCAAGAGTCTGAGAATCACTAGGTATTAATTGAATAGTCCTAGCACAGATTTTGGGCAATACAGACTATCACATGCCCCTCCTGCTTCAATTTTAAGACATTAAGAAAGTTACTTTGTGCACCTGGATATCCCCTAGTTTTTCTATGGATGTGAAAAAAGTAATAATACTAGCTAATTACCAGTCTCACCAGGTGGGATATGGTAAGGATGAATGAGGGATCATCTGTGTATTCTGTTAAATCTCTCAATAAGTGAATGGTCTATAAACAATGGACATTATTGCTGTCAGAAAGGAGCCCAGTGCTTACTGCTGAAATACATTTTACCATGGATTCCTCATTAACATCTGTGGTGTAGATTTTCAAGACCCACTAATGATACTTGACTGTGATTTTTTTAAAAAGCAAAAATACAGGATTCAGGCGGAGCCAAGATGGCGGAGTAGAAAGACGCACGTTTACAAGCTCCGAACCCACAGCCCATATATTTAATGTAAGAGAGTTCCCCAGAAGTTCTGGATCACTGCAAGGTGTGCAGAATCAGAGTGGAAGAGATTTCCGTTCCAGAGAGCCCTGGAAAGCCATCCCCAGGGTCCATTGCACCCCGGAAAGTGGACCCCACCCCAGCGCTGCCCTGGCCACAGCCCCAGAGAAGCTGATCCGAGCAGGCTTCAGGGACGGAAGCTCCGGTGGCCAGGAAGGTCCCTCCACCCACAGAAGCTACAGGTCAGTGAGAGAGATGGCTGGGCTGGAAGAGGGGAGCAGGGTGTCTCCGTGACTCGGGCCCCCTCGGGAGGAAGCGGCAGAGGCGGGGGCGGTAGCGGAGGCAGCAGCTGCGGCGGCCGCCGGGACTCCCCCAGCAGCAGGCAGGATCTTCATTACTGAAGGTCTCTGCATAAAGCCCCTGAGGGTGCTGAGCCTGGGAGGCGGCCCTGACCCCACCCCAGCACCAGAACTAAAGCTCACATTGAATAGCAGCGGCTTGCCGCAGAAAGCCCATTTGAATCTCAGAGCCCAAGCACTAGCTGGGCAGATCTAGGCGGGGGTGGACAGGAATCTCAGAAGTCAAGTAACTGGCTGGGAAAATGCCTAGAAAAGGGAAGAAAAATAAGACTATAGAGAGTTTTTTCGAACAGATGCAAATGATCCCGACTTTCGGATCTGACGACGACGAGGACATATTCTTACCATCAGGGAAAGATGTGGAGGGCGGGGCCTCGGTACCCCAAACATCCCAGGGGGATGTCGGATGGGCTCAGGCCTTGGAAGAGCTCAAAAAGGATTTTGAAAATCAAGTTAGACAGGTGGAGGAAAAACTGGGAAGAGAAATGAGAGAGATGCAAGAAAAGTATGAAAAATGGGTCAATACCTTGGTTAAGGAGACCCAAAAAAATGCTGAAAAAAATAACACCTTGAAAAATAGGCTCACTCAATTGGCAAAAGAGGTTCAAAAAGCCAATGAGGAGAAGAATGCTTTCAAAAGCAGAATTAGCCAAATGGAAAAAGAGGTGCAAAAGCTCACTGAAGATAATAGTTCTCTCAAAATTAGAATGGAACAGATGGAGTCTAATGACTTTCTGAGAAACCAAGAAATCACCAAACAAAACCAAAAGAATGAAAAAATGGAAGAGAATGTGAAATATCTCATGGGAAAAACAACTGACCTGGAGAATAGATCCAGGAGAGACAATTTAAAAATTATGGGACTACCTGAAAGTCATGATCAAAAAAAGAGCCTAGATATCATCTTCCATGAAATTATCAAGGAAAACTGCCCTGACATTCTACAACCAGAGGGCAAAATAAGTATTGAAAGGATCCATCGATCACCACCTGAAAGAGATCCAAAAAGAGAAACTCCTAGGAACATTGTGGCCAAATTCCAGAACTCCCAGCTCAAGGAGAAAATCTTACAAGCAGCTAGAAAAAAACAATTCCAGTACTGTGGAAATAAAATCAGGATAACTCAAGCTCTAGCAGCTTCTATATTAAGGGATTGAAGGGCGTGGAATAGGATATTCCAGAAGTCAAAGGAACTAGGACTCAAACCAAGAATCACCTACCCAGCAAAACTGAGTATAATACTTCAGGGGAAAATATGGTCTTTCAATGAAACAGAGGACTTTCAATCATTCGTGATGAAAAGACCAGAGCTGAAAAGAAAATTTGACTTTCAAACACAAGAATGAGAAGAAGCATGAAAAAGTAAACAGCAAAGAGAAGTCTTAAGGGACTTACCAGAAGTGAAGTGTTTACATTCCTACATGGAAAGACAATATTTGTAACTCTTAAAACTTTTCAGTATCTGGGTAGTTGGTGGGTCCATACACACACATGCACACACATACAGAGACAGAGAGCACAGATTGAATTGAATAGGATGGGATCATATCTTAAAAGAAATTAAGGTAAATGGTGAGAGAGAAATGTAGTGGGAGGAAAGAGGGTGAAATGGAATGGGGTAATTATATGTCATTTAAGAGGCAAGTAGGAGACTTTTTAGTGGAGGGGAAAAGAGGAGAGCTGAGAAAAAAAAAAAACCAAGAAGTTTACCCTCATCACATTTGACTAAAGGAAGGAATAAAATGCACACTCATTTTGGTATGAAAACCTACCTTACAGTTTAGGAAAGTGGGGGAGAAGGAGATAAGCAAGGGGGGGGATGATGGAAGGGAGGGCAAAGGGAGGAGGGAGCAATTTGAAGTCAACACTTGGGGAGGGACAGGATCAAAAGACAGAAGAGAAACAATGAGGGGCAGGTTAGGATGGAAGGTAATTCAGTTAGTCTTACACAACACGACTATCAGGGAAGTCATTTGCGAAACTACACAGATATGGCCTATATTGAATTGCCTGCCTTCCCAAAGGGAAAGGGTGGGGAGGGAGGGATGGGGAGAATTTGGAACTCAAAGTTTGAAGACATACAGTTAATGAGGAATAGAAAGTCATCTGGCCCTACAGGAGAAAAGAGAAAATGGAGACAAGAGAAGGGAGGGATGACAGAAGAGAGAGCAGATTGGAGATAGGGAAAATTAGATTGCTTGGGGTATTGGGGTGGGGGGAGGAGATAAAAGGGGAGAAAATTTGGAACCCAAAATTTTGTGAAAATGAATGTAAAAAGTTAAATAAATGCAGGATTCAGAATATCTCAGGTAACTAGCCATGGAATATCTACTAAGAAGTTAAGTTCCTGTGCATAGTTTTGAAATTTCTAAATAATAGCCAGTGTTAATGTAACTCTTCGAAGATTTACAGTTTTGTTTTGCGCTGTACAAATATCTCATTGATCTTTACAACAACCCTAGTAAGTAGTGTTGCTATCCACATTTTACAGTTTAGTAAACTGAGGTAGGTAAAAGTTAACTGACTTGCCTAAGGCCATAAAACAAGTAAATGTCTGAGGCTAGATTTGAACTCAGGTCTTCCTGTCCCCAGATCCAGTGTTCTATCTGCAAAAGTAACTTCCAAGCCTCTGAATTGGCCTTCAGAGGCTAAATAGGTATGTAGTGAAATAAATGAAACCAAGGTAAAATGAGAGCAAATGCTGTTATACTTTGACTTTCAGGGTGGTGCTGTTTGGGGAGGGGAGAATAATGTACCAGGTAAAAAAATAATCTAAGCAGTTAATTTTGAAACTGAAATATGTAAGCTGTTTGAAAACCCTTCCATTTTGAAATATTGGGGCCATTTTAAGTCCTAGTTTTAAAAAATGTGAAAAAATTGTCTTCCTCTTTTAGCAGTTAGGATAGAGTATATATATGAACCTGAGATACTTGAGCACATGAACAAATGAGTTTGAGTTTGTTTGAAGTTTTTACAGTAACCTGATTTCAAAGCCATTTTTTTAAAGTCATCATGGTCAGTGTTACATATGTGTATGCACTGTTTCAACCTCACATGATATGAAATAGCAACAGCATTTAACTTTTAAAAAATGGATTTATATGAAAAAAGAGCTGACATTAGAAAATTACTTGTCTGATTTTATGATTATTAATTTGTTTTTAGCCATCATATTCATGTATGTGTTGTATGGGGGGAAATGTCCTTTATATTTTACTTCCCCCTCATATTTTTTTGTGTAATTTCTTAGCCACAGCAATTAAAATTATAGACAAAGTGCAAGGCTGCAAAGTCGTCATTTGATCAGTATTCATAACTATCATTTTTTTTTATTCAGCCACAGAATTCTGGCCTTTTAACAAGACACTTAATTAAACTTTTAATTCATGACAAGAAGTTAAATAGCACTTTTGGGAGAGTTGTGTTTTTTTTAATGGTTTCCACTTCCCATCCAGATCACACAAAAAAAAGGTGTGATAGAAAAACATACATGGCTGTTGGCCAAGGTGTTGTAGGTCATGCCAATATTAACTGGCAGCAGGCCATTATCCAATTAACATTGCTTCATCTTGCAAGTAATAGCTCTTGAGTAGATGATTGAGTCATTCATGGTATAGTAGTACTTTACTTGAGAAAGAGCCAGTATTTCTTAGAATAGGTTTCTTATTCACTGTTATTATCTGCCCTACTTTGCCAATAAAAGTACAAGGCCATCTAATTCAAATCTTGAGTCTAGAAGCTGAACGGAAGAAAAACATTGATTATGTATCTCATTTGTCTTTTACTTCCTGAAAACTGAGATTTCGATTAAACAAGGGGTAGGGGGAGCTGAATTACAGAAACATCCAAATGCCCAGCTAAATATCCAAAGTCAAGACCAAAATATTGCTTTTTATTATTCTCTCTCTCTCTCTCTCTCTCTCTCTCTCTCTCTCTCTCTCTCTCTCTCTCTCTCTTTCTCTCTGTCTATCTCTTTCTCTCTCTCTCCTTCTCTCCCTTTCTCTCCCCCACTTTCCCCCCCACAAATTCCTGGAGACCAGAGAAGTTACCTAATAACCTAATGGGATTCAAATTCCATTAAAGAACTTGGAATGTCTCCAAACTCCTCCAGGCTGCAGGTCCATTGTTAGAGTTTTTCATGACATTTCTGGGTGTGTAGTTGTAATAACTAAAGAGCTTTTGAAAGAAATTCACTTTGTGGTAAGAACACCTGGAATTGCTGAAAAAGCTCTGGGGAACTCTTTTCCTTGATGCACATCAGCAATTCATCAAAAACCTAAGAGTTTTAGAGATTTTTCTGGGGCACTGAGAGGCAGAATATAAATCCATGTCCATGATGCCAATACACTCCTAGGAAGATGTAACCCAACATTACTGTCATGTATTTTTCAATACAATAAACTATCTAAGCATTAGAAAGGAATGGTCATCTAGCCACCTTAGCAATTGCTAAAGCATGGTAATAAAAATTGAAATATCAGGCACTAAATGTTATAGTTCTGATTTGTATGGATTTTCTAAATGGGTCACTTAATAGATGTTTGGAGATTTGGTGGTTTTGTTTGGAGATTTTAAAGTGGACTTATTAGATGATAACATTCTGTGCCTTCATTTCTTATGTTGTCTCTCTCATCTTCCTTTTCCATTAACATGATATATTCCACAAAATTCATCACCTTGACGTAAGCCCCTGAAATCTGTCTACTGTCTTCCTAAATGATATTGGCTCTTCCTCCAGGATTGTAAATGACTACAAAAAGAACGGTATGCTCAAAAATGGACTTGGGTTTCTAGGCTGGCAAAAAGCTGTGTGTTAGAAAGTTAATTCATTCAGCACCCTGGGTGGGATGGAGCCAGGCTTCCAACATGAGCACATTTCTTGACTGGCAGCAGAGAGAAATACTGGCAGCTGTTCCCATCCAAGCCAAGAAGAAACCAGCCGGGATTTAAAAAAAAAGTCTGGTAGTTAGCCAACATAAGGATGACTTGGTTTAGAAAAAAATCAAAGAAAGGATACAGGAGGTCAACAATTACAGGCTTCCGACTGGTTAAAACAGACAGCTATCTTAGGGTTTTTTTTAATACCTCTCCTTTAAAAAAAGAAAATAAATGCTCTTCTTTTTCCTCTTTCCCCTCTCCTTGTATTATCCCCCTTTGTTTTCACTTCCCCTCTTTCATCCTTTTTCTTATTTTTGCTTTTGCTTGCTTGATTTCCTGATCTTTTTTTTATCTTTCATATGCAGAACCAAAAGATAGTCTTCCTTCTGAAAGCTTTGCATAGATTATATCTTTTGCAAGAAATGAAAAGAATGGAATAGATCTCTGCAAACAAATGAATGCTGACATGTATCTGTTGACTCTTGTGGATAGGAAGCAAGTCAAAATGGAATATATATTTATATGTCATGGAAGAAAGTAAATCCATAGAGATTTTTCTGAAGCCTTGCTTTAGTTGTTATCTAGGTCAAGATTTGGGGGGGCCAGGATCTTTTGTTGTCTCCTAGAAAAGAGCAGGGAAGTCAAGAACATCAGCCTAAGATAAAGTAGCCCCCAAAGACTGCAATTATTTAAAGATGCACATTAAGAACTCTTCTCATTTGTAAGTCATTCTTCCTTTTACCTCAATTTCTATCCCTAGTTACGTAGGCCTAGTACTTTTTTCCCCCTCCAGTTAATGATTCATCTTTTGGTGTAAAAAAAGTTGTAAGAGTAGTCTTATGCTTTGGACATTTGCCCAAGGAAACAGAGGGATCTGTCCTTTTTTCCCATTCGTATCACAAACACCCTAGTTTAGACCCTGTTTTACTACCTTTGCGTGTACTATTTGAAAGAGCTTCCTAATGGCTCTGCCTGAATCCAGCCTCTCTGCTTTTTTAGTCATTCTCCACAAAGGTGATAAATTGATATTTCTAAAGGACAAATATAACCATGACAATCCCCTGCTCAGGAAGATTCAGTGGCTACCTGTTACCTTTAGCACAGAAATTCCATACCAAGAATGCTTTTTCCATTGTCACATCTACCCCTTAGTTCAAAAGTTCATCTCCAGCAAAATAAATAGCATTAGTGAGTGTTCCAACCATCCCACCCAAAATTTTTATCTTGCATATGTGTTGTATTTGTTTATCTGTGTCCATTATTTTCCCAGCAGAAGGTAAACTTTTTAAGAGTAAGGGCTGTTTTTGTTTTTGTCTTTTTAATGTCTCCTACAGTAGTAAGCACTTTATAAAGACCTATTGAGTTGTGTGTGAATTTCGAATTCTGTTGATTTATGAATCACCAGATGACTTGTGTCCCACAAGTAAAAAGGTATGAATCTGCAAACTGGCCAAGAAAGGAGAGTCATCATGAGAAGACAACAAAGGAAAAGAGAGTGAGTGAAGTACAAGCCAAGATACGAGTTGCACATGTTTTTAGAAAGCGGCAGTTTCTAGGGTGATAATGGGCAAACGTCTAGCTTGGGAATATACTGGTGAGTTAAATCCAGCAAATATTCAAGCTGCTTTTGCTGAGGAATTTGAAATTTATGTCAAGAGCTTCAAATGCCATTATTTATGGGCTGTTAGAGAAGATGTTGACTAGTCACTCTCTTTCTTCCCGGAGGACAGAAACAAGAGCAAACAGACCTGCAGCTAAAGCATAAAGGGAATTGAAGAAGGAAGGATTTTGTAACAAAAAGATTTGATAAACCCTAGAATAGGATACCAAAGAAGGCTATGGAATTCTCTCTACATTTAAAAATAGAGTAAATCATCTTCTCAACTGGATGGTTTCAATGCAGACAGAGATGTAAATGAACCATTAGAGTCTTCAAATCCTTCCTTGTCCAGTCAATTAGCAATTTTAAAAATCAGTTCCTATTTACAAGTCCCTGTACTGTCTGGAAAGGGGAATTTAAAGAGCAATAAAATGCAGTCACTGCCTTCAAAAGGTTTATAATTCAATTCAGTAAAATTTATCTACAGATTGGAGATGGGGGGTGGAGTAAGGAGTCATAGTCAACCAAGGAAATCGGAAGGGTGATGGTGCCTCTGACAGAAATAGGGAAGTTTAGAAATGAGGTGAGAGGTTTTGGGGGGAAAGATCATTTCTGCTTTGGATATGTCACCTCATTCCACGGCACTATACCCTATGCCCCTTAACTGATCAACTCCAGTATCTCCCCTTTAACTCCAGAATCTCTGTTTGGCATTTAAAATTCTTTATAACCTGGTCCTTTTGTAAATGTAAAGACTTTCTACACTTTATTCCCCTTCACATGCTTTATGATCCAGCAACCCTCTTCTCCTTGCTGTTCCTGAAACATCACATCTCCCCTCCTCACCTCTGCTTCTTGGCTTCTCTGACTTTCTTCAGGACTCAGCTCAAGTGGGACCTTTGGCAAAAGGCCTTTTTCAAACATCACCCCCACCCTCAGCTGCTAGTGATTTCTCCTCTGATACTAGCTTCCTTCTCTTCGGAATCTATCTTGTATGTACCTCCCTTATTTTTCTCTACCCCATTAGAATATGAGTTCCTTACTGTTAAGTGGTTCAACCATTTTGAAAAGCAGTTTGGAACTATACCCAAAAAGCTATTAAATTATACATGCCCTTTGATTCATTGATACTACTACTAGGTCTGTGCCCCAAAGAGATCAAAGGAAAGAGGAAAGGACCTGTATGTACAAAAATACTTATGGCAGCTCTTTTTGTGGTGTCAGAGAATTGGAAACTGAGGAAGTAGCCATCATTTGGGGAGTAGCTAAACAGGTTATGGTATGAATGCAGTAGAATACTATCATGGTATAAGACATTACAAAGGAGAGGATTTCTAAAAAAAAAAAAAAAAAAAAACCAAACCCTGGAAAGGCTTGTATGAAATTATTCAAAATGAAGTGAGCAGAACCTGGAGAACAATTTATACAACAACAACATTGCAAATACAAATAACATCGAAAGGCTTAGGAACTCTACTTAATACAATGAGGTTTGGAAGCAGGGATGAGACACCACAGCCCCCAAGACCAGAGCACAATAGGCAGGTTGCCTGGAATGAATTAGCAGACTCAAGCATTCTTAAAGTCAAGATGGTCAAGATTTATTAGGCTTTTCAAGAGTTCTTAGGGAACCTGTGATTTGAATGAGGTACAGGTAAAGTTTATATAATATATTCTGTAGTATAACATGTGCCAAGTGTGATGACTAGGTGATTTGGAGTGGGATTAGGAAATGGTTAAGGAGTGGTTAGCTCTTAAAGGAATTTTCACTTTTGGTATCTACTGCGTAGGTATTTTACCCAGATTTCATCAGGAAATAACTCAAGGAGGGGGCTACATGGAAGTATGGTTTTAGGAATGAAATGACAGTCAGGACTGACTAAGGAATACCAGACTTCTCTCATCGATGTCTTGTTAGACAAGATAAATGTAAGGGAGTATATGTATGTCTTAGTCTAGGATACATATGATTGGTCAGTGAGTAGTAAATGTCATTAAGATCCAGAACACAGCTAGTTCAGCCAGTACACAGCTGGTTCAGACTAATAAATTCCATGGGTGCAGCTGGCTACTGTAGCAGGAAGGGAGATAACAGTTTTTGCTGGGGCAGGCTGTTCTTGGGATAGGGAGAAACTGCCTGGGATAGTGTTTTGAGGCTGGAGAGAAATGTGATTTTTAGAGAGGAATGTGATTTTAGAATTGGGGTGCATGCACATGCACCCAAGCACTCCATCAAATACAATGACCAATCACAATTCCAAATGGCTGTACCATATAGAAAACTGATGAACTTGGGAGTATGTTCTTTCTTCTTTTGTACCTTTCTTTGTTCTTTCCTTTTTTCTTCCTTTTCTTTTTGTTTGACTATTTTATGTGTGTGTGTGTGTGTTTGTGTGTACACAGGGAGATGAGGGAAAGAATTCAGAACTGAAAATAACATTGAGTTTAAAAAAATAATGTGAGCTCCTTGAGAGCAAATAATATTTTCACCTTTCTGTGTATTTCTAGAGCATTGTATAGTGGCTGGCATATAGTAAGCATTTAATAAATATTTGCAGACTTGACTTGAACCCCACCCCAAGGTCAGAATAAGAATGAAAAAGCAGGTTCAAGAGTGTGCTGGTGGAATTATGAGAGACTGTGATCACAAAGGGGAATTTCAGAGTTTATGATATTAGAGGTAGAATAGTTTCATATGATGCTGAGGTCCTACGTGTGACACCATTGTGGGTGACTGAAATAGAGTGGAAATGGCAGTCATGAGAACTGAAGAGGTTGATAAACTGGGGGGAAAAAGTATTAGAAAAGTTATCTGTATAAATACTAAAGTCACTGGAGATGATGGCATAGGAAGGGTTGGACACAAAAGCAGCTTCTATTTTATTAGGGAACATGACAGATATTTCGAAGAGTAAATACAAAAGTAAATAAAAATAATACCAAATAATTTCATAACAACTTGGCGTGGAAGAGGGAAGGTAATCGAATTTCCTTTTCTTCAGCCTCATCCTTCTTGGCATTTCTGGAGCCTTTGACCATGTGGATCTCCCTTTTTTTTTTAGTACATTCTTCTATCTAGCTTTTCATGACACTGTTCTGCCCTAATTTTCTTATGTATCTGACTGTTCCTTCTAAACTTCTTTTGCTGCCTCTTCGTCCACATCATGCACAGTAACCATGCACAACCTCCAAGACTGTCCTAGATCCTCGTCTCCTACTATAAGATCTCACTTGGTGATCAGCTCCCTTGGGTTGGGTTATCATTTCTGTGCAGATGATTCCCATATCTGCAGATCCAGCCCTATTCTCTTTCCTGAGATCTGGTCTTAATTCACTAACTTCTTCTTGGATATCTTGACATCCCAAATTCAGCTTATCCAAGACAGAACTTGCCATCTTTCCCAAAACCTTCCCCTTTTCTGGACTTCCTTATTACTGTCAGAGACATTGTCATTCTCCCAAGTCATCCATGCTCACAACCTTAATATCATCCTTCATCCCTCATTCACACTCATTTCCCATATACATTGTCAGTTATCTGCACCAACACAGCTGCCATCCTGGGACAGGCCTTCCTCATCTCATGCCTGGACTATTGCAGCAGCTTTCTGGTCATTCTCCTTGCCTCAATTCCTTCCCCGCTCCAATCCATCCTTCTTTCAGATGCCAAAGGGATTTTCCAAAAGGTTGGTCAGACCATAGACACCTGCCTCCTTGCTACATTTCCAGGGTTCTGCTGTCTACTCCCCTTCATGTACTTTGCAGTCTAGCAACACCATCCTCCATTCTGTTTCTTAATAAATGGCATTCCATCCTCCTGACTGTGCTTTTTCACTTGCTGTTTCCCATGCCTGGAATGCTCTTTTTCCTCATCTCTACTTCCTGACTTCCCTGGATTCCTTCATGATTCAGTTCAAATCCTTCTGTATGAGGTTCTTCCTGGTCTCCACCCTTTATCTCTGACTACTAATACCTCCCTTCAGAGATTAGCAACCCATAGATACGTCTACACTGCATCTATTTTGAATGTGTGGTTGTGTTTTGCTTGAGGTTTGGGGGTTTTTTTTGCATTTCTCCCCTTTGGTTTTTTTCTTTCTGTCTTTCTTTGAATAGTCAGCATTTAGCACAGTGCCTAAAACACATGTGGCCCTCTAGGTCCTCAAGTGTAGCCCTTTGATCGAATGAAAATTTCATAGAACAAATTGGGGGTGGGGGAATTTGAGAAACAAATCAGGATTTGTTCTGTGAAGTTTGTATTCAGTTAAAGGGCCCCACTTAAGGACCTAGAGGACCACATGTGGCCTTGAGGCCATAGGTTCCCCACTTCTGGCTTAGAACATAATAAGTGCTTAAAAATACTTACTGACTGACTAAATAGGTGATGGCCTGTTCAAAGGCATGAAGGTGGAAAATGGGATGTTTTATATATATATACCCAACCAATATGACTGAAATGTAGAATATGCTGAGGGAAGTAATATGAAATAAAGTCTCGAAAAGTAGATGGAAGCCAAATTGTGGAAGCCTTTAGATGCCAGTATCAGGACTTCATATTTTATCCCAGAAACAAGAGGGAGCCATTGACAGTTTCCCTGTGTTTTAGGAATAACATCTTGATAACTATATGGAATGGAAGGGGAAGAGACTAGAAACAGAGATATTAGTAGGTTATTGAAAGAGACCAGCCCAAAATATGATGAGAACCTGCCTAGGGCAGAGGCTGAGTGAGGAGAGAGAAAGTAACAGATGCAAGAAGCAGGGAAGCGGAATGAGTAAGACTTAGTAACTAATAAGTTAGGGAGAAGTGAAGGTGAGGGAAAAACCAAAGATGGCTCCAGTATTGCTAATGTTGGTAGCGAGAATGATAGTGCTACCCTCAACAGAAATGGAAAGTTTTGGTAGATAGACTTGGGTAGAAATAGATTGCATTCAATCTGTTTTGGACATTTGGAGGGGGACTTTCAGGTATAAATGGTGCGCAGGAGAGAGATGAGGGCTAGATGTATAGATTTATATGACATCTGCACAGACCTAATAACTGAAGGGAACTGACAGTGTCACCAAGAAAAAGAGGATGTTATAACGATAAGAGAACCAAGTTCAGAGTCCTGAAAGATACCAGTGTTGAAGGATGCTACGAAGGAATGATCCGTGTGGATGGGAACAGAAGCAGGAAGTACAGTGTCATAGAAGCCAAGTGGGAAGAGAGTCTCCAGGAGTAAGGAGGGGCTGAGTAAAATGAGAACTAAGGAAAGGCCTTTGGATTTGGTAGTTGATGATCTGGTGGCCAACCTTAGAGCAGTTTCAGTAAAGTCATCTGGTCAGTCTGCAAGAGACTGAAAAGTGAGTTGGAAGATGAAATGGAGACGTGTATATAGACATCCATTCCAAGTGTTGGCCCTGAATGGGAGCAGGCAATGAGATGTGTTGGACAGAAGTTGGACTTAGAATTAGAAAACCTAAGTTCAAATACCACCTCAGACACTTACTGTGTGACTCTGGGCAAGTCACTAAATCTCATTGTGCCTCAGTTTCCTTATCTGAGAAGGAAGGGAGTCCCTACTCCTCTAAATCTATGAAATTATGGCTGTTATCCCATAAAAGACATAGGGTAATAGTTTGAGGGGATAGCAAAGTGAAGTTTTTTTCCTTGTTATTTTTTTAAGGCTGTTGAAAGCCCTGGGCATGTTAGTTTTTGGTAGTAGGGAAAGAGCCAGTGGGTAAGACAAGATTAAAATAGAGAGTGATCAGAGGGACAACTCCCAAAAGAGGTGGGTAAGATTGGGATCAAGAGCACAGGTGGAGAGATTGGTTTTAGCAGGGGCCACCTCTTCATCAGAGTCTGGGCGTGATAACAAAGGAGTTTGAGATATAGAATGGGAAAAATGAGAAAGCTCATAACTGAAGTAGGGGGTGGTGTCCTTTGCTGGGGAGTGGTACAAGAAATTTGAAAAGAAAGATATAAAATAACCATTATGATAGGGCCAAGAAGAGAACAGAAGAATCACCGTGCAGTCAAATTTAATAATGCAGATTTGTAGTAAATCAATCAGCATGGTTATGTGACTTTCTACAGGAGGATTCAGCAGCATATGATATTGTTAAGAAAAGGAAAAGAGGCCAAAACAGGGTTGTTAGACGGAGAATAGTGAGAGACGAAGGGACTGGTATTCAGGGTGAGGAAAAAGAATAGGTTTGGAACAGCGAAGCAGAGGAAGAAATTGAGGGGCAGGAAGCTGGGGGTCAGAGAGAGTAATTTCCTAGACCAGGGTCATGGAGTGGGTTGTGGGTAATGGTCAGATCAGGGGTATGATCATTCCTGTGGGCAGGTGAAAAAGAGCAGCAGAATTTGTGAGAAGGTTGATAAATGTTTTACATTGTGTGTATGTGTGTTTGTGTGTGTGTAGAGAGAGGAAGCCTGAGCAAGGTTCCATTGCAGCAAGGTGATACAAATGCGATAGATCTGAGTTTAGTTGTCAAAGGGCAGTATGGATGTGGGTGTGAGACGAGAAGGGGATGCACTTGTCCTTTGGGCACAATGCCTCAGGCATGAAAAGAAGCCCGTGGGGAGAAGGTGTTTAGTGTCTTTTGAAGAAAGTTAGCTTAGTGGAAGAAAAATTTAAAAGATGGTAGGTTATAGAAGTAGAGAGAAATAGCAAATGAGACAAATTTTCACCCTGGCAGGTAGATAGTAGTTCTGAATCAGCGGAATTCTGGGAGCAGGATATTGGAACTATATAAACATAGGGTAGGAGACATAACAACTGGGTAGAAACCTGCAGCAGAAATAAGCCCTAAGGTTCTAATTAAATGTTTGTATGATGGACCCTTTGCAGGTCACCAGACTTGTCCTCCACAGAAGGAGCTTATTGCAGAAAAAAGGGACATTGAGAGCATCAGCAGTTATATTGATGATCATCCATGGTGTAGGAACTGTATGATTCCCAACATAATTCCATCACCTGAACTCTGGAAAAAAGGAAGGTAGCACTTAGAGATGAGCATTGGGCTGAGGAGGAGACTGGGATGTGACAGTTAGAAGAACTGGGATCTTTCAATGGTCTCAAACTCCTCACTGCTACATTAGTGTGCTACAATTTGCTGAACCATTCCCCTATTGTAAATTTAGGTTGTTTCTTTTTTGGTGATTGTATATGATCCTACCATAAAAATATTTTACACAGAGAGGATCTTTTCTGTTGTTTTCTGTAGCACTTTCAGGGTATGTTCCCAACAATAGAATTATTGGATCAAAGGTAACACTTTTTTTCCCTAACTTTTACAACTTTTACTATTTAGTACTATATTGCTTTTCAAAAATATTCTACAAATTTGGAGTTCTACTAGCAGTTGAGGTTTCTTGCTTCTGTTTTTTTCTGTATGAAGTGATACCTCAAAGATGTTTTAATTTGTATCTTTTTGATTATTTAGTGAGGTTGGGCATTTTTTCAAATGATCATTAACAATTTCTGTTTTTCCTTTCGAAAATTGTCAATTTATTTCCTTGGACCATTTAATCATTGTGAACCAGTAATTAGTACTGTAGCTATTTAACAACTCCATATATTTGAGATGCCAAGTTTTTCATTTGTCTTATTTACCATAAATATTTTTCCAATATTATTTTTCTTTTTTTATATTGTTTTTGTTCTATAGAAATTGTTTAATTTCTGAGATGCCAAGTTTTTAATTGATCATATTTACCATAAATATTTTTCCAATATTATTTTTCTTTTTCTTTTAATCCTATTGTTTTTGTTCCACAGAAATTTTTCTTTCATCAATACATCCCCTTCATCACTCCTAATATCCCTTCTGTTTGTTGAATTGAAAAAATAATCATCTGTCCACAATTGAGATAAATGCTTTATTCCATTTTCTTCCGTCTTTTAAGCCCATCTCTTTAATATCAATATATGCAAATCATAGACCACTATCATGAAAATTAAAATTACACAGAAAAGGAAAGATACATGATGGGCATAAGCCGACAGCATCATTTTCCCAATGACAGCTCTCACAAAGTGGCATAAAAGACCTCATCGAGGAAATGTTACATACGACTAGGAAAGGAGGTGGGCTAGTCATGTGTCAAGAACAAAAGACAACAAACAGATCGAAACCCCAGATGGTATATTGGTATAATCTCTGAGATGCTGGAAAGAAGAGGCCTGCCTCATAAACGTAGTGTCTCTTACAACCAGTGCAAAGTCAGAAAAAGGAGAAATAATCTTCATTAATTTTCTTTTCCTATCTAGAATTTAAAATTTAAACTACTTTTTTGAGTGATGCATTTGGGAGCGCTGTATTCTATAGATGCCTTTGCTTTCTTGTGTGCTATCCATCCTAATTTCACCAAGAATTAGGATTACTTTTTGAGGAAATAGCTTAAATATTTTCATTCTCTCTGGCCCTATGTGTTATAAGACTTAAAAGGAAATTCCCACCCTCTGGTGGAAATATGTATGGGCGTTGAGGGTGAGAAGGGTAGGGTGGGAGGAAAGTTTCCCTCCTCTAACCCCCTTTTGAAGACATAGCAAGCATTCAAGTTAGAGAAAATTATATTTGTGTTTTTTTACATGTATATTATATACAAATACATACACATATATTATTTGTGGTCAAAAAAAATCACTCTATGCCAACTTAGGGCCTGCTGGAATGCATAAGAGTGTCAGGTGGCTTTTCCTTCAGAAATTTGCCAGGAAATTCAGTAGGAGTGGGCATATTTTCATTTTTGTCAAGCCATTGGCAGCATGAGAAGTAGTCTTTTTCTTCCCTCAGTGTTAGGCTATGTTGAAAGCAGATTCTGTAGTTTTGTTGGGATTTTTTCTGTATAGCTTTGAACTCTTGCTTCTCACAGGGATCACAAAAAAGCAAAGGATGCTTTCTTGCCTCTTTACCTTGTTCCTACTCAGGAGTCTCAGACCTGGGTCCCCATGTAATGTGATTGAACTTGTTGGGTTGGTTTTTTTTCTTCCTTAAATGATGATATTCTTTTCCTCCCTTATGACTGATGTCTAAAAAATGACAAGCTGACACAGACATGATTGAGATTTCAAAAGACTCTGTAGAAGAAAAAAGCTATTCCAAAAAGATCTGCCCCTGCCCCCCCCAAAAAAAGAAGAAAAACCCAATGTTTTAAAACAATTTAATGTAATAAGCTATCTGCTCAGTGGTTAAATGTTCATTCAGATTCTGGCTTTTCCTAACCTTCCTCAGTGGTAATCATCAGGAATATATTCCATTTTCCTTTCTCTCTCCCTCCCTTTTCTTTCTTTTTCATTTCTTCCTTTCTTTCTGTTAAATAATTCTCCCCGGCACTTAGTTCTCTTGGAATACTTATTTGAGAGTTTCAAGCTTTTCAGATTTTATAAACAGAAAATTCTCAGCCCTTGCCATGAAGCCATTATTATAGCCTTAGATGAGTATTCTCAGAAAGGTCTTTGAATCCCTATGGAGAATTTCACTGTAAGTTTCTAGAGATGAATAATCAGAATTACCTCCTATGAGGCAGGATATTTCCCTCTCTAAAAAAAAAAACAAACCTATTTCCGTAAAAGTCATACTCTGCCAACCTAGATGAAATAGCTAATTCACAATATACAGTGTCTTATGTTTGGAAGCGATGAGAAAGTGCTGCCAAGATTTTTAACTATTCTGATTTCCTTTATTCCTGTATGATCCAAGTCCAGTTGGATTATTTTGGTTGCTTGTTTGGGGGAAAGGGTCCTTCAGTGGAACTGCTGCAGGCCTAAAATGTCATCCTGGAGCATTAGAAGGAATTGTTTGTAAGAGACATTTGAACTGAATAAAATCCTGGATTCCTAGGCTTTGAACTGGAAGAGACTCCAGAGACTAGTGTAGAAACCTACTCCAGTTTTGCAGATGCAGAAAACTGAAAGTCGGGGAAGGTAAGTGACTTTACCCAAGGTCGTGTGGTAGTAAGTGGCAGAAAGGGAATTCAAATCCGGGTCCTCAGACTCTAAATCCAATATTCTTTCCCATGTACCATACTGAGGAATCATTTGACAATTCTATTACTGGTACGGGCTGACAGATCTCTTGAGTTCAGGAGTTTGGAACTTCAGTAGATTTAGGGCTAAAGGAGTGGCCGCACTAAGCCTGGGAGAGGCCACCCGACTTCCTAAAGGGGAGCAAATTAGCCCAGGTTGGAAACAGAGCAGGTCAGAGCTTCCCATTAGCAATAGGGTCTGGTCCATGAAGGGCTGTTCCATGTCTAGCCTGAGAGAGATAGGAAGATCCAATCTCCAAAAAAGGGGGGAAAAGAGAGTGAAGGGAGAGAATTCTGTGGGTGAGAGATCACAAAAAACTAATAGCAATAGTTCAATAAAATTTAGCTAGATTGAGCTGTAACAGAGATCCCCAGATACTTTCTGCCAGTGATCCTTGAAAATCCAACCATATTTCACAGACATAATTTCAGATGTTGTGCCCTTTTTTCCTCTTTTCTGAGTACGTCCACCCATTCCTTGAAAGCAGGTTCTGGCAAGTGTGAAGCCATTTAATCATGTGTCATAACCTCTTGCCCCTCTTGCTGGGATTCCTATAGGAGCCAGCCTTAAAAATGCTGTGTCTTCTTTTTTCAGATCTGTCCTTCCTCTCAGAATATGCTTAGAGGTTTTGGGCGCTTTTTGGTTTTGGTCTCTTGGGACTTTTGGAAGTAAGAGATTGAGGTTTTTAAAGTGCATTGAGATAGTCTCGGACAACTGATATTCTCAGTAAATATTTGTTGCTGACTTCTCGAACTTGGCTTTGCTAGAATTTTCTGTACAGAAGGAAAGTTTGGGCTTTCCTCTTTCAACAGGTTGAAATATATCCTATACAACAGAGTTCCATGATGAGGATAAGTACTAGAGGCTGTTTATCCTTTTGGTCACCGATGGAAAGGTTGAGTCTCCTTTCAGCTGTCTTCTTCGCTATCCTCCCCTAGTCTGCCTGGAAAGTTTAGTTAATGACGCTGACTTTGCCAGAGATAAAGTTTTCCTGTGTTCTCACTTGATCGTTCCCTAAGGGGGCAAAAAGCTAAATCAGAGGTGACTTTCCATTTGTTGTTGCTAATGTAACAGTTTTGTTCGGTTTGGGAGATTGTTGTGTTTGTAGAAAAGAACATTCTGGAGTTTTTTTCAAATAAATGGCTAGTGATTTTTATTGGGACTCATAGAATTTCACAGTTGGAGGAAATTTGAGAGGTAATCTAGTCCAACCTATATCGATGTAAGAATGCCCTCCACAGTATCTCCAAGTGGTCATTCAGTATCTAGACCTCCAATACCAGGGAGCTTCCTCTAACACTCTCCACTTTGGGACAGTTCTAATGATTAGCAGCTTCTTTTAATTTTCATCAAGGCAAAAATCTATCTCTTTGGCACTTGCCAATATTGCTCCTGGATATTAACTGTAATGACTTTTACATAGAGCAGTCTGTATACCTTATCTCATTTGATCCTCACAGTAGTGCTGGAGGTAAATATTCTAGATATTATTATTTTTGTTTTTCAAATGGGGAAACCAAGCCTCAAATGAAGTGACTTACTTGTCATTACACAAGTAAGTGTCAAAAAACAGCATTTAAACCCAGCTATTTCCTGAGCAGTGCCAAGCAGGAGAAATCTAATCCCTTTTCTTCTGGGCAGCCTTTCAAAAACATGAAGACAACTATTTGGTCTGCCTTTCCCCAGTCTTTATTTCTCCAGGCAGGGCAGCTAGGTGGTGCAGTAGATAGAGCACCAGTGCAGGAGTCAGGAGGACCTGATTTCAAATCTCACCTCAGATACTTGACACTCATTAGCTATGTGACCTTGGGCAAGTCACTTAACCCCAATTGCCTCATCCTGGGTCATCTCCAGTCATCCTGATGAATATCTGGTCACTGGATTCAGATGGCTCTGGAGGAGAAGTGAGGGTGGTGACCTGCACAGCCCTCCCTCACTCAAAAGAGTCAAGTGTAAGTCATGTCATCATTTCTCTGATGGCATGGTCTTCTTAGGCAATGAAGGATGAACACACACATTCCTCCAGTTCTTATAACTCATCTTTTTAAAACCTGTTTTCCAGATCATTAACCTTCCTCTTCATTCTTCTTTGGACATATACCAGTTTGTCAAAATTTTTCCTCAAAATACAACACCCAAACCTGAACACAAGAATCCAAATGCAACTTTGCATCATTCTAAATGTCTTTCTTCACCCTGACCAGGGCAGGTTTTAGTATTTCCCTTATTCTGTTCACTTTTTCTATCAGTGCAGACTAAGATAACATTAGCTTATTTTGGCTGCCAGACCATACTCTTGAACTCTCCTGAGCCTCCACCTGCCCAGGTCTATTTTACTTACACCATTACTCTTGCTGTTTGAGTAACAAAGTCTGAAGGCTTGAGAGATGGAGATTGAATGACCCAGAGACAAGCACTAAATTGCCATCATCCAGCATCCCCTACTCCTAATCTTCCCTAGTTGGCCTTTTCTCTGTGTTCAGCGTCTTTATTTTTGTTTTTTTCAGCAGGTTTGTTTTTAAACAGTGTGAGTTGACAAAAAAGGAGGAGTGAGTGACTTTAAAATGACCTTCAAGTTATTCACTTCCCTCTTCTGTTCTCAATTCTAGAATTTTCCAAACTGGTTGTCAATATTGTGCTACCAGCACACCAGACCTCTCTTTAAATGAACTCTCCTTCAAAATCCACCACCATCACCCTCTAAAAAAAACAAAACTATGCTTTCTTCATGATGAAGTCTGAGTTAATCTAGGGGTTAGTGATGAGAAAAGTGTTGCTAGATTTTAGGATTTGCTGAAATTCCTGATTTATTTGTAGAGAGCTCACACTGCTATTTGCAAATACATCTGCTTCATTCCCCCAAAATAATATGATCCCCTTATCCTAAGTAAAATACGAACAAAAATAACAGCTATCCTAATGAAGAGTGGGAAAAAAACACTGGAATATGAGTCAAGAGACCTAATTTAAGCTCTACTTTCAATTAAGTAGCCACATGACCCTGAGCAAGTCATTATCTAAGCCTAAATTACCTCATCTATAAAATGAAGAAGTTGGACTAGACAGTCGATTAGAAGGGATATCTGAGGTCCATTCCAGCTGTAGATTTTGAAGCCAATGAGAAAGATGGATTGGAGATCTCTAATATTCCTTCCAGGCTTAACATTCTATGATTCTACTTCAGCCTCACATAACTGATAGGGCAGCCTCCTGGTAAAGTGTTTGGGAGCAAATAAAATGAGAAGCCATCTGCTGATTTCAGAATATCTTGTCCTAGGTTGCTGTGGTCCACCCCAACGTAGTGCCTAGAGGTTGAGTTGGAATCACTCATTAGGCATCGTATGCCCAATCAGTCAGCAAGCATTTATCAGTTATCGATTCTGTGCCAAACATCATGCTAAGCACCAAGAATACAAAGGCATAAGTGAAAATTTAGTCCCTATCCGTAAGGAGTTTATCAAGAAGAGAAAACATCAACATAGACAGATATGAAAATAACTTTGGGGGAAGACACTGACAACTTGGAATAGGAAGAGTAGGAATTAAGAAAAGCTTCATTTAGAAGGTAGCCCTTTAGCTGAGCCTTGAAGGAAGTGAGGGATACTGCAAGGTGGAGGTAGGAAGGAAAAGCTCTCCAGGCATAGGGGACAGCCAAAGGCATGGGGACTGGAGATGGCAAATCTTGGGTGAGGGGTAGCAGTTCCTGTGCATGGAAGGGAGCAATATGTAATAAGGCTGAAAAGGCAGACGGTGCCAGGTAGTAACCCACCTCAGAAATATTATCATCTCTGTTTCTTCTACCTGGTTGATCTCCAGGCTTCTTTGCAATTCAGAAGCCAAAGAGTAGTACATAAGTGCAGACTTAAACACCACGCAGGGCAAGGACTAGAGGGTATATTCTGCCACCATTTTATGATATACAGACTTGGTTGGGGTGTGTGCAACTGACATAATGTTTTCAAATGCCCCAGTTGTTATTAAGCTCAAGAGAGAACATGTTACAATCCATTCTAGCAGCTGCTGGCTCAGAACATCAGTTCTATGTCTACATTTACTCACATACTCAGTCTGTGTAAAAAGCAACTTGTACATTAAGTGAAGAGAAATGTCTTGGAACTCAGGGTGCTAAGTCCACATTTGCTCTTTTCCACAGACTCTCTTAATTCACCAGTTAGACTGGTGCTAACTGGGTACTTATCATGCCCAAGATAAGTACCTTTCTTTCTTCAGTTTAACAACGCCAACACTTCCGATCCATTGTCTCAGAGCTCTCTGTATTCCCTGTGTAAGTTATTCAAGACCTCAGCAGACAGGTTGGGCAAGGTCAGCATTCCAAACTAAAGAAGATTCTAAGAGACATTTGTAGTCTTAAGATAGATTTAGACTTGAGGGAGGTCTATTTTTTCAACTACTAACAAGGCAAAAAGGGAAAAATTTCTCTGATAAATAGGGTCTGCTATTTAGACTTGAAGTCAGAAAGATGTAAGATCAATCCTGTTTCATACTTACTTCACAGTGTGACTTTGGGTAAGTCACATAACCTCTCTGTGCCTCAGTTTCTTCATCGGTAAAACAAGGATAAATCAGTAATGGTTCCTATATCCCAGGATTGTTGTGAAAGAAAATTGAAATGATATTTTGAAGCACTTTTCAAATCTTTTTTTTTTTTGTTATTAATTTATTTATTTAGCTTTTTTACTTTCATTTTCACAAATTTTTGGGTTCCAAATTTTCTCCCCTTTTCTCCCCTCCCCCCACCCCAATACCCCAAGCAATCTAATTTTCCCTATCTTCAATCTGTCCTCTCTTCTGTCATCCCTCCCTTCCCTTGTCTCTATCTTCTCTTTTCTCCTGTAGGGCCAGATGACTTTCTATTCCTCATTAACTGTATGTCTTCTTTCCTAGTTGCAACAACAATACTAAACAATTGTTCCTGAAACTTTGAGTTCCAAATTCTCCCCATCCCTCCCTCCCCATCCATTCCCTTTGGTACGGCAGGCAATTCATTATAGGCCATATCTGTGTAGCTTTGCAAGTGACCTTCCTGATAGTCGTGTTGTGTAAGACTAACTGAATTGCCATCCCTCTTAACCTGCCCCTCATTGTTTCTCTTCTGTCCTTTGATCCTGTCCCTCCCCAAGTGTTGACTTTCAATTACTCCCTCCTCCCTTTGCCCTCCCTTCCATCATCCCCCCTCCCCCAATATCTCCTTCTCCCCCGCTTTCTTATACTGTAAGATAGGTTTTCATACCAAAATGAGTGTGCATTTCACTCCTTCGTTTAGTCAAATGTGATGAGGGTAAACTTTTGTTTGTTTGTTTGTTTGTTTGTTTTTTCCCTCAGCTCTCCTCTTTTTCCCTCCACTAAAAACATCTCCTACTTGCCTCTTAAATGACATATAGTTACCCCCTTCCATTTCCCCCTCTTTCCTCTCACTACATTTCTCTCTCACCATTTACCTTAATTTCTTTTAAGGTATGGTCCCATCCTATTCAGTTCAATCTGTGCTCTCTGTCTCTGCATGTGAATGCATGTGTGTATGTGTGTGCATGCGTGTACATGTGTATGTGTGATCCCACCAACCACCCAGATACTGAAAAGTTTTAAGAGTTAGAAATATTGTCCTTCCCTGTATGAATGCAAACAGTTCATTTCTGGTAAGTCCCCTTAATACTTCTCCTTGCTGTTTACTTTTGCATGCTTCCTCTCATTCTTGTGTTTGAAAGTCAAATTTTCTTTTCAGCTCTGGTCTTTTCATTAAGAATGATTGAAAGTCCTCTGTTTCATTGAAAGACCATATTTTCCCTTGCAGTATTATACTCAGTTTAGCTGGGTAGGTGATTCTTGGTTTGAGTCCTAGTTCCTTTGACTTCTGGAATATCCTATTCCACGCCCTTCGATCCCTTAATGTAGAAGCTGCTAGATCTTGGGTTATCCTGATTGTATTTCCACAGTACTGGAATTGTTTGTTTCTGGCTGCTTGCAAGATTTTTTCCTTGAGCTGGGAGTTCTGGAATTTGGCCACAATGTTCCTAGGAGTTTCTCTTTTTGGATCTCTTTCAGGTGGTGATCGATGGATTCTTTCAATACTTATTTTGCCCTCTGGTCCTAGAATGTCAGGGCAGTTTTCCTTGATAATTTCATGCAAGATGATGTCTAGGCTCTTTTTTTGATCATGGCTTTCAGGTAGTCCCATAATTTTTAAGTTGTCTCTCCTTGATCTATTTTCCAGGTCAGTTGTTTTTCCCATGAGATATTTCACATTCTCTTCCATTTTATCGTTCTTTTGGTTTTGTTTGGTGATTTCTTGGTTTCTCATAAAGTCATTAGACTCCATCTGTTCCATTCTAATTTTGAGAGAACTATTAAATTCAGTGAGCTTTTGAGCCTCTTTTTCCATTTGGCTCATTCTGCTTTTGAATGCATTCTTCTCCTCATTGGCTTTTTGAACCTCTTTTGCCAATTGAGTGAGCCTATTTTTCATGGTGTTAATTTCCTCAGCATTTTTTTGGGACTCCTTTACCAAGATATTGACCTTTTTTTTCATACTCTTCTTGCATCTTTGTCATTTCTCTTCCCAGTCTTTCCTCCACCTGTCTAACTTGCTTTTCAAAATCCTTTTTAAGCTCTTGCAAGGCCTGAGCCCACCCAACACCCCCCTGGGGTGTCTGGGGTACTGAGGCCCCCGCCCTCCACATCTTTCCCTGATGGGAAAAATACGTCCTCGTCCTCCCCATCAGATCCGAAGGTCGGGATCATTTGCATTTGTTGGAAAAAACTCTCTAAAGTCTTATTTTTCTTTCCCTTTCTAGGCATTTTCCCAGCCAGTTACTTGACTTCTGAGATTCCTTTCCACCTCCGCCTGGATCCGCCCAGCTAGTACTTGACCTCTGAGATTCAAATGCGCTTTCCCGCGGCAAGCTTTAGTTCTGGCGCAGGGTGGGGGCAGGGCCGCTTCCTAGCTTGGGCCCTCAGGGGCTTTCTGAAGAGACTTTCAGGAACAGAGCCGATGGGGGCAGGGTGGGGGACCCCTCCTGCTGTGCTCAGCTCCCTTGAGGGTTTTATTCAGAGGCGTTCAGCAGTAGAGCAGGGTGGGGGCAGGGCCGTCTCCCCCTGCTCGGCTCCCTCAGGTTGGAAAGACCTTCAGTATTGAAGATCCTACCTGCTGCTGGGGGATTCCTGAGTCCCGGGCCGTTGCCGCCTCCGCCGCCCGCCCACGCCTCTGCCTCCGCCGCTTCCTGCCCCCGTCTCTGCCGCCGCCGCTTCCTCCCGAGGGGGCCCGCTCCCCTCCCCTAGCGCAGGCTTCTTTTTAACTGACCTTTAGCTTCTGTGGGCAGAGGGACTTTCCCGGCTGCCGGAGATTCTCCCGGAGCTTTCCTCTCTGAAGTCTGCTCAGGTCAGCTTCTCTGGGTCGCGGCCAGGGGTGGGTGTGGGGTCCGCTTTCCTGGCTGCGATGGACCCCGGGGACGGCTCTCCAGGGTTCAGTGGAACGGAAATCTCTTCCCCTATGTTTGTGCACCCCCTGCAGAGATTCAGAATTTATGGGGCTCTCCTTTTACCTCAATTCCATGGGTTGTGGGCTCGGAGCTCGTGAATGTGCGTCCTTCTACTCCGCCATCTTGGCTCCGCCCACTTTTCAAATCTTAAAAGGCTATGCAAATACTAGCGACCATCATCATCTTCAGCATCATTATTATTGATATTCAAGACATATAGGTAACCCATCCAAAAATATAAGTATCAAACTAATTTTGCAATGGCTAAGTAGTCACAAGATACAAATAGGCAGTTTTCAAATGAAGAAATGCAAACTGTCAAAAATAATATGAAAAATGCTCCAAGTTACTAATAATAAGAAAAAATAATATTAGAACAAGTCAGAGGAATCACCTCACCCTTATCAGGTTGTAAAAGTCAGCAAAAGAGGAACATGGCAATTGTTAGAAGGACTGTTGTAAGGGCAAGCACACTGACACACGCTATGAGTGAATCTGTGAATTGGTTTAGCCATTCCAGAAAACAATTGGAATGGTACCCAAAAAGTCTTTTAACTTGCATCACCTTTGACCCAGTAATACTACTACTAGCTATATATTCCCAAAGAGACTCAAAAACATAGAAAAAGGATCCATTAATACCAAAAAAAAACCAAACAAACCCTAGCCATAATAACTAGCCCTCATATAGTATAAGATTTGCTGTAAGATTTGCTCAAGGGTTGAAGCCTTAGTTACAACCCTGGGAGGTAGATGCTAGTATTATCTCTCTTTCTACAGATGAAAAACTGAGACAGAAGTTAAGTGACTCGCCCAAGAACACAGAGCTAATAAGTGTCTGAGGCAGAATTTGAATTCCATTCTAGAACTCTATCTGCTTCACCACCTACCTACCCTGATTATAACAGCACTTTTTATAGGAAAGAATTAGAAACAAGGGCAATGCTCATTAATGGAGAAATGACTAAGCAAATTGTGGCTTATAAATGTAATGGAATAACACTAAATGACTAAAAAGACAGATTCAGAGAAATCTTGGAAAACTCACACAAACTGATACAAGGTAAAATGAACAAAACCAGAAAACGGTTTTGCACAATGACCACAAAACTAACTGGGAAGAAAAACATGTTTGAAAAGTAGAGAATTCTGATTCATTCATGACTTTAGAAGACTGTTGGTTGAAACCTATCACCCACCTTTGGGCAGAAAGATAAAGGACTAGAGGGGCAGGATGAAACATATAACCCATTCAGATATGGCCAATATGTTGAATTGTTTTTCTTGTCTATGCTTACTTATTAACTTTGGGTTATGTAATCAACTTAGAGGACCAGACATCTTGCCCAATCTTTATGACCTCCGAAACCTCTCCAAATGAATAAGAAATAAAGCAATTTCTGCTGTTTCTGTAAGCCAACATACCAAGAATCCTAATGAGCTAAAAACCCTCATGAACTAACAACAGAGAAGGCTAATCTCCAATACCCCTCACTCAGCATCCCCTTCCCCCATGGGCCATTGCTTTTTGAGAGGACTGTATAAGCCATTTGTAACTGAGTTCAATTCTGCCTGCCTTCCCCTACCCTCTTTAGCTTTGGAAAGCTAAAAAGCAGAAGCTTACTACAGCTGGAACTGCAACATATAAGCACTCTGTGCTGCAACAGTACTCAGCCAGAGAACTGAGGAACATAAGGAACTGCCAGCATATATATATGCAACTCTCCTACACTTGAGGGAATTCCCAAGTGTGAAGGAGCCTGAGACAGGTTTGAGGTCCAGCCCTGAGAGGAGCCACCACCAAAGGGGCAGTGATCAGAAAGTGAACAAGAAGGGAGCATAAGAAAATAAGACTGAAGTTACAAAGATTTCAGAAGGAAAAAAACGAAATTCATGTTCTTGAGTATAAAGAGACAAAAGAGCATGACGACACTTGGTGTTACGAGAGGTGGTGACAAAGCTGATTGTCTAGGGAAGAGGTGAGTCAGTGAGTAGGAACAGAGATTTTTACAAAGACAGAAAGCAGCGTCAATAAAGCATTTAAATGATACAAAAGACAACAAAGAAGTTTGAAATAGGACACAAACAAGGTGATTTTGTTATAACTGTTAAAATTTAATGTACACCTTTTTTTACATAAACTATAATGACTTTGCATTTTCCTACAAAATCCTTTTTTTTTTTGTTTTTTTTGGGGGGGTTGTTTCCTGAAATGTTCATAATTTGTTTATCTTTGTTAATGATTGTTCAGTTCATAATGAAAAAAATGTTTAAATAAAAACAGGATAAAAGAATGACCAACAAGACCCGTTATGCAGATGGCATCTAGGTGATGTACAATCTATGAAAAGAAGTGTACTACCCAGGGTGAGGGTGGCATTCAGTAGAGTATTATTAGTGACAATCTTCTACCTCACTTAGACTACATTTAGAGTATTTTTTCCAGCTCTGGGCATCACATTTTGACAAACTGGAACCTATCCACCCCTCCAAAGAAAAACAACCAGGATAATGAAGGAACAAAAGATTTTGCCATGCAAGAATAAGGAGAAAAAACTGAAGAGAAGATTTGGGGGAACATGATGACTGCCTCTGAGTTTGGGAGAGGTAGTAGACCTATCCAGATGATTAACCCCCAGAATGAAAGTTGGCCATCGTTAGAGAGGAGCAAATTTCATCTCACCGTGAGAAGACATTCTAACACAAGCTGTCGAACAATAAAATGAGTTACCTTGATAGGCAGAATCCCTTATCAGTGGAAATTTTCAAGTGGAAGTTGGATAAGCATTTGAAGCATTATACAGTGGAATCATGACTGGATGGAGTAAAACTAGATAAATCTCTGAAATATCAAGAGAATGTAAACTCCTTAAAGACAGGAATTGGTTTGGGATATATTTGCTTTTTAAATCTTTGTATCCCTAGTATGTAGCCACAGTACCTGGTGTATAGTTGGAGCTTTAAAAAATGCTTTTTAAATTGGACTGGATCCTTCTCAGCTCTAAGATGTTATGATTCTATGGGAAAGTCAATGGAGGCTTGCCACTTGACACCCACAGCCTAAATAGAGAACTTACAAGTTTGTTTTAGGAAACATTCCTACACAGAGGTAGAGAAGAGACCCTGGTTTTTAAAAAAATTTATAATAACACTAACTCATATATTTTTATAGACTTTTAAGATTTGCTCAGTTGTACTTTCCTTACAATGACCTGGTAGAGTAGACAATGAAAGTACTACTACTGTCCCCATTTTACATGTAGGTAAAATTTAGTCTCAGAGAAATAATTAATTCACAGCCATCTAACTATGAAGTGTCAGAGCCAGGTCTCACTGAAGGAAATCCCCCTGAATATCAAAGTAGCCCCCTCCCCGAAGAAGCCCACTAGGAAAAAATGCTTTAGTCTCTAGTGATCAGTACTTTTTTGCTAGCCAACAAATTGATTCAGATCTCCTGCAGCTTCAGCCTCATATTCTTCTGGTCTTGTCTCTGCCCATTTTCTTTGCAAATTTTGACCCTCTGCTCACTCAGGGACACATTTTCCAAACAATGATGTTACTTGTGAGACAGTACTGAGGCCCAGACATGTCTTGTACTCTTTTTTTCTTAGATCTGTTTGGTTGGTGTGGAGCCAGAGTGGTTCTGGCTTGCACCTCTCACATTCCTTTATCCTGGACCTTCTCCAGAAAGGCTGAGCTGGCTCCCTCCTGCACATACTACTCTGCCTGCTCCTTACAACAGAATTGGAAGGAGGGGGAGATTCAGGCTTGATCTCATTCCTTTTGTGCCTCAAGTCTATGAGCTGTTTTCATACAGCCATTCTTAGCCTCGTTAGCCTCTTTCTTTCCATCCTCAGAGATGATTGAATCCTGTAAATTTCTGCTGCTGAGTTATTTTTGGCTTTCTTTCTCCCAGCTAGGGTGCCTGTCTGCTCACCGACAACTATTAACAGCTGTTTGAAGGGGGCTTTGAATTCCCAGGCTTCTTGCTGGAGTGTATTTGAACAATGGCCTTCAAGAGCTATTGCAGAGAAAATTGTAGAGGAGAGAGGGAAGTGACAGAGAAGTCACCAAAAGCCCACTCTTTATTCTGGAGACAGTTTTTTTTCCACTTCCTCCTTTCCTTCCTTCCTTTCACTCTCTCTCCCTTTCTTCCTCATTCCCTCCTTCCCTCCCTCCTTTTTTTCTTTCTTTCTTCCTCCCTCTCTTCCTCCCTCTCCCTTTCTTTCTCCATCCCTCCTTCCTTTCTTTTTTCTCTTAATTTCTTCTTTCTTTGTTATACCTTCTTCCTTCCTTTCTCCCTCAGAAAAACTGAAAAACTATGAGAGGGGCCAAGAGGCTAGAGAGGAAGGCACCATCCACCCAGCTGAGCTCCTCTAGAATCTAACTAAGCCAGGTGATCTCATCTGTTAGTTCCTTCATGGCTCATTGTGTCATTCACTGCATTTTTCCTCCCAGGAATAGATCAAGAAGCTCTAGGATGTCAAGAGGAGCCTGAGCTAGCATTCCTCACCTACTGGAGTCAGTGGCCCCCATTTTTCATCCATTTAACCCGTGTTGACCAAGCATCCATGGAAACATTTGGAACTGGCTCCTTTCAAAATGGCAGCATTGTCACACTTGAGCATAGTAATAAACTGTTTTTGTGGTGCTGTTATAGATGGTGGGGCACTGTGAGCTTAGGGTTTAGGAAAAAGATGCAGCCCTTTCCCAGATGTTCAGCATTCTGCCTTCCCCTCAGGAAGCCGTTTCCCCACACTAGGAGCTTTTCCAGTTAGCCTATGTGGAGCACCTTCCCTTCACAAAGACTTAAAAAACACCAGTAGTGCCATTTGAAGAGTGTTGTGCACCTTGTAAACATTAATCCATTAATCCTCACTAAACCCAGGGGGGAGGCAAGTGTTGTTACTGTTAATTGAGCAATGATTAACACTCTAGATCTACAGAATACTTTGCCATCCTTCACTCCTTAAACCCCCTGGAACCACACCAAGGACTTGTGAAGGATATGTATTCTTATCCCCATTTTTCAGACAAGGCAACTTGAGAAGCAGACACAGTATCTGGCCTCTAGCCAGAATAAGCATCCAGTTGCTTTAATTACTAACTCAGGCCTCCATCTATCCATAGACTTTCCTTCACATGTTTAAACCTCCAGATCATTATTAGGGGAAGAGTAGAAATGATGGCAATTTGTAGGGAGAGCCCAGGGTCGGAGTGCATTTTGCATAGTTATTTGCATAGAAATATGGAACTATAAATATTTCTGTGCTTTTGCACATGCCTTCAAGTGTAGTAAGATGCTGTGTGTGTGTGTGTGTATAAAGCTCCTACTGATTTGTATTTATTTATTTCAAGTCCACATTCCTGGTAATCATATTTACCTATGCAAAAATTTACCCCCACTCCTTCCCAGCCTTCCCAGATATCCCAGATGTCTCCCTAAATTCTCTTTCAGAGATCTCTAACTTTTTAACTTATTACCATCATTTACTCCCACCACATAAACACAGATGCTCACATACATTCTCACACATGCCCTTTTATAGTAAGAAAGCAAAGTTTAAAGAGAGGGTGATGCTGAATACCACATGTATCCCTGTAGTAGTAACTGAGTCAGGAAACACTCCTCTTCCTTCTCTTCTCATCTTTTCTCTTCTCTCTCTCTCACTTTTCCTCTTCACCAGATGTGGAAGTGACGCTGATCCACCAGGACAGTATGACAAGTGAATTAAGTAGGTTTGCCCTGTAGGACTCAGGCTTCTGGTCACATTGCTGAGTAACTGTACTTTACAAGATGTTAGGATTCTCTCATTTTCTCATTCGTTGAGTACTTCAAGGATACATGGAAGAATCTGTGATTTCATCAGTATGGTTGCTCCTTTCACCAATGCAGATTGTCTACAAGTTGATAGATAAGAATGATAATGCTTTATATAGCATTTATATAGCACTTTAAGGATTGCTAAGGGCATTACATATGCTATCTCACACAACCTTTACAACAACTCTCCAACACAGGTACTACTATGATTATCTACATCTTTTAGATGGGGCAATTGAGGCTGAGAAGTTCAGTGACTGTCCCTTGATGACCCAGTGTTGAATAAGTGCCTGAGGAAAGATTTGAACTCATGTCCTCTTGAATATCTGTGGACAAAAACCTACTTTACCCTGTGTCTTAGCTGGTGACAGGACTCTGCAGGTTCACTTAGGCTTTTCGCAAAGTGACATGCAGGTGTTTTATCACTAACTCCAGCCATGAAGTTTTTCCAGCTTCATAGGACCTGTCAAAATGTACATTGTGCTGATAGCAGGTTCTGATTTCCAGAATCCAAGGTCATCACAGTGAGGCACCAGAACTGACTTTGAGCCAAGGAGTCATCACAACAGATCACAGAATCACAGAATGGGAGAGGTGAAAGGAACTTCAGCAGCCATGCAGGCCAAACCACATTCAACATTCCCTGAACATTAGATTGTCGCTTTATTTTGTTTTGTTTTATGTTTGCTCAGTTTTAAGTATACACCTAACAAGATCCCTCAGCCAAATGCATTTTCAAATGTGTAGCAGAGTAACCTTCCCTTTCCCTCTGTGCTACTCCCACTGCAGACATACCTGCACACACACACACACACACACACACACACACACAAGTAAGGAGGGATGGAGTGAAGAAAAACAGGAAGCACTGTGTAGATTGAATCCTCAGATACTCCTAAGAGGCCAGGGAGGCTAAGCTTAGCACAGTGCAAGGCACATATTAAGCATTTTATAGGTATGGATTAGTTTTTGTGTCTGCCTGCCTCATAATAATAATAATAATAATAGCTAGTATATTAACAGCTGGGTAGCACAGTGGATAGAGCACTGGACCAATAGTCAGGAAGACCCAACTTCAAATCTTACCTCAGAGACTTAATCACTGCACCACACTGGACAAGTTACTTAATCTCTTTCTGTCTCTACTTCTATAAAATGGGGATAAATACTCCTGTATCCCAGGCATGTTGTGAGGATAAAATGAGATAATATTTGTCAAGTGCTTTGCAAAACTTACACTATACAAGTGCTAGCTGTGTAACTGTCAGGTCTGCAGAGCATGTTACATAAATATCTCATCTGGTTCTTACAACAACCCAGGGAAGTAAATGTTTGCTATCCTCATTTTGCAGAAGAAGAAACTGAGAGCAAGAGTTGTTGTGACTTGCTCCAGGGTCACACAGCTAGTAAGTGACTGAGGCAGGATTGAACTCAGGCGTTCCTGACACCAAGTCTAGCACTCCATCCATTTTACCTCCTAACTACTTTAAGGATAGAAGAGAACAGGCAGATTGGAGAGCAAATGGAAACGTAGAGCAGTCGAGTGTTACAAAAGTGAGAGTGTTCCATGTTTACATTTCCTAAAACTTTCTCAATGGTATCCCTGGTTTTCAGGTTCTTTAACAGGGATATCATTCCTAGAAAATGGTGTGAAAGCCAAAGAGGCAGGTGCTGATACATTGAACCTAAGGGAAATAAGGGGTCAGATTTCCATAACCACCAAAAACTACAACCTTTTGCTGGAGATTGCTGAAGATGCACTTTTCTGCATATAGTTCTTCATAACAATACATATATGTACTTTTCCTTACACAGTAACCATAAAGTAACCTATAAGAAACAGTACACAAAATAAAATTGATAACATGTAAAACATTTTTCTCACTAGTCATGCCCTAGAATTTTTGCAATCTTTTGTGCTAATATCCCAATTTAAAAAAAAACTGATTTCAGACAATATTCACTTCCTTTGAAACATGAAATCTACAGTCCCATAAATACTTTCTTCCTTTATTCAGATGTAACAAATCATCAATTCACTAGCACCAAACTCTTAGCCAACCACGGCTCCAGATATTCCAGCATGGAGTTTATCTAACACCTTTATTTTCTCACTAAGCCACATCACTGACTTTGCATGTTCGGGCTTAGAGCTCAAAGGATTTACACTATGCTTTGGGGGCATCACTGTAACATTGAACTGAAGTTTTGAAGGCAAACAATGAAAATATGCAGTGACTGCATGACAACGATAAGATGAACAGTGCCTCGTAGGATACCAGCTGCTCCATAAACTTCTGCACATTGTGACTTTCATTTTTTTCTCTATTGCTCATAGCTACAAATGGGTCCACTTGCCAGCACAAAAGTGAAAGTGAGGTTACTTCATAAAATCACAGAAATGCTTGAAGTCACAAAAGTTCAACATGGGAATGGTGAGAATTCACCGCACTTTGTAGAACTGCAGTTCCTTTCATTTTAAAAAGATATCCCTTCAATCAGTAAAACATTCCCAGTTTCTTGGTTATTGTTTACATCAGTTTCTTGCTGGAATATTCTTTCCTATTAACAGTTGCCTGTATCATTCCATACTTATTGGTAATTGTTTCTTCTCTTGAACACACACAGTAATTCTTGATGTTGTAATTTAGGCTCTTTTCCATGGGAACTTTCTCACTTTTCTCATCAGTTTTTGTCCTAATCTGAAGTCTAGGGACATGGGAGGGAAGAGTTATTGGTATAACCTATCAGTCTTCAAGAACCTAGACACGATATCATTATATAGCTAATTTCACAACTGGGGGAAAAACTTAGGCAATTTCAAAACTCTGTCATTATTCAAAAGAAAATCTCCAATCCAGAGACAAAGAAGATGGTTTTGTAACCCAAATCAGTACACTTCTTTGCAGAGAACTTTGGCACCTTTCTAAGCAGAGAGGGAGGATGTCTTTGGAGAATGTCTAGTATGACTGTGATATTTCCCATATGTTGAAGTTGAAACTCTCAGCACCTGCAGATAGAGTAACGCTAAGCCACAGAGTGATGAAAGTTGGTCATTCCATGGGGAAGTCAGGGTCAAAACCTACTCTCTTGTTTCTTGTCATTTTCATCCTGCTTTCTGGTTCTTACAAAATAGAACACCCACAGCTTTTCTTGAAATATTCAGCAGTAATAACAAATACAAAAAAACACATTATTTTACAGGGTGTAAGAAAAAGACCTTTTTTGGGGAAAAATATTACAATTGCCCTTTTTCTTCCCTTGCTTTTAGATTTGAATCATTATAGGTCACATAATATGGAGCTGTATCTCTACATGTCTGAAAGGCATATGCACTTATCAGAGACTTCATTGCATATGCAGCTCATGTTATTTTCATTCACATATAGTATAAAGCAAGAAGAAATCTAAGTAGGTCATCGAGTTTAGCCTTCTGTCTCTGACAGTAAACCAAATAATCCAGGAGCGATTGTGATCTATCCTAACAATAAAGTTCTTCAGACAAGGAGACAACACCACCCCTTTTCATAGCCTGTTGTAGTTTAACAATGGTGTCAGAAAGTCTGCTATCTTTTAGTCCCATTTTCTTCCATAGTGATAGAAAAAAATGGTTATACTCTCCTCTGCCGGTGGATCTATGATATCATTAGTGTAGGCATTCCCAATAGTAATGCAAAGCTGTTCACAAATCTCTCCAGTTCTGCCCTTCCTATGCCATTCTTATCCATATTCTCCCCTAAATCTGCCACAGAGGACTGACCCAACATGCTGGGAGTGCTTGTGTTCTCTTATTGTCGATTATACCAGTTGCATGTACAAGCTGTAAATCAGTATTTCCTAACTCTCACTGTATGACTGGTCCATTTCTTTGCTATTCATTCATAATAACCATTCACATAAGCAAAAATCTTTTATAGCATGACACATTATTATATGGCTTGTAGATATGCCATGGGTCAAATTTCATCCTCAAATGAAACACTCAAAACCTGATTAACTTAGATTTAGCATGAGTCAGGTTTTTAACATGGTTCCGCAGCACCGATGTTTTAAAGGACCTCCATTAATTATGTTGAAAACTCTTATTAATTTGATACCTAGAGTTCCCTTTCCCAGATTTGATGATCTAGGTGGTAATGTTTTTTTAGATTTTCTTAAATAGGTACCATTTTCCCACCTTTTTGTCATATTTGTTATTCACATTTTCTATACACTTCTTAAGATATTAAGCACCCCAACTTGAAATTCTCCAGAAGAAAAAAGATTAAACAATTCAGAAAAGATTAAACAATTCAGAAAAAGAGAGAATTATTTTCTAGTTTTAGCATTTATTACTCCTCATATTACACATCAATAATTATATATTGATTCTTCATATAAAATATCTAAAGATGGGATCTGCAATGACCACTTTTTAGGGACTGGAGGGAATAGGGAAAGAAAAACATTCTGCATCCTTCAGTTGGGTCCTCTGTTTACCTTCTCCATATATCATACTTAAATTGTAGTGGTTGAAATTCATCTTTTTTTTTTGCTTTCCATTCTTTAATATTGTCAGGGTTATTCGAATTCTATTCCTGTCCTCTAAAGTGCTAAAAATTTCCCCTGAAAATATTAGTATAATCCTTATTATTAATGAGAATATTCAATAACTCATCACTGATTGATAAGTGTATTTATTTATATAAAATTTAGAGGTCAAAGGAATAAAGCATAAAAATGAAAAAAGCCCTAGATTCAGAGTCAGGGCTCCCTGGGTTCAAATCCTTGCTGTGCTACAAATATCCAATACTCCAGTCCTCATTTTCCTCATGTGTAAATGCAGGGAGTGGAGCCAGATCACCTCTGAGGTTCCTTCAAGGTCTGAATATAATTACAATTATAATATAAATTATATTATTATTATTATTTATTATTAAATTATTATATTATAATATAATTACATGCAACTTTGACATGTCTCTAATTACCATATATCCAGAATCACTTCTCATTGCTCAGTTTACGAGTATTATTTTACTAGAGCTAATCATTCTTCTCATTAGGAATCTAAATTTTAATTGTGGGTAAATTAAGTAACTGAGAAGAAACTATACTTCTAAAACATTTCTCATCATTAGATTCTTCCAAGAGGATTTGGTTGCGGTTCAGTCATTTTTCAATCATGTCTAACTTTTCATGACTCCATTTGGGGTTTTCTTGGCAAAGATGTGGGAGGATTTTCCATTTTCTTTGACAGCTCATTTTACAGATGGAGGAACTGAGGAAAACATGGTTACGTGCCTTGCTCAGGGTCACACAGCCTAGTAAGTGTCTGAGGCTGGATTTGAACTCAGGAAAATGAGTCTTTGTGACTCCAGACTTGGCACTCTATCTACTGTGCCACCTTCCTACCTGTTACATTTTAGAGTTTTCTACTTGCCATGCAGCTAACATCCCTAGTTACAAACGGTGTTCCAAGAGTTTATTTGTACATCAGCTGCTCAGAATGCAGCTTTTTTTACCCATAGAAATAACTTTCTAAGTGGTGGTTGGGTTTCCAATTCCTACCATATTGTACCTGAATTATCATAACAACTGCACTTTCCATGTGCACTCAGTGGTCTCTAAGACCCCTTCTAGCTCAAAATTTATGATCCTACTACATGTTGTAGTTTTCAAAGTGCTTTTTCATACATTATTCTCATTCCTATGGAAAATGCATACCCACTTCCAAGTCAGGAACTCAGTAGAACGGGACTGCCTCCAGTAAAGACTTAAGAAACTTGGATATATAGGTAGTTCTGGTCACCAGCAAGTTGTTCCTCTCCATAACTTTCTATCTAGGTCACTTGCTCCCCAGAGTGTTCTGAATTAGGGTACAATAGAAAGTTACTTCCACTGGCATTTCCTAAGGGCTATACAACTGCCCACGTAGGGCACTCACATGTCAGGTATCTGTATTGCCTGGCTTGTGGTTTGTTAATTCCTTCTATCTCAATTTCACTTTATTTTTTTTCTTAGAAGGAAATCAGCTTAGTTGATTGTTTTGTCTTTTTTGTCAGTTTTTTCACCTTCTCTAATGTCTATTTGGCTTTGTTTTTAAACTGTGTGTTTTACTTGACAGACAAAACACATGTGTACTGGCCAGTCTAGTTAGATAAGGACAGTATACCACAGTGTTCCCAAATGGCGCCAGTGTTGACTGTGATACTGCAAACGCATTCAGAGACTGCCATGACCAACAAGCTAGCTGTTACACTAGGCTTTGGTTTACCCACTTTCACTATGAGTGAAAACATCCCATAGTTAATTGCAGTACATGAATGGGAAATATTCCTGGACTTATTTGCATTCATTTGCTGTTGGTAGTGTCTCTGTTGAGGTCTCTATCCTTGTTTTTACAGAGCTTTTGGCAGTGTTTCTTCAGTTGGTGTGTGAATTTTTATGATCTGTTGCATGTTATCCATGCAATTTCCTGCCCTGTAATAGTATCAGGTTTCCAGACACAGAGGAATACAGACTAAAACCCAGGAGCTCACATTAGCATAAAATGTCCCAGTTCTGTCAGTTTGATTAATTTGTCTCTTTGTCTCCTCTCTATATGATAAGTGCTATTAATGGTTGCAACACTTCATATGTCAAAGTCTTTCTTCCTAATGACTTGAAAATACGGTTTATTTCCCCCCTTTTTGTATTATTTTTCTCATTTAGCATTCCACTCAAGTATAGATTTATGCCATGCTCTTTCATTATCTTACTGGTTGCAGCACTGGAGTGATTACATATGGTGTAGGGTACGCGTAAAGATGTGATCCCAGGGGCAACAGCTGCTGATGCAGGCTGAAAATAGATCCAGCGGACGCTCAGCACTTTTCCCAGAGGTCTTTTATTTATTAGTAACAGTCTTCGTATAGGACAGCTTGGATCCTCATTTAGCAAGATGACTTTTTGCCTTTCAGAACAGTGCAGTGACTTTGCTCTATTTCCTGACACTGCTGTGTAATTTTTTTTCCCTTCTTTGTATCTAAGCAATGACTTAACCTAACATAAATTGTAATATAATCCTGATATATAATGAACTCAAGGAACGACAAGCTCCATTCGGAGTAATGGAGCTTGACAGATCTAAGGTTTAAATTAAATAATCCTATTTGTAAGATAGCATTTGTACATGGTACACTGATTTAAAATGAACTTCTATTCTTCTCCAGTGACTCTTATACCATTTTTAGTATTTTCCCTTCCAAGGGGACTTTTTCAAGAAGAAAATCATTCAGAGGGGTTTCATTTTCATTTTCTTTGGAAAAATGTATGCAAAGCCAGCAACTCTTTCATAAGGGAAGAATGAGATTAAAATGATTTTTACCTCATTCTGAGGAAGGAAGGAAGGAAGGAAGGAAGGAAGGAAGGAAGGAAGGAAGGAAGGAAGGAAGGAAGGAAGGAAGGAAGGAAGGAAGGAAGGAAGGAAGGAAGGAAGGAAGGAAGGAAGGAAGGAAGGAAGGAAGGAAGGAAGGAAGGAAGGAAGGAAGGAAGGAAGGAAGGAAGGGAAGGAAGGAAGGAAGGAAGGAAGGAAGATCAACACCATTAATAAACTGGGATGTGTAGCGATTAATCCATTCAGCCAGATCTTACTGGCACTCAGTTTTCTATCAGGACAACATACCTGTACCACAAAGATGCAAATAATGGAATTTAGGATTCACATCATTATTGGTCTTTTGTAAAATGTTCCACATCTGTGTAAGAGTATTCTCTTCTTAATTTTAATGAACATATTTATTAGCTTTTTAAAAATTTGCTTCAAAAGGATGTATTTCAGGGGGAATATTATCTTATTAAGAGTCTCCTTTTCTTAGACGTAGCAGGAAAATGGCAGACGTGAAATGCTCTGTTCCAAGTTAACAGATGATAGGACGGCATTAAGATAAAGGTACAACCCTTCCATGCTATGTGATAACTCACTTGTATTTTATCTCCTTGCTCCAAATCAAAAATAAAACTTGTTGTTTATGGTAGAATAGCAAATTATGTTAATAAAACCCCAACCCAGTTTTTCTAAAGTCATCACTGGGAGAAGCTAGTCTAGTCTATCATTCATTAGCCAGGATCTTGTAACTTGATGGGAAAGCCTTAAAGAAAAATGGTGCGTTCTAACAGAGAACAAAGCTTCTTTCCTTCAGAGCAGTGAATAAGGAAGGTAAAAAGCCAAAGCAAGTTAGTGAATTTGCTTTTTGCCATTCTGTCTGCTGATTTACTAGCCTAGAGTTAGTCATGCTCTACATCAGGAGACAAGAAATTATTTCCTCGCTCTGAAATTTTGATACAAAAATCATTTGGTCACTCTAATAGACTACCCTACTTTAGAATATCTCTTACGTTTATAATTTATACATTTAATTCCCCAATATGAAACTATAGGGAATTATTTTCTATTAAGTTACATTGGAAATTGATGTGATAGTTCCTGAGAATGGGGAAGGTGGGAGTGGCATAGTTTAATTTTATCAGGTGTGGGGTTCATAGAGTTGTTCAGGAACCAGTAATACCAAATATTCCTAAAAATAACTGAACCCAGAAGCAATTCAGTACATAAAAACAGAAACTTTTTTTTCCCTTCCTTATGATAAAGTATAAGTTCATATTATTTTATCAAACTGTGGTAATTGTGGTTAATATTTTCCTCCAGGTTTATTTGGGAGTTTATTTATACTGCTAATAACCAGAGCTGTTGTAGCAATGACTGCCAGCTATATTGCTACCTTTTCAATACAATCTAATGCAGCAGTAATATTCTGGTCATAGAAATTTGTGGCAAACAGCATCCTGCCCAAGCATATTTGAATCCTTTCTTTCTCCTTTTTCCTTCTGTTTGCCTTTCTCTCTCTGTTTCACACATACTAAGGCCCCCAAGCTCAGGCTGCGGGATCATTCTTAATTCACTCCATTGTGATACCGTAATGTAGCTCATTTCATCCTCTGTCTAGTGGCCTCAGAAGAGGGAGGTAACCAGGGGGAGGGAAAGAAAACTTGCCTGCTACAGGAGATATGAAATTCAGCCATGACAGGTGAATTAATGATGGAATTTAAGTAGTAGCTCTTAATTTCCTAGCTTTGGTGATCTTAAGTCAGACATACAGTAATGTCATAGGGAAATAGAAGCCAGGGGAGGATTGAATGTGAGGTTGTGTTTACGTGTGTGTGTGTGTGTGTGTGTGTGTGAGAGAGAGAGAGAGAGAGAGAGAGAGAAAGAGAGAGAGAGAGAGAGAGAGAGAGAGAGAGAGAGAGAGACTGTCAATGAAACTGTGGTTGGTTAGCTAAACTGACCCTGTTTTCACCTCAGAACACAAAGACTGGGTTTTCTACTCAAGGGAGGTTTCTGTATTCCAAAAAATGTGCTAAGTAAATTAACATCCCAATTCATAATGTCAAATGTCTTACTGATACCCTTGAACCCCATTGTTTCCCATGTCTTTGCCACAGCTTCATTCATCACAGACTTGATCTGTGTTCTAGAACTAAATAGTTGCCTGTGTTTCAATTTTGGTTCCAGGGCTCACTCTCTTTTTTTCTCTGCATGTTTTTCGTTTTCCATCTGTCTTTGGAAGTGGACTCTAATCTGTGTCCTATGCCAAAAAAGGATAGATTAATCAGTTCCTAATGATACACCCAGCAAAAAGTGAATCTCTGTCATTAATGTTAGGAACTTATAGAGCACAAGTGCCTCACCCTAGAATGAGAATTTTAAGGCCCTCCTCTTATGAGGTGGGACTTCCCTTGTTCTTTATTTGTACTTCCCTTCGCCATCCTTCTTCTACCTCTTAGCTCTTTCAGTGTAAATCCCCTTCATAACTGCATTCACAGATTCTTATGGACCCTCCATGAATCTGTAGGACTGTTTTGTGGATTTTTGCCATCTATATCTGAAATAAGCCTAGTTCCCTCAAAGACAGACTATATTGTTGCTACTTGTACTGGTAATTTGTTCCATGAGCACAAGGGGAATGGGAAAACATGGTAATGACTTTAGGGCAAGTCTTAACCCATCAAAGTATTTATTGGACATTTATATAATCAATAAATCATACATTAATTGCCTCCAATGTGTCAGGCACTGTTCTAAGCACTGGTGATACAGATACAAAGAGAATACCTCCTCTCAAGGAGCTTCTAATGGGGAAGACAGCAAGTCTGTATAGAAGTATATAGAAAATGATTATTAAATAAATGAATACAAATAAATACAAAGTATTGAAATACAAGATTTCAGGGAAAGGAGGGTTCTAGTAGCTGGGCGATGAAAGGGTTTATGCAAAAAAAAATGACTCTTCCACTGTGTTTTGAAGGAAGAGGATTCTGTGAGGTGGAAAAAAGGAGTTCTAAGAGGAGGGAGTACATTGCAGTACAGAAGTATAGGAATGGCAGATGTAGTATTATGAGGAAAGAAGACCAGTTTGGCCAGATTTCAAAGTGAATGATAGAGAATAATGTCCAGTTGAGCATGGGAAAATAGCTTGGGGCCAGGTTGGGAAGGGCTTTAAAAACTAAATGCAGGAGTTAGTTTATAGTTTATCCGAAGGGCAATAGGGAACCAACCCGCTGGAGGTGACCAAGTAAGAGAGCAATGTAGCCAGATGTTTGCTCAAGGAAAATTGCTTTGGTAGCAGTATGTAGGATATGTTGGAATGGGGAGAGACTAGATGGGATGTCATCGCAATAACCTAGGCAGGATGTGATGAGGACATGAACAAAGGTGAGTAGAGAGAAGGAGGTTAGATGAGACATGCTAGGGAGACAGAAACAAGACTTGGCAACTGACAGGATGTGTAGGGTGATGTAGGATGAGGAGTCAAGGATAACGCCAAAGTGATTAGAAGACGGGGATGGAAATAGAGATATTTGGGTTTGGGGGAAAGATGATGAATTTAGTTTTGGTACCTGGTGCATTTAAGATGTCTCCAGGACATCTGGTTAGAAATGTCCATTGGGCAATTGGTGACATGGAAATTAAGCTCAAGGGAGAGACTCGGACTGGATATGTAGATGTGTAAGTCATCTATATAGATGTTGTTGATTGTTGAACCCATGGGAGGAAGGTATGACGTTAACAAGAAAGAATTCCCCAAACATAAAAAAAGATTCCTAGATAGGAACTGTGCTATGAATGATAAACCAGCAAAGTAACTGGAGAAGGCATGGTCGGTCAGGAGAGCCAGAAGAAAACCCAGATAGGAGGGTATCTAGAAGAAGAGAGGGCTCAGTAGTATCCTATGCATCAGATGGGCCAAGAAGGATGAAGACGGAAAAGAGACCATTAAATCTGGCAATTAAGAGATTGTCGTTAGCTTTGGAGAAAACAGTTTTCCACTGAGTGATGAAGTCAGAAGCCGTATTACAAAGGCTTGAGGATTGAGTGAAAGTAGAGGAAGCCAAGACAACATGTAGAGGAAGTATCTTCAAGGAATTTGTCTGAGAAAGGGAGGAGATATATAGAATGATAACTTGAGGAAACGGTTGGATGTAGTGAAAGTTTCTTGGGATAAGCAAGACTTGGACATGTCTGAAAGCAGTAGGGAAGGAACCAGCATATAAGGAGAAGTTGAAGATTCAAGAGAGACAAAGGGGAGATGATTAAGGTTACATCTTTTTTTAAAATTTATTTTATTTTATTTTTGATTCATGGAACAAAGCTAGCATTTCCATAAAATGATAATAAAAAAGATGATTTTACATGAAACTGCTTATTTACCATGTACAACGTGCTATTCCCTCCAACTATACATGTTATCTTTCCATAAATACTTGTAGTCATCTTTCTCTGGATGCAGATAGCATCTCTCTTCATATATCTTTTATTTCTAATTTGTGTGTTTATAATAGTCAAAATTATTTAGTTGCTCAGTCATTCTTAAAACAAGATTGCTATTATTGTATACAATGTTATATCTTCTCTGCTGTTGAAAACACAAGAGGATGGGATCAAGTGCACATGTTAAGGGGTTGGCCTTTGCAAAAAGGAGAGACTTCAGGAGGAGAGGAGAGAATAGAAGATGATAGGGCATGGAGATTAAAAGAAGAGATTAAGAGAAAGCTGTCATCAAAGGCCCTGGTAATGTAATCTCTGTGGTACCAAGACCTTTCTGGGAGGCATCATGGCAAAGTTGGTGCAAAACTGGCCATTCAGTCAAGAAAGCCTGGGTTCAAATGGATACACGATCTAGATGTAAAGGCTGATACTATAAGCAAATTAGTGGAGCAAGGAGTAGTGTATTTGTCAGATTTAGGAAGAATGGAGAAATTTTTGACCAAATAAGAGATGGAGAACATGATGAAGTGGAAAATGGATAATTTTGATTATATTAAATTGAAAAGTTTTTGCACAAACAAACCCCAGACAACCAAAATGGGAAAGAATTTTCATAGCTAGTGTCTGTGATAAAGACCTCATTTCTAAAATACAGAGAAATGAGTCAAATGTACAAGAATACAAGTCATTCCCCAATGGATAAATGGTCAAAGGATATGAACAGGTAGTTTTCAGAGGAAGAAATTAAAGCTACCTATAGTCATATGAAAAAATGCTCTAAATCACTATTGATTAGAGAGATGCAAATCAAAACAACTCTGAGATACCATATCACACCTATCAGATTAGCTAATGTGACAAAACAGGAAGATAATAAATGTTGGAGAAGATGTGGGGGAGTTGGAACACTAATTCATTGTTGGTGGAGCTGTGAACTGATCCAACTATTCTGGAGAGCAGTTTGGAACTATGCCCAAAGGGCTACAGATATGTGCATACCCTTTGACTCAGCAATATCGTTCTGGCACTGTATCCCAAAGAGATCATAAAAATGAGAAGGGGTCCCACATGTACAAAAATATTTCTAGCAGCTCTTTTTGTGGTGGCCAAAAACTGGAAATCAAGGGGATGCTGGGGAAATGGCTGAACAAGTTGTGGTATATGAATGTAATGGAATACTATTGCACTATAAGAAATGATGAACAGGAAGACTTCAGAGGGGCCTGGAAAGACTTATATGAACTGATGCTGAGTGAAGTGAGCAGAACCAGGAGAACATTGTACATAGTAACAACCACAGTGTGCAAGGACTGTTTTCTGGTAGACTTAGCCCTTCACAGCAAGGCAAGAACCTAAAACATTCCCAAAGGACTCTTGAAGCAAAATGCCATCCACATCCAGAGAATTATAGAATCCGAATGCAGAATGAAGCAGAATATTTTATGTTTTAGTTTGGTTTGGTTTCTCTCATGGTTTCCCCTTATTCTTTTTAATTCTTCTGTGCAATATGACTAATGTGAAAATGTGTTTAATAAGAATGTTATGTGTAGAACCCATGTAACATTGCATGCTCTCTCGGGAAGGGAAGGGGAGAAAATTTAAGACTTAGGAAAGTGATTGTTGAAAACCGAAAACAAATAAATTAACTTACTAAAAAAAGAAAGAAAGCCTGGGTTCAGAAAGTCTTGCGTCTGACACACACCAACTTCTAACCGTTGACAAACCACTTAACCTCTCAGCGCTCCAGGAAATTCTCTAAGTTATAAGTTACAGACTGGTTACTAAAACATATCAACTAGATTCTAAGCTCCTGAAGGGCAGTGTTTGCTTCACGTTGGTCTCTGTCCCTAGCACTGCCCACCACATTGTAGGAACCACATAAAGGAAATTCTTCCACAGTGGAGAAGGTGCAGTAGGCTTGGCAAAGAGGTTCAGTCAAAGATTGAATGCCAAAAAGAAAAAAGCACAGAAAGGTATGATGAGGCACATGGGTCTTGTGGAGAAAAGAAAGTGAACGAAATTCAAACAGAATTATTAATGGAAGGAGACCTTGTATAGTAAATTTCATGTTAGTACAAGAAGTAAGAAAGAATGTATTCAAAAACGTAAGAGGATTAATGAGCCAGTGGAGAGTGAGGAAAAGGGAAACTATACTTCAGCAGAAGTATTTTGAATAGAAAGGGAGAAAAGAAATAACACAGGAAGAAATGAAATGAGAAAATTGTTGCAGTCAATCTAAAAGGTAGATTTTAATAGTGAGGAAAGAAAAATGGAATACTTAAACCCCACACAGTTTGAGTTAGCAACAGAATGATGAAACTCATTCTGCTCTCATACTCAACTGTGTGACTTTCATTTCCCCAAATTCTTCTGTTTGAATAGAGAGTAGAGAGAGTCTGTATCTTTAGCCTTGCCCTGAAATAGATCTAAAGTGTCACTCCTCTAAAACCCACCTTTATAGAGGCCAGAAGCTATGTTTGCTTTTTTTCTTCTTTTGCTCTTAGTGAAAAGTCTATTTTTAGTCTGCTTTAAAAGGCCACTATAGAAATATATACTGGCTTGTTGCAAGTATGTGTGTACTGCATGTCTTGTTGCAGACTATTCAAGAAAAACATACATGCACTCCACTTCTCCACTTCAGATATGAAAAGATAAGAAAACTGTTTGAAAGGACACTCTCAAGACTGACTTGTTAAACCTTACTTTAAAAGCTACAATGAATTTTGATGTATCTACTCACTTTTCGTGAGTGATCTCTGATACAGGGAAAATTATAGTGTTGGTACATGTTAATGGGAACACAAAATTATATTTCTAAATGTCAACATCTGTATTATAAACAAGTTGGAGCAGCACAGAAACTGATCTAGTTACTTTACCATCTTATACTCATTTATTTATAATAGGTCACCTACTAAAGCTCTATATTTTATCACATGTGTACAGCCACTGAAAAGATGCACATCTTTGAGCAAAGACATGTTTTACTATCCAGGCCAGGACTTGATGATAGGTCAGGAGTTCCTGTATATCAACTTTGACTCAGTTTCCTTTAAGTGGCTGCCATGAGATATTTTAAAATGAAACTGTTGTACTAAGAGTTTGGTCCTTAGAATGTAGAGAGCATTGAGAAAGATGCTCTGTGTGTGTGTGTTTGTGTGTATGTATGTGTGTGTGTGGCATTTGAATCATAAAATGATAAGGCTAAGAGTGCTCTCAGTCATTTGACCAAACTCATTATACAGAAGAGTAAACTGAGATCTAGACAGAAGTGTCTTACTCAAGACCACATAACACGTCAGAACTGATACTGGTACCCAAGTTACCCAGAGCTTTTTGCGCAACTACACACTAAAAGTCATCAGCAACTCATCACAAGTAATTTCCTTTAACTGAACAAATGGAGTGCAGACCCTCCCCCTCAAAAAATAGGTTCATAAAGTAAAATCTCACAGAATCTATTCAGCAAATATTTAGAATCATAGTTTTAGAGCTAGAAAGAACCCTATTAGAGATCATCTAGCTAGGTGGCACCGTGGATGGAGTGCTAGGAAAGCTCATCTTCCTGAGTTCAAATCTGGCCTCACACACTCACTAGTTGTGTGACCCTGGGCAAGTCACTTAATCCTGTTTGCTTCAATTTCCTTACCTGTAAAATGAGCTGAAGAAGGAAATGGCAAACCACTCCCAGTATCTCTGCCAAGAAAATCCCCAATGGGGTCACATACAGAGTCAGATATGACTGAAACAACTGAACAACAAGAAATCATCTGATTCAACTCCCTCATTTTATATTTGAGGAAATGGAATACAAGAAAAGTTAAGCAGCTTGTCCATGTCACATGAATAGTAGAAAGTAGAGTCAGGATTTGAACCCAGGTTCTTTGACCCCATATCCAACACTCTTTCAAACGTTCCACATTGAAGTTATTAAGTGCCTACTGTGCTGAGCCATGAGGGTACAGAAAAGCAGATACAAGATAGTCCTTGCTCACAAGGAGCTTATAAGTAACAGCTTGGCACAGTAGAATGAGGGCCGCATTTGGAGTCAGAGGACCTAAATTCAAATCTTGACTCTGTATGATTTTAGAAAAGCCTCCATTTCTCCCCTCTTTAACCATTGGTCAAATGAGGAAATTAGGCTAAGTCTCTTCTCACTCTCAGAGCCATGATGATCTTCTGATCCTACAATCTGAGGGAAAAAATGGCAATGAAAATAGAAAACTTGAAAGCTTTTTATAATTCGTTACATATGAAATGTTAAATCTCAATTCACACATTGCAGCGGACTCTTGTTTGACCTTTTTTACTTTCTGTCCTCTCAATTCATCATGCAGTTATGTGCCATGTCTTGTGCCAAGCAGTGAGGGAGATACAAAGAGAAGTTAAAAGCCTTGCCCTTCAAGACACTTTTTTTAACCTGTGTGTTTGACTTTTAGTTCTTCTTTTAGTTGTAGGTTAGACTGCCAAAGAGACTATAATTTTGTAGATCTCCACCAGCCGATAGGTTCATAGAACCATGGACTCAGCTGGAAAGAACCAGGATGATTGTTCGTTCGTTTAACTGTCTCATACTAAATAACACAAATCACTTCTCAGCCTATAAACCTAATCCAGCTAAGTACTATAATGTTAAATTTGATCTGTTAGTCTCTGAAGTGAGATTACATCCTTGCTCCTCAATCTTCTCTATTTTTACTCCTGCATTGTTGTAACCATGCCACCCAGTGGTGAAGGCACATTAAAGGGAATAGGGAAAAGATGGCAGACCATAAAACATAATTCATCACTGACAAGTTTGGCAATTTATGAAATAATGCTCTCCTCCCAGACAATCTGTAATATAAATAAAATGGCTGTCCAGGTTTGGGGCTTAATTTAAACTGCATAAAAATTGAGTCCATGTGGTTAAAAAAAATATATGGATTCCAAATTGCCAATTAAAAAAAAGTCCACCAGATGCATATAAATTGAAGCAGTTTGCTCCTCTGCCTTGCACATTCTCTTCCTCTCACTTTCTCCATGACCCAGATATAAAAATATGTTATGTTCTTGTGCTCCCTCTCCTGGTTCCTCCTGTTAGGCAGTGAGACTATATCTTTGGGATTGTTCTGATCTTGTAAGTGACCTGCGGGCAAGAATGAAGTATACCAGTACAGTAAGTGTGGATTTTAAGATAAGGGGTGGGATGAAATAAATGTGTCTTTGTGGAGCAGCTCTCCAGCTTGACCAAATAAAACTGGAATTCCACTGACAGAGAGAGAGAGTAACCTTTTGGGGAAGTAGAGATTAGCATTAAAACAGCATTAGAATAAATACTTGAGAGACTTCATTTAGAAGGCAAGGAGGGGAGATATGCCTCCCTGCAGATAGATAGATGCATGTATGATTGTGCCCTACCAGTTAATAGTGCTAATTGCCTAATTATCTGGTCATGTGCAGTAATAAAGCCTTTTGACATTTCATTCTCTCCATATGCCAGATAAAATGTGCTGGTGTCTGGTATGTCACTGTGGTGATGAGCAAACCCTATTCTCTTCCTGCCCAATGTAGGGTAGCGGGATGATTTTTATAGGCTCTTTGGAAGCTGGGCTTTTCTGTAATAACAGAAGCCTGGAAACCAGGGCAGTTGAAGGCATTCATTCCTGAGCTAACACAGGAGGATCAACCTTACCTTTTGGGGAGGAGGGAAGCAAAGAATACGTTGTGCCCTCCAGGGCTGTCCACAAGCACCCATGCCTGACTCTATCCAGCCTTTGTCAGGATCCTGATTGGTCCTTCCCTTTCTCTGTCCACTTTGGGACTTCGGCCATTAGGAATCTGACCTGTTTACTTTTGTGTTTCTTTACTCTCTTTGTTTGGTTTCCTCAAATAGTCTTCCTGCCAAATAAAGTCACTCATGCCTTGGTTTCCGGGAATTTGTTTTATTTGTGTATCTACAACTTACCTGTCTAAGCTGTGCCCACTATTTTGCTGCTTGTAACAATTGCTCCCTCCCTCAACATTTCTATCCTGTAAACTGATGCTATCCATTCTCTCCAGTCTCTTAACTCCTCCAGTTCAGTTGTAAAATATAATTTTCCTAATTATTTTCAGTGTGGCAGTTCCTAACCTGTGCATCTCAGAATTCCTGGTTTCCTTCAAAGCTTAAGTTAAATACCCAGAAAGTTACCTTCACTTAGAGAGAGAGAGACAGAGAGAGAGAGAGAGAGAGAGAGAGAGAGAGAGAGAGAGAGAGAGAGAGAGAGAGAGACAGATCTTCCTCCTTCCTCTCCTGCACTTCAAGGGCAGAAACTATTTGTCATTAAATCTCCAGTGCCTAGCCTAGTACCTAACACACAGAAGGCATTTAATATGTGCTTATTGATTGATACAGGACATGGTATACAATTTTGTCTTCAGAGAAACCACATCCTCAGATGTGGTTTGCAAAAAATTGTCATTGAAACATACTATTTTAGAGCTGGAAAGAACCTTAGAAAGCATCTCATGCAATCCCTTCCATTTACAGATTAAGCCCAGAGTGACTTTTCCAGGGTCATACACCTAGTTAACTGGGGTTAGTTAACTAGTTAACAGAAGTAGGATTAGCACCCAGATCCCCCAACCACTGTCCAATACTCTTTATACTGTTTTATACTTGTGTTTCCTTTTATGAAATAGTTATTAAGGAAGAAGGCATGATGTTTATTAATCCCAAAAGCTTACTGCTAGTTCCTTTTCTAGAAAGTCAGAAAAAAATTACAATTTATACCCGCAAAAGTCAGAATCATAGAATTTAGAGGGCAGATTATAATAGTATTCTATTACTGTGTTGGGCATTTGACTTTCTGCCTGTGTGTCTTCTCTGGAAGTGTTCCCTTGCCCACTCTCATCTGAGCTCCTGCTTTAGTTACAGTCTGCACCATTTTGTATCTGTTTCATGTGTCAGTCTGTTCTCAACTAGATTATAAATTCCTTGACAGTAAGTACTTGGAGAGGGAGGATAGTGAAAAGACCACTGGGAGTCAGGAGAGAACTAGGTTTGCATCTCTCCTTTCATACTTGCCAGTTGTCTGAAGGACCACAGGAAATTCAATCAAACTCTTCAATTTCCCCATCTGAAAAATGGGAGATACACCTGTAGGGCTTACCTCTGAGAGCTGTTGCAAGGATCAAATGAGATGATGAAGCTAAACCCTTTAGTCCTTAAGGCATTATATACATTTGAGCCACTGTCTTTGTTACTTAATCAATTTAAATCTGAAGGCAAAGTGATGAAGGCAAAATAGATAGAGCACTAGGCCTGGAGTCAGCAAGTTCCAATTTCAAATTCCACCTCAGGTGCTTACTAGTTGTGTGATCCTGGGTATATCACTTAAAGTTTGCCTGCCTCAGTTTCTTCAACTATAAAATGGGGATAATAATGGCACTTGGTCCCCAGGATTGTTGTGAAGTTCAAATGAAGTATTTGTAAATCACGTAGCACCAGTGCCTGCCACATTTGGTTGTTGTCTGATTCTGTTTGACCCCATGGATGAGGGATGGGGTTTTGGTGGCAAAGACATTGGAGTGGCTCGCCATTTCCTTGTCTAGTGTATCCCCATTTTACAGATGAGAAACTGAGAGGAAAAAAGGAGTTGACTTACCCAGGGTCACACAGCTAGTAAGTATTTGAGGCCGATTTTAACTCAGATCTTCCTTACTCCAGACCTGGTGCTCTATCCATTGCACCACCTGGCTTACCCATACCTGGCACATAATGATTATTAAATTCTTGTTTCCTTCCTTCCTTCAGTAGCACTTATTTTAAGGGCTTCATCCTCATCTCTGCTACTTATTACCTGTGTGACCTTGGTTCAGACCTCCATTTTCTCATCTGTAAAATGGGAATGGTCATGGTACTACCCATTTCAATATGACTTTTGTAAGAATCCAACAAGATCATCTTTGTAAGCACTTTGTATGTTACACAAAAAGTTATATTAAAAAAGCTATATACGTTGTATGTTACATAAAATACTCACAGAACCTTAAAACATCTGTGTATCTTTTAGTGGTCACCCTAGTGGCAAAATATAACTGTTCAAAGGCACTGCATATGCTCATGGGACTGCAATGGTTATCCTTTCCTTTACTTGAAGACAGTTGTTTAGCCAACCTTTGACTTTGGCTTCTCTCTATGCTTGGTAACTCAAATCCTCTCAATCTTTTTTTCCCTGGAGCTTCTTTTCCCCTCTGTTTTTATAAGCTTTTCATTGACTTAGTCCCATTCCAGTACAGCTAAACATTTAATCTGATGGCTGGTGCTGTTTTGATCATTTGTTCTTTCATGAAAACATGGAATCCTCGAAGGGACTTCCTAAGGCATTAAAGTTCTACCTCCATCCCAATGCAACAATCCCCTCTCCAATACCCACAACAAATGGGGTTTTTTAGATCCTACTTACACAATTTTATATCTGCACCAGTACCAAGAAATATACTCCCACATATAACTCACTTAAGTAATTCTAAAATTTTCACCACCTTGTTCAAAAAATATAGAATGTAAAACACTTTGAGATTAAGGACTGTGCCATTTCAAAATTGTTGTGTCTCTAGTGTCTAGGACTGGCCTTGTGATGATTATTGAATGGAATTGACTGAGTTTGGGCTTCTTTTTTTAAAAATTCATTCACTTAATATAGCAAGTTGTTTATTGAATAATTACAATATGAATATTTAACACATACGTAAACAAAGGAAATGAAAAAAGATATTAGTAGTTTCCAGTCATTTGTGTGCTTTGTCTTCTGTAGCAAAAATATATAAGTTGTGGAGATTATCCTGATCCACACTAACACTAGCAAATTGGGTTCTAATGATATATCATTCTCAAGCCACCATCCTAGTGTATTCCCCCAATCAATTTACCCAATTCATATCTCCTCAATATCATTGATAGTTACTATCAGTTAACTTTAACAAAAGGATATTTACTGAGAAGCTATAGCAAAGCCTAAAATACAAAAACACCTCCCCACATCAGTGTATACTCTCCTCTATCACCTAGTCAAGGGTGGAGAGCCTGTGGCCTTGAGGACACATGTGGCCTGCCAAGTCCTCAAGTGTGGCCCTTTGAATTCAAACTTCACAGAACAAACCCCCTTAATAAAAGGATTTGTTCTGTAAAACTTGATCTCAGTCAAAAGGTCGCACCTAAGGGCCTAGAAGACCACATGTGGCCTCCACCCCTGACTAGATCCTTGCTAAGAACAGACTCAAACTAGAAGTGGTAGCTACCAAGTAAACTTCTAGACATGGCCTAACCAATGGACATAGCGCTCTCTTACATGCGAGATTCAGGCTGATTAGTCTATCCACTGCTGGACTGGGCCAGGCAGGGCCCTCATTAGGGTTATCCTAGACCACCGTGGTCAGTTGCTTTTAGCTGTAGCAGACTCTGCTTTAAACTACCAGTTCAGGACCATCTCTTGGCTTTCTGATCTTTTGAAGCACACAAGGTTGTCATGTCTGACACTCATTCACTTAAATCAGGGAAGAACAACCACCACAAAGGCAAAAAAAAAAACAAAAATACCATGTGTTTGAGGCCATATGGCAGCCCCACTGAGGAGATAAGGCATTTAGCAGGAGTGCCAGATTTCTCTCCCCACGCTGAGGTTTATAGCTGTTCTTGCCTCACTTGTGACCAAGGAAAAAAGATATTGAGTTCTTCTGTTCAAGCCCTTATATGCATACTTTGCTTCAGCTTTGCAACCATAAAAGGCACTTTCATCACCACACAGTAAGCTCACAGGAAAGAGTCAGAGCTCACCTGATCATGCTCTGAAGTAGAGGGTAAGGCACTCCATTCCTCACCTGTATACAATCCTAGAAGTAAACTCCGTGAGGCCTCCACATGGCTTGGCAGAGCGTACATGCTCAATGGACTAGACCCTCATTATACTTCTCTATAAAAGTCTTTATTTGATTATCTATAAATACATGGAAGGTTTTGTCGATGAAGATAGTTGAAGGGAACAGACAACTTAAAACTGTTTACTTTTTTAATAAAGCATTTGATTCTTTAGAGTAAGATGCATCCTTGAAGGCTACCCCAAAACATGATGTTGTCCACATGCATCAAAATCTTGCAAAACTAAAAATCTCAGAAGAAGAAAAAGCATGTGACCTGAACTATTGGATAGACTACATGCACTTATGAAGTCAGAGATCCGTCTTGTGTGAATAAAACATTCAGGGCCTCCAAACACAGTTTCCAACTTCTCTTTTTCTACCAAATATTTTCGTTTGGTATTTCAGTGGCTTTGTGATCTTTTTGATAAGGGTTCTATCTCTAGTGATGCAAATAACAACTCATCCATTCCTGCCCATTCTTTGTGACTCTTTTCCATGTGCTTCCATAAAACCTACCACAGAGAGTATACCTAACCTGTGTGACTTTTTGACATTATACAGATACCAGTGGGATTCATGCTGTCAGTCAACTAAACTTGTGCCTGTTCCATAACTGATGCATCTTTTTTTTTTCTGATCATTTCTCCAAGAACATCCTCTATACTGGTTTTCCTATACTCTTTCTCACTTGTAATGACTTGCAGCCTCCTCACAGTAGCTGTGTACCTCTCAGTTGCCCTTCAGTACTTTAGAAATTCGTATTTCATGATTTGCAGATATAAAGCACTGAAAGCCTGTTGGTATTAAAAATATGAATCTTTATTTCAGAAAAAAGCTTGGAGTCATTAAAAACATTATACAGTTTTCTAAAGATAATCTGATTTTTCTCTTCTATTCACCTCTGGACACAGTTCACTGACTGTTTGCCATACCTGTCCAAGATATAGGTACTTATGGACTCTATAGATCACAGTGGTCTATCCAAAGGTATATAATAGTCTGAGCACATAGGCATACTCCATTTACTTGGTTTGTCCTATTTTTTATTTGAAATTCTTTTGATTGAATAGAAATATCATTTAGGAGCCACTGCTATGTCCCAGATCTTGATACAGTTAATACAGTGTCACCTACAAACAGGTATCCCTGGAAGACCTCACCATCAAAAAGAAGAATTCCTGTTCATTCTTGATGCAGTTAATATACTACTAACAAACAGATGACTTCACATGAAAAAAGGTGTTCCCTGTATTCTTGTTTGTTGAAATCTTTTACATACTTCTGCTAAATTACCTTATGAAACAATGTTTTTGATTTTTCCAGCATTACTGTACTAAAATGGTATTGGAAAACTGAGAGCACCTAAAAAATACTTAGCGGTTAACCTCAGTCATCATCATTTGAACCCTCTTAAAATTTAACCAATAAAATCTCCAACCTCAAAAGTAGTATAAACTAATTTTCAGAATGCTCAGATTGACTTGTTAAATGAGAAAGGTGTTGTTTGAAGTGTTTCTATTGTTTTTAAGCAAAGAATATAAGACTTTCTTCCCTAATCATATAAATATCACATTCAAAACAAATGCTGGGAAATTGCCAAGATTCCCCTCCCACCTCCCCCCAAAAAGTTCAGTTCTCAATGACTTACACCCTGGGTGCATCTGTGACGTTACTTCCTATTCTCACTGGACCTTTGCATTGGTGTGGAAAAGTATGTTTGGGTGCACCATGGAAACTGGATATGACCAGGGCAGTCGTTGCTAGATTTCTCCGCCTCCTGTGTTTGGCAGTCAGTGGTGAATGCCTTGTTCTGCTGCCAGAGATGACACATAGTTCTCCAAAGACAGGACGCTTATTTCATGGCCCCACAATCTGAAATCCTGGAAGCACTCCTCTTCCCAGCAGAAGCTTATCCTGAGTCACTGCTGATGTCATTTTTAAGCCTGCAGTAATTATGTCCCGGTGCTTTTCAAGACAACACAGGGACATCAAAGACAGCCAAATCAAGCCAGGCCCACACTTAAGGAAAGCCTTCCTCATTAATTGATAGAATCAGTGCGTAAGCACTACCGCCACCCCTTTAATTTTTTTTCTAACATGGGAATTATATGTATGAAAAACTTGACACTTAAGAGGAAAAAAATATAAACTTAGAAAACCCTCGCATTTACTGCTGACTCACACATCCTATGCTACATCCCAGCCTATTGCATGTATATTTCCATAGCATGGTTTGCTAGGAGGCAAGTGGCCATGAAATTCTGCCTGCTCTACCTCTAGCTCTGGGGCAGTCACTGCCAGGTTAGCATATGGGGATTCTGAGGTGTTGATCACTTCTCAGATCACTCACAAAACACAGATGGCACAGTGCTTACATCAGCATCAGACCATTTCATTTGCCATTGCCCATGACAGCAATGAAAAAGGAAACAAGAATAGCCAGTCCCTTGAATTAAAAGCCTGAGTGCTTGCTGACCTCTTCTGTACTGACTTCTATTTTAAATTTGGGGTAAGCCACCCATCCTTTTTCATCTTTTGTTTTCTATAGAATGGATTTATTTGTTAGTGCAGAATGAAGGGAGCTGCAGCATATAGTAAAAAATAATGCTGCTTCTGCTTGTCCTGGTTGTCCCTTCCACATCACTGGAGTTAGGGGTGTGGCCCCTCGGCAGTCTGGAAAATTAGCATAAAATTTTTTGTCCCTCCTTCTATACCAGAGAAGAAGTCTGAATTTCTTTCTTTTTCTTTTATGAGATGTTAACAGCACCTTAACAGCACCTTACTGTAAAATTTGGGTATATCTATGATATTAAAAGAAAATATATTGGTATTATACAATACTGTACATATATTTTATTCATTCCTGAGTTTCTGAACTTTTTCTGTGTTGTCTGCTGACCTTTGTGTGCTGTCTATGACTTCAGCAAAACTCCCAAAAATTTTCTTTTAATTTCTTATGATGACTCGTGATATGTCAAAACCACAATGTGGAAAGTCACCATGTCGAAGGGATAACTATAAAATGTTACATGATCTCTCTGGGCCTTGATTTCTCCATATATAAAATAAAGGGGGCAGACCCAGGGACCTAGATAGTTCCTTCCAGCTCTGGCATTCAGTGACCTTTATTATTCTTTCAAAGACACAAAGGTAAAATCTATAGTTTGCTGTGAGCTGTGGCCATGGCTTCCTCTACTCCTACTGGCATTGCATGTGAAAAGGGCTGCACTTCTCACCTAGGAAGGTGATAATAAGAATCCCTCATTCAGTAATGGAATACTTTTCTTTGAATTACTCAGAACCCTTCCCCATCCATTACTTATCCCAGTTCAACTAGGAGTAGGTTTCTCTCCCATTTCAAAAGCAGAGCACAAGGAGGATCCTATAGTTGGCTCATGGTGCCATAGTCAAAGAGCAGCCAAGGTTTAAGACAGTAGTGTCACATGCCTTCCATTAGGCTATACTTCCACACTGTCCTTTCAATCTTACCTTTCCAAGTGCTATTGATAGACTATATGGCATATTTCTCAAGAGGAAGAGATACAAGAAAAAAGGCATTTTCCTGTTAGACTTGTGCACCAGGAAATTACTGGGATAGCTCATCCATTTGTTATTTCAAAGGAAAAGAAAAATCAGATCCTTGAAAAATAGCAACTCTGGTGATCTTAGGTTTTTATTCTTTTAGTGCTGTTCCTACCTGTTTTTAATGCCTTTTTTTAAAAAATTAAAGGGTTGAAAATTGGTTTCAGGTAGCTAAACTTGTGTGAGTTGTGACTTAGAGTCAGGTGTTTAGAAAGATTGCTTTTGTCCTGAATAAGGAGAAGAAAGGGTCCTTTTAAAAACTGAGCCGTGTAAAGAATTGGAAATTGAGGGGATGCCCATCAGTAGGGGAATGGCTGAACAAGTTGTAGTATATGAATAAGCAATAATGAGCAGGCAGATTTCAGAAAAATCCAGAATGACTTACATGAACTGATGCTGAGTGAAGGGAGCAGAACCAGGAGAACATTGTACTTAGTAACAGCTACATTGTAGGATGACCAGCTTTGATAGACTTAGCTCTTCACAGCAATACAATGATCTTGGACAATTCCAAAAGACTCATGATGGAAAATGTTATCCACAGCCAGAGAAAGAACTATGGAGTCTGAATTCAGATTGAAGCATACTATTTCCATGTTTTGTCTTTCTCGTGATTTTTCCCTTTTGTTCTGATTCTTCTTTCACAACGTGACTAATGTGGAAATATGTTTAATACGATTGTACACATACAACCTATATCAGAGTGCTTGCCATCTTGGGGAAGAGAAAGGAGAAAAATTTGGAACTCAAAATCTTAAGAAGTGAATGTTGAAAACTATCTCTATATGTAATTGGAAAAAAAAATAAAATACTGTTAAGTGGAGGGAAATAGGACCCACACAAACTAAATTAAAATTATCTTTAAAAAAAATTTTCTATGAAAGTGTAGGGACTGGCTATAGGTTTCATTACTTCCCTATCAGTTAGGATACACTAAGCTTTCACATCATTATTTAAAAAAATGAAAAGCAGCTCCTTATGTTGATATGTTTGGGGATTACCCTAATACTTTAACTGGAATTTTTAAAATTCTCAGTGAGCCTCATTAGAAAGTCTTTCAAGAAGGTTTTTAATGTTAATTGAATGAAGGACTTGTGGAAATATTGACTTATAAAAATACAGATACTTATATCAAGCATACCTGAAATTTCTCACTTAGCCTAAGACAATTTACGTTTAAGTCCTAGTGATTAGTAAATATACAAGGCAAGGTCATCTCAGAGGAAAGGAGAGTTCTTGATGCCCTGTGAATAAAGTGCCTGACATGTATTTTGTGGGGTTTTTTTTTAGTTTTCAAAGACAACCCCAAACAAATTAGATAGATAGAGACAGAGACGGAGATGTATATGGCATCAATTTCCTCTATCCCATAGGTTTAACCAGATAGCTTTTTTTCCAGATGTCTGGAGCAGGTTGACTAGGAGGAGGCAATGAGTCCCTGTTGGATTACAATATAGGAGACTAAAATTAATGATGAGTCCAGAGTAAAAAGGACTAAATCATTCTCCCTTCAATGCCTAATCCATCTGGAAAGAATCTCCGATGCCACCAACCATAAAATAAAGCCTTTCTGATTTGCTGTTTCCAGCTTCTAAAGAGAGAGACTGATCCAAGGCAGGTGATTTACAGATCACTGTTCTGCTTAAAGGGCTTTTTATACTTTATGATAAGCAATCTTTACAGGATCATGTTGAAATAGATTAGAACATAATTGTTCTCCTCAAGGTCACTAAGAATCTCTTATTTGTCAAATCCAATAGTATTTTCTCTTCTTCATCATCTTAAACCTATCCTTAAATATTCAACACTATTGAGTGCCACCATCCTTTTTGATACTTTCTTCTCACTTGACTTCTATGACACAACTCTTTCCTGGTCCTTTTCTTACTCAACAGGCATTTATTAAATGCTTACCATGCCCCAGGCCCTATGATAAGTCCTGAAAACCAGACATCAGACTGTTTCTCATCTACTTACTCGTTCATCCTTTTTCTCTCATAAGTATGAATTTTCCCTAAGGTTTTGTCCTTTGCTTCTTTCTTATCACCCTCCTTTAAATGACATCACCAACTCCAGGTGATGCCCAAACCCATTTTTCTAATACCTAGCTGCCCTCTGATTTTCAAATTGCTGACTGGAAAGTAAATTGAGCCAACATCTATTTAGCACTTACTACATACAAGGCATTGGAATAGGTACTGGGTGTATCAAAACAAAAGAGATAGCCATTAGAATGTCCTACCAGTACTTCTGCCCAACGTGTCCAAACTCTTCATCTTCCTCTTCAACAATTCCTTCCTCCTAACTTTCAGATTTTTCTTGATGACTCTGTTGTCCTCCCAGTCACCCTGTACAGAAACTGAAGAGGACCAGGAAGGCCCAAGGTCAAAAGGTAGTCAACATGGGAGAAAGGATAGGTACTTTGAGAACAATATGAATGTATTGGGGGGGACAATTATATGGATATTAATTACAAGGAATAAGAGTAGAAGTAATATTTAACTCCTAAGAAAATCATTAGCCTAGGCGAGAGAAAAATAGGAGAACAATATATGTCTTAAATGCAATTTTCTGTTTCAGAATGGGTCTTATATTTCAATATAATAGGAATATTTCATTTCAGTTCTGATTATGAGAATGAATTCTACTTCCAAAATGTTCAATTCATGGAAAATTAAACCACATCTGGAGTACAATATTCAGTCCTGGGCACTTTATTTTAGGAAAGACATGGATAAAACTAGAGAATGTCCAGAAGAGGACAGCCAGAATGTTTAAAGGCTCAAATTCATGCCATATAAGGATCACTTGAAGGAACCAATGATGTTAACCCTGGAGAAGAAAAGACTCAAGATGATGTAAGAGCCATCTTCAGGTATCTGAAAGGTCGTCCCAAGAAGAAGAGATGCTCTACTTTGTTCCATTAGGGAGAATTAGGATCGGGAGATGGAAATTGGTAAGAGGTGAATTCAGACTTGAAATCAGGAAAAACTCTGAAAATAGGAGCTATCTAACAGTAGAATGGTCTGCCCCGGGAGATGAAAGTTTCCTCTTTATTAGAAGGCTGCAAGCAAAGGCATTGTTCTTTTGGAGAAGGCAGAATTCTTTCTTGTGCAGGAGTTAGACTGAAAGGGTGCCAAAATCCCTTCCAACTCTGACATTCTGTGATTCTGCGATAATGTTTTCTATGGGTATCACTGAAGTAATGCCTTCCAACAGTTACAGATAATCTACTGTAGGGTTAGCTCTGTTAAAATACCCCATTGTCATGAATTTATTGCTCATACCTTTCTTTGCTTCTTGGAGTATGTGAAGAAGCCAGCCTCCTTTTACCTTGGATGGGAATGCTACATTATATAATGTCAAATGTTTAAAATGTCATGTAATATGAGCACGTAGTTAAGGGATGATAGAAAAAGCAACACCTCACCCCGGTGGGGAACAGTTGGAGCCAGTAAATTAAGGGAAGAAAAGTTTGTGCCTTCCTTAAACTTTGGATTTTTCATTTGTCTCTACTGATAATGAAAGTTTCAAAATGAAAGTTCTCCCAAAATAGGAAAATGAAGATTAGTGCATGGCTTCAAATACAGTTCAGAATTTTAAAAAGGAAAAGACAGGGTCTCTTCATAGTGATGGAAGCAATGTGATGCCATTCCCACCTCCCTCAGGTAAAGATAGCATCCAGTGTTTACTCGGTGGCACAAAGTGGCATAGAGTGCTAGACCTAGAATCAGGAAGACCTGAATTTAAATACACTCAAATATACTATGTGACCCTCCACAAATCACTTAAAACCTCACTCAGCCTGAGTTTTCCTCGACTGTAAATTGGGGATAACATTTTCATGCCCTCCATGGCTGAACCAAAATGAATTCTTCATTGTTCTTTGTGCATTTTCCATTTTCTCCTTTTGCAGACTTTTGCATTATCCATTATTCCTGGAAGTCATCCTTTTCTCACCTCTGCCTTCCAGAATCCTTTGCTTCCTTCAAAACTTCGCTCAAGTGACAATCTCAGATGGAGTTGTTATTGTGAGGTTCAAATGAAATGATATTCATAAAGGACTTAACACAGTGTCTGGTACATAGTAGCTGCTTAATAAATGCTCATTTCTTTCCTTGGTTTCTTCCTTCCTACTACTAAAAAACTGTTAAGGCAGAGGGAGGAGATTTGGGTACTTGATGCCTCCTATGTTATGCCCGTAAAGTCAATACTTCCGACTGTGACCATGACTTCTATTAGGAGATACAATTGAATGAATGAAAAAAAAATTTGTAAGTGCTTACTACTGTGCTCAGCACTGGGGTTACAAGCATAAAAGTGAGATAGTCACTACCCTTCAGGAGCTCCCGTTCTAATATCAGATGCAAGAAGGACAGAATCATAAAATTACAGAGTTTAAAATTACTTTAGTGGCCATGTAACCCAACACATACCCTGAAGAAATCCCCAGTATAGCATCAATAACAAGTAGTTTTCTAGCTCCTGTTTAATGACCTCTGATGAGGGGGATTTGCCACTTTCCTGTAATAGCCCGTTCCACTTTTGGACAGCTGTCAGTTCTTCTTGATATTCAACATGAATCTGCCTCTTTGCAATTTCCACTCATTGCTCCTGTCCTCTGAGGAACAATTAAGCAAGCATTGTCCCTCTTCCATCTGACAAGCCTGCAGTTACTGAACACAGCTGTCATGTCTCCTTCCCCCACCTCTGGTCTTCTCTTTCTTCTCCAGGCTAAACAGACTTACAACATGAACTCAAGACCTAACTATCCTGGATACCCTTCTCTGAACATTCTCCAGCTTATCAGTGACCTTCTGAAATTTTTAACCCTAGAACTGAACACAGTATCCCAGAAGAGATCTGACCTGAGGAGAGTACAGAGGAATTATATGGCACTTCTTTATTGTTGGAGGCTGTGTCTCTTTTAATGCAGCCCAATATTACATTGCTGGTTCTTATTGAACTTGAAGATCACATAAAAATCCCAGATTTTTTTTTCAGATTGCTGTTTAACCATGTCTTCTTTGTCTTTAATCTAGGGAGTTGAACCCAAGTATACTTTACATTTATCTCTGTAGAATTTCATCTTCTTAGATTGAGCCCAGTGCTCCAGCAGGTCAAGGTGCTTTTGGATCCTAATTTCTTCCCAGCTTTGTGTTATCTATGAGCTTGATGAGTGTTCTGTCTATGCCTTTCTCAAAAGGGTTACATTGCACAGGACCAACCACATATCCCCTAGGGCATTCCAGCGGAGACCTAGGCCAAGTTGACATGGAGTCATTAAAGACTATTATTTAAACCTAGATATTCCATCAGTTCTAAATCCATCTAGTTGCATTATCATATAGTCTACATCTTTCTGTCTTTTCCATATGTCTAGTAGTGGATACTTTTATCAAGTACTTCGCTAAAATATATGTAACGATGATGAAAACATTCCTCTGATCTCTCAATCATCAAGCATTTATTAAGCACCTGTATGTTCCAGACAGTGGGGTGGTATTGAGAATACTCAGGGGAAAAAATGGAACTCCTTGACCCGATCAAGGGAGACAACATAGTCCATGCAGATTAATTACAAGGTAAATGGGGAAGGGGGCACTAGCATCTGTGGGAATCAGAAAGGGCTCCATTTGAAAGTGTCACTTGAGCAAAATTTTGAAGGAAATGAGGGATTACAGAAGGCCGAGGCAAGAGGGGGATACATTCCAGTCTTAGTGGACAGTACAGAAGTATGGGAATGAGAAGTGGAGTGTTGTGTGCAAAGAAGCCATTTTGATCCAGCTGTGGAGTGCAGGCAGGCAGAGAGTGATTGGAAAAGTGGTATTGAGAGGAAGCTGTGGAGAGGTTCAAAGCTAAACAAGCAAGTCAGTGAGCAAGACAGAGCATTTATTAAGTGCTTACTTATTCTGTGCCTGGCACTGTGCTGAGTGCTGGGAGAGCAAACACAAGCAAACAAAAAGAAAGATGGCCTCTGTGCTCAAAGATCTTCTGTTCTGTGGAGGGTAGACAATTCATGAAAGGATGCAGGTGAGGGAGACTGAAATGAAGAATACAGAGGCAAGGTGGGTGTGGGGGGTGGAGGGGAGGGAGATTCAGCGTTGGACATAGCTTAAGACAGGTCAGTCAGTGAACAAGAATTTGTTATTTAAGCCCCTGCTTATGTGCCTTGAGCTAGTCTGAAATGCCTGTAATTTGAAATATCCACTGGAGTTCAGGAGCGAGACTAAGGCTAGATTTACAGACTTGGGAGTCATCTGCATGAAGAGTGAAAAGTCAATACTTGGGAGCCGATGAGATCACCAAATAATAGAATGTAGAAAGAGAACAAGACAGAACCTTGGGTTGCACCCACAGTTAGGGAGTGTTTGATGGCTTTGTCAAAATTGAAAATAAGGTTAGCCTGGCATGAGGTGTTCATGAAAAGCACGGCTTCCTGGTTGTGTTTTGTTTGGTTGGTTTTGAATAATCACTGCTTCCCTCTAGATGTTCAGTAAGCACATCTTTAATAATATATTCTGGAGTTTTCCCAGGAATAAAGACACTATAGTTTTTGCAGATTCTAATCTCTTCCCTATTTCAAAAATAAGGAAAATTGCCTTCGGTACTGTGGTACCCCTCCTGTTTTCCACAATCTTTCAGACATCATCGGCAATGCTAATCCTACCTGCCAATTCTTTTGGTATCCAAGGATGTCTTTCTTCTTGGCCAGGTGATTTGAATTTATCAAGGGTAATTACGTGGTGTTTTATTTTCACCTTACTCACCTTGGATATCTTGTTCCTGTTAGATACTTTTGTTTTAGCAGAGCAAACACGGTTTTGCCTTCTCACTCTTCTGGCATATCCAACATGAACCAGAGGTTTGCTCCATCTCTGTTCTTCCTCTTTCCCAGGGCATAGCTTTTAAAAATAGAACCATTTTTGTTGGCCTTCACTTCCTTTAACCAGCCTCAGCTGATTCTTCATCAGGTCTCACATATATGCCCTGAGAAGGCAACAAACATCCCCATTGCTGGTATGAGTTTGACAGGCAGGGGCCTCAGTTCACCTTAACAAGGTATCCCTGTCCTTTACCAGTCTTCTTTTCTTCCTGTAACCTTTACTTGTGTGGGCTCTCACCTGAAAGCTATTGTAGCTCCCTTGTATCATTCTCTAGGAGACCGGCAGATGTTCCTTCCATAGAACATCCAGCTTCCCCCTCTTCAGGAAGAGTCTCAAATGTGTAAAACATCCATTTTTGTGCTTTTGTGGCCTTTCTCATTTGTTTCCTCCTAGGAGCAGCAGCATGGAGTAGTGAATAGACAGCTCGCTGCCTGAGATTCAGGAAGACCTGAATTCATGACTTGTCTCTGATGCTTGGCTACAGGACAGTGAGCAAGTCACTGAACCTCTCGATGCCCTCAGAAACTCTAAACTATAAGGCACAGGAAAGGTGACAACTTGCATGAGCAGAGGTGGTTTCTTCACCCAGAAATTCCTTATACTGGTACAATCACAAGTCTATTTTCTCTTGGTTCCTGCAAATGTGTGTCAGCAGAACTAAGAACAAAGAGGTATTTTTCACACTTTGGTTAGGATAGATAGGGAGATAGATTACTGTAACCCTGAAAGCCATAGGTCATTAGTACACATGAGATCAGAATATTTATTCCAGAACCCGGGGAGAGCCCAAAGAACTGAGACACCCAGAGGAAGGATCACCAGGAGGAGGGTAAAGGTAAGCTACTGGTAATACTGATGTTTTCTTGTCTAGGCAGTCCTCTTAACAGAGTGCTCTCTCATCTTGATGTATACAAACCAGTTCAACAAACATTTATTACATTCTGGTTTAGGCAACACAAAGGCAATAACGAAAGAGTCCCTTGCCCTCAGGGAGCTGATATTTTTAACCTTAGGGTTGAAAGAATCTCTTTTAGACCAATTTCTATCCAGTGAAGGACTACTCTGTTATATCCCTATTATAATTTCTGGTGGCAGAATGCACCTTTTTTAATACTTCCAGCTCATAGGATAACCTATTCTAGTTTTTTCTCTGGATAGATGGTACTGTCTTAGTTCTTGGAAGCTCTCGGTGTGTAGTCAAGGGCATAAAAACATGCTACGTGAATATAGCCTTTTATATCATTTCCCAAACAATTTTCCACTATAATAGGAATATATATTGTGTGATAGGAATTCCAGTAAAAAAAGTTAATGTTAGTGCTATTTCCTCCTAAAACATTAAATATTATGTTATGTAACATAATATGTATGTATCAATAATGTATCAATAATATGTATGTATCAAAATGTTTACTATGCATGGTAGGCATTATTTCAATATGAAAAATACTTATTTTCTTCTATTTTCTGTTCCCTTATCTTGCTATATCCTGAGTATATTCCATACCCCAAGATTTTGAAGACTAACATTTATGGGTTCTGTCATATATTTCAAGCCCCAAAGCATTTTTGTGGCCAAGTTAATTTGAAATTTTGATGTCCTAGAGGGTAGTTTTTCCACCATCCTCAGAAATGAAAAGGATTTTAAGACTTTTAAGCCATAAGGGCCTGGGAAGAAGGATATTTGATGATAACTTTGTAAATGATACCTGGTCACACAGATAATGATCAGCACTGAGATAATTGTCACCACTGACTTTTGCAAGTGCCTTCATTATAAAATAGTGCTTGGAGCCTCATGAAACTTTATAAACCCCATTTACAATGTGACCCTTCATGCAGACTTAATGCCATGAGCTATTGCTCTCTTTCCAAAAAAACTGATGGAACTCTGACATATTGACCTCTGAAGCAACTGTTGTGTCTAGTGGTTCTGTCTTATCACAGCTATGAACAATATTGCTGATACAAATTAGAAATGGAGAAAATTCCCTGGCCACATTGCTAAAATATATTTTCTCTAGTCCATGGTTTAATTATATTTTTCCTTATTGATGGGTTTATTCCTTCCCTTTGGGAGAATTTCCTTGACATTCTCTATTAGTTTCCTTATCTCATTTCTTGTACCTATGATCCACATAAAAAAAAAACCATAATGAAAATCTATCCTCTTTCTGACATTTTAAAGTCTGGTAACCCTGTCTTTACCCTTATCCATTATTTTATCATGTAGCAGTCAGTGCATGTCAAAAAATTGTAAAATTGACATTTTATTTAAAAAATACATACGTCAAAATAACATTTACTTCTCAGGGGATTGGGATAGGTGGTCTCCAAAGTAGGGTTGTGAAAAAATAGGCTTAGATAGGAGACCCCACCTATTCCTCTGGTCCCAATCTCGGAGACTAGACCTGGGCTCAGTTGAGTCCCATGGGTCTCATAAGTCCATGAGATTTTGCTGCTGTCACCCAAGAAGTGCAGAATTGGTATGTTTTCCTCTTTTCTTCACCTATTCACTCCATACCAACTCTTTGTCAAGCACTGCTAAAAGATTCCAAGGATCTTTCAGCAAAACAGTCGTGGCTGCAGTCAGTAACCTTCTCACCATCTCATCTCACTCCTACTACTAATACTGGAAATGAGTTGATTCAATTTAGTGAACACAGTAAACCTTAAGGATCCAAATACCACCCTCCCCACACCACCTCAGCCCCCCCAAAAAATCTCTGCCTCAAGGACTTTATATTCTTCTGGGCTATTCTATGGGTGCTTCATCAAAGCCCAAACAAATAAAGCACTAGAATTATGGATCATATTTTCCTATATTCTACTGACATACTCTCGTTTGCAGGGCAGGATTTCTTTTTGTACTGGCCTCATTTCTTTCAGACTTTAAATCTTGATACCAAGGCTAGTTTTAATGAGTGAATAGTTTCCTCATTTGTGTCGATTTGTCACTGAAGTTGTAGCCTCCTCTGTGCTGTCTTAGGGATTTCCTTTTTGTTTCTGGGACAGCGGCTGGTCTTATAAAAATCCTAGCATCATTGTTTAAGAATCCTAGACCTTTACCCTCCAAGCCCAAAGGAGGGTAACCTGTTCTCATGTCTCCTGCTTAACATGCCGTGTATTCAGTGACATCAGATTGTTTAACTACACGTTTGAGGTTGTGGAAAAATAAATCTTCAAATGTTCTGGGAAAATGTTTGCACAGCTCTCACCCCTGTCACCCCTGCCTGGCCTTGATGAGAATCTCAGACTTATTTGTTATTCGTTATCTTTGGCCCCATACCTAACCAGGAAATGTGGGCCCATTTTGGCTTAGGTTCCCTCATAGGTAAACCTGATTCCATTAGGGTCAGTGAAGTAAATTCAGCATTGCCAGTCGCTTCACTTTGCTGTAACTATACAGTTATTTCTTTTCCTTGAGTGTGATTTTCCCCCTTTTAAGCAGAATTCTGACCATAAAGATGTCACTTGCCTACTCTAAAAGGTGAGTGACGTATGTGACTTAGCGAACTCCCTCTCAGAAATGTATTTATTAAGACCTGGTTGTTTACTTTCTAACCACAGTGATCAAAAAACAATGATCAGAAATGAATTGGGATCACAAGCAATTCCTAAGGTAAAAAAACAGGGGGACTTAGCCATTACAAAGGCCAGATCATATTTGAAGAGCCCCAGGATGCTAAGGGTCTGCTTGTTTTAGCACTTTGTTATCAAAATGAGTCTATCTGGAGCTACTACTGTTGGACTGAATTCCAGCAGTAGACCCCCAGGGAGGGCACCTGTTGCCATTTAGAGTGGACATATTTAACAGGTCGTTCATGACTTGGGCTAGGATGGGGTGATAATAGTAGTGGCGATGATGATGATAGCTAGCATTTATACTGTGCCTGCTATGTGTGCTAAGGCATTGTACTAAGCATTTGTTCCTCACAGCAACCCTAGGAGGAAGGTGCTATCATTATCCTCATTTTTCAGATGAGGAAACGGAGACAAACCCCACCACCTAGCAGCCACTGTGATAAATTATCTTTGTGCATGAACTCTTTTGGTACAAGGATACAGATGATCACTCTGGCCCAGAGTGAACCCCGCCGCTGTCTCTCTGATCATGACTCAGAGCACTTACTGTCAGTACTGTTTATCTGACCATTAGTCACATACTGTCATGCAGCATCTCTTGTATTATTGTCTGTTTCTTTTTGCTCTTTGATTATTATTTACCTTTTGAAGGACTTTTCCTTATTTCTCCAATAAGGTTCTAAGCCCCTTGAGGGGAAAGGATTAGTTCTCATAATTTCTTGTCTGTCCATGTCCCTGGCACATAGTATGTGCTCAATAAGCATTTGCAGCCTAGTACAGTGGAAAGTGGAAATGCTACCTCTGATGCTTACTACCTGTGTGAGCAATGAGCAAATCACGTAGCCTTTCTGGGCCTCAGTTTTCCTCAGCTGTTAGACGAAGAGGCTGGACTCATTGGTCTCCAAGTTCTCCTTCATCTCTAGTTCTATGATGATTTTTGCTAATTTACTGAAGTATAGCTATGACAAGGTAATATTTAAACTCATATTGGGGAATACCCTGTGATAGCCTCAGTTGTGTTTCATTATGAACGACCCAATTTATTTTGCCATGGATTTGAAAAACTGTCTACAAAGGCCCATTACTCCTCAGTGTGGGGAAGGAAAGGGAAGAAGCATTTATATAGAGCCTGTGCGCCAGCACTGTTCTAAGCACTTTTACAAAATTATCTCCTTTGATCATACAACACACCTGGGAGGTAGGTGCCCATATCATTTCCATTTTACTGTTGAAGAAACTGACGCAGACAGAGATTAGTGATTTGCCCATAGTTACACATCTGGTGAGTGTCTGAAGTCTAATTTGAACTCAGATCTTCCTGACTCCAGGCCCAGCACTCTGTCCACTGTGGCACTAGCTGATTTGAAAGCACCAATGTTCTTTCAAGTTGACCCAATCATCTATGTATGTTTTTATTTATACAACAGTCATTATCACACTTATCATCAAGCTGACCTCCTACCCCATCCTATTCAGGCAAACGATTTAAAAATCTGTATCACTGATTTGGGATCCAGAAATGTGCTTTGTAGCGGAATGCTTAACACCCAGAATGCTATTAGCATTAGCCTGGGCCTCCCCGAGTAATGTGAAATTTTCCCCAGCTCTTGGCGGCTCTGAAGCCTGAAGGAAAAAGCCTGGACTCTTCACTTTGTTTCCTGTTGTGAACCCAAGCCTAGCCTGGCTAGCAAGTGTGCCTTTACTTAATGAATCCCAGTCTGCTTTCTTGGGCTTCTTGGTTTTTGTTGGGTTGGGGGTTTTTTTCTTATTTTATTTTTAAATTAGAAGGAACGTAAAGTGAATAGAAGGGTTTGGGGTTTTTGTTTGGGTTTTAATTAAATTTTATTTTTTTAAATATAAAATAAAATAGGCTTTTTTCTACTTTCTACTCCACCTCTGTTGAGAAAGAAAGAAGGAAAGGAAAAGCCCTTTTAACAAATTTTCATAGTCAAAACAAATTACTACATTGGTCAAATCCAAAAATATATGTCTCCTTCTGCACCCTGAGTATCCCAAGGAGATGTGAGAAAGAGTAAAAGGGCCCAGATGTGCAAAAATACTTGGAATGACTTTTTTGTAGTAACAGAGAACTGAAAACTAAAGGGATGCCCATCAATTTGGGAACAGCTGAAAAAAGTGTGTTATGTGAATGTAATGGAATACTGTTGTGCCATAAGAAATGATGAAAGAGACGGTTTCATTGAAACCTAGGAAGATATATATGAATTGAAACAGAAGGATTTGGTAAGCTTTGAATTTGTTACTTTGAACCAGAAAAACATGGTGTTACTAAGAAGAAAGTCCTGGCACAAAATACAAATACACAAGAATTTGTTTTCTCTGCGTCACCAAATGGTAGGATGCCATTATATATCTTCCTAAGCTCAGAGTGACTGAGAAATGACCTGCAGAAACAATGTTAGGAGATAGATTATTCCTTAATTCTTCCCTTTACTTCTCTGTCTTAATAATGGCTTGCCATGGAGAAGTTGAGAGGCAGTGTGGTATGATGGAAAGGGATTCTGACTCACTGCATTTGGAGTCGAGAGAACCTGGATTGAAGTTTCGGCTGGACCATTTCACTATGTGACTTTGGAGAAGTTATTTAGCCTCTCTGAGTCTCAGTTTCCCCTTCTGTGAAAATGAAGTGTTTGGAGTAAATGACCCTTTGAACTTCTCTTGATCCATGAGATGTGGGTCTCTTGGCACTTCAGTCCCATTCCCCCAAATCCTTCTGTTGTAGATGTTTAAATCCTCTTACTTTCTTATGTTAACTATTTCTAAAAAGAGTCCATGCTCATTAGAAGGCTCTTAATTCTGCTTCGGAGTTTGCATTCTAAAAATATAGCAGGTGCCGTGTCTGTTACATCTATTATTAGTACCAAAAAAAAGTATTAGATGAGAAGTGTAGCTTTGTAAACAAGCAGTACCCACATTTCAGTAATCTTGTTAGGAGATCAAGACTACGACTTATGGTGACTAATAGCTTCCTTACCTAAGACTTGCTTTATAAAAGCATTTAAAATACTCTAGCTAGGAAGCATTGCAAGAGCAGGTTTTGGCTAGTAGTGTGTCCTAATCCCTGTATCAACAAGCCCTATTGTCATGACATCATGTGAAATCAGGTATTCCGGTTAGTACGGTGTGTTGAGTTCTGTGTTAGTGAGACTTCACCTAAAAGAACAGGCTGTTTCCATTTTCTCTGCAGTCCACCCCGCTGGTGTATGTCAGATCACTATTTCTATCATTCATTATGCATCTCATAGTAGTATATGCCATTGGATGGGAATATTTATGTCATGTTTTCCCACATCTCTTACACAATTAGCGATGCTTGTCAGGGCCTGGGATGATGGCTGTTCTTGCGCTATGTAATGAGGATAGTGACCCATCTTTCAGCAATTCCTGTCCATCTCTGCCAAGAGGAAATAGCCCTCAGGCAGCAAGCACCCTTTTTTAAGTTTCCAAGGCATTTGTGGGCATGAGCGTGTCTACAAGCAAGCTGTGCACCAACAGTGTGTTTCCAGTGGTTTTAATTTAATGGATGAGCAGAAAACATGGCAATTAGGCTTAACCATTGAAATGCTAACAGGAAAATAGGCAGCTGCTCCCTGAAGTGGCAGCTAATGAAAAAGAAAGGTATACATGAGGTAGCAGGGCCCTCGGAAGTTTCAGCTGATGCAGCCTGGCCTGCCACCGAGGTCTTCCTGTTCACAGCATCCTCTGACGGTCACTGGTTCATTTTTAATGCAGGGCACTGTTCTTGATTAGGACCATCATCTTTGTTATTACAGCCATCAGCATTACTGTCATTATTGTTGATGATAATGATAGAATAAGAGAGAGATGGCTTCAACTAGTAACTTTAATGAGTAGCCAACATACCAAATGAAATAATAGTGTATATTCCTTTTCTTTTTTTACAAAATAACTAAGTATAAAAAAGCAGTTTTCAAATTTCACATATTTATTATATTTCCCAAGAATTGAATTTTCCACATTTGAGATTTATAGGGTCAAGATCCTTATTTAAAATGTACCTACAAATGTCACCGTTCATATGAGATCTCTCCAAAAAACTGATCTTTTGGGACAGGAAGAGAATTTAAATTTCATTCGTGTAAATAGGACCTGTTATCATTTTGACTGGCCACCAGCCCTAGTGCTTTTCGCTTGTGCGTGCCACATGATGAAGTACAGAGGTGGCATGCGGGAGACAGCATTAATTACTGGAGGCAGCATCATGGCTGGCCTGATACAAGATTAACTGCTCCTTTGAAGCCTTTGGTCCCCAGACACTGGAGCTGTCCGGTTATCTCACTTCGCTTGAAGGACCCGGGACAATAGCGGTGCTGATGGTAACGCTGGCACTCTCCCTGTTTGTTTTGCAGGTCACCGCTCGGGGGTTCGGGCCATTGTTACAGTTTGCCTACACCGCGGAGCTGTTGCTCAGCAGGGAGAACATCCAGGAGGTCATCCGCTGCGCCGAGTTCCTGCGCATGCACAACCTGGAGGATTCCTGCTTCAGCTTCTTGCAGACCCAGCTCCTGAACAGCGAGGATGGCCTGTTCCTGTGCAAAAAAGACACCTCCTGCCAACGCGTACACGGCGACACGGAGAACTCGGAGGGCGAGGAGGAGGAGGAAACGATGGAGGCAGAAACCCCCAAGATGGCTTGTCCCAAGGAAGCCCTTAGCTTCGAGTCTGCGGCCCCGCTGGCAGAGAAGGAAGAAGGCATGCCACCTGACTCCGACGTGCCCAGAGATGATGGCAGGGGCCATCCGGACAAGGAGACGCTAACACGGTACCCCAGATATAAGAAATACCAGCTTGCTTGTACCAAGAATGTTGTCTACAACACGTCGCACATCAGTACCTCAGGTTTTGCAAGCGCACTCAGCGAAGAGAACCCTGGCAACAGCCTCCAGGCCGGGCTGGCCATGGGACAGATTAAAAGTGAACCTCAGAGCGAAGAGAACGACGAGGAAAGCATCACACTCTGCCTGTCCGGAGAGGAGCCCGACGTCAGGGACAAAGAGGGAGACGTCGAAATGGAGAGGAAACAGCCTAGCCCCATCCCCACCCCTGCTGCAGCCGCCGCCGCCACCCCCTCAGCCGCCTGCATGGACAGACCTCAGAGAGGCTCCTCTCCTGCCTGTTTAGGGTCCCTCTTCAACAGAACGAGAAGTGCAGAGTTGTCGGGCTTGCCCAGTACTTCCCAACAGCACTTTGCCAGGAGTCCAGCTTGCCCTTTGGACAAGGGGACAACTCAGGGTGACCATAAAACTGACTACAGCCCTTTCCCAGGGAATTATGGACAGTCCCATGCCAGTCAGAAGGATGCCTCCAGCGTCCCAGTGGGGTCTCCTCTCAAGGCGCCTGGGTTTGAAACTCTCTGTAAGCAAGAAGGCGAGCTGGACAGGCGGAGTGTGATCTTCTCCTCCAGCGCCTGTGACCAAGGGAACCCTTCGATGCATTCGTATTCTGGCATAACCAGTTTGGACAAAGACGTCTCTGAGCCCGTGCCAAAGGGTCTTTGGGCAGGAGCTAGCCAGTCCCTCCCTAGCTCACAGACCTATTCCCACAGTGGGCTAATAGCTGATCACTTGCCAGGAAGGATGCGGCCTAATACCAGCTGCCCGGTGCCAATTAAAGTATGCCCTCGCTCTCCCCCCTTGGAGACCAGGACCAGGACCTCCAGTTCCTGCTCCTCCTACTCCTACGCAGAAGATGGGAGTGGTGGTTCTCCCTGTAGCCTCCCTCTCTGTGAATTCTCCTCCTCTCCCTGTTCCCAGGGAGCTCGATTCCTTGCCACTGATCATCAGGAGCCAGGCCTGATGGGAGATGGAATGTACAACCAAGTCCGACCCCAAATTAAATGTGAGCAGTCCTACGGAACCAACTCAAGTGATGAGTCTGGATCGTTCTCTGAAGCAGACAGTGAGTCATGTCCTGTGCAAGACAGGGGCCACGAGGTAGGGAGTTAAGATAAGTACAAGTGTGTAACCCATTTAACCGACCCGTTATTGGGCTGCTGTAGCTCCCTAGGGCTCGCCCTTTTTTCCCCCTTGCCACATTTTTCTTATTACCAGGGGCAGAAGATTCTAGGGTGGTTGGGATTTATCTCCCTCCTCATTTCCAGAAGCTTTTTGGTTTGAGATTGGGCATGGTTTGTTTGAATTGCTATTTAAATTTTAATATCCCACAAACAGCATGGTACAGTGGAAAGAGTGTTGGATTTGGAGACCTGCTTATTACAATGTGTACAACCTTGAACAAGTCCTTTTCCCTCTCTTAGCTTTCAGTGTCTTTCATCTTTAAAATAAAGGGGTTGGACTGGATGACTGGCTCTAAAGTAGGATCCTAAGTACCCAGGGTGGGCGTGGAGGGTGACTCAGGTCACCTCCCAGAGGCTCTGCTAGCAGAGCATACACGTTGGAAGGTCCTACCAAGCTAAAAAAGGTCTCAAAAAATGGCCCCAGCAACACATTATATGTCTGTCCTACAGAGACCAGCCTAGCTAAGTCCAGGGGCTCTTTGCTAAAAGTTACCAGGTGATGAATTTTCATAGCCACAACCTTCTCTCCGATAAGGGTTGGAAGGAGATTGTGATTTGAAGTGGTGAAGGAACCAAAAAACTCTCAGATACTTGAAGCATATAAAGTTACAAATACCCAACAAGTGCACTCAGAGACAGCCTCATGGTAAAAACAAATCTATCTAGATTTCACTGAGATCAGTGTCACCTTTCTCCCTGCTTCCTTTCTCACCACTAAGAGACTTGAACCTTAGCAGTCCAGTCCTTTCTTGCCTTTTGGCGAAAGAATTAGCCTTACCTACACTGGAAAAGGGAGGATTGCTGGGTAATCTTACCACACAGCCTTATAATCTTTAAACAGCTGGCTTATATCAGTGCCTTCATGCTCCCCTCCTACACCCCCAATCTAGAGAAAAGTATGGGTCCTCTTTCAAGAAAGAATATTTATTCATTTGGGGCCATTTAGTTTGGTTTTTTTAATAAAGATTGAGAGATTAAAATTAGGGGTGAAGGGCTGGGATAGGGGAGACCAGACCTATGATTTCAACAGTTTAGAAAATTACCTACGCTAATAAAATTCCTTCTAACAGTATAGATTAGTGCCTACTCTGCAATTTATAGACTTAGTTGCCTGCGACGCTAAAAAGTTAAGTGACTTGGCCAAGATCTCACACATGTGGAAGAGATGGGGCTTTGAACCCAGGCATCCCTGAATCCCAGGTTGGCTCTGTAGCTATGGCAGCCTCTTAACATCCAAACAAGCAAAGTGGTTAAGTGGAGAGCACATTGGAGTTGGGGTAAAAGGACCTTGATGTGACCTCCAGGTCTTTCTGACTTCAAGTTCAGTTCTCTATCCACTAATCCATAACTACTTTTTATCTACACCATGAACAAATGATATTTATCACCATTAAACAGTAGTGGTTTTCAGGTTTCAATGCTGTTCTTATAAAGAGAAGACCCTGGAGCTGAATTTAAAGGTTCCTTAGGTCTCCTTTATGCTGTCCCTACTTCGATCCCATTTCCCAAGGTGACACCAGAAACACACATAGTCAGTCAGACATAACGCTGTGGGGGATAAATATCACTTAATATGCCCTCTATAAATTATAGGAAATGAGGTTTAATGGGTAGTGGAATTGAGCTCTTGGTTTTCATCCAGCACTGAAATTGAAATGCTTATACTCAGAAGACATTCAATTTCTCAAAGTGACAGGTGATGAGGTTGAGGTCAAGACCAAAAACCTCATAAAGGTAAGAGGACTGAGGATGTGGAAGAGTAAGAACCCCATGCTTTTCCACTCTCACAAATCTGCTAAGAAAGTCATAGAAAATGCTTAGATACATATGTCATGATTTGGTAGTTGGTCTTCGTGGGGGTTTTGCTGATTGGCAAGAAAGTGAATACAGGTGAGGCCAACTCTCACCTGGGCTTCATACATGCCTTAGAACCAGTAGGTAGGTCTTTTCCTCAACTGTCAACTAGAAGAATGAAGAAACAATAGAACGTTCATGTTTGTGCCAGTGGGGTGGGGAGATGGAACAAATGCTAAATTTGGAATCAGCAGACCTGAGTTTGAATACCAGGTCTTCCACTTACTATGTCTATTAACTTTGGACCTCTCTTGGCCTCAGTTTCCTCCTCTGAAAAACGAAGGTGTTAGACTAAAATTCTAAATCTATGGTCCTATGATCCCTCAGAGTTCACAGACTATCTCTGGATCTTGAAGGTATAGGTCACAGGTGTGGGGAAGATTAATTTAACCAGAGGACTGAAATTCCATTAAGTTTAGGGAGGGAGAGAATGTCTTTTTAGAAAGCCTTGTGAAGTTTAATCACTCAGCCAATATGAAATCTGCAAGAAGAACATGAAGTTTTTAGCTTGATCTGGGATTTTGAAAATGGATCTCCTGTAGTCACCTGCTTTTTTAAAAGGCATCTGGGCCAGTAGTCATCTGCCACCTGCATTGTTCTCTAGTTTTCTTCCCTTTTGCCCCTATAAAATAAAAGCAGGGAATCATTTTAAATTTTTAATCATTTCAATTTTATTTAATAATAAATTTTAAAACTCATAAAAATTTAAAAATTATTTTAAAGCATATTGGAAAATTATTTAAAATAAGTTAGCTGAATAAATAGGAAAGGAAATGAGGAGAATCTTTCCCAGCTGAATACATCAGGGTCACTTGGATTTTATATCTTTGCACCCAGTAAGCATTTAGTAAATGCTTTATCATCCATCCATCCTAGAGTCAGTCTACAGTTAAATGTGACATTGACCTTGAATGAATGGAGGTTTTAATGAAACAGATCAAGGGTTTCTTTCCCTCTCTCTCTGTCTCTCTTTGCTCTCTTTCTCTCTAGGTGTAATAGAGCTTCTCTTTTATTTTGTGAAACTGTTGACATATGCCCAGTTTATTAACATAATGATTTGGGGGACCCCGGAGTAAGGAAGGAGTGATTTACTGTAGAAGAGTAAAGCATATTTCAAAAAAAAAAAGGGCAAACAGCTTTTCTTTTCCTTCTGTAAGAAAGTTATACTTAAAAAGTTGTGTTTTTATGGTGACTGCATATACTTAAGAAGCTGCCAATTTCATATAAATCTCCTTTTACCCTACCATCTTCCCAAGAGAGAAGTTAGTCATTTATTGGCACTTAATGCTACCGACAAGAGTGACGATGTTTTCTCTGTTCAGCCAGTGTCCATCCAGCTGCTTTAAAATATAGCATCAGCAATAAAACTTGACAGAGCGAATTTTTTAAAAAGCAGTGATCAGTTAAGCTATAATAATAATGTGAAATAGTTCTTTCTTTTAATATCTTGCTTTAAAAATGTGTTTATACTTTCAAAAATATTTTTTTATTTTATATACTATGAAAACAGAAATCTTCCAGTCAGTTGGACCACTTATAAACCATATTTGCCTTGATACACCGATACTACAATACTTGTATATTTTTTAGCATTGTGATTTATTGATCAATAACCAATCTTAAATTTTAAAGTTTCACATTAGGATAGCTTCTTTTGTTCAGACACTTAAAGAGAAGGCTCACTTAAGACACTGAGTTACCAAAACTGTCATAAAGGCATAGGTCCATTAAATCTGAAGATGTTTGTGAGGGGTGGTTTTTTTTCATTCTTTGGTTAATATTTTTCATGAGAAGAGAGGAAAGAGGGAAGGTGGGAGAGAGAGAGAGAGAGAGAGAGAGAGAGAGAGAGAGAGAGAGAGAGAGAGAGAGAGAGAAAGAAGCTGAACTCCAGCGCTGTCTAACATTAAAATTAGCAGATTAATCTTGATAAATGAGAATTAATGAATAAGACTTAAAATGCTACAGGAAAAAGATGGATTCCCAGGTAACCCCAACACACAAAATTCTGTCTTCCCAAGATCTTGTTTTATACTTAGTTGAATCAGGTAAGCATGTGCATTGTGTACATGTATACATATATATGTATGTGTGTATACACATACACACACGCACACACGTTGACCTATAATTTCATCTGAGTACCTGCTCCCCCTACTGACACAGAATACAGTCCTCCTATAATTCATTAGATAAATTTCAGTTGCCAAAATAGCCATGCCCCTGCGGTCAAATTCCTCTTAACTGAGATGGTCCTCAGAAAACAGATATGTACAGATGTTTTTACTGTATCTGTGACTAATCTGCTATTTAAAAAGAAAAAGTACCCTTAGCTATATATATTTCTAGTTGGCATTATATTTGTCCTCTATTTAGACTCAGTTCAGAAGAAGGTATCTTAGTGTCTGCAATACTAAAGCATGCTGCGCGAAGGAGGAAAGAGACATGAGAACAAAGGTTAGGAATGCTCCTTGGGAAGGATAATATTAACTTTATATCTGTATAGAACCATTAGTTTTTTAAAGCACTTTCACATCTGTTTTTCCATTTTATCTTCAGAAGAACCCTATCATGCAGCCAAGGCAGGTAAGAGATTCAATTAAATTTATCAGTTTATTTATTTGTGAGGCATAAAGAGGATGCGTAAATTACCTAAGGTCACACAGTTAATTGGTGGCAGAATCAGAGCAGAAACTCAGGTGTCCTAACTCCCAGACTATTTATTGCATTCATCCCCTTTTCCCAAAGGGCACTGTAGAAGTATTATGGTAAATCACCCACATGAACAACATTTCGGGGGAAGCAAGGAAAGTGTTTGCAAGAGAGCTTTGCTGTGCCCTTCCACTGTAGAGGCTACCTAGCCCTAAAACTCTTATTTCAGCACAGAGATTGTGATCCTCTGTCAGATAGGGATAATAATACCCTTCCTGCCAACTTCACAGGGTTTTGTGAGGATCAATTGAAAGCATAGATGTGAAAGTGCTTTGAAAAGTTAAAGGCACCATCTCGATATGAGGGCAGTAGCCTTCATCCTGACCTTTCCCTTTTATGTGAGCTCTTTAGTCAAGCATCTGAACTGGTATGTGTATCTGTTTTGGGATTTTTTTATTTTCTAGAATGAAAAATTTTCCCAAATTAGCCTTCCACTATATGATATTTTTTTGGAAAAAGTAATGTTTTTCTGGCATTGTCCCAAGATTGTGGTTATGTCCTAGTCTGTCCTTAAATCCACGTGGGCTGTCTGTACTATGGAGGAAAAATGGACCCTGGGAAGTTAGGGCAGGAAGGGGAGGTTTTTGGAAGGGCATCAGACCTTGCAAACCTTGAAGTGTTATGTGAATGTTAGCTAGTACAGTTGTTTCCTTTTCCTTCATACATAAGTCTCCTGACCCTGTTAAGGAAAAAAATCAAAGCCCTTGTCTTTTCTTTAAGGTATGATGAAGACAATAGATGACCCAGGAGCTCCATGGGCAACGATACTCCTGTCTAGGAGCTGGGTGTCTCTTTGGTATCAGATAATTCAAGAACAAAGGTGTGGTGCTAGTATTAGCTTTAAAAAGACTGCACCAACAGCCCCCAGCAGCTTTCAGATGCCCAACAACTGATCTCTTTTGGATCAGGAAGGAGAGTGAATGTCCTGACTTCCCCAATCCCTTTCCCTGGGATCCTGCTATCTACTTATCACACAGTGATGTTATTTTGATTTCCAGATTTCAGATTTCACAGTTTCCATCTTGACCCTAGCACCTGGGAGCCAGAGTGAACCAAGTGAATTGGAAGGCACCATTCACCCAATCTCTTGAGAGCAAAGGCCCCTGAAGTATCTAGCGGGTCTGAAATCTTCCCCCTCCTTTGTCAGCTCAGATCCAATAGCTTGGGCTGTGCCTCAGATCCATTCCATGCTTTGTTCTCCCAAGCGAAAACAGGGGTCAATCCCTTGTCAGGGCAGGGCCACAGCCAGCAGCAGTGAGTGATGCAAGCTGTGACATTTGCTAATGAGACTGGAAAGAATGAACAGGCTCAGTGAGGCCTTTCCCTTGCTGAGTCAGGGACTGCCCCAGCCTGTCTGGAACTCCACTGAAATCCAGGGCATTACACAGAGGGCTTGTATGTGGTAATGCTGATGCTAATACAAGAATTAACACCCACAAATCAGAAACACAGTTTATTTTATCTGCAGCTTGTTTGTCTGATGGTGTATTCGGATTGGCGGTATATAATGGGAAGAGATGTGGTAATACCAGGCTGTTCAGGAGTGGTTGGTGTGTGACATTAAGTAGATTGCAGTATTTCTAATGAGTAGAGAGTTAAACTCTAAGCCACTTCTCTGAAATAAAAGCCAGGAAAAATTGTGTGGAGAGACAGTAAATAAGATGTTAAGTCCTTTTATGAGTCCATTTTGGGCATAATGGGGGAGGAATAGAGACATTGCCCTTGTCTTTAATCTTGCCTAAAATTAGTGACATTATTTGGATTTTTTGCCGCCACATCTAAGGGTGGCAGGAGTGTGTGTGTGTGTGTGTGTGTGTGTGTGTGTGTAAAAGCCATAAGTGCACTTCACCCCAGGTCTCCCAAGATGACTAAAGGATTAGTTGCCTATTTCCACTCTGTGTGCCTGCAATGTAATACTTTCAGGGGCTGAAAAAGCAATAGATCTGGAGGCAATAACAAGGAGCTTGAAGAACCACCTTAGGAATTTTTCATTTGTTTACTCTAACATTTTTCCTTCTCAAAAGGAAAGATCTCTTGGAGAAACACTAGAAATACATTTCCATGTGAGAAAATCTACAGTTCGGTCTCCTTGCCCTTCCATCCCTTTTGAAACACAAGCTGACACTACAGTAGCCATGTTGTGGGTGGATATTGACTTCTGGTTTACAGCCTTTCAGAGGAAGAGTTCTGCTCTTAGGCCCCAGCCTGTTTCTCCAGTTTTGGAGAGCCACTGTCTGACTATTTCAAAATACTTTGTTGGCCCCTGGTGTTTGCCCTCCTGACTTTACCCTGTGTCATGAGCTGCATATACATTTCTTTCCTGAAAGTAAAGGTGCTTTAGAACAAATTCAAAATTGTTTTACTGTTTTTAAGGGACTAAAGCCTAACATTCATATTGGAAAGAGTTCCCCTTTCAACCCCCATATTGAAACATGAGTGTCTCTCCCAGAACTCTGGACTTCAGGCACAATCTGGGATCTGAGTGTGCTATGTTTGTTGTCCAAAGGGTCCGAAGGGGAAATCAAACATTCTTTGATATCTTTAGTTAGCCCTATGCAAACTCAAGTACCCAGGAATAAGGTAAGTTGAAGTATTTGTAATGAGGAGCATTTTGTTCTGCCAACCCTTATTTAACCAGCAGAGCAGCACTGAACAACTCGGGTGACCCATCCCATTATTAGGATGTGTTCTCAGAACTTCACAGGGGGTGACAGGACAGAGTTTGTTGTTTTGCCATGTAGTCGATATATCAGCCAATGCTTTGGAAACCTTCATCCAGTGCCTGGGCCTGAAGACCTTCAGAAATTAACTGTGATGTAAATTGACAAAGAAATTACACACCCAGGGACAGAAAAATCAAGCGATCACTTTGGCCCCAAAGATTCACGAATTCTAATGTCTGTGTAGAGCTGGAAAGGAACAAAGAAAATAGGGCTTAGTTTAGGGTTAATGGCTGCTTAAACAGCCCTCCAGGTGTAATACTTCAGCTTCTGAACACCAAGGAGGGGTTTTCTTTGGGAAATTTGTTTGGGAAATCCAGGTAAATCCGTTTTCTGACAATTGATAGGAGCCTTACTTAGCTGGAGGGAAGTTTAGGTGTGTAGTGCCATCTGTTGGCTGATTCAGGCCTAACAGACTCTAAAATGAGGATTACGATTCCAGGGAGTAACCAAGCTTGTTTCTTGACCGTGAGTGCAGAGTTTTCATTTCCCCAAGGAACAAGAAATAAGCCAGCAGCTCTCACTGACTTACCAGAGAGAAAATGCACAGTCAGCAGATACCCTGGAAAGTCTTAAGAGCATGAAGTCTTTCTAAGAGGGTAGAAGAGAGAGAAGAGCCCCTACCTGGGGTTTCATCAACATGAAGAATTCAGAGTGTGGAAATGCCTTACCATCTGGAAAGGGAAAGGAATGAGCGTTTATATAGTTCCTACCATGTGCCAAGCCCTGTGCCAAGCACTTTTTATAAATATTATCTCATTTCATCCTCTGAACAGCTCTGGGAGGTAGGTGTTATTATGCCTATTTTACGGTTGAGGAAACAGGCAAACAGGTTAAGTGTCTTGATAGTAGATATCTGAAGCCAGATTCTTCCTTACTCCAGGTCCAGTGCTCTTTCTATACTATTAAAACTTTCTAGGATATTTGTTGACTGTGCGTTTTCTCTATCCACATGCCACCAGCTGCCTCTATACCCTTCAGTCTCCTGGCACTGTCATCTAACCTTCTTATGTAACCTAAGACCCCTTAGGCTTTGGCTTCTGTCCAGTCACTGAACCCTTAGATCTCCTGTCCTCTGTATCAGCCTTGTAGCCAAACTTTATTGTATGTGTTATCTTCCCATTTAGAGAGGGAGATCTTTGAGAACAAGGGCTCTGTTTTTTCTCTTTGTATCCTCAGTGCTTAGCACTATTTAATAAATGCATTTTCCTTCATTCACTCACTTATGGTCTTAAAGAGCTGCCTGGGCATTAAAAAGTTAAGCGACTTGCCCAACCATTATCTTTCTACTCCACCATGCTGCTGGGGGCTTAGTAAATATTAAGTAGCCACAGTCAGTTTTCAGAGCCAGATTCTTCACTAGTGAAATGTGCAAGAGAACCTGCTCCCTTAGGCTTTTGCCAAACCTGGCTTTGTATGAACTCACTTTTATTTATTTTCATTGTTTACAATGAACTTTATGATCATGAACAAATCTAAACACGTCAATACATAAGGAACAAAAAAAAAGAACAGTGTCAGAAATTGGGAGTTTCTTTTACGTACATATTTACATTCACAGGATCCTTTGATCTTCTCACTTGAGGGGAGCCATTATTTCATCAATAGGGATATATCTCCCATTGACTCAGACCGCAGCTCCTCCATCCCTTAGGAGAGGGTCTTGATGAGTTACTGTGGCCAATAAAGTTGATCAGGAGGCAGCGAGTAATCTGATAATCTGCCCCTCAGGATTTAGCTAGCCAGTTCCCAGTGAGCAAGCACATATCAGTAGGCCACTAATCAAAAGCTTCCCACCCACCAGAGATTGCACTCCACTGCTTTTAAGGACTGAGGATCACCTCCACACCAAGGAAGGACTTTAGGGAGGGTGTCATCAGTCCCTCAGAGGCAGCCCTGACTACAAGGGCAGCCCTCTTATCTAATCACCACACAGTTTGCTTCTTTTGACTCTGACCAACTCAATATGTGATGCTAAACAAATTACTTCTTCTGGAAACTAGAAGTTTCCACCTGCATTGATAGCTTCCTTCCTTCTTCTCCTTCATCATCTTGTTCTTGTTCGTGACATCATTTTCAACTTGTGTCCAACTCTTTGTGACCTCTTGTGGAGCCTTCTTGGCAAAGATACTGGAGTGATTTGCCTTTTCCTTCTTACAGATGAGGAAACTGAGGCAAACTGTTAAATGACTTGCCCAGGGTCAAACATCTAGTAAGTGCCTGAGGTCAGATTTGAACTCGGGAAGATGAGTCTTCCTGACTCCAGGCCCAGCACTCTATCCACTGAGCCACCCAGCTGTCCATGAAATCACAAGTCCCATTCTTCAGCAATCAGCATCCCTCCAGACTGGGCATCGTGATAACTAGATACTTTACAGAATATAGAGAAAATTGCTCTCTAGATTATTTCTGATTTTATGGGGGGGGATAATTTGACTGCCCTGGCTGACAAAAAAAATAGTGACCATTCTACTAGTATATTCAATGGAATTAAAATCCTAGGCTACGTGATATGTGTGCACATGTGAGCAGGCATGCAGCATATTGGAACAGAAAGACCACTGGAGTTGAAGGCAGAAGGCCAGGGCTGTAGTTCCAGCCTCACTACTTAGGGCTGTGTGCCTTGGGCCTCTCACTTCACTTTTGCGCCTCACCATCCTCATCTTTAAAATGAGAGAGTTGGACTGGATGTTCTCTAAGGTCCCTTATAGCCTTAAATCTTCCGATCCCCTAAGTCATTTAACCTCTTCATGCCTCAATTCCCCATCCAAAAAAATAAAGGGAATGTGAGTTGTGCCTTCTGCCTACCTGCCAGAGTTATCGTGAACGAGTGAGACACATGGTAACTAATAATATAGAATTTGTATAATAGTATATAAATGTGAGGTGTTACGATTATGTTTCAGTGGAAATGATAGCTGTCAGATCAGACAATACAATCAGGTTAGGAAAGCCTTGACAGGCTAGAATGATAGTCCCAATTTAGTTAAAATAACTCAGATTGCCATTATGTTTAAATATTGGAGGCCGATTGTATTCATAAAGGCATAAGGTCCATTACACTTTACCCTAATCACACAACCAAAGTATTAAATGCAGTTCTATGTGCTACATTTTTAAAAAGAATATTAGTGAACTGAATTAATACCCACAAAAAAGTAAGCCGGTTAGAGAGGCAACTGGAAACCAGGCCATGTTGAGACCAGTTGAAGGAGCCTGGGGTATTTAGCCAAGAGAAAAGATTACTTGGAAGAGAAGGAATGTTGAATGTTAGTTGTCTTCAAGTATTTGAAGGGTTGACACATGGAAGATGAACAGACGTATTCTGCTTGGCCCCAGAGGGAAGCACTAGGAAGTTGAGCACTCCGATTTCTCCAAAGTGTTAGATACCTGCAGAGATGTACTATTAAATGTTCAACAGCCAGTTGGGGAAATGGGGAGGGGAATAAGGGAAAGGTACACAGAACACACTTTCAAGTTTATCCTTCATTGTTAGTATTTTCTCCATCATTTTATTACCATCAGAAGAACAATAAACCCTGATTTGTAACGTTTGCCAATTTTCTAGGCATAAAAATATAACAATCCGATCTTAAGCAGGTATAAGCTAACTGTAGCACATCACTGGGTGCCCATTTGTGGCTCAAGCATTACCTGAGTTAATACTTTGCCTGTGGTTGGTGATTTCATAAAGATTACTAGAGTAACTCATTTAAATTAGTATTAATGACATTCTTTTCACATTATTCTCCTTCCCCGTACATTTTGCCCTAACAGGCCTTCTTACTGTTCTCCAAACTCAGCCTTCTAACTTCTTCCTCCTTATTTTTAGACGGGCTGTATCCTATGCCTGAATTGCATCTTCTTTACCTCTTGAAATGCCCTAGTTTCAAACAAAGCTCAGATAATAAAGCTTTTTCTGATCATGTACATACTTACCTGTGTACTTCTTATGTCTCCACAGTAAAATAGAAACTCCTTGAGGGAAGGATCATAGCATCATAGTCCACACCTCTTGTTTTATAGATGAAGAAATTGAGAGCTAGAAAAGGGAAAGGACTTAACCAAGGTCACACTCAGGCAGTGTCAAAGATGTGACCTGAGCCTGGGGCCATCTTGACTCTGTAACCTGCATTCTTTCTCACTGCCTTTTATACCCAGTGGGAGCTTAATTAAATACTTGTTGATTTAGATTAGGATACAGGTGCTGTGTCATTTGAAAATTCTGCTCATTCCAGTATTTTCAGCATCATTTTCTTCAATAGGCTCCACTGATAGTCAAACACAGCATATGTTTTTGCTCTTGCTTTATGTTCTCCTTTAGCTATTTATATTTAATCTAAATCTTGGGATTCCCTTATATTTCAAAATATGAAGCTGTTGTCCCCCACTTCATCCTCTAAACCAGCAAGAGATTCATTTTCCCACTTCACCAATTTTATAACCTCATGAAGATGACGGTGACATTTGGGGGAGGATGTTCTATCTATTAGAATTCTACCATAGTCATGCTGCAATAACCAGTGATCTTCATCCTTGGTTTCAGGTCAAACTTCCCTTTCCTGTTGATCAAATCACAGATCTTCCAAGAAACGACTTCCAGATGATGATAAAGATGCACAAGTTAACCTCAGAACAGTTAGAGTTCATTCATGACGTTCGCCGACGTAGCAAGAATCGAATTGCAGCTCAACGCTGCCGCAAAAGGAAACTGGACTGCATTCAGAATTTAGAATGTGAAATACGGAAATTGGTAAGTTGAGCCACTCTCCCCTTGCTCTATGATTAGAAATCTCTCAGACTGCTGGAAATGTTGGGCAAGAATAAAGGGAAACATCAAAGAAAGGAGAGAATCATGATCATTTTATTTTAAAATAATACCCCAAAGATAAATTATAGCTTCAGGTATTTGTATGTGTACAAAATTCTAATAGTGTCCTATGGCCTTTATTATTTATATACTAATTCTTTTTCAAATTTAGGCTATAAATGGGGTTATCGTAGCTCACCTGATTCAAGGCTGAGGCCTAGGCCAGATGGTCTCATAAGAACTTTTCCAGCTCTTATACCTATGATTCTGTGTCATTTACAACAGATGTCCCATTCCAAATGCTTAAGCTGCTTTCCTTACAAGACAATTAAGCCTCAGACTAGGAGTCAGCCTCACTTCTGTAAAATTCTGCCTTCATGCCCACATTTCCAAAGAGCTGAATGGAGGAGCCCTTTATTGAAGCTATGTCTGCATTAGCCTGAGAAATGAAAGATGTATCAACATTGCATCATGCACCATTGCTATGAAATCTCCCTGTACCTATGCCTCAGGCAGCCTTTTGCCTTGTTTTAAGCCTCTAGCTTGATAAAAATAAAGCAGAAACGTGAAGCCACTTGAAAAGCAGGAAGAGCTCTCAAATGCTTTATAATTAGTGTAAAAAAAGCCCACTCAGCCTCAGTGTCCCCGTTGAGTAAGTAGCACACAAACACGTTCCCCTACATGTGAAGCTCTTATCACACACGTTGCTTATCTCCATGATATCAGTTTAATCAACAATGTAGCAGGCTAGCTCTGTTTGTCCTGTGGGCCCTGGTCGGATCATCACTTTAGGTGCCCAATCCTTAGCTTCTCCTGGGGAAACCTCCTACCGACTGGGGGCAAGGGCCAGGAAACTTCGCTATCCTTTGCCCAGCACAAGAGACTCATTCCTCTACTCTGATCCAGTTTTGTGTGGGAGCCAGAAAGCTCCAAGTTTTCCAAACTTCTCTGGGTCCTTCCTATTCTCCATCAACCCCCTCAGAATTCTTTTTCTCCAGCACATGCCACGCAGCTTTTGCAAACTTGCCTAATGTATTTCTCTCAAGTTACACGTCTACATCTGTTTATTTTTCATTTTTTAAACATGTTTTCTTGGTAAATTTATAAATATTTTAGCAGGTGCCCTTTCCCTGTGTAAATCTCTGAGACACACATGGCCACCCTGCCTGCCAGATTGCATTTCCTTTCTCTCACATTCACCACATAAGGACTCATTTTCTTTCTTGGGTTTCTGCTTGCTTGATATTCATTTTTCTTCCTTGCCTTTCCTTTTCTTTCCCTTGCAGTTTCTGTATCCTCTCTTCCTTTGTCTTTCCCTTAAACATTCTCTCTCTCTCTCTCTCTCTCTCTCTCTCTCTCTCTCTCTCTCTCTCTCTCTCTCTCTCTCTCTCTCTCTCTCCCTCTCCCTCTCCCTCTCCCTCTCCCTCTCCCTCTCCCTCTCCCTCTCCCTCTCCCTCTCCCTCTCCCTCTCCCTCTCCCTCTCTCTCTCTCTCTCTCTCTCTCTCTCTCTCTCTCTCTCTCTCTCTCTCTCTCTCTCTCTCTCTTTTCCCCCCCTCCTCTCCCCCCTCCCTCCTTTCTGTCCTTCCTCCTTCCCTGCCTCCTTCACTTCCTCCCTCCTTCCCTCCCTCCTTCACTTCCTCTTTCTCGCTCTCCGTTATTTCTAATTTGGAAGAATTTGGTAAGAGTACCAAAGAGCAGAGCATGAGAGGCAAAAGGCGCCCCTGCTTGCCCAGGGTATAATGACCAGTAGCCACTGGAGTGACCTGCAGCCATCAGGTCAATCAGTTAACAGACATTTTTATTAAGCACTTACTGTGTGCCAGGCACTGTGCTGATCACCATCTGCCTGTATTGACAGACGTAGCACTTAATTGCTTGAGAACTAATTATCAAGTCCTCTCACTTCCTACAGCCTTTTGCTTTTCCCCCTTATCCTTCCTGTTGCCCTTCTCTGAGGCAATCCTTGCTTGGAGGCGACTAGCAGAGTGTAAAAGCTTACTCTCCAAATGGTAGGTAAGCCATCCTTGTGTGGTGCCTCCCACACACAGATTGCTGCGTCAGTCACCGCAGCTTTCTTGCCACCGTCAAGCCTGGCACCAGCTGAGAAAACGAGGCACTGCTGGTGCCAAAGGGATGAATCCAGCTGTGCTTGGTAGCTGCCCAGAGAAAACAGTGATTGGCACAGTCCCAAAGGAAGGGCTCCCCAGCGTGCATTAAAAAGGAGAGGACTTTCTCTGGAGCTGTCACACTGGCAGGGGAGCCAGGCAGGGCCCCTCTCACAGACTGATTTAGTATAGAAGGGGAAGTCTGGAATTTCAAATTGAGAAGGAGATCTTTCATTTGTAAGCCTATTAGTGGTTATCATGTGGCTTGTATCAAAATCTTGAGCATTTAATGATAGACATAACTGTGACTGTATCTGCAAAGACTGATCCAGCCATTCTTAAAAAGGCCCTTGATGAAGCTACTATGTCAAATTAGGCCATTTTTACATTCACAAAACAAAAAAGATCATGGACATGACCAGTCAGAGCATTTCAACTCTCTTCATTAATAGTAATCATTGCTGCACTATCATTAACCATAGAACATTAGTGCTGGAAAGAACCTTATAGGTTACTCTCGCAGACTAATCATCTAACCCAGTCCCTCTCATTTTACAAATGAGGAAACTGAGGCCTAGGGAGAGGAAGTGTTTAACCACAACTCTATAGATATTGGTTGTGAGAACTGCCAGCTTGAGTTGTTGACAACGTAATCTATAATTACTGCCTCTAGTCTCTTTATCATAAAAATAGATTAAGTATACAAGAAAAGTTCTATTTAATCAAAATTTCCTTAGAAATACAGGGGAGAGGGAAAGGGCTAGAGAGTTTTCAGTGTACAAACAAAATTCAGTCACTACACTTGAACTTTATCTTAATGTGGTTTTTAGACTGAATAGACTGAAGAAGGTATTTCCTCCATCAAAGCCCTCCTCGTCTTATACTTCTTTGTGGTATGGAGAGGGTCCTGGATTCTCAAATATTGTCCACAGGAGTTTAAGTTTTGACAGGTCCTGCCATGCTGGAAAAGTTTCAAGTAGAAGAGTCCTAGTGACAAACTAGAAATCTCTTGTCTAAGGACTATCCTGTATAAGTTTGGAAAGAGTCATTACCAAGTCACCTACAAGGTAATGAAAATTTTCAGCCACAGCGTCTCTCAAAAAACAATCTACTATATTATCAGAATTGCTCTCTGCATTAAGGTAAGTATCCACACTCGTGATGTTACAGATCCTCATAGTGAGTATTGGAATATAACTTCATTTAGTACACACACACACACACACACACACACACACACACACACACACACACACACTCACACTCACACACTCTCCTACAGCCTATCTGATCAGATCTCTGGTCTCACTGTACTGTTGATTTCTGTTCATACATTAAAACCTCTCTAGCCCTTTTCTTCTCTCATGTATTTTTAATGAAATTTTGATTAACAGTACTGTTTTGCTTTGTATGTTTGTCCTGCTTTGATAAAGAAGGATTATGAGACCATAATAATAGCTAACATGTCAAGCATTTTATGACTGATTGGGAATTTTATAATATATCATTGCATTTGAACCTCATAACTACAGTGTAGAGGAGACAAACCAAATAATATTATCCACATTTTAAAGGTGAGAAACTGAGGCTCGTAAAGGTTAAGTGACTTGCCTCAGGTCACACAGCTCTCTAGTGGTAGAGCCACAATTTAAACCCAGGTCTTCTGCCTTCAGATCCCATCCTCTTTTCACTATGCCTCAATCTCTTCTCTAAGAATACAAGATGATTTTATGGAATTTCCTCTTTTCATATTTCCAGACTATAGCTCCCCACACAAAACTGCAGCATCACAGATTTAAATTTGTAAATGACCTTGGAGTCCAAACTCCTCATTTTATGGATAAGAAAACTGAAGTCCAGAGGGACAGATAGAGTTGCTTGCCCCAGGATCCAGAAAGAATGGCAAGACTGAGATCAGGATCTAGGTCCTTTGGAACCAAATCCAGTGTTCTTTCATGAGCATGCTGTCTTTCCAATATATCTTTATCTATAAAACTAGAAAATGAGAATAAAGGACCCTCAGATACTACACAATCCTTAACTAACAAAATCAGCAACCCCCCAGAAAATCAACTACTATGTTCAGTATGCTATAACTGAGACAGAAAAATCTACTGATTTATTATAAAAAAGATATTTAATCATTAGGTTGTAAACAAAGAGAATTTGCCAATTTCCTATGTAGGGATCAGAAAATTCAGCCACTCCCTAAGGAATCTATTTCATTAAGTATTGGATATGTACACAGAGTAATATAAGATCTCCAGAATATGGTCCCAATCCATGCAATGCACAGGGGTTATATTATCATACAAGATGTCATAGATACAAACTAGTATGTCCAAGTTCACTGAAAATGTTACCTAGGTGGGGCACAGTTACATTCATATCTTCACTTTGCTTCTGCTTCCCCAGGTATGCGAGAAAGAAAAACTGTTATCAGAAAGAAACCAGCTGAAAGCATGCATGGGGGAACTCTTAGATAACTTCTCCTGCCTTTCCCAAGAAGTTTGCCGAGATATCCAGAGCCCTGAGCAGATCCAAGCCTTGCACCGATATTGCCCTGTCCTCAGGCCAATGGATCTCCCCACAGCCACCAGTATTAACCCTTCACCCACTGTCATGGAGCAAAATCTGGCAGCATCCCAGTGTGTAGGGGAAAGCATGCAATGCTGCTTGGATCAGGGTGCTGTGCCCCTTGGGACTCCCTGGCTGCCCAACAATGTGTCAGAGAATTGTACAGCTGGGAGGAGGTTGGATGGAGCTGACCAAGGTACCTACTCAGAGAGAGGTCCCTCGCTAGAACCAAGGAGTCAAACAGTGACAGTGGACTTCTGCCAGGAAATGACTGATAAATGTACAACAGACGAACAGCCCAGGAAAGATTATACCTAGTGACTTGGGCCCTGACATCCCCACCCAGACAAATGTTCGTCAGTCAGCTTGTGGCCAGTTCATTTGTTGTCTAGAAGAACGAATTTGGTGCACACTACAGTGGTCTTAGCAGCAATACTGTTTTTAAGTATTTCCTCCTCCCTACAAGCAGGAGTTACCTAGTTATCTTCACAATGGTGCTATCCCTTGCCCAGGCAGGGAACTCAAACAGTGGCTACACTGTCTGTTTTTATATGTTAATTTCAATCTTAACAGGGATGGACATAACACCTCTGAGGACCCAACCACAGATTATTTTCTCAGTGGCCCATGTCACAAAACCCTATCTCAGGAATTTCCTCTGAATGTTCAATTTTTTTTCATTGAAGACAGCTTCTATACACATCAAAGTTTTATAACTAAACTGTACATATAATATATATAATATATAAAAATATATCTCCATATGCAAAAGTCCCTGCATGCCTCAATTTTCTCATCCTAAAACTGGAAACTTTCATTTCTAATGTATAAACAAGTTCCAACATTCCTTTTTTCTTTTTTTTTTTTTGTTTGCCTTTGATGCTAGAAGTAGTTTGGTAACTTGTTATGGCAGTAATTTTTTTTTCGTGGTTCATAGTTCATCAATATTACTCAGTTTGTACTTATTTATGGAAAAATCAACATTGAAAGCTTATTTGAGAGTTGATTGCAGAGTTTTTGTTTTGTTTTGTTTCGTTTAATTTTGGGCACAGACAAATGGTGCCATCTGAGCATTGTGGATTTTTTTTTTCTTGCAGATACTGTACAGTAATGGTCAACTTTGCCACTTGCACTGAGTTTGGGGTCAAACCTATTTTCATAAATGAAGTTGTAACTTCAGTATAACTCGAGTATACTGTATATTATTTGCTTTATAGTTTAAAAAAAAGTAAAACATTTTAGGTAATTAAAAAAGCACTCAGGTGATAATTATGTAGGAGAAACAATCTTGCCAAATAATGAATTCACCCTCCAATTTGTAGATGATAATCTGCTTGAATATTTTTGTATTTCAGCTCCTTAGCCCCCTCCCTTCCCTTTCCCCAAGCAAATTTTAAATGCATCTAGTTAGTGGTAGATGCTTGATGTCCAGATTCCTAGGTGGGGAGAGAGTTTGGGCATCCCACTTGAAAAATGCATCAGTAACAGAACATCCATCCGTGATTTTACCCCAGGATTGTATAGGTGTTGGTATTTAGAAACCAAGTTCTGTTTTCTTCCCTAAAGAAGTAAGTTGTGGTCCGGTCACTGCTTACTCTCTGAAGGGTTCTGTTATACGATCTTCTCTTTTGAAGTCATGGCCATCAACCCAACTACCTTTGAGAAGGTCAGTCTCCCTGGAGATGACTGAAGCAATTGGTTGAGCTGTAGATTCACTGAACCAATGGCTGGTCTTTGAATGGTTCAAAGGGCCAGTGAAGCAAATGTGCCCCAAAAAGGAGAGACATTAGTGCAGTTGCAAGCCCAAAGTCTCCTCCTGGCATAGGCAGAAGAGTTTTTTTCCTCCCTTTCTCCTCTAAGTGCATTGAGTTGTGTTTTGAGGTTCTTTCACTGTCCTGCTGCCCAAGTACGTCCGTAGCTCATTCTGAGGCTTTAGGCAAGGCAATACCAGAACTCTTCCTAATGGCATTTTTCCTCTTTTGCTGCAAAACTGGTTGGCTGTGCACATCTGCATAAAGAGAGCAGCTTTTCCTCAGCACAGAGGGATGATGTTCTCCTCTGGTGCAAACGTTTACACATGAGGTGTGCACCAGTGTTTCTCTTCAGGCACTCAGTAGCTCAGCATCTTTCCTTAGGAGGAGGAATCAGCTCCCTCACTCCAGTGATAACTTTTATGACATCATGAATATGGACACTCATGAATGCCCTGGTCTTGCTTAACACCCCTTGACCCCATGGCTACAGTCTGGCTCTGGAGGAGAATTGTGTATGGTTTGATATGGGGCTAGGGTGGGAGGGGTCCTCGGGGGCTAAGTGGCGAATTTTTGGTTCTTTCTTTGTGCCACTGTTTGGACAATATTAAAGCCGCATGTAAAAGGGGGAAGTTAGTATAAAACGTAGGCGAAAAGTGAAACCATAATAACATATGTTTTAGTATTAACTTTTTCTGTAAAAAATACTAGCTCTAAATGTTTAAATATGTATGGATGCCAGAAACTGTTGATTCACACAGTAGGAAAAAAAAAGCCTTTTCTTTTAAAATGCTTTCTTTTTGAAGACCTGCCTCTAGATGTGTGTGTAGGTGTGTGTATGTGTGTGTGTGTGTGTGTGTGTGTGTGCCTGAAACAGTTTTTTATAAGGCCCTCTTTGGATAATTCATTTTTTTCCTATATGTTGTTATTGTTGTTGGAATTCCTTGACCTTGTAAAGTAATTCTTTACTTCACCATAAGGTTTTTATTTGTGGGAGACAATGGTGACAGCAAGAATTTTAAACTAAATGTGAATCACATGATCACTTCGTAGGTTTTTGTTATCAGGAGGGGGTCAGCTGACAGTATTTTTTAAACTCTTTTTGTGGTTGCCTTTTTTAATGACCTCCTCTTTTTTTGTTTTGGTTTTGGTTTTTTACTGTTCTATGAGTATATAAATAACCAAGTCTGCACCAGCTTCTTGACATGATTTTACCCGATTAACAACTCATGTGCAACTGGTAGTCTTGACCTCATTCCATCCTTTGTGCGTATTTGTTCTTGTTACTTTTAAACACCCACAGACCTTGTGCTGCAGCTGTTGGTTCCAACCTGGCTCTCGCTGATGGTGAATTTGTTTATTTTTTCCCTCCCCTGACTTTGTCTGCTAACCCAACCTTTGCCATGGGAACTATTGAGGAAAACCATTGCTCAAGGGGGGAAAACTTTTTGAAGCTTTTGGGGATCCATTTTTAAATTATATTTATTTACCCCATGAAGTAACTGATTTCATGTAATTGCTCAGATGCTGTGGATGTGGTTTTGACTATTCTGAACCATGTGCTTATCAAATCTGTTACTGATTCATTTGGAGAGACTTAAAAGGGAGACACTTGGGAGGACTAGATATGAGGACTGAATCTGAATCGACTCTCATGCAGTACAGAGAATTTCGAAGTAAAAAATTGATTGCCCTTTTTCTCTTCACCCCCACTCAAAATAATTTTTTTTAAAAAAGGTTAAAAGTAGCAGTGAGGAAAACAACTTATACAAAATTAAAGGCTATAATGTGTTTTTGAAATCCCTTTTTTCCAAAATAAAGAGAAAACCATCTCTTTTCCATGGCCAAAGTTCTAGTGGCATCTACATCAGTTTCCAAGTGGCTTCCATCCATGGGACAACCAGTAATTGGGGCAACAGCGATACGTAGGCAGATCTCAGCCCAGCTTAGTGTTCCCTTTCCATCTGCCTTCTCCATGTTCCCTGTATCGCCAGAAAAACCTCATTTCATTTAAGCTTATTGTGTCACTCAAATGCTTTGCAGTGTGTATTTGTTTCTGCACATTCTCTGGGGTGCCTTGAATAAGACAGAACTCCATCGCACACTGATTCTGGAACAAATTGGTTGGAAAAGAAAAAAGAAAAACTCTTAGTGAAGTTACTAGGACATCCGAATATTTATATCATGGACTTCCTAATGTATGATGATGACTCAGGCGTCAGAGTTGATGCTGCAGTAGAAGACTATTATTTTGTATAGTGTACGAGTAATTTATTAAATGTCTTTCTAAAGGTATGCTGCTTTTAAGATGCACTATATTTTTGGATTTAATCCTTATATTATTGTTTTCCCAAGGAAGTAAAAATGTAGTATTACAAAGGCTAATAACCATAGTGATTAGTAAGCCAACTACTACCTCTCTTTTTTTAAAAGGAGAGTGGGGAGTAGCTACAGTAACTGCATTAGATTAATGGTGGAGGAGGAGTATTTCTAATGTTAAATTCATCACTGCTATGGAAAGGTCCAATGCAAATTTTCTAGCTATTTTAAATACTTTATAATTGCTAGTTTTAAACACACACATACACATACATACACACATACACATTTACAATTATAACCCCATAAGACAGTCCCATTAATAAACCCAGAAAGTCAACCATAATGTCCTGTTATTGGAATCCATAACACATTTTAGATGAACTACAGGTTCCTGACTGTTAAAATTAGAATAAAAAAAGAGATTTAAAAAAAAGCCAGAATCCTTGTAAGGTGTACTTTTCAAGCTTTCCTCAAGGTATCACCCCCCGCCCATCTTTGTCCTACATAGTTATGCTGACTGCACCCTCCCCACCCCACCTCAGTTTAAGAATTGTTTATTGAGTCTTTCCAAACCAGCCAAACACCATTGGCACAGCTTAGGGTGGCCTGTGGTTCTATCCTCAATTCACTGGGAATGCATGTGCAGTCATTGCTTTTGAAGTTTTCCCAATGGAGGTGAATTTCTTGCAGAAGCAGGGAGTGCTTGTGGCAGCTACGTGCCACACATAAATGTTAGAGATCCTGCTGAAGGTACAATAGCTACAGGACATTTTTTTAATATAGAAATGTATATATTCTGTTGTGAGCTAGTATTTTCTTCTGACATTATGGGTTTTATTTTAGGTTATGTTTCTGGCAAAGCAATCCTTAGTGTGATTCAGTCTATGTGGAGCTAACATCCATGTAGGAAGTGTATGTGTGTGCACGTGTGTGTATGTATGTGCTTTGTGTATAATATGTATATGTATGTGTATTTATAATACAGCCTGAACTATTTTATGACCCAGGCATCATCGCTGATGCTGTAGAATCCAATATACATGAACATACGTATGTGTGTGCAAAGAATATATGTATATAGAAAAGACCTATTATGGCGGATTGGGGATAAATTATTGATCTGACAGTGCAACAACATAGCTTGCAACAAAAAGTAAATGTACAGTATTTTCCTACACTCCACCATGGTAGATGATATTTATACTAAACTAATATCGGTGACATGTTTTTAATTGTAAGCATAAGACATTGCCATTTTGTGAAGAAAACCACTTTGGTGAGGGGAGTCAACTTGAGTAGTTTTTATTTAATGTTGTAACATGATAATTAGCCAAATCTGACAGCTGATGAAATAAATAGTTCTGTGAATTTCACTTTCATTCCAGTAGTATTGACCTCAAATCAAAGAGTGGCCCTCTGTGAGCAGAAGTGCACCAAGACCAGACGTTTCACTCAGACTTACGTGTAGTGCCAAAAAACGCTCCCCCTGGGGGAGTGGACGAGAGTGGAGTTGATGGGAGTATATAGTAAGAGAGCTGTGCCCCAGGAAAAAAAAGTAGAAGCAATTTGAGTTGGTCAAAGCGTTTTCTCTCAGCAGGGTGATTCTCAGACCTCTACCATTTCTAGAGACAGGTATGTGTACATATGGGTGTGGTGTGGTGTGTGTGTGTGTGTGTGTGGATGTGTGAATGCTTGATTCCCACTCACCTGGCTCACATTCAAACAGAGTGTATTTGGCACATCTGCATACTATTGCTGCCTTTGAGGTCCCTGACTCGGGAGCACCCCGAGAGCAAGCAGGAGCGATAGTGAACACAGCAGGGATCGTTGGGTGCTTGTCCTAATGTTAGCACCATTCCTTTCAAGCATCGCTTTGGATTTCGAGGCCAGGAGTACCTGTAGAATTTGTTCCAGAACCAGTCCAATACAAGTGCACCTCTAATAAATGCCTTACAAACTTCAGAGGCCATATTCAGAACAGGGTTTTATCAGCGTATGCAAGGGGCTGCAGCCCCTCTTCTCTTCCTCCCCAGGTCAAACAGTATGGACAGTTTTCACACATATCTACCTGTATAATCCTCTGTACCTCTCATAACTGGTCAATGACTGTAACAGGTTACATCAGGTGTTTTTCTACATACTTTTTACACAGATTCTATGCGATTAATGTAACTTAATTCAATGCATCATTTAATTGTACTAGTTCCTAAGCTTGTCTTTATTTTTTTTCTAGGTGACTGTGGTTTCTTGTGATTTTTATTGTAAAAATGAGATGGCTGTTGATGCTTATTCTCTGTTACTAAGAATTTTTACCTTTTTGGAAAAAAAAGAGCATTGCTATGAACTAATGAATTAAAACTTCATTTAGTCGTTGTAAATACAGTATTGTGCAAAAAAAAAAAAAAAGCCCAACCCTTTTCATTCATTTGAATTGCTAGTGTTAACTGAATTTTGTCTAGACACCATTTCTGTTGAAGAAATAAAGACATATCATTATGTATTGTAAATGGATTTCTCTGCCTCTGAAATTTGTTACACATTAATGTATTGGTATATATTAATTACAGATGTAATTAATATGTGCATATATAATATATAATAATATTACTGATGGTAAGATCACATTGGTGGTTGTTCAGTCACGTCCAGCTCTTCGTGACCCTGTGGTCCAATTGTCCATGGACGTTTCTTGGCAAAGACACTGGAATGATTTGCCATTTCCTTCTCCAGTTTTATGCAGTCAAGGGTTAATCCTTGTCCAGGATTACATAGCTAGTAAGTATCTGAGGTGAAGTTCAAACTTTGATGTTTCTGATTCCAGGGCAGTGCTCTATCTTCTGTCCCACCTAACTGCCTGAGGTCACGTTTATCTTTCCCCTAAGAGCATTTATCTTGATGAGTTTTGAAGCTATGCCTGTTTTAACATGTAATCTGATCAGATATTTTGAAACTGTTAAAAATTCTAAATTTTTACCATATCACTCAATTCCAAAAACTTCTGGCCTCAAGGAGCTTGATGAGGTAAATGAGATAGATTTGTCTCATTACTCACAGAGAGAAATTATAAATGAGTTGAGGAGGAACGACCCAGTATTGGGAGAGAATCTATGAAGTTAACCTGGAGGACTTTCTTAAAGAAACTGTATCTTGAACTGATAGGTAGGGGAATCGATGTTGGGAGTAGGAGGCAAGTTGGTCTTCCATGCATGTGAAGAACTTGAACAAATGTTTGCAGGGCAGAACAATGATATCCAGTTGGAAAGAACCAGAAAAAGAGATTTGACCAAAGTTTTCACTGAAGAATTACAAATGAATCTTGTATGTGATATGAAAAAGGTCTCTTTCTCAAAGCATCCTGTGCAGTAATAATCAGTACTTTAGAAATCCATAGACACACTAAAATATGTGAAAACTGAAGGGAAAAATGGCTAACTTGCAGGCCTCCATAGGCCCCCTGCCAAAGTACAACTTTGTTATATTTACTGATTCAAAGCCATCTTCAAATTTATACATTCATTTGTTCATTAAATTAAAAATTGCTGCAGTGCTACAATGTGCCAAACACATAGAATATTTGGTTTGCTCAGCATTTTGCATTTTTAAAGTACTCCACTCATAAAATTGTAGGACTAAATAAAATTGTAGAGACCTCAGAAGCTAAATCCATTCTATTGACTCTCAGTCAATGCTTCCTTTAAGCCGTTCCAAGAAGAATTTTGTTGTTCAGTAGTTTCAGCTGTGAAACTACTGGGCTCTTTATGACCCAATTTGTTTTGGTAAAAATGTTGAAGTGCTTTACCATCCTTTTTCAGTTCATTTTACAGATGAGGAAACTGAGGCAAGTGGGTAGTTGACATGCTCAGAGTCACACAGCTAGTGAGTATCTGAGTCTGGATTTGAATTTAGGTCTTCCTGATTCTAGGCCCAGAACTCTGTCCACTGGGTCATCTAGCTGACTTATAAAATAAAAGTCTCAAAGGCATTCTATAGTAAATCCTTGTGAATGTGTTGTACATTGATTTTATAATCATTCAGAAGATATTATAAACACAAGCTATGTTTATGTTTGTAATATGAATGACCAAAAGCACTTACTAAATAGAACAAATGTGAAATGTTTAAACATAGAATGTTTATGGAAGGGGGAACAAGGAAAGGAAGAGGCATGCTCATTTATTAAGTGCCCACTATGTTCAGACACTGTACTAAGTGCTTTACAAATGGTATCTCATTTACCTTCACAACAGTCCTTGGAGGTAGGTGCTATTACTATCCCCATTTTTACAGATGAGAAAACAGCCAGACAGAAGTTGTGACTTACCCAGGGGTCATCCTGGTATTAAATGCCTGAGGAAGGATTTGAACTCAGGTCTTCCTGACTCCAGGCCTTAGCACTGTACCACCTAGCTGCTTCTGATGAAGCTTAGAGATTACCCTATACATTCCCCTCCTTTTATAAGTGAGAAAACAACTAGGGGAGGAGGATGATACAGATGGAGTGACTGTCCCAAGTCATCTATACAGGCAGTTGACATAGCCAAGAAGTTTTCCCCCTTGTCAAATGAGAAGGGTTGCACTAGACACCCTCCAGGATCTCTTCCAGACCTAGGTCTATGATCCTGCACACAGCTGACCCATGGCCTCTTGAATCTCATCCCAGTGATTTTTCTCCAGTAACTCACTGATTCCCTCAAGTCCACGGTGGAAAGCCAGGCATCTATTTTAAAGTAGCACTTAGAAAAAAGTCATTTGCATTCATACTATGAAAATGTTCATTAGGAATGATCTATTTACCCAAATCCTTGTAAGGGAAGATATCCCCAGCACAGGTAAATTCAACAAGTATTATTATGAGCCAACGATGAGCAATCAACAAGACTTTATTAAGCACTTACCATGTACCAAGCACTAGGTGGCACCATGCTAGGTGGCAGTAACACATATGAAAAAATCCCTGCCCTTGGGGAGCTTACATTCTATTAAGGAAAATACTATTGTACACATATAAGTATATATATATATGTATGTATGTATGTATACATATATATCTATAAAATGACAAGAGTAGTAGCTAACATATATGACACTTTACAAGCATTATCACTTTGATCAAAATAAGTATACAAAATAAATTCAAGGTTTTGGGGGGCTCAGGGAGAGGCACTAGCAGCTAGAGTGATCTAAAAAGGCTTGAGTATGTTGGGGCTGAGCTTTTAAAGAAACTAGAGATTCTAAGATGCAGAGATGAGGAGGGAATGCAAAATGCATGGAGGTGGAAAATGAAATAATATATGATAATATATGTAAGGGACAGCAGATGTAAGGGTAATTTAAATGGGAAGATCTTTCCCATTCATTTAATAGACCCATGTGACCTGCCTGGGTCACATGGAAGTGTGAGTCACATGGAACCTAGAGTGGGAGCAGTTTGCTGAACAGATGGAACAGGAAGAGCTAGAGCTAGAGCAGAGGTGAGAGGAAGTTAATCAGACAGCAAACAGCTGGAAAAGGCAGCAACTAGAGCGGGAGAGCTTGTCTGTGATTTTGTTTAAGGGAGCTGGTTTGTGGGAAACCTAATGGGGAAGGGTTGGGGATGGTATGGCCCTCTGCATTGTTAATTGTGTATAGATTTCTTGGTTACCATGATGAATTTGGCTTTCTAGTGTTGAGATTTGGCTTTCTGGTATCTGAATAAATGTTTTTCTTCCGCCTTCTATATGGAGTGTCTGTTATATTTTACAGTTCAGAATTATGCTGGCATATTCATTCACCCTCAGTGCTGTGAATATTGCCTGGGAAATACAGCAAGAAAACCAGTTTGGTTTCACCGAAGTGCATGAAAGTGAGTAATACATAATAAGTTTGGAAGGGGAAGTTCTGGAGCCAGGTTATGAGGAGTTTAAATGCCAAGCATAGTTTGTATTTAATCCTAAAGGTGTTTGAGAACTAGTGAAGTTTATTAAATAGGCTAAGGACATAGCTAGGCAGCTGTGTGGAAGATGGAGAGAGGAGAGACAAGTCAGGGAGATAAATTAGGGTATTATTAACAGTAGTTTAGGGGAAAGATGATAGGGGATACCTATTGTGATGGGCACATACATAAAAAGTAGAGAAGGTGCCCTGTACTGAAGATACCAGAATCAAAATAGTCCCCTCCTTATTTTCTCCAAGGCAAGGCAGGGAGCAGAAGGGTATAACATATATACAAATAAATATGTAATTTGACAAGAGAGATTATTACCAACAGAGGGATCTGAGAAAGTTTCACAAAGAGATCACACCTTGGGCAAACCTTGAAAGAAGATAAGTTACTTGTAAGGAGTAGAAGTGAGGAGAGTATTAAAAGTAGAGGAGGCAGCCTGTGCAAAGATGTGGAAGCAGGAGATGAATTAATTAATTAATATTAAGTTCAGAAAAATTCTAATATTCCAGTTTGATTCAGATATAGAATGTATGAAGGCAAATGGGTCACAATGAAACTGGAAAGGTTGGTTGGAGCCAGATTTTGGGACTCCTTAAATGTCATCCCTAGCAAAAAAGATTCACTGGCTACTTTGAGGCAGGAGAGTAACATGGGCAGATGTGTGTCTCAGAAAACAATAAACTGGGGAGAAGAGACTAAAAACAGGAAGACCAACTAGGAGGCTGTTGCAATAGTCCAGGCAGGAGGTGATAGGAGCCTCAGGTAGGGTAGTGATAGCATATATAAATGAAAAATGGGACACTTATAAGAAACATTATGAATGATATAACTTGATGTGGATTTGACTAGAGTTGGGGAGAGGGGGTGAAGGAGAGGAAAAAGTCACTAATAACTGATTGTATTAACCTGGATGACTAAGACAGAAATGCCTTTGATGAAAAAAGTTTGGAGGGGAAAAACTAGTTTACAAGTGACAAAATAATAGATGGTTGGCATTGTTTTGTATGTGTGTAAATATAGTCATCCCTCTGCAAAAAACCTTGGATGAGAGCTTGCTCAGGGTTGAGCAGTCCTAGATGGATTGGTTGTGTTCTGTGTCACTAGAAGGAAAATCTATATTGAAAAGATCACATTTCTAATGGAGTATGTATGTGTGTATACATGTATGTACACATATAAAGAGCTGGACTTATGCCATTCAGATACATATATTTGTGTGGTAGTGGTCATATATAGATATGCCCCAGTGATGGTTAAGTGACTTCTATTTTCATAGTGTTGCCAATGCCAACTATCTGACAGAAAACAAAGCCACCATGTAGCTTCTTTAAAACAGAACAAAAGAAAACACCAGTAGCCTGAATTTGGAATTAGCAACCTGAATTTTAAATCCCAGCTCTATCTATGTGACTTTTGCCTCTGGACCTCAGTTTCCTCATCTGAATAATAAAGGAGGTTGGCCATATGACTTCTCAGTTTCCTGCCACCTCTAGACCTATGATTCAGTGGTCTGGATGACCACCAATATGGTGGGATCAGTCAATCGATCAATATGCCAGGTTCTTGGGATCCAAGAACAAATGAAATAGCCCTTGACTTCAGGGAACTTACATTTAGGTACATGCACATATAAATAAGTATGTGCAAAATAAACACAGGGTGATATTTTTGGACTAGCAACTAGGGGAGGAATCAGGAAAAGAGTCAGGTAGAAGGCAGTTTGGGAAACATTAGCTATGGAACAAAAGAGCATATGAAATGTTCTTTTCCATAGCATTTCATCAGACACAGTCACAACTTCTCTAATGCAAACACTTTCTTCTATTCACACAGCTAGGCCTTCATCACTAGATTATTTCAACCTGACAGGTTCCCCAGACTCGTCTCCCCCCTACCCCAATCCATTCTACACAGCTGCCAAAATGATTTTCCTTAAGCATGGATCTGACCGTGTCACTGACTTGAGTCCATCTAATGACTCTCTATCTCTTCTAAAATACAATGTAAACTCTTCTATGTCCTTTTAAAGCCTTTCACAACCTGGCCTCAACCTTTCTTTCCAGCCTGATTATATATTACCCTGTTCTCATGCCTGGTACCAGACTGGTTCTATTTCTCACACACTTCCCTCCATCTCCCATCTCTGCATTTTGCACTGGCCATCCCCCATATCTAGAATGCACTCCCTCCTCCCCTCCACCTTATCCTCCCTTCTCTTTAAGATTTGGCTCAAGTGGGGGGGAGGGGGAGGGGAAGAAAATTTAAAACTTGTGGAAATGAATGTTGAAAACTGAAAAAAAAAATAATAAATTTGAAGGGAAAAAAAGATGTGCTTCACTGTGGGAAGTCTTTCCTGATTCCCCACACACCACTGCTATTTTGTATTTATTTTTAGTTCTTATCTTTATTCTGTATATATTTATATGTGTACTTGTCTATCTGGTCACTGGATCCAGATGTCTCCAGAGGAGAAGTGAGACTGGTGACCTTACACACCCCTCCTTCACTCAACACAAAGTCAAGTACAAGTCATGTCTTCATTTCTCTGACTGCTCTCTGACTGCATGGTCTTCTTCCGCAACAAAGGACAAACACAACAACAAAAGTCTGTCTTGTCAACCCCCAAAACATAAACTCCTTGAGGGTGGGAGGATTGTTTCATTCTTTGTATTCACGAGAAATAAATCCTGACCGATTGATTGATTGGCATGTCTGCCTGAAACAGCTCTCCAGTTTCTAGGGACAGAGAGGAGGGAAATATCCGGGAAACCAAGTCCATTTCCTAAAAAGAGAGCTTTGAAGACCTGGCACATCGGGGCAAATGAGGCTGACAGGGCAGCTGCTCCCAGCAAACAGCGTTCTAATTCATGACCTCAAAAACTGGGAGAGGAAGTCCTATTAATTTTAATAAAACACATGAATCTGATGGGGGAGAGAAATAAATACACTCCCTCCTCCTTCGTCTTCCCTTTCTGCCCCGGGCTCCTGCAGTGGCCTAGGGGAGCAACGCCCCACCGTTCCATCTGGGGCAGCTGCGTGGGGGCAATCTGTCCTTACTTGCTCTAGCCTCAGTAAAGGAAATATGAAATTGACTTGGAGGGTTGGAGTGGACTGGACGGGGGACAGGCATCACCGTTCCACCCAATCTCCCCCTTCCCCATTGCTGGCTGCAGGGGGATGGGAAGTGGGTCTGGAGCCCCCGTTTGCTTTGTTTCCAGGAATTCTGTCAAAGCCTTGCGTTTCATTTCCCGACGATTTGCTGCTCTTGTGTTTGTCGAGCTTTCGGTCCCCAGACAGGCATTATTTTTTCATGACGGATGAAAGTTCTAAGAGCATATTCTGTAGAAGAGTGGAGGGGATGGGGGTAGGGAGACACAACTTATTTTAAAGGATTTTTTAAAGACTCCTCCCCTCCACCCCCCAACCCCCTCTACCTCAAATACTACCCTAGTCTCCCTGTGAACGCAACTGGGATTCCAGCGAGCTACAGTTGAGCTAATTGTTGAATTTTTTGCCCTTTGACTCTTCAAGAGCTGGACTCTAGTGGAAGGTATTAAACCTGATAGTTTAACAATGTGAAATGAAAACTGCCTATCTTCCACCAAACATCCGAACCAAACAGTCTAAGCTAAAAGATCTATCTGAAACCTTTTGATTTAACACTCAAAAAGCAATGTCAATTGAAACATGCTATCCACCTCTAGACAGAGAGCTGATGGATGGATTCAGAAGGCAGCTTGAAGTATATATTTTTTTCTTTCTTTAACTCAGCAAATTCAGGGAAATTGTTTTGCCTGATTATTCCTAATTGCAATGAGTTTTGTTTTTCTTGCCTTCTCAGTGGGTGGAGGAGGGGAAGAACAAAGGAAGAAAATTCAGAACTGAAAAGAAGACTTCATTTTAAACATTTTAATTTCAAGATCACAGCTTTTTTGCTTTCTATTTTCATATTAAAAACTATAAGTTGGATCATAGAGAAACTAAAAGGAAATCTGCCAAATAAGAGGACTGGGATAAGTGACCTCTAAGGTCCCTTTCAGCTTTAGCTGTATGAGCTGATTATTTTAAACAGAAAAAGATTTAATCCAACAGCCTCGACTGCCTCCTTTTCTAGCTTATGGGGAAGCTACAACCCCTGACTTTAGCAGAAAGAATATATAGAGGTTGAATTGTGTAGGAGGTAGGAGATCTCTGGTAGCTAAATTAATTTGGCTGTTATTTCACTTATTTGAGTCTAGCAAAAATGTGCAGGCAAATCTCTGCTCCACAGGACACCTAAGAAAGGGGGAAAAATTATTTGAAAAGTTCTCTTTGTGAAAGGGCACTGATATGACATGTTTCTCTCTTATTCCTAGTGTAGGTGGTGTTAATGGTGGTGCTAATAGCAGTAGCAACAGCAGCAGCAGTAGTAAGAATAGTAAATAGAGTAGTAAGAATATAAATATTATTTATATAATGTCTATCATATATCCCAGGCACTGCACTAAGTGCTTTACAATTATTATCTCATTTGATTCTCACAACAACCCTGAGGGGTAGGTGCTCTTATTATATCCATTTTACAGATGACACAAACAGGAGTTAAGTGACTTGGCCAAAGTCATACAGCTAGTAAATGTTCGAGGATGGATTTAAATTTATTTCTTGTCTTCCTGACTCCTGAAGGCTGAAGCCAGCACTCTATCCCCTGTCACCTAGTTGTCCCACAATAAAAGTAGGCAGTAGAGGTGAGGGGAGAGCAGAATACTTGAAGACTGTAGAAGTGATGAAGATTTTGGAAGAGGAAGAGTATTGATAAACCTAGTTTTCTAGGTCTTGAACATTCCTTTCTAAGGCTTAAGCCAAACCATTACAGAAATCCACTTCAGTGTCTGAGAAAAGATCGTTGTTAATACAATCTTTAGTTACCAAGCTTCACAAACTTGGCCTTGAACTGACAAAACATTTCCCCCATCTTGAGTTATGGCCCTCAGAATAAAAATAGGAATTGGTTAAGTTCTTCTGGAAACCAAGATATTAAATGAAATTGGCAGAGGTTTAAATCAAGGAGTCAGTTGAAAGAGATTTGTATGGAGGCATGCTTTCGAATTTCTGACCTACTACATACATGACCTTGGGCAAGTCACTTAACTTTTCTGGGTTTCAATTATCTCATCTGTATAATGAGAAGATAGGATGAGCTGGTCACTAAAGTTACTCCCAGCTTTAAATCTGTGATCCCATGATCCTGGCTGTTAGCCCAGATGAGAAGAGTAGTATAGTGAAAAGAGCACTGGACTTAGCATCAATAGAACTCAATTCAAATTCTGCTTTCAACACTTACCAGCTGTGCTACTTTGAGCAAATCACTTCACCTCTGACTCAATTTTCTCTGCTGAACAATGGTAATATTACCATCTGTCATTCTTACTTCACAATACTATGTGTGGATTAAACGAGATAATATCTGTAAAATACTTTGCAAATCTTAGTGTTACATATACCTTCTCAGACTGAAAGCTGATTCTTTTTAAGGAACTCTGATTTGGAATTTTGAACTAGTATTTATTCCATAGACTAGCCCAAAGACTGATAAGCATTAGCAGAATAAATAAACTTTCATCTATGTCTTTCCTGGGCATTATCTCATCATTAAGAGAATATATATGCAACTATGTCAATCACTTTTGGGGGACGGAAAGGTCTGGACCTATGATTGTATTGACAGGAGCTCTCAGTATGAAAACTCCCTCCTTTGTTAAGGATCATTTGTAATTTATAGTCTTAGAGGAGTAATGTAGGGAGACTTAGAGTAATATAACTCCTAGATGTCAGAGATAGCATTTTAACTCAAGTCTTTTTGAATCCAAGGATGTCCTTCAAATCACTACCCCACACTGCCTCTCATGAACACTTATTAATGATTTTGCCTCCTAATTTTTGTAACTAAGAAATTAGTCAAATTTAAGTATTTCTAAGATAAGGAAGAACTCCCAGAAACTTGGAATTGCAGATAGAAGCAGGTTTCCAGGGAAGATCATTTGTTCCTTTTCTGAAGAGGTTTAAAATGTCAATGGATACTCACTTGGCTAGGTCCACACTTGTGTCAGAGACTGGGATATGGGCTAACTGATTTCTGGAGGTCCTATCTGCTTTATAATTAGATGGGTTCGTTCTAAGGAGGCATAGCACCTACTACTGGGGTCTTAAGGGATGCCAAGAAAATCTGGGAGTGGAATGTTTTAGTCAAGAGATAAGTCGATCTCTTTGACACTCAGTTAAAAATATCTTTATGAAGATTCCAGTAATCCAACTTGCTATTTTCTCATATAGAGGTCCTTAAGGCATTTCTCAGAACTTATGTTCATATTTGCCCAAATTTTGTATGGTGTCCATATGTCATTAGTTGATGCCATCAATTCTACAGCATATTTCTCAAGGGTACTACTGGTTCATTCCAAATAATGGAAAATGCCAAGCTAATGTTCTAAGTAGATGTAAAGCACTTGTGGGCTATTATTAATGGCAGATTGACATTTATCTTACAAAGCTTTCAGGCATTTTTAGAAAACAAGATTAAAGCCCTAGTGATTAATTAACATCCAGTTCTGTTGACTGCTTTGCAATCTATTCTTGAAATCCAATTTACATCTTGTGCAATCTTCACCCACCAAAGCCCACAGGTCAGATTTTGAACTAGTACAGTCATCTTAGACTAAATTTTCTGGTTAATGATTTTGGCTGTCTGTTAGAAACAAAGAATATGGACTTTCAGAAGTTTTATTTCCAGATAGTGTTTTAGTCCTGAGTGAATTACCAAGATAGCATGAATGAAACTGAACACCTCTGCTTGCCTTTTTCCATAGAGTTTACCACAAAGCACTAACTAAATGAAAATCTCTAACAAAAACTCTATTTGTTTTTTGGTAGGATTTTGTTTTTGTTGCCCTACATAAATCTAATTCATTTGTCAGCTCACATTTCTAATAATAATAGTTCATATTTATATAGCATTTTATTGTTTACAGACTTTCCTCATAAAAATCCTTTTTTTCCCCTTAAGACTGGGTCTCCTTATGTTGCCCAGACTAGAAGTGAAGCAGCCACTCACTGGTCTGTCTAGGTGCTGATTAGCACAGACGCTTTAGCCTGGGTGAAGAAGTGAACCAGCCTGATGGCTCTTCCCAAGGGACTTACAATATATATAGCCCAATTGCAGCTCAGAACTCCCAAGGTCAAGAGATCCACCAACCTTAGTCTCCTGGGTAGCAGGGATCATAGGGATGTGCCAGCACTTCTGATAAAGACCCTTTGAGTTAAGCGATAAAATATTATTACCCTTATTTTAATAATAATAAACTTGAAGCCCAGAGAGAAGTGACTTGACCAAAGTGACATAACTAGAAAGTTGCAGACCCTGGACTAGAAAGTAGGCCTTCTATTTTCACTTTTCACATGCTTTTTCAGTGCTCATTATTAGCAAAATTGGCCAAATCCCATCAGTGAATGTGGGGTGTTTGGGTTGTGTGCAGTGTTCAGGAAGGACTAGCACTTCTAGTATAGAGGGCTTGCTGAACCCTTTCCAGGGTTGTTCATCCACCTTTGGTGTCCACCTGTCACCCAACTCACATTTATGACTCCAAGAAGCTGTAGCATGGGTATCAGTAAAACCATCTTGTCAGATAGACAAAACCAGTTTGAGCGTAACTGGAAGGTCTCAAACCCCTCAGTGAATTAGGGGAATGAATGGAAAGACTTCCCCTGGTAGAATGAGTGGATGAAAACCATTTGTTCCAATGGCCAAGAAGATGTCTGAAGCAGGTGATGTGGCATACTTAAACTTGGTCAGATATCAAAGATGCCAAGGTCACCCACTGCATCCTAGGTCATTTCCAGTTATCTTAACTGCAACATCATAACAAAATCCCACCACTGGACTTTGATGAGTCTGGGTGAGAGAATGAGGCCAGTGACTCTATACAACTCTGTCTCACCTAAATCCAATTCATAAGCCAGTTGAGACATCCCCTGAGATATCTTTGATCCTCTTCAAAAACAAAGGACAAACAACAACATAAGTGAGTAAGAATCCCTCAGTACTTAATTAGGTAAGGCATGTGGTTGGCTTGTTTTTAGTGCCTCAATCTATGGGAACCCTACAAAAACAGTTCAACCAATATAGCAGAAGTTGTCTTGACCAGTGCCAACCCGTTTGGCACAAAACTTATGGATTTAAAAAATATATACCTGGAAGGGAGGGGTCTCTATAATGTCCAACATTAATTTAATTAATTTTTTCATCTTCAACTTAGTTTGATATTATATGAACAAAACTCGAGAGTTTCTGTACCTCTGAAGAGAATTTTCATAATCTTGAGATCATCATAATATCATAAGACCACAGATTTAGAAGTACAAGGGACCTTAGAGGTCACTGAATTCAATGAGTTCATTTTAGAAATAAGGTGACTGAGACCCAGAGACATTAAATAATTTACCCAGGATCACATAGCTAATAAATGTCTAAAGTAAGATTTGAATCTGTCTTCCTGACTTGAAGTCCAATGCTCTATCCACAATACCATGCTGCCTTACTGATAAGACCTACCTAACTAGTATAGGATTCATTAGTATATACTAGTTTGCCCCAAAATTCGTGATTGAACATAGACATTTAATATACTTTTGTCAATCTGTAAGTTTCAAAAATGGAAAGTGAGTCAGAGACCATTGACTCAAATGAAAATCAGAGACTTCTCAAGGTAGAAGAAAAACAGCAAGATTTTATTATGATCTCGCAAGAAAGGGCATCTCCTCTCTGATAAGTAATCAGGAGAGTGAGGTGCTTGCAGAAGGCAAGAACAAAGATTATATAGTCCTAACGTGGAAATCCCCCACCCTCCTTGCTGGCCATTACTCCCATTGACTGGGATACAATTTAACAATCTAAACGAGGCAATTTACCCTAGAAATAAGAAACAAGGAAGTAGTAAAACAACCAATGTAAAGCTAACACAATGCTCATAGCGTTATTTGGCATGCAGTATGCTCAGGTGGCACTCCAAGGCAAGGTGGGGGTGTGGGTGTTAAGTTTCAGGTTTCTTGAAGGTCACATAATTTCTGGGAGATAGAAACTTAGACCTAACTACCTACTGGAAGTCTCTGGTCAAGTACTGAGAAGTCTTCACTGACTCTTTTTCATTCAGAAAGTAGTATGTCCCACCAGTTAAGATAATTTGTTTTCAGGGAATGTACTTTATGGGGATGGAAGGACATTGGAATGTTTGTTGGGAAGTATCTTTTATGTCAAAACAACATGTATCAATAAAAATTAGTCATTGTTATCAATCAATAAGAAATTATTAAGCACTTACTATGTGTTAAGTTTTGTAAAAGCATGAAATCATTAATTGTAAACTTTGTTGAATTGTCCTTTGAGATGACAAGTTTGATTTGAAGAAATTTTACTCACATCCTAATTTTATACCTTCTCATGAATGGCACACTAACTTATCATCTAGCACCCAGAGCAGACACTAGTAAATGCATATTAATAAGGATGATAATAACTCTACTTTTATCTGACTTGGTTTTATTAAGTTACTGTAAATGTCAATGTAGGGCCAAATCTTTATGTTAGTAACTATTAATACCATGGAGAAATTATATCTGCTTTTTTAAGTTGAAGCTTTATGATACCAAAGATTTAGCATAAATTGAGACAGGATATGGAATTTTAAAACACTTCTTTTGGAATTTTAGTGGAAAAAGTAGAAAAGTGGAAAAATCAATTCCTTAGTTGTCTCCTCTGATATATATTACAGAGTGATGATTTCTTTAAGAGGTGCCATCTTTATGTAGAGGGGATGCCTATCAGTTGGGGAATGGTTGAACAAGTTGTATATATGATTGTGATGGAATACTATTGTGCTACAAGAACTAATAAGCAGGATACTTAAAAAAAACCTGGGAAGACTTATATGAACTGATGCAAAGTGAAATGAACAGAACCAGGAGTACATTGTACATAGTAACAGCAGTGCTGTACAATGATCAACTATGAACAATTTAGCTAGTCTCAGCAATACAATGATCCAAGACTATTCTGAAAGGCTTATAATGAAAAATGCTATCCACCTCCAGAGAAAAGATTGATGGAGTTTGAATGCAGATTGAAGCATGCTTTTTTACTTTCTTTATTATTCTTGGGTCTTTTTGTCTGTTTTGTTTTGCAGCATGATGATATGGAAATGTTTTGCATGACTGCACATGTATAATCTATTGCTATAATTATTTGCTATAATCAAATTTCTTGCCTTCTCAAGGAGGAAAGAGGAGGGAAAGGAAATGGAACACAGAAAAAAATTTTAACAACCATTAAAATTTTTGGTTTACATGTAATTGAGAAAAACAAAATAAAAATTCAATGAGCAATTAAAAGTTTTAAAAAGAAAATAAACCAAAGGTGGAAACAAAAAAAAAAAAGAGGGGCCATCTTTGTTTCAGTGTAGTGCTCCTAGAGATTCCTACCACTTTGAATGGTCCTATAATTTTCCCTGAGCCTTCCTTCCATCAGATCCATTCTCTTTTAATATGGACTGAACTTTGAAAAAATCAACCTCCTTTTAAAAATCACTCATGGACTTCTTCATCTGAGTAACAGACCAAAGGATAGAATCGTTGTCCCTGACTTCTGTTAAAATATGTCTTGAAAGTTAATTTGAGACAGATCAATGGATGCCTGGGAAAGAAATGGGGAAAGAAAAAGTGAATTCAGGGAGGAAATCCAGAGAGGAGAAGAATCAATACTCAAAAGCATCAAATGAGCTGTTAAAGCAAAGTATTTGTGAGTGTAGTGTGCATATGTACAAATGTCTAATATTTAAAAATTCTTTTTTAAAGTTTTTTGTCCAAACATCCTATTTGAGAAGTGATTTTGATATATTATTACCATACTGAACTGTGGATGACAAACCTGTAGGTTTCATTGGTAGCTTTCTCTTCTGTGTAGGGGGTATGGTTTAACTACTTCCCACAATGCCTTAACCCAGAGATCAGATGGATTTACAGATGGATCACCACTTTGTGTCTCTCAATGAAAAGTTTAACATTCCAGAGGTAGAACCAAACTGCTATGCCTCCTGGCTTTTAAAAAACAGTAAAACAGAAACTCTTATGTCTAAAATTCAAATAAAAACATCAAAATGTTACATAATGTTGAAAGGATTTGCTACAAGAGCAAAAAGAGATAAAGATGAGAGACATTATATGTTTTCCCAAGACCACATCTAAAATAAAAGCCTATCTGTAAGAAAGATGCATCCACATCCTCAAATATGTTGTATTTTCAGCCCTATCTTATTGCTTTCTATGAGTATTTGTTGTATGTCTTTTGCTTTGAAAGAGAACTAATGACATCACAGGATAATGACTTGCCTGTGAATTGGATTTAAGTAAGATGGAGTTGGACAAAGTAATTAGCTTTACTCTCTTTCCAGAGTCGACAAAGTTCAGTGGCAGGGATGAAAGTCAAGATGACTGGAAATGGCCTAGGATTCAGTGGATGACCTTGGTATCTTTGATATTTGACCAAGCTGTAAACACAGCATCTGCTTCAGTCACCTTCATGGTCATTAGAACAAATTGTTCTCATCCACCCATTCCACCAGGGAGTGTCTTCACATGCTTGGGGTAGACATCCCCCTAGCTTTCTGAGGTTTAAGACCTGTCAGTTACCCTCTAACTGGTTTAGCCCATCTGCCAAGATGGTTTTACTAATGCCCATGTTACAGCTTCTTGAAGTCACAGATGGGAGTTGGGTGACAGACCCCAAAGGTGGATAAGTAACCCTGAAGAGGGCTCAACAAGCTCCCATACCAGAGGCGCTAGTCCTCCCTGAACATCTCATGAGTAGGATTAATTATGAGAAAGGTGACTCCCCAGAATAAAGGGAAGATGCTCCTTTGTTGCAGAGATGGAAGACTATGAATTTGAAATATTGCATATAACATGAGATTTGGTGTATATGTTAGTTTCCTTGAATTTTTTTTTTTTTTTGGTGACAAGAATAGCTCACTGGATAGGGGAGAAGGCTTATAATCAGAAATTAAAGTGATGTAAAAACAAAAAGTGATAAAAATGTTTTGAAAAGTTAAAAAAGGAAGGAGAGAAGAAAGAAGTACATTCTATGACACACTCTCCAAGGAAAGGAAAGAAGGAACAGTGAAAATTGTCTTGCTAAATATACAAATATAAGCAGAAATTAAATAGCCATTCACAGTATATTGCATTCAACTGGGATTTACTATCAATGGTCTCTAGGTGGCAGAAATCATCTAGTAATGTAGACAGACATTAAATCCAAGGCATTTTGTTCTACATGTAATATTCAGAGCAACTGTATAGAGCAGATAAAAAATGAGTTATTCTTAGTTAAGGGAAGGGTCGCAGGAAAGCCCAGATCCACTGGAAACTCCTCAAGGTTTAAAAAAAAAAAAAGGAACACTGGAGATGACCCTATTTCAATAACAAACTCTGGATCTGGAGTCAGAAAACCAGAAATGAAAGTTGTCATGCCTGACTTCCTCCTGGAGAAATAAGGGATAGAAGAGGTAGCTGAAGATACTCCAGACATAGAAAAAAGCTGAATGCATAGCTTACTTAAGATGCCTATGTAGGACTCCCTTTCTGATTACTCTTAGAAAAGTTTTCTACTAAGACAGAGGAAACTGAATGTAATCATGAAGACCTGACCTTGCCACTTGATAGTTTTATGAGCTTGGAATAATCAGTCTCCCTAAGCCTCTGTTTTCCTCATCTGTCAAATGGCGATTATAGCTACCTACCACACTGAACTATTGAAATGATTAAAAGATGAAATTGATGTGATAAAATTGGAATGTGTGTATTTATATGTATATATATTTATATGAAAGCATGTTTTAACCACAAAGCACTATATAAATATAAATTATCATTATAAATCAGCAAGAGATATTAAGCTTGGTGTAAAGATGAAATTATTATGATACAAAAATAATAGGAAAAATAATTTCAATAACTCACATTTATATAGTACTTTAGTTATAAAGTACTTTAAATATAATATTTCATTTATGAGTTTCATCTGGGAAATTCAGTTCCTATCAAATCATCTTTATTTTAAAATCATAGAATGAGCTGACAGTGATGGAAAAGAACAATTCCAGATCATGGGACACTTTTAAATTATTTCCTGCCTTGGGAAGTGAGGGAATTGGATAAGAGGCCACTAGGTCAAGCCTCTCCTAACTCTAAATTTATAATCCAAGGATTTAGGTCTTAGGAGCATCACAATAATGGGGCTTTTTTATCTAACTGTAGTTTTGCATAGGGTAAAACTTGTCTAATACTTCTCTTGTCTAATGTCCAAAAAGGACTTTCCCTTCTTTCTTTTGCTTTACAATAAAGAAAACTCACTACATTTTATTTCTAAAAACTTTCTAAATCTTTATTGTGAAATATTTGTAGTAGATCATTTTAAGATGCAGTTATTCAAATGGTGTGACTTCTTGCTCACATACATGAACACACTCCTTTTTTCTATAGGACTAAAGTGACTCGGGTAGATAAATGACTCCACAAAAAGACCTATGTTCTCCCTCCCATCTCTCTTCTCCCCAGCCCCCACCACAACACTATGCCTTATCAGAAGGTATGAAAAGATAGCCCTGGGGAAGACAATGGAGAAAATGTGAGTTTGAGGTACCACTGTGCCCACAACTACACAAGCACGCTATAGTTCACACGAGCAGGGGCCTGCTGATCTTTACTTGCCATTGACATTCTGCGTCCAGTGCCTGGAGGTAGAGGTGGAGAGCTGGAGGTACTGTCATCTCCCCAGTAGGGGACGTCAGAGACAGGGCTATGCTGGGAATTAGAGCTTTCTGAAAGTCTGCATAGGAAACTGGCTTTGCGGCTACCTGGGCGAGACCCTCCCCCTGCTGAGTCAGAACACTCTCTCATCCTCTCCTTACTGGTCTTGCAGTGAGTAGTCAGCTCTATCGAGGATCTGGGTGGGTTCCAAAGACTCTGGGACTGCTCCCCAGGACGTTGTGTGAACGAAGGGCAATTGGCAAGGTTGTGTAGCTGCGGTCTAGAAAGAATGTCCCCCTTGCCAAAGGGAGATTGTGGGTGCTGTCCGTGGTGCTGATGTTTGCACTGTTGAAAGTGCTGGATGCAACAATCAAGGTCCTGGGGATAAACAGAGTTGAGTTGGAGCACTCTATGATGAGGATCTCTCCCGGACCAGTTCTTTTTGCTAGATGGAGGTTCTCCCTCTGTCTGGTTGTGCTGATTGTGTTGCCAAGCTTGTTTAAGTTCTGTATTATCAATCCCAATTACTTGTTGCTCTGGCCAGATGTGCTGCACAGGCTGGAACAAAGGAATGCTCTCATGCAATAAAGAGTGAGTTATACAGGGCTGGGTCACTGAATTTCTATTTGAATGGCAGGGTCCCCTTTCAGTCTCCCTGCCAGACCCTCCATATAATGCCTTCATGACTTTCCTGATTCCCAGGTGAAATATTTCCAAAATGTTAAGGAACAAGGAGATAGCTGCTATACTGTGCATGAACAACATGAAAATGGTTTTCTCTGTGGGCCTAGACACAAAGCAGTCTACTAAATTGGGGCAAGGAAATTGACTGCATTTGTAAAGGGGGTTCATTTGGAACCCATAGAGAACATACTGTCCTATCATGAACCCTACTTCCAATACAGATCTGGTCAAGATATGCAGTATATAAGTACGTAGCAGGCATCCTTTCAGGGGTGCCTTGTATACCTTCCTCTGATCCTCTAACCTCCTCAGTTCCCTCTCTATTCTTTGGTACTCCTCCGGGTCAATCTCAGGTTCCTTCAGCTGGTCTCGAAGTTGTACTTTCTTCCTCTGCCTCTCCTTTTCAAAGGCCCTGAGTCTATAAAGTGCATGGCCCATGTATACCAGAGAGGGAGAAGATACAAAGATGATCTGTAAAACCCAGTACCTGATCAAAGAAATGGGGAAAGCACCATCATAGCAGATGTTGCTGCAGCCAGGTTGTTGGGTGTTACAGGTAAATGCTGACTGTTCATCATCCCAGACATCCTCTGCTGCCACTCCAAGCACCAGCATCCGGAATATGAATAGGATGGTCAGCCAGATCTTCCCCACGAGGGTTGAATGGAAGTGAACTTCCTCCAGAATGCTGCCCAACAAGTTCCAGTCTCCCATGTTCAAATACTTGTGTCTGTAACACACACAAATTCACAGAATAACAGTACTCAGAGAGAGGCAGCATGCTACAGTAGAAAATATAATGATAGGCAAAGATTTTCATGGTCTCAAATATCACATAGAATGCCAAGGTCTGCTCTAGATGTAATATTTGGTGATTTCTGATTAGTGAAACAATATATTTGCCAGATGGAGGTATAGGTCATTATAGAACTCTTCAAATAGGAGAGCTATTAGAAAATGTACTACAAACATCCTGGCATTTAAGGCCCTCTGAAATCTAGTCAATCTACTTTTTAATCTCCACTACTCTCCATTAAGAGCACCAAACTTTGGCTTTACTAGAAAATTTGCTGTGTCTTCAAAATACTCCTGGCACTGAACCATTGATGGCTATACTCTTATCTTTTATGCCTTCCCTTACCTGAATTCTGCCCATTCCTCAAAGAATTTAATTCCCACCTCCTCAGTGAAGTCTTTTCTTACCACTTCTCACAATTCCCTGACATTACTGTGGTCAACATCCCTCATTTTTAAATTATCACATACTAACTCATATAATTAGTTATCTTTTTATCGGTATGTCTGGTCTCTCAAACTAAGCTATAGGTTCCTTAAGGGCAAAATTATCATTCTTCTTTGTATCCTCCATGGGATACAGAGATAGTGTCTTGCAGTTACTAGGTACCTGCCAAATATTTGTTGGTTGATTTTCCCCTTCAGATTTAAGCTGCCTACCTGGTTCCATAATTAACATATTCATTAGTCAAGAGGGGAGGAAATGTAATTGTTTCCTAAGTATTGGCGACAATTTTTATGAAAAAGCTAGTGCTAGTAGGAAATAGGAAAGGAGTTTGTATAGTTGAAGAGGCAATGGTCTACATGTCTATACCCTGAGTTACAATGTTGGAGTCATATTTAATTCTTTACTCAGATTTATTCTCTCCTCACCCCCAATTATATTTAAACAGAAGATCTGGTTGCTGTTACCAACTTTGTGACTAACCGTCTCTGTGATTATAAGCAAATCATTCTACTTTTCTGAGTTTCAGTTTCCCCATCTGTAACATGAAGAAATTGAACTAAATGACTGAAGGTCTTTCATGCCCAGATCAGAATAGCAGTACAAGTAGTATAAGCATATAGAACCACAAAAAGGAACAACAGACACAGGATTGGGTCAGTAGAGATGTTTTAGTAATGGAAGCTGTGGAAGTTTCATTGGCTCATTCCAAAGAGATGGGAACATGCTGTGCTTCTCTAGAAAAACTAGGAAGTTTCAGCAAACTCAATGTCTGTGGGAGATAAGCTCAGAGGAGTAGTTAACATTTTGGTTAACAAAATCTGCTAAAATCTAGGAAAGTGAAATTCAACAGGGACAAATTTAAAGTACTACACTTGGGTTCAGAAGATCAACTCACAAGATCAGGAAGATAGGACTAGGTAAAAGATTATCTGAAAAAAAAGACACGGAGTTTGAACAGACTGCAAGTCAATAAAGTGACAACTCAGTCTCCTTTGTTGTATCATGATCCACTTTATACTCCCTTTTATTCTCTCTATATGCTCTCTCTCAGTGATCACATCTATTTCCATGTCATCTCTATGCAGATGACTCCTAAATCTAAATATCTGGCTGTCATCTCTCTCATGAGCTACAACTATGCATCTCCAACTGCCTGCTAGACTTCAGATGGAAGTTACAAAGGCATCTCAAACTCAACAAGGCTAAAACTGAACTCATTATCTCTCCCAGTAAAATCTATCCCTTCTCCTACTTTCTCTATTTGTCTTAAGGATCACCGCCATTCTTCCAATTACTCAAGTTCACAACCTAGGAGTCATCCGTGACTCTCTATGTATGTGAATATATACATATATGTGCTATACTTAACGGTTTGCATGTTTTCCCTGAAACTCCTAGGATCTAGGGAATGTTTTCTTTTCTTTGTATCCCCAGTGCCTAGTACAGTTTGTGGCACAAAGTAGGCATTCTGCAAATACTCATTGAATTGAATTGACATGTAGAAAAAAGAAAAACAAGTGCAATTTTAGGCTTCATTAAGAAAGGTACAGTATCCAGAACAAGAGAGGCCGTAGCCCCATTGTACTCTGAAGTATATTGCTCAATTCTGGGCAGTATATTTTGGGACAGACATTGATAAGCTAGAGCATTTCCAAAGGATGGGACCAGGATGGTACAGAGATGGAGATACTATACAAAAATCTATTAACCTGGGCTCTGTGAACTTATATTTTTAACATTTTGATATCTATGTTTCAATATAACTGATTTCCTTTAAAATTATATTTATTTTGTTTAATATATTAAAAATGCTATTCTGAGAATGGGTCCATAGGTTTCACTGTACTGTCCAAGGAATCCATAACACACACAAAAAAAGGTTAAGAACCTTTAAAGAAACAAGAGATGTTTGCTTCAAGAAAAAAATGACTTAGGGAAGGATGTGATGGTTGTCCTTAAGTTTTTTAAGGGTTGTCATATGGAAGAGGAAACAGACTCACTCTGGTTGATCTCTCAAGGCAGAATTAGACTCTATGCATGAAAGCTGCACAGGAGCAGACTCAGAAGAACTTCCCAAACAATCAGTGCTGTCCCAAAGCAGAAGAGTGTGACTCCTCAGGAAATGTTCAAGCACAGACTTCACTTGGAGGCAATGTTGTAAAGAGGATTCCTATTCAGGTACAGGTTGAACTCTATACCCTCTGAAGTTCCTTCCAGCTCCAAAATTTTGTGAAATTTCCAAGGGGGAGGAAGACTAGGACAACAACCCATAGGAAGGAGAGTTTCTGTATGCTCTCTGAAGTCAAAGTGATGTAAACTATTATCTTGATAGACAAGTATAATAAGAAAAAGATTCAGAAAGAAAAGATGAAGAAGCAGGAAAACACCACAGTGGAACACAGGAGTTATAAACATAAGAATCAAGGCTACCTCCACTTTCCTTGAAAACATACAGTAATGTTTTTCTCTTTTTTCTTGACTTTTTTTTTTTTGCGGGGGGACATAGCTAATGTAGAAATTCGTTTTACATGACTATTTGGAGTGGGTTTTGTTTTTTGTGATGGGTTTTTATTTTCTTGACTTCTCAATGGGCAAGGGAGGGGATAAAGAGATGAAGAAAATTTGGAACTAAAAAAAAGAATTTTAAAAAAATAAAGAAGTACTATCTAAGCAATTCCATTTTTTCAAGAGGTCTTGAGTAAAGAGAGCTGTTAACTTTCTAATAAGTTCAATCTCTGATTGAAAAAAAAAACATACAAGTTCTATATTCTCCCTGATTAAATGAAAGAAGGTAAAGCAGTTCTTCCCTTCCATAAATCCAACTGTGTTCATAGGATCATAGATTAAGATATGGAAGGGACCTCAGTGATCACCTCATCCAAACTTCTCCCTTTTACAGAAGAGGAAACTGAGATCCAGAGAGGCTACAACTATAGGTAATAGAGATTCATGGTTCCACATATAATCTTTTTTCTGTTCTTTATATTATATATGGTAATGTACATTTTGTCAAGTTCAGAATGAACAAAAAAAAATTTTAAAGGAAAGTATTACCAATCTTAGAGTCAGAAGGCAAATCATTTAGCCTTTTAAATTCTCATTTTCTTTAACTGCAAAATGGGATTCATAATATCTCCACCTTGCAAAGTTGTTCTGAGGACAAAGTGCTAAAAACTTTACAGTAATATGTAAATGTGTTATCATTATTATTAGAATCATCAAAACTTTTCATTTTTGAAGGGCCAAATGAGGTTAAGAATTTGGTGCTATAATTTATTAGATGCTACCCTAGCTTCTAAATATTTATGGCTTCCACATTCACTTACAACATTTTGATCCTTCATATATTATAGGATAATTACATAAGGTGATTTTTTTAAAATTCACTCTTTGGTTTATCAAAAGATCTACAGAGTGACAAGACACATCCATTCAGGGAAAAGAATGAACATATTTATTTTTGGTTTTGGTTAATATTTTATTCTCACACAGCAAACACTTCCCAGCTAATAATCAAACTATAAAAATTCAGCTCCAAAAAAGATAGTTTATTGGTTGTTAAGAGAAAGGAAAGATATGCCCTTTTCCTTTGATAGTTTGATACTAACATTGACGACTGTAATAGACTAGAAACGTGCTGCCTCTGTATGGTGACTTTTTTTTTACATTGTTGTAGTTATTCTGTATATGTTCTTTTGATTCTTTTAAAAATTTTATCATTGCCTTTTTTTTACATCACAGTCATTTCCCCTTAGTTATCTTTTCTTGCAACAAAGAAAAACATTTAAGCAACGTCCACCAACAGTCTGAGCCTTTATACCAAATTCCACGTCCATAGTATTCACTTATTAAGAAAAGTAGTACATTGATTTATGAGCATGGTGATCAAGGGTTGTCTGTTTCTTTTTACTACTGTACTGAAAGAACCTGTTCAATATATTTCCTCCCCAACTCAGCTGATGAAATTACAGAAGCAAGTGACAGAGACAACAAGGTATTACCTAACGTTAAACAAAGTGTATATACCTTATGTATCCCTCCCATTTCCTCAATCCTTTACAAAATGTAAAGTTTTCTCTGATGGAAGTAGAGGACAGCTTGCCATTGGCTAGCCAAAGCTTAGCCACGTCCCTGATGGACTTTAAAAAGCCAGCCTGCCAGCTGTGGAGACAGATAGTTGAAGTAGAAAAGCTTTGTGGTCTAGCAGCAATGACAAGAGCTTCATATGGAGAAAGAATCCAACTCTTGAAAGGGAATTGGTCTTTTTCTTTCTCCTTGTACTTCTCTCTAACTGTAGACAGCGAGGGGGATTTCCCTCTCTTCCTCTCTCCATCCCCCATTAGCTATGGTCTCTTCTAACGGAGCTACACCTACTAGGAGATACAGCAACCAGCAGTGAGCCAGCCCAAAGAGTCAGAGAAAATGAATGAAAAAAGGTGACCCCTGGCAACAGAGAACCAGCTCTGGTTTCAAGAAAGAATTAGCCTTGGAATTCAGGAGGCAAGTTGCAGAGAAGAATAGCCCAGGGAGCCCAGAAGAGTAACCTGTCCTTCAGCGACACTGCACCCAGTGACAAGTAACGTGAAAACACCATGAGAAGACAAAGGACATTGGGGCCTTCAAATAAATGCCAGAGAAGTAAGTTGCCTTGAACATGTGTTCCCTACACATATGCCTCACCACCAGCATACTCCAGGTAACCCATACCTTTCCCCAATGCTGTATTTGTGGGAGAGTGTACTCCAGGTTTACTGAGGGAATGTTTTATGTAATTTTAGCAACTGTCTTTACTTTGAGCTAACTGTGTCCTCTAGCTGACAGTTAAAGTAAAAATAACAATAGAGTCTTGTGAGCTAAAGCTTTAGGAGTTCAGAACCACAGAATACTTTGAACTTAAGTAGCTAGTAGTCACCTCCTGCCTGAACTCAACCTGTGAGCTCCAAATTAGGAAAGTAGCCCAGAGCAGCAGGCGTGACTCTACTAGTCAAAAAAATATTATTTAAAACATTTTTGATTATATTTTTAAATTAAAATTTTGACCAATTCCAACCATTCTGGAAAGCAATGAATAATTATGAGAGAAAAGTTACTAAATTTCATACCCTTTTACCAAGGAATTGCACTGCTGGGCTTATATCTCAAGGAAGTCAAAGACAAAAGGAAAAGCCCTATATATGCTAAAATGAAAATAGCTGCATTTTCGTGGCAGAAAAAAATAGAAATAAAGTAGGCAGTCCTTAATTAGAAAATTGCCAAATTATGATACATGAATGTAATGGAATATTATTGCACTATATGAAAAGATATCTATAAAAAATTCAGAGACCTGGTAGAACCTATGATCTGATGCAGAAAAAGCAGGATAGAGACCACAATAAAAATTTTAAAAGAAAAAAAAACATGGAAAAACCTAAGTACTCTGATCAATACGGTAGCCAATCATGATTTCAGAAGGTTGACAGTGAATCGTGCCTCTCTCCTCTCAGTGGAAAATGAGATATAAGTTGTCACACGTATCCACTGTGCAGATGTTTTGCTTAGTAGAATTTTGTATTTCGAGAAACGTGTGTGAAGAAAGTGTGAAGGGTGTGAAGAAGGGAGGTGAAGCAGCAGTCATTGGGACGTAAAAATGATATAAAAAAATCCATAAAACATTTTTTAAACAGCAAACAAAATGAGTACCCTATTGTTTGGGCAATATTTCAATAGATGGTGGCATATGAATGTTACTGAATCTTAAGAAACAATGAATATGAGGAATTCAGAGAAATGGGAAGATCTATATGAACTGATACAATGCAAAAAAGCAGAGCCAGGAGAATATCATACCTAACTATAAAATATCAATAAAAACACCATGAGGAGGCAACTGAACTTTGAATAAATGCAAGGGCTAATACTGAATCCAGAGCTCAAATGACCATGGATGCTGAATGCACAAGCTGCAGATAGACAGACATAGTTGCTGTGTTGATGTTTTGCTGGACTTGCTTTACTTTGTTACAAGCAAAGATTTTGGGGTGGGAGTGAGAAGGATATATAGAAAAATATTGGAAATGTAAAAAGCACAAAGCCATTCATTTTTTAAATGGACCATTTGAAATAAACCCTATCTCAAAGTGCTTTTTAAAAAATCTCTCCTTACTCTTAAACAAGTATAATTGTTTAATACTTGGTCAGTCAATACTGTTTGATATTAAGCATTAGAGTTGTTAAACCTGATTCATGTGCCACTTGTTCCAAAACTGTGCCCCCCTCACTCTCTCAAAGATTCCCCACACAAATTCATTCATTTTACTTTCTGGGTACATTAAATACTATTTCAGCTTCCCCAAGTACAGGGTTTATCCCCATTTCCTCCCAAATGCCAGCTACTTACCTTATGGGACAAGAAGCACTTCCAAGCTCTTAGGACATCATGGTTTGACTATGTGTATTTCAGACCAGCGTATTAGGACTCACGAGTTCTCTCTGGAATGGACAGCCTTGAGTTTGGAAGAACAAAGCCATCAAAACAATACAGAAAGGAACCAGGAAGGATTCTAAGAACCTGGCTAGCAGGAATACTGAGTACCCAGTGCCAGCACAAAAGCAATCTAACCAGATGGTCACAGGGCCCCCAGCCAGAAGAGTCATATTTATTTTGCTGAGTGAAGTCTAACCCAGCCACCCCCTAAGGCTTTGTATGTCCTCTGGAGACTTCAACTGTCCTGTTAATTGTTTCTTTATGGACAAAGAGTCAAGGCCACTGCTGGTCAATCCCATTTGGACAATTATATTTACTGAAACAAATGAGGAACTTCTCTTTCTATTGCTGTGATGGGGATGCTGATTTAGATTCTGTGGCTTCTCTTACGGCTCATTAGTTTCCACAGAAATCAATGCACAAAGATCAATGGGTCATGTCCGATTTCATAGGCAGCTGCATTGTACTAATTATACTAATTGTACTTTCTGATGATGAACCAGCATGTACAAAGCTGGGTCAAAAGAAACTCAAGTGATACTCTCACCCAAGGCATTCTTGCTCATCATTTCTTGGCTTTTGAAATAGGATGAACACTGATGAAAGATAAATCAACAGGATGGTGATTAAGCAGTTCTACAGGTGATCTCCTGAAGTACCATCTTGGTTTGCAAGAAATGCAGCTGAGAAAGAAAATCTATAGTAAAAACACAGAGCCTTCCTTCTTCAATGGAAATAATTACACGTTTGGAGCTAAAATAACAACTCTCACATTTACATAACATTTTATGTGTGGTACCCTAGTGCCCCTCCCAACTCATTTATAGGTCAAGGTACTCTGTGGGACCCCACACCTAAACTGTATCTCATGAAGCCCAGTGATGAATTCATTTTCTATAACACCCGGGGGACATAATTAGGACATAACACTTTGCATGGCAACTGGCATATAGCAGGTATTTAATACTGATTGAATGAATTAGCTCAAAGGCTGAAACAGTACAGTAAGAGTAGTAATAAGGCATCTTCCCCATAAACCTGGGACCCACTCATCCATAAATACACCCAACATCAGCGGGAAGAATTGACATGCCTAAGTCAGAAATCACAGAGGCTCTCACTTAGGCAACAAGTGAAGGTAGTATGGGAAGGGACAGGTGGGAGATGGGGGTAATTCACACTTTCAAAGCTATAGGGTTGGAGGCCCATAATGCTTTTGCACTCCTCCAGCTGGTCTTGGTCTTCAATAGATGCTACTGCTTCACTGGTTACTTCCTGGCTGAAGTCCACTTCTAGCTTTTAACTTGGCTGAAATAGTGCAGGGGAAAGAACACAGGCTTTGGAGGGGGAAGATCTAGGGGAAGCAGTAGCACCAAGGTGAGAGTGATGGATTGGGGTCAGTGGACCTAGGTTCAAATCCTGGTTCTGACACAGTACCTACATGACAGTAATCAAATAATTTAACCTTTATAAGCATGAGGAAATGTTCAATCAGATGACCACAAAGGTCTCTTCCACCCCTAAATCTATGATCCTATGGCCAGGATCCAGATCCCAACTATAGTCACTTACTAACATATGAGATGTTGGGCAACTAATTTTGTCTTTCTGAGATGTTTCCTCATCTGTAAAATGGCAGGGTTGGATTAGATGGCCTACAGGGTCCCTTCCAATTCTACGACTTTATGTAATCCTTGGTGGCTGCGCATGAAGGAAATGCATCAGAGAATCTTCTCTCTCCCTCTCTAGAAAATCTAGTGCCTGGAATTCTAAAACTCGGTAACTCTTGAACTTAGGCAACTCTCAAACAATGGTGCTGTCCCAGAAATCTCCCTTCTCAGTTAGAAGGCTAAATTCTGGGATCATGCATGCTAAAGAATTCAAAATCTGACCCCTCTTCCCCCACTCCCTTCCCTTGAATTCCCCTTTCAGGGATCCTGCAAGTATATGGCTTCTACAGTCATGTTCTTCTGTTGCAAGACACTGTTGTCAGTGGTGAAGGAGAGAAATCGCCTCCTCCACCCACCCCACAGTACTCTGGGAGGAACAAAGGAAAAGCGGTCTTCCACAGCTCACAGCTTCCCTAAGAGCTTAATCCTTCCTCCAGAGCTTTCTGGACTCTTGATCACAGTCAGTTTTCTCATTTTTAAACTCTCAGTCTCTCGTGTGCCAAGGTAAATGAACAGACAAAGACAAGGGACTGAGGGCAATCCATACCAGTCAGCAAGTTCGAGTTGTTAACTGTTGTTCAGTTTCAGACTGTTTTAATGGTGTCCAACTCTTTGTGACCTCATTGGGGGTTTCTTGGCAAAGATACTGGAATGATTTGTCATTTCCTTCTCTAGATCATTCTACAGATGAGGACACTGAGGAAAACAGGGATTAAGTGACTTGCACAGGGTCACACAACTAGTAAATGTCTGAGACAGGATTTGAACTCAGATCCTCCTGACTCCAGACCCAGTGCTCTAGCCACAGTGCCACCTAGCACTCCTGAGCACACATTCCTGACACTTATAGCAAATGGAACTCAAAGTCTGTCATTTCACCAAGAACACTAAGAAAGTACTGATTAGAGAACAGGATGCCACCTCGGCATCCTGGAAAGAGAACTGTCGTTAGACCCAAGAAGTCCTGAGTTCAACCCTGCCTCTGACACATACTTGCCATATTACACTGGGCACATCAACTTATCTTCCCAAATGCTCTCTCAGCAGCTCTCTGAACTTAAAAGGAAGTGCAACTATTATCATCACCATTTTTACAGATTTGGAAACTGAAACCTAGGAAAGTTAAGATTGAGGTCATATAGGTAGCTAGTGAGATAAGGAGAAACTAAAAACTTTATACCAGGATGATCAATCAAATACATTTATGATTCACATTGGGCAGCTAGGTGGCGCAGTGGATAGAATACCAGTGCAGGAGTCAGGAGGACCTGAGTTCAAATCTCACTTCAGACACTTGACACTCACTAGCTGAGTGACCTTGGACAAGTCACTTACCCCAACTGCCTCACCCTGGGTCACCTCTAATCATCCTGATGAATATCTGGTCACTGGATTCAGATGGCACTGGAGGAGAAGTGAGGCTGGTGACCTGCACAGCACTCCCTCGCTCAAAACAAAGTCAAGTGCAAGTCATGTCATCATTTCTCTGATGGCATGGTCTTCTTCGGCAACCAAGGACAAACACACAAAATATCACCCTCTTAGCTGTTAGATGGAACTGGAGAGGGAGAACAGCGTGGTGGATTGGAATCAAGATGCAATGCTTAAATTCTTATACTTCCTAGCTGTGTGAGCATGGAAATATGTCAACTTCTCTGACCCAATGACCTCATCTATAATTCTATTTGTTCTGCCTATTCTGTTCTGTGAGGCTCATGGCATAGTGACCAGTGTTGAGTCCAAAAGGCCTGGGTTCAAATATTGCCTTTGATAGTTATAAATAGCTAGCATTTCCAGTAGCTAGCTTTATTACCTACGTGACCCTGGGCAGCCTCTCCAAACCTGTTTCATCTGTGAAGTATTTGGATTAGATGAGGTCTGTCCCATAACTAAATCTATGATCCTGTTAGAACATGTTGAGTGCTTTACAAGTTTCAGTTGATATACAAAGTATATCAATATTGGTAATGATTATTACATGAGATAATCCACCTCAAGGAATTCTCAGAAGATCACAGGATGATAGATTCTGAGGGGAGGGAACCTGAAAGGACATCCAATCCCTTTATTTTACAGATGAGAAAACTGAGATTCAGAGACCCAAAAGTCATCGTTATTGCTGTTCAACCACGTCTCTCTGCGACCCCATTTGAGGTTTTCTTGACAAAGATGCTGGAGTAGTTTGCAATTTCCTTCTCTAGCTCACTCTACAGAGGAAACTGAGGTACAAAGTGTCAAGTGACTTGCCCAGGCTCACACAACTAATGCATGTCTGAAGCTGGATTTGAATTCAGATCTTTCTGACATGTTCTATCTAGGGAGGCCTGTGTCTGAGGCCACTTCTCTTTGCTTATGTTTTTTTTCTTCTTTACTAAGCAATTAGCAGAAAACTGGAGACAGATGAGTCCAGGTGACCATTCTGAGTTTCAAAAGGCCACAGAGGTCCTGGAAGTGGCAGTGGCTGCACTGAGGCCCAGAGGGAATTTCAGCTGCAGGACAAGTTGCCAAAGAAAAAATTAACAACAGCATAAAGAGACTACTACAAGATCTCCCCTGGTTGTTTGACCTGACAATGGAAGTGCCGAGTCAAAACGTAAAACAGCTAATTAGTAGACTCTCCAATGCTGTATGCAATCCTGTGTGGCTTAAGTATTGGCATTCCAGGTGAGAGAGGGTTATTGGGTTACTGAATTAGATTCCAATAATCTGTAAAGTGTGCTGTGATGTCTACAACTATCATTTTTGTGTGGAAATAAACTACCTGTTCCATAGACAGATAGACAGACAGACAGATAGACAGATACACATATAGAGACAGAGAGAGAGAGAGACTGATTCTCCTATGTCTTATTTAGGGTTAAGCTTGAAGAACTGGTACAATCCTAAAAATACTTCCATCAAAAGAAACAAATAACAAATGAATTAATTAAGCATGCAATTAAAAAAACTTCAACAAGTCAAAATATACAACTAATGTGGTAAATAATCATGACAGAATATTACTGTGCTATAAGAAATGGAAAGGGGGATGGTTTCAGAAAAAAAAACTGGGAAGATTTAAAAGAACTGATGGAAAATGAAGCAAGCAGAATGACGTGAACACTGTCCACGGTAACAGCAACATTGTAACAATGAATGCCTTAGCTACTTTAATCAATACAATGATCCAAGAAAATTCCAAATAATTCACAATAAAAAATGCTAGCCACATCCAGAGAGACAATTAATGAACTCTGGGTACAGATTAAAGGATACTTTTCCTTATTTTTTCTTGCAATACGTCTAATATGTAAGTACAATTTGCATGATTCCACATTTAATTGCTATCATATTACTTGCCTTCTCAATGGTTAGGGAAGGAGTGGAGGGAAAATTTGAAACTCAATTATTTTTTAATTTTTTCCCCACTTAATAGTATTTTATTTTTTCTACTTCCATGTAAAGATAGTTTTTAACATTCACTTTTATAGGATTTTGAGTTCTAAATTTTCCCTCTCCTTTCCCTCATCCTTCTCCAAGACAGCAAACAATCTGATACAGGCCATACATGTACCATCATATTAAATATATTTTCACATTAGTCATGTTGTGAAAGAAGAAAAGGGAACAACCACAAGAAAGAAAAAATAAAGAGAGAACAGCAAGCTTCAATCTGCATTCTGACTCCATAGTTCCTTCTCTAGATGTGGATAACATTTTCAATCACGAGTCTTTTGGAATTGTCTTAGATCATGTTATCAAAGTTCATCATCACAGCGTTGCTGTTACTGTGTACAAAGTTCTCCTGGTTCTGCTCCCCTCACTCAGCATCAGTTCATGTAAGTCCCGATTTTTCTGATTCTCTTTTCAGATTTTTTTGAAATCTGCCTGCTCATCATTTCTTATAGCACAATAATATTTCACTGCATTCATATACCACAACTTGTTCAACCATTCCCCGATTGATGGGCATCCCTCTCAACTTCCAATTCTCTACCACCACAAAAAAGAGCTGCTATAAATTTTTAGTAAATGTGGGTCGTTTCCCATTTTTATCTCTTTTAGATAATGACCTAGTAGTGGTATTGCTGGATCAAAGAATACTCACAGTTTTATAGTCCTTTGTGCATAAGAACTAAAAATTTTTTAAAATGAGAGTTCAAATACATTTTAAGAGTACATTAAAAAACATAACTAAATTAAAAATTCTTAAAATTAAGAGAATGGCAAAACTGAAGGCAGAAAGATAAGTAAAAGGTAGGAGCTTATTTTTTAAAGATGAACAAAAGCAGATTAAACAGCTAATCTGATTTTTTTAAAAAAGGGGAACAGAGCACTTACAATAATTGAAAAATAAAGGAAACTATTTTGCCCAAGTATATATTCACAAAACAGATAACTAAGAGAAAATATATGAATATTTACAAAATATAAAATTCCCAGATTAACAAAGGAAAAAATAGACCACCTAAGATAATCAAATATCAGAAAAAGATACTAAGACTAGGACCAGATGGATTTATAATCAAATCCTATGAAAAATTCAAAGAACAATTAATTCTAAAACCACATAAACTATGCGGAAATAACAAGATGGTATGATTCCCACTCTCACTATTATACAAATAATGATCTACCCATCTAAACCAGGAGGAAGCAAAATAGTGAAAGAAAAGTATAGACCAATATTCCTAATGAACACAGATGCAAAATTTTAAAATAACGTATTATCAGGGAGGACAATTTGAAAATTAGAAAAGCTATATGCTGACCAGGATGAGTTTATGCCAAGAATTCAACATAAGAAACACTATAAATATAATGAGTCATATCAATAATCTAAATAACAAATATCTTATCAACAGACACTGGAAAGGCTTTTGACAAAACCCAACACATTTCTATTTAAAAAAATCAAGAAACCATCGGAATACATGGACCTTTTCCTAATATTTAAACAGTATTTAATCCAAGAACATATTTAATGGTGAAACATAAAAGGCCTGTGTCTAATAAGATCAATGGTAAAGCACAGATGGCCACTGTCACTACTACTATTTAACAAAGTGATAGAATGCTGGCTCTAGCAATAAAGCAAGAAAAAGAAACTGAAGGAATAAGTACAGGCAAAGAGAAAACAAAATTTTTTTTTCAGATGATATGCTAGTTTACTTAGAGAACCCAAGAGAAGCAACTAAAAATTAATTGAAATAGGAACTTTTTAAAAGATACAAGATAGAAGATAAATCTATATAAATCATCAGCATTCCTAACTTATAACCAACAAAACCGGGCAACAGCTAGAAAGAGAATTGTATTCAAAGTAAATACAGACACTATAAAATACCTTTGAGTGTATCTTCTAAGATTTGCAAAAGGATAATTTGAATGTAACTATAAAATGCTCTTTTTAGAAATAAGACAGACCTAATTAAGTGGAGAAACATTAAATGCCATGAGGTTAAGATAATATGACCCAGGTCACGTGTGCTAGCTCCGAACCCACAGCCCATGGATTTCCTGTAGGAAGAACTCCCCACAGGTTCTGGATCACTGCAGTGCACGCAGAAATACAGTGGAAGGGATTTCCGTTCCAGAGAGCCCTGGAGAGCCGTCCCCAGGGTCCATCGTGCCCCGGAAAGCGGAGTCCACCCCTGAGCTGCCCTGGCCACGCAGCCGAGAGGAGCTGATCCGAGCAGGCTTCAGGAACGGAACCTCCAGCGGCCGGGAAGGTCCCTCCGCCCACAGACGCTACAGGTCAGTGAGAGAGACGTCTAGGCTGGCTGAGAGGGGAGCGGGGTGTCTCCGTGGCTTGGGCAGAAGTGGGGGAGGCAGAGGCAGCGGCGGCAGCCAGGGACTCCCCGAGCAGCAGGCAGAAGCTCAGGTCTCTGCATAAACCCCCTGAGGGAACTGAGCCTGGGAGACGGCCCTGCCCACACCCACTCCATCACTGAAGGCCTCTGCATAAAGCCCTTGAGGGAACTGAGCCTGGGAGGTGGCCCTGCCCCCACCCAAGCACCAGAACTTAAGCTCACATTGAATAGCAGCCACAGCCACCTCGGAAAGCCCATATGAATCTCAGACCCCAAGCACTAGCTGGGCGGATCTAGGCAGGGGTGGACAGGAATCTCAGAAGTCAAGTAACTGGCTGGGAAAATGCCTAGAAAAGGGAAGAAAAATAAGACTATACAGAGTTTTTTCGAACAGATGCAAATGATCCCAACTTTCGGATCTGACGACGACGAGGACATATTCTTGCCATCAGGGAAAGAGGTGTAGGGCGGGGCCTCGGTACCCCAGACATCCCAGGGGGATGTTGGGTGGGCTCAGGCCTTGGAAGAGCTCAAAAAGGATTCTGAAAAGCAAGTTAGACAGGTGGAGGAAAAACTGGGAAGAGAAATCAGATGCAAGAAAAGTATGAAAAACGGGTCAATACCTTGGTAAAGGAAACCCAAAAAAATGCTGAAGGAAATAACACCTTGAAAAATAGGCTCACTCAATTGGCAAAAGAGGTTCAAAAAGCCAATGAGAAGAAGAATGCTTTCAAAAGCAGAATTAGCCAAATGGAAAAAGAGGTGCAAAAGCTCACTGAAGAAAACAGTTCTCTCAAAATTAGAATGGAACAGATGGACTCTAATGACTTTATGAGAAACCAAGAAATCACAAAACAAAACCAAAAGAATGAAAAAATGGAAGAGAATGTGAAATATCTCATGGGAAAAACAACTGACCTGGAAAATAGATCCAGGAGAGACAATTTAAAAATTATGAGACTACCTGAAAGTCATGATCAAAAAAAGAGCCTAGATATCATCTTCCATGAAATTATCAAGGAAAACTGCCCTGACATTCTACAACCAGAGGGCAAAGTAAGTATTGAAAGAATCCATCGATCACCACCACCTGAAAGAGATCCAAAAAGAGAAACTCCTAGGAACATTGTGGCCAAATTCCAGAACTCCCAGCTCAAGGAAAAAATCTTGCAAGCAGCTAGAAAGAAACAATTCCAGTATTGTGGAAATAAAATCAGGATAACTCAAGATCTAGCAGCTTCTACATTAAGGGATCGAAGGGCGTGGAATAGGATATTCCAGAAGTCAAAGGAACTAGGACTCAAACCAAGAATCACCTACCCTGCAAAACTGAGTATAATACTTCAGGGGAAAATATGGTCTTTCAATGAAACAGAGGACTTTCAAGCATTCTTGATGAAAAGACCAGGGCTGAAAAGATAATTTGACTTTCAAACACAAGAATGAGAAGAAGCATGAAAAAGTAAACAGCAAAGAGAAGTCATAAGGGACTTACCAAAAGTGAACTGTTTACATTCCTACATGGAAAGACAATATTTCTAACTCTTAAAACTTTCAGGATCTGGGTAGTTGGTGGGATCACACACACACATACACACATGTACACGCGTGCACGCACACACACATACACACATGCACACACATACAGAGACAGAGAGCACAGAGTGAATTGAATAGGATGGGACCATATCTTAAAAGAAATTAAGGTAAATGGTGGGAGAGAAAGGTAGGGGGAGGAAAGAGGGTGAAATGGAATGGGGTAAATTATATGTCATTTAAGAGGCAAGCAGGAGACTTTTTAGTGGAGGGAAAAAGAGGAGAGCTGAGAAAAAAAAAAAACCAAGAAGTTCACCCTCATCACATTCGACTAAAGGAAGGAATAAAATGCACACTCATTTTGGTATGAAAACCTATCTTACAATACAGGAAAGTGGGGGAGAAGGAGATAAGCAAGGGGGGGATGATGGAAGGGAGGGCAATGGGAGGAGGGAGCATTTGAAGTCAACACTTGGGGAGGGACAGGATCAAAAGACAGAAGAGAAACAATGAGGGGCAGGTTAGGATGGAGGGTAATTCAGTTAGTTTTACACAACATGACTATCAGGGAAGTCATTTGCAAAACTACATAGATATGGCCTATATTGAATTGCCTGCTGTCCCAAAAGGAATGGGTGGGGAGGGAGGGATGGGGAGAATTTGGAACTCAAAGTTTTAGGAACAACTGTTTAGTATTGTTGTTGCTACTAGGAAAGAAGACATACAGTTAATGAGGAATAGAAAGTCATCTGGCCCTATAGGACAAAAGAGAAGATGGGGACAAGAGAAGGGAGGGATGATAGAAGAGAGGGCAGATTGGTGATAGGGAAAATTAGATTGCTCAGTGTATTGGGGTGGGGGGAGGGGATAAAAGGGGAGAAAATTTGGAACCCAAAATTTTGTGAAAATGAATGTAAAAAGTTAAATAAATAAATTTTTATTTCAAAAAAAAAAAAAAGATAATATGACCCAAATTTACTTAGTGCTGTAGCAATCAAATTCTAACACTTTCTAGACCTAGAAAAAATAACAAAATTCATAAGGAAGAACAAAGGTCAAGAATTGCAAGGGTAACAATGGAAAAAAAAGTGAAAAGAAAGGGTATCTATTATTAGTACCAGAACTCCAAGTGTACTACAAAGCAATAATCATTAAAATGACTTGGCAATGGTCAAAAGAGAGACTGATGAATAGAACAGATCAGATACACAACCTACAGTAAGCCAAAAATATGACAGTCTGATGTAAAATATTCTCAAAGATCTCAGACAATGGGGAAAGAACTTATTATCTGACAAGAAAATTCTAGGAAAATTAGATAGCAGTCTGGCAGGAATTAGGTTGAGACCCACACCTCACACCAAACACCAAAATAACTTCCAAATGGATATACAACTTAAGATATAAAAAGTCATATCATGAATTAGAGAACCAAGAAAATTACCTATCAGATTTATTGATAAAGGAAGAGTTCATAACAAAGTAAGTGACAGATCATGTAAAATGGACAAGGTTTTTGCACAAACAAATCTAACATAAAAATTCAAAGGGAAATAAATAAGCAAATAGGAAAATCTTTGCAATAAGACTCTTGGATAAAAATCTCATTTTCAAGATATATAAGAAATTGACTGAAAAATTTATTAGACTAAGAGCTATTCCCCAAAAGGTAAATGTTCAAAGGACATGAAAAGGCAGTTTTCAAAGGAATACGTGAAAGCTATCAACAATCATATGAAAATAAAATAAAATGTTCTGAATCACTGGAGAAATACAAATTAAAGCAATTTTGAGCTTCTACCCTAACCCATCAGATTTACAAAGATGACCAAAGAGGAAAAAGATAAATTGGGGACAGAGGAGCATATTAGTGCACTACTGGTAGAGTTATGAATTGGCGTCATTATTCTGGAAACTAATTTGAAACTATGCCCAGAAAGTTACCATACTATGTATTCCCTCTGACTGAGATGTAGCACTAAAAGGCCTATGCTCCAAAGAAATCAAAGAGGAAAAGAATCTATATGTACAAAAATATTTATAGAAGCTCTTTTTGAGGTAACCCAAAATTGGAAACTAATGAGCTATCCTCCTATTGGAAATAGCTAAAAATCATGGCACAAAAATACAATGAAATATTTTGACATAAAACCACTTTGCACAAAAGCTCTCAAAAGTCAGAGAGAAACTGTGTATAATCAAGCACATTCTAAAGGAACCAGTAATAAAAACTCAAACAACTTTCCAAGTTTTATTTTGTCACATTACTGTTACAGTAATCAAACTTAAATTATACAAAAAAAATTTGTACAGTTAAAAATCTTTGGCTAGGCAAAGCCATATATGTATATATATATATATATATATAATATATATATATATATATATATATGTACACACACACACACATCCTCCCTCTTTCTCTCAAAACAAGGGTTTTTATACATCCATACATGGATTTATACATATTTACAGAAACATTTTAAAGAGTTTTTACAATTTACCAAAGAGGAGGCATAAGCAGAAGCATGAAAAAACTGCTATAAATCTATAAATACATTTATATTTAAAAAACCAAACCCTATGAAACAGGGGTGGTGAGCTGGAGTTTCAGGTGCACTGTTATTTTGAAAAATCAAAGGCAAATTTTGTATACAATCAAAAGTGATGTCGCTTACATTTTCATATAGATATGGGCATCTTAACATGTTAGAAAATAACTATGCCACAAAAACATGTAAACTATTCAGCTAGAACCATGAAAAAAAAATAAAAGCCTGACATATCACATTTATTTATCACTGAAATAAGTAAAAAAATTAAACTGAGTCAGTCAATGAAAGAAAAAAAAATATAGAAATGCCACAGAGGGATTAAAGTCTACTTTTTTAAAAAGTCCAAAGACTTTTCAGTAGATTTACTTAAAGTAGGGGATTCTGAACTTCCATGCAGTACCAAGTGTCAATTACGACTCCAAGGAATTCGGCAAATTATCTGTAAAGAAAGGAAGAGGCTAAATATTATTATCCTATCTTTCTGATACTCAAATTTCTTGGAGGGTGGCTCTTTTGAATAGAACAGATAAAGGATAATAGATAATTTAGGTAATGGCATTAAACTTAGGATTTAAATAAAAAGGCCAACTTTATCATTTAATTTTTTTTTTTACTCTGTCACCAAGAGACTATATAATGAGACTAACAGTATTTGAGAAAATAATATTAACCAGACTAAACTTGTAATAATGCAGTAAGAATAAAGTGGCATAATTGTCCGAGTGTAGTCAAATTAAGTCTAAAATATGAAATCAATTAAATTGCACTACCATAATCTAGAATAAAATTAATTTCACAAACATTATTGTATGTTCAAAACTGAATGTAATATGTACTTTTAGATAACATCTAACTAATATCAAAGGTCAAGAGAGATTTTCAATATAATTTTTGGTCCAGATCTTTGATTTTATTGGTATGAGGAGCTCCTCAAAGCAAAAACTCACTGTTCTAATGCAGATCTCCATCTCTCCTGCTACTTAAAATCTTAGAGAATTTCCAGGGGCATTGTGAATTTAAGTCAGTTGACCAGATTCACATAGCCAGTGCACATGAGAGGCAGCACTTGAATTCATGTCTTCCTGGCTCACTTATTATCCACTACTGCATGTTACTTCTCAATAAATTAGAATAAATCTTTGCAACAATCTTGATAACTTTGTGCCAAATACAAACCACAACAGATGTTTTAACAGTTTAGAAATCTCTCCAAAATCGGTATTAGAGCATATATACTCAACTTTATAATACATTTCTAAACCATGTCAGCTGATCTGTTTCACTTTTCACAAATTCAATTTTATTTTCTGAACCAGGCGTGTCAAACTCAAATAGAAACAGAGGCCATTAATCTAACATATGGATCACTGCAATCTGCATACTGATTTACTCTTAAATGCTGTGTTTTCTATGTTTTATTTTATTTTTATTTATCATATTGAATATTTCTCAATTATATTTTACAGCGATTCAGATCCTGCTTGGGAATGTTGTAGGATATATATTTGACACCTCTGTTCATTCTCTCTTTGGAAGCAGATTGTAAGCTACTTTGGGGAATTTATGCAGCAAACCAGCCACTCTGAACAGAGAAACAGCTGAAGAGCTCAGTCTGAAGAGTATTAAGAAGCATAAACTACCTGCATTTTGACTTTTCAAAGAGCTTCATTAATTGCTGGAATCTTTCCGAAACCTGAAAAAGTTAAAAAGCATTTTAATACCCAAGATTTCAGTAACAATTATAATTTTTACTAAAACTTCCTAAGATTCCATAATCTTGTCTACATTTACTACATGGGCATGAATTTCCTCATTTGCAACTACTTGCTCTACTGATTTCCAGAGTATTTGTATCTGGTAGATTATCAGATGAGAAATATATGTGGTAGTGTTTTGTGAAACCATGAAGTGCTATTATCAACATAAGGTGGTAGAAGAATTATTAACAGTAAGGTCAACTGATGGGTACATCTAAGTCCTGTAATCAATAAATGTGAATTTGTGCATTTATGGTCACAAAATTAATGATACACTAAGAACAAATTCTGATTTGAGGTACCTGATTTGGGCTTTTATTCAACTTGGTAGCTAGGAAAGTAAAAGTTTTTGCTGATGGTCCTCTTTTCTGACACTCCAACAGAATTTCCCTGTCATCACCCCTGAAGAGAAAAAAAACAAATATTATTTTGCTTATATACATCAAATCAGAGGAACACTACCAATATAATGAATTAAAATTGTTATGTGTACATTCTGTCATAGTTCTAGATTGTAGGCATGTAAGTTAGCATTCTGTAGATGCTCTAATTTCCCCATATAATAGAAAATTTCACAAGACTTATTACTGTATACAAGAACTCATGCTCTAACATTAGTGATTTAACTAGCTATATGACCCTGGGAAAGTAACTTAATTTGTCATCTTCACTTTCCTCATCTGTAAAATGAAGATAATTATATATAGCATCTACCATAGGGGATTGTTGTGAGAATCAAGGAGATAATATACGCAAAGCATATCTATAAACCTTTAAGTACTAGATAAATGCTAGTTAATATGTTGCAAAAAAGATCAACTATCTTTTCGAATTTCACAATTCAAAGCAAACATATGAGAGCTTACAAATGTATATTAACTGGAGGTCCACTATTAGCTACAGCAGAAATACAGGTATTTACATTAAAAGAGTAATTGTCAATGATAAATTCTAGCAGTTTTATTCCTTAAAATAAATGACCTAAAAATAAGCCATTCCACACTAGAGGAATGGATTAGTCACTGATATAAACCTACTACTCTACCTACTTTAGGTATAATAATAGTGACTCCCTTTGGAAGTCAATTTTTTGTGTGAAGAGGAAAATATGATGGCATGGTTCTCCCTCCCTCAAATACATTAATTGTATAGTTAAGAATTCCCAATCTCTGAAAATACTTTGAAAGTATATGTATATTAAAATATCATACAGAGCACCTTACCTTGTCCATGAAATCACAACTTCTCCCTTTTTTTTAATAACGTTCTTTGCTGAAAGACTTGTAGGAGAGGGAAAGGTTGATAATGAAGCATCTTTATTCTCTGAAATTACTTTTTTCTTATTAGATGTCGTTTGGTGAGCTGCACCATTGTCTTCAGAACTTTCAGTACTTTTCTTTTCTCCAATGGATAATTCGGTTTCACTTCTTTGTTTTTTTTTAATGGAATAATTTAGATCAGAATGGTTTTTTCGCTTTTTCTGCATGTTTGTTGAAACTTCATTACATTCTAAATGATCATGATTTAATGTAGATTCTAATCTAATATTATCTTTACTTAATATACTCTCACTGGGAGGATCTACTGTCAAATCAATACATGTGCTCTCAACAATACATTCCAAAGATCCATTTGGCAGATGTTCCTTATTTTTTTTACTATTATCTTTACCTAAACCTGTCACAGGTAAAGCAGATTCACTTTCATTTACTTTACTATCATTTGAAGTCTCTTCTGTCAAATCAATGAATATATCTTTAGCAACATGCTGTAAAGGCTCATGTGTGATTCTATCTTGATTCAATCTGTTTGCTGGACATTCCAACTGATCAATATTTAAAATGGAGTCTGCTGCAAGTTTCTCTAAATTTTCAATCTCAATGGAAGAAGACTTTGTTAAGTCTATGTATGAGCTCTCAAGACTACACTCTACATGCTGAGGAACTTCCACAACTGTAGGCAACTCTTTGACGCTTTCAGGAACCTTTGATTCCCACATGTCTTTCAATTCAAAACATTCGCCTATAATTTTATTTTTGTGAGCTACTTTGTGATCAGATGATGGGTCTTTAAATAACTCATATATATCAGGGACTTGTGTTGGTACAATAGAACTCTGATCTTCATTAGTCAAATTATCAGTATTTACATTTCTCTTAGAATTGTCTGATTCTTCCACAGAGTGAACTGCAGAGTTTTGACAAGAAATACTTTTTTCTATAGTCCCATTGGTTTCTTTCTTCATTTCATGTAAAGAGACTGCAGACTGTTCACTTGTTTTATTTTGGTCAAGACCTGATGAGGAAGGTGGTACAGCATGTCGAATTTTAACAATGAAATGGTCATTGGATTTCTCCATTATGACAGCTTGCATTGGTAGATTAGGATGATACTGAAAGCCAGGAGCAACAGGCCTACTTGTCCATGATGACGAACAGCTTGATCTACTGCTTGAATTATCAGACTCCAAGGCTAAATGAATATCTTGTTCAGTGGCATCTTCTTCTTCAAGCAGTGCATCTTCACTGAAATGGGCACTAATAACTTCTTCAGGAGTTGAACTCGATGAAGTTTCAGGCTTTAGAAAACTAAGATGACCATCTGACTTCAGAGGTGATGGTACAGTTAGAGAGACTGCTAAATCCTCAAGAAGGATTGAAGAAAGGCAGGACTTACTCTTTTCTGAATTGCACGCATTTTCTTTACTCAAAGCTACACAAGTAGAAACCTCAAACATACAACTTTCATCTAGCACATCAGGATGAACTGGCAACTGAAGTCTGGATGAAAGAGATGGAGTCTTTTCAAATGATGAAGAAGACCAATTAAGATCAACAATTGTTTTAAGACTTGGAGAAGGCACTCCTGAAACATCTTCTATATGACAACCTGGGATAAGTTCACTCTTCTGACTCTCAGAAGGATGTTTTTCTGGTGTCTTCAGTTCCCACTGACACTTTTCAATACAGTTAACACTCTGATCCAAAAGATCAGAACCTTGCAACAAACTTTTAAATATTTCACCCATCTGGGCATCACTCACCAAATTAAAAGTCAGACTAGATGCCTGTTGCTCTGTAAGAATTTCAAAACTATGTTCTACTTTCTTATTCAAGTTTTTGGCTGTCTCTGCACCTTCTATTGTGTTTTCAGTAGTTTTCGTGGAAATTAGAGTGCTATGAAAGTCATTTTGTTCAACAGAGGACACTTTGGATGGGGAGTCCTTTATATTGTCCACAGAGGTACTTAAACATTTTTCAATGCTTTGTTTCACTGCACTGGGTTTGGGGATTTTTTGATCTTGGTAATGTATTTTTTCCGGTTTCTCACATTCCAGAGTTGATCTGTGGTGGACTGACTGCTCTGTCTTTTGGGATTTGACTTTTGAAGAGCCTTTATTAGAATGATCTACATTCTCTCTCTGATTAATTGAGCATTTTGATTTATCTTTTTTTGCCATGTCAAGTCTTCCTTCATCACTGTCACTTCCCAAACTTACAGAATCACAAAACTTTATCAAAATCTTCTTCAGTTTTGAAAACAAATAATCCAGTTGTTCTTCTACAAATTTCCACAACTTCTTTTTCATATCTGGTAACTGCTGTTCAAATAAACGATTAACTATGCCATTCTTTTTAACCTGCCTAAGTTTAGATTCTATAACTTCACAGAGACTTTGCTGTAAAGTATCCACTGACTTAGATATCTTAGACAAATTCAAGTATTTGATCAGAGATGTAAAATTCAAAATTGCAGATTCAATAATCCGTTGAAATTGTTGTAGTGAAAATTTCATCTTGAACTTCATATAATTTTTCCTAATATGTTTTCTTATAACTTTTAGCATTTGCATAACCTCTTGAACAGAAGAGGGCTCAACAATAATGTGAACTATCTTTTCTAAGCAAGAAGTACTCACTGTTTTTCCTTTATTTTCTATCTTTGAAAATTTAGTAGAATCATTTGATGGTTCATCCTTTTTGTTCTTGATTTGAGAGACTTTGACAGAAACTTTATTTCCAGTGCCTTCATCCAAACGTGTACTGCTAGTGTTTCTGATGTGAGGACTATTATTTGTGTTCTGTGCTTCAGCAGAAGTTCTTGGTTTGGCGTTTTTATTATTTTCAAAATTTCTTTGTGGTTTAGATCTTTCACTGTCACTTACAATTTCTCCTTCCTCAAGTTCATCTGAAGACAAATCTGTATGGTGGTTTGTTTCTGAACATTTATCAGATTTGCACACTGGCTTCTGATTTTCTTTGTTGAGTTCATTTGATAAATTCTTAGATGGGAGGCTAACCATATTTGCTGAAACCAAATCTATAAAAAGAAAAGTTTAAGAAACACTTACTATTAATAGTCTAAATGTGGGGTTTTTTTAAAAATTAAGAAATATTTAGTCATTTCTCAATTTTTTTTTAATCAGAATTTACCTATTTGGTACATATCATTGATCTTCAGGAGTATAAAAATATGCTATTCACTAGGCATAGATGTTAGTACAAATTGCTTTCACATAAATGCATCAACAAATATTTAATTAAGTGATTCTATAGTTTAGATAGGTAGTTACTCTGTATTACTTGTAGGTCCATTATCCACAACTTGATCTATCTTTGGCATATTTTGCCTTTAATCCCGTGGTGACATCTACTTATGCTCTCTATCTACTTAACTCCACTACTGCCACATCCTTGTGTGATCTTATTTTATGTGCTGCCTGTTTCTCTTAAATAGCACCTTAAAGAAAAAGAGATAAGAATTTCCCACTCCTGGCTCTGGTACCAACAAAAACTTTGTAAATTAACACACTTAAGTATCAAACAGACAGCAAAACAACCAAAAGACAATGAAAGAGTGATAATAAAGAGATGAGGGCATGGAGGTGGTAAAGAGAAAAACACAGGAGTATCTATTTTGTTTAGAATCAGAGAAAGTAAATGGAAGCAGTACTGGTAACACGAAGAAATGAATTCAAATCTTATGATCTTTCAAACATGCTATGTGATAGGATAAAAGAATTATAGATTTAGAGCTGGAGGAGACCTTGGAAGCTTTTTAATCCAATCCCTTCATTTTATGGCTAAGGAAACTTAGGACCAGTGGGATCAAGTGATTTGCTCAGGGTCACATAGCTAATATGTTTCAGAGGCAGCACTTTAAACTCAGGTCTTTGTGACTCTGAGGTCAGCTCTCTTACCATTAGGCCACACTCTAAAGCACTAATTCTTAAGGTTTATGCATTTTGTATTTTTAAAGTAGAGTAAGACAAAATAAACAATTACCCTTATGGCTGTTTTTTAACACTGGAACTCTGCCTGGACTTTCCATCCTTACAATTTTAGCTGCAGGACGAATTGGACTATTCAGTGGACTAATGACATTTGGAATAGGTCTCATATGATTGAGATCAATGCTCATAACAGAATTTTCATCATCATGGTACTCCGAGTTTGTTTCTCCAACTACTATTCTACTGTCCATATTCATTTGAAGATATGGTTCTAAGTTTTGCTTAGGTAAACACAGTTCCACATTACAAGCATTCTTCTCAACAAGAGGTGGTTCACACTTAGAGTCACCATTCTTTGATGAGAGTGTTGAAACAATGGGATGTTTTTTAGTAGGAAGCTTTAGACTGTTCTCACCAGTATCAGTCACCTGCACTGAAGGGTTTGACTTAATATTATTAATATTGTCAGGAACAACAGAGGAATCTAATCCATCATTGCTTATATTCTCCAATTCCAAGCCAAAGTTACAAGGAACAGCTACATGTAGTACATCCATTAAAAGTGGCGCTGCCGCATTCATTGTCCCTAGCATTTCCATTTGTGGTTGAAGTAGTGATTCTTTACTAGAAACAGGTAAGTCACAAGACACATTGTCCCCAAAAGATTTTACTAAAGGATCATTTGCATTCTTTATTTTGTTTTCAGAAATGCTGACTTTGGATTTGGAGCCTGCCAGCATAACATCATTTTGTTCTAGTAACCATGACTTGGTTTCCTCTTTACGATCAATATTCATAGCCATTGAAAATTTCATCGGTTTTGCCTGCAATGAAGTTTCAGAAGCATGTGTGTCACTGGATTTAGGGGTATCATTTACATTTATCTTATCTTCCTGGCACAAAAATTGCTTTTTAGCAGGAGAAAGAGTTAAATTTAACTTTTCCATAAAACTTAACTTTAGGTTACTTTTTGTTTCATTCTGGCCATTTTCAACTTTTGTAAGTTCTTTCCTATCTTTTCCTTCAGAAATTTCTTCAACCTTTGAAACTTCATTTTTGTCATTTTGCTCATTCCTTCTCTTTGAATCAACAACAGTCTTCTTAATTTCTTTATCAGTCTTTTGTAAATGTTCCATGGGCATTTTTCTTTCACACCGGGTATATCTGTTTTCATGGCTTTCTTTCTCTCTTTTCCTTTTATCTTCAGTTCTGTGCCTTTCTGGTTTTGAGTATGTGTGGTATTTAGCATCATCTTCCTTGGAGTCAAAGTATTTGTGTGTCCTACTATTTGAAACAGAAGGTGGAGATCTTTTGTCTTGAAATCCATAATCATTAATATTTCTATCTCTTTTAAATTCTGTTTCCCTTCCTCTTCTATCTTCTAGATGGGGTTTAATTGACTTATGAAAACTTCTTGCTGTTTCATTCCATGAATGGGGTGGGGGTACTCTTTCAAATCTTCTCCACTGTTCATGATCCTTTACTATCAATTTGGATTTTGGATCAACTTTTCTATCATCTTTGTCATATGACCTAGGTTCTTTTCTACTTAAGTTTTGTGACCTTTCACTTTGCCTTTCTAGTCTTTCATCACTCTGAGAATCTACTCGAGTGTGTGACCTTCCCTTAAGTGACTCTTTTTCCCAGGAAGAGTTAATCCAGTCACTTCGATAATCTGAATCTGAGCTGCTTTTCAATTTTGAATTCTTATTTTCTGGCTTTGGCTCAATTTTACCACATTTATCACGAGGACCTTGCGGCCTTCGATCAAGAGCTATGTTTCTCTTTTCTCCATTTCCACTGCTACTATAAAATAAGCCTTTTCTTACTCTATCAGCTCCCCTGTTATATTGTTCACAATTTTTTACTTCTTTTCTCCCTCTTCTACCATCATCATCTGAACTATCCTGAGCTATCTGATTATGCTGATTTGACCAAATGCCACCATTGTAACGCTTTTCTGCAGATGTAGGCAAATGTGAAGTGTTTCTTTTTTCACAGTGTGATTTAACTTCTTTTTCCTGGTTTGGAGATAAAGTGCTATGATGTACATCTTTGGAAGACTCATTTTTCACTCGATGATCAGCCTTGGGACTGTCATCAACCCATGGAGATCTAAACTTGAGGTCTTTTGCTTTAGCTGTGTCTGAGGACCTTGAATTTGCTGATTCTGGAGGGTTGATTCTCAAGCGATTATTTCGAAGATGTGGAAATTCTGAAAGTCTGTTAAGAAAATGGACATGATTAGAAGAAAAAAATTACTTGTATATACAGCAACATTTTATTTCATACAAGTTACTAGCTATAACTGAACAAAGATATAGAGGGTTAGAGCATTAACTTTCTAGTCACTGAATTGGCAAAGTCTATTTTTCTTTGATTAAGAGAACAATAAATTACAATATTTAACTGTATATACAGTTATCAAATAATACAGCTCTTTCCCCTTGACTTTCCTTCCTTCCAACTTGCTGCAAAGATTCTTAGTCTCAATCTTTCCCCAACAGTCACCATATAAGTTCTCTTCCTCTTCTCCAGAAATATTATGTTTATAAACTCTTCTACCCTCCTCTCTTTCACATAAAAACCTTAGTTTTACTTCTTCTACAGCATGAATTATATGCATTTCTTGCACCTAATCACACCTACACTTATCTCCTAGTAAAAGAATAGATTTAGTGGAACTTTGATGGTCATAGTGACATTCATTCAAAAACCATGCATTAAGTACCTACTATGTTCAAAAACAATACTAGGAACTGAGATGTAATTAAGATATGGTCCCTACCCTGAAGGAGCTCACAATCCAGGAAGATGAATACATGCCATAAATGTAAATTATGCAACCAAACAGAGTACAATAATAATATGTGAATACTATGTGAGATCAGAGGAAGAAAAGATCATTACATTGTAATAATAACAGATATAGAGCTAAGTACTCCAAAAGGAGTTATTTATATGACAACCACAAAAATGTAAATGAAAACAACACTGAAAGACTTCATGACTCTGATTTCTGTAGTGACTAACTATAGAGGACCTGACAATGAAATACATCTTCCAGTTGTCTGGAGAGGTAGCACAGGTGCAGAATAAAGCACATATTTTCAGACATGGCCAATATGTCATTGGTTACAAGAGGGAATTATATTGGAGTTGGGGGAGGAGGTTTGGGGGTGGGTGGAAAGTAGGAAATACATTATTGGGAAATAATAATAATGTAGAAAAAAGTATTAACAGGACATTTAAACTGGGGATTGAAACTGTGGTTTCATTGATATGGAGAACTAAGATGACGAAACTCCCTATCAATGCAGCTTATCACCTCTAAAACTTGCTCAGAGGACTGACAGATGAAGCAACTTGACTAACCTCATACAGCCAGTATATATCAGAGGAGGGACTTGAGTCCTGGATCTGAGGTCAGGATTCACTATGTGATACTGCCTTTTACAACATTTAAAAGGGGTGAAAGTAAGGAAAAAAAAACAGAAAAGATTATTACTGATTGGGGGGAATCAGAGAAGGGTTCCTGGAAAAAGGAAAATTTGAGCTGAACTCTGAAATGTAAATAGAATTATATGGTGATTCCAGAAGTAAGGACTACATTTGGAAAGTTATGTTGGAAGTCAGAAAAACACTGAATATGTAGGAGGAATGTAGGAGAATGAATAATGTAGGAGGAACTCAACACTTATAGATGGCAGCATAACCTAAAAAGTAAAAAGGTACCAGATAACTGCTAGCCTTGAAACAGATTAATATGGAGGTTATTCAAATGGCAAGAAGTATTTTGAGTGGGATCAGTTATCAGATACCCTTTTTTGCCTGAATTCTTACCCATCCTCAACTCAAATGCTTTATAAAGCTTTCCTTGATTCTCCTTGTCAAAAAGAATCTTTTCTCAGACTTCATAATGTACTTTTTTTAACTATATCACTATATAAACCATGTATGTATTATAGTTATTTGTATGTAGGTCATTTTCTTACAGTACATTCCATACAAACGGATCTAAAATTTGTGCCTCTGTCAACATCTAACACAGTGCTCTCCTCATACTAGGTACTCAATAAATATTTGCTGAATTTAAACGAAACTGAAAACGGCTATAATATGAAAAATGAACCAAAGAGGGAAGAGATTGGAAGAAAGTAGACCTGATAGAAGGCTACTGTAATACTCCAGCCAAATGACAATAAGGATCCATAATAGGATGATAGTAGTGGAAAGAAAAGGATTGATTATGAGAAGTATTATGGAAACAGAATAAATATGACTTTGCAAATGCCTTAGATGTGAGAAGTGAGAGAAGATTCAGTGACCACAGATTTAAAAAATTGGAAGGGACATCTAGTTCAATTCCCACTCAAATCATAAATCCCATCTACAACATCCCAGGCATTTTAGATCTGATCACCTCTAGCAATGGAGGACTCATTATAACCTGAGGCAATCATATGGCAGCACAATAAATATCAAAATATACATTATGTATAACTGAGTGGAGGATTGCAAGGACATAAGGACGCAGAATGGTACAATGGAAAAGCCATTTGACTCTGGAATCAAGAGGACCTGAGAGGAAAATCTCCCTTCAAATGACTGCTACCTAAGGGACCTTTGTTAAGTCACAACCTCCATGAGCCTCAGTTCACTCACCTGTAAAAGAAGGGGGCTAGACTAAATAATTTCTGAGGTCCCTTCTAGCTGTAACACTCTGATCCTGTGATCTTATGATTCTAAGCAGAAATAAATACCACCGAAACCATTTTTGAACATGTTGAGTGTGAGTTGCTGCCAGAACGTAATAGAGATTTCAACTAGACATTCAGAAATCTGGAACTCAAGAAGGTCAGGAGGAGAACTTCACCTAGAGATGAAAGGAGTAGAAGAAAGAGACAAGAGAAAAAGTACAGAAGAGAAATCAGTGAAGCAGAGAAAGACTAGAGATAGAGCAACTAAGAGAACAGGTTAGCATGGAAAACAAGGAAAGAAAATTAAACAGGTAGAAATAAAGATTACTGAAGGCTGCAGACAAATCAAGAAAAATGAATTTTGAAAAAGGCCAATAAATGGTTCTGCAAATTAGGAAGTTAATGTTAATCCTTGAAGAAAAAGCAATTTAAAGAGAAAAATATCAATAGAATTCAGATTACAAGAAGTTGAGATAACAGCTGAGAAAGCTGAACTCAGTATACATAACTTATTCTAGGATTTTAGACATGATGCAGCTAGAAAGGTCAAAGGATGCTTTCTTAACATTATGGACACTGTAGGTAGAAGACAGGTAATAGTAGAAAGACTGAAAATTCTGGATATAGAGGGGAAGACTTCTAGACCAATATCTTGCAGGAGGAAAGAGGCAATGGGATCAAGGATTCAGGCAAAGAATTTAAAGAATATCCATTATCTTGAAACTAAAAAGAATGAGCAATAAGCCTAAAAAGTGCTAAAGAGCAATAGAGAAGGACAATGGAAACACTAATTCAAAGGCTGTTTTCTCAAAGATAACAGAAAAAAAAAAGACGAAGCCAATTACACAAAATAAGGACACTATACCAAGTTGTTTTGTATTTATAGTCTACAGCACTAAGCACATTACATTAAGGTCTAGAAAAATTTTAAGTTCTCTGTAAAAAAAGAAAAACAAATCAGAAAATTTTCATATTTACTTTTAAACAAAAATATAATGCTAAAATGTTTCCTCAAAGAAATACTTATACATTTCACTTAACTCCAATTAAAACCCCAACCTACAAAGCCTCTAACACTTGAGTGTTGTCTTGGATAACAGATAATGAAATATGCCTTTCTTCTTGGGAGCGAAGGCAAAGGATAATGAGGGCAGGATATTACACACAGTGTCAAACACCTTAGTGGCATTTTGGTATTTTGCTTTTACCAGTTTTTCTTGCTCTAAGGGAAGACAATTCAAGATAGTGTGAAAATTACAGAAAAGATCATGATTAAAAAGAATCAAAAACAACAAACTAGCAACAATAAAGTGCTTTTTTTTTTGAGGAAAAGGATTAAGTTTCCCCAAAGGGATCCAAAGATTGCACTGCTCAAACTTTACCCTAAAGGTATCACGAAATGGAAAAAGAGGAACTATCTGTACAAATATCCACAACAACTTCATTTGTACTAGCAAACAATTAGAAATAATCTAATAATTAGAAATGTCCTTGGCATATTAATGTAATGAAATCTTTCACCATAAAAAGATAAAGACAAAAATAAAGTAACAAAGTGAAATCAATAGAACTATAGTATATACAATGCCTATAACAAAAAAGAAAAGAAAATCAAAGAAAGACCTAGAGAACGATGACAGAAGTGAAACAGATGTTCCCATGGGAACAGAAAGTTTTTGGGTGACTTTATAACTTAATTCTACTATATTCAAAAGTTATGGTATAATACACTATGGCTTTGTAATCCTTATTTTGGAAGATGATTTAATTATTTGTTTTAGTTAATGGTTAAGTTTAAAATAACACTTTTTTAAAAAAAGAAATTCAGGCAGAGCCAAAATGAAGGAGTAGAAGTAGGGACCTGGCTGAGCTCTCCCCTTAAATCCCTCAAAATACCTGTAAAAAATGACTCTAAGTAAATTCTAGAGCAGCAGAAGTCACAAAATGACAGTGAAACTGATCTTCAGCCCAAGACAATCTGGAAGGCCGACAGGAAAGGTCTATTGTACTGGGCTCAGAGCGGAGCAGCCCAGCATGGGCCATGCTGGTACATATGGGACTGGAGCAAGCCTCGGAAAGCTGAATCACTGGCAGCTGTGGTGGTTTCCAGACTTCTCAACCCACAAATGTCAAAGACAGCTTTGGAAACACAATCAGGATAATACAGATTTAGCAGCTTCTACACTAAGCAATAAAAGGGCTTGGAATACAATATTCCAGAGGTCAAAGGGGATAAGATTAAAACCAAGAATCACCTACCCAGCAAAATTAAGTATATTTCAGTAGAAAAAATGGAATTTCAATGGAATAGAGAGGCCTTCCAAGCCATCTTGTTAAAAAAGACCAGAGCTGAATAGAAAATCTGACTTCCAAAAGAATCAAGAGAAACATGAAAAGGTAAACAAGAAAGAGAAGTCATAAAGAACTCATTAAAGTTGAACTGTTTACATTCCTACATGGTAAGATGGTATTTGTAACTCATGAGACCTTTCTCAGTATTAGGGTAGTTAGAAGGAATATGTGTGTGTGTGTGTGTGTGTACACATATGTGTATATTATTTATATATGTGTATGTATGTATATGTGTATGTGTCTGTATGTGTATATATAGACAGAGGGCAGACAGTGAGCTGAATATGAAGGAAGAATACCTAAAAAGTAAAATTAGGTTTTGAGAGGAATGTACTGGGACAAAGAGAAAGGGAGAAGTAAAATGTAGTAAATCATCTCATATAAAAGATGCAAGAAAGAGTTTTTATAATGAAGGGGAAGAAGAGGGAAGAGGGAATAAATGAGCCTAACTGTCATCACATTTGGCTTAAGAAGGGAATAACACACATTCAACTGGATATGGAAATCTATCTTACCCTGCAGGAAGGCAGGGGGGAAGGGGATAGGAAAGGGAGGATAACAGAAGGGATAGCAAACTGGGAGAAGGGGTAATCAGAAGCAAACACGACTGTGGAGGGACAAGTCAAGGGAGAGAATGGAATAAATGGAGGGCAGGACAGGACAAAGGGAAATATGGTTAGTCTTTTGCAACATGACTGTTATGGAAGTGTTTTGCATGGCTACATATGTATGACCTATATCAAATTATCTGCTTTCTCAATGAAGGCGGGTAGGGAAGGAGGAAGGGAGAGAACGTGAAACTCAAAGCTTTAAAAATGAATGTTAAAATTGTTTTTGCATGCAATTGGGAAAAAAGTTGTATAAGCAATGGAGTATGGAAATCTATCTTGCCCTACAGGAAAACGGGGTGGGGGGGTGATAGAAGGGAGAGCAGATTGGGGAAAGGTGTGGTTGGGGTACACACTGTGCTAGAGTGGGGGAAGGGGAGAGATGGGGAGGAAATAATGGAATTCAAAATCTTGTGGAAGTGAATGTTGAAAACTGAAAATAAATTATATTAAGAAAAGAAATTCAATCCATTAATCTGGCAGTATTCTACATGCTAAATGGAAACACACAGACCAGTAAGGAAAATGCTACTACTATCTAGGCATGAAAGTGCAACTGCCATCTAGTAATGGTGTTAGGAAAAGGATTCCCAAACCAAATAGAAAGTACAAACAAGTTATTCACTGCTTTAGACTATCTGGACCACAGTGCCTTTCTATTAAAGCAAGTAACAAACAGAGAAAAGAGCCACAAAAGACATGATGCGGCTTTTGACAAGAGCCCAGTCTTTTCTAAGCAAAGGCTTTCATAGTATTTACAAATGACTTGCTAGTTTCAGTGATATCTTAAGGAATGTCTATCCTCATTTGTTATTAGCATTTTACAATAGAAACAGTTAAAGACAAAAAAAGGGTCCTTGAAGTGTTAACATCAACAGACAGGGGAACGGCATCCCTTAGTAGGCCACAGGAATTCAGGGAACATTTTGAGGTAACTAGGTGCAAAGCATTAATAAGCAGGTATGGTTAAGACTACTACCGGAGCAACAGATGAATTTACTCACTGGATCTTGCAATGGGCATGTACAAAACTATTATATAAGGCAAATAACACAAAGATAGAATACCTGAATTTATGTTTGAATGGCATTAGGGGAGGGGTGATACCTATAATACCTGCAAATGCCTTAGGAACAGGAGGCAAGAGGAATAAGTTTGAATATGAAATATATATATATAAGCAAATAATAAAAATAACAATACTACCAAAATTAATATAGTTATTTAGTGCCACATCAATCAAATTAGCAAAGATCAAAAAACAAACTAGTAAATTTTACAGCTAGAAAAAAAAATAGACTTCATCTGAAGAAATCAAAGGTCAAGAATCTTAAGAAGTAATCATCCAAACAATTTTCAGTGCTTGTGAAAAAATGGGAAAGCCAATCAACTTAACAGATGAGTTCCACAGAATACAGAAGCAAATAAACGTAATTGCCTAGCTTTCAATAAACCCCAAAATCCCAGTTTCTATAGCAAGGACTCATTATTTGATGAAAATTCTGGAAAAACTGGAAAGCAGTCTGATAGAAATCAGTTTCAGACCAACACTACACATCATATACCAATATATAATCTAGATATATAATAGGTCACATCATAAACAAATCAAAGCATAAAATGGAAAATTTTGATTACAGAAAATGTTCTTTGCACTAACAAAACCAATTTATCTAAGATTAAAAAGGGTCACTAGCCCAGCCTGCAAAGAATCCTGTAGGGGAAACCTACAATTCTGCCACTTTGAACCAAGAGAGCTTCCCAGCTGGCTGACAGGCGTGGAGTCCAGCAGCAATATAACTTGCACAGACCCAAACCCAAGTCAGCAACTTGCAGAGCTCCACACCAGGGAAGCAGCAATCAGTATTTTCCCTGGACCAGACCACTTTGGAAACACTGGAAGCTTGGAAGTCCTTGTTATGAGCTGTCCCTAATATCCTCAAGTTGGTTGTTGTCCGTTTTTGAAGAGGACCAAAATGACATCACCATGATAAAGTGAAGTTTCAGTGTGTCTGACTGTGGCTGATCCCACCAATACGAGCTTGGAATACTCTATCACAGGTTGGCTTACAGATATTCCGTACGAATATTGGGGGTGGATACTCCAAATTTGTGTGTCCTCCGTTTACTTTGTGTCATTCTGCTTTGCTCAAAGAGCACAGCACCATTTCTGATGTGGGTACACCATGCTAAGCAGTCCTGTGCCAGTGTCTCCCATGTTGCACAGTCAAATCCAAAGTTCTGGAGAGAAACCTTGAGAGTGTCCTTATATTGCTTCTTCTGACCACCATGCAAAAAGTCTTTTTGGCAAGTGTACATTTTGCATTTGAACAATGTGGCCAGCCCATCAGAGTCGTGCTCTCTGAAGCATAGCTTGAAAGTTTGGTAGTTCAGTTCCAGCAAGGACTTCAGTGTCTGGTACCTTATCCTGCCAGGTGATCCTCAAAATCTTCCTAAGACAGTTCAAATGGAAGGGATTCAGTTTCCTAGCATGGCACTGGTAGACTGTCCATGTTTCACAGGCATACAACAATGAGGTCAGCACAATGGTTCTGTAGACCTTCAGTCTGGTAGTCAGTCTAATACCTCTTCTCTCCTAAACTTTTCTTCGGAACCTCCCAAACACTGAGCTAGCCCTGGCAATGCGTGCATCAACCTTACTGTCAATATGTACATCAAGTAACACAACACTCAATACCCCACGAGGGCAGAACCAGCCCAGACCTCCCCCAAAAGGAAAAGTCCCAGGAATGTCATAGCCAAAATCTAAGGCTTCCACATCAAACAAAAAGTACTGCCAAGTATCCAGAAAGAAGCAGTTCTAGTACCAAGTAACCAGTCAGGATCACACAAGATCTGATAGCCTCTCCTAGAAATATGTGGAAGTCCTGAAATACAATATTGCAAGAGGCAAAAGAGATAGGTTTAATACCAAGAATAACTTACTCTGCAAAAGAGAGGATAATCCTATGGGGGAAAATGGGTCTTTCATGGAATAAAGGGCTTTCAAGTATTTGTGGTAAAAAGTCAGTTTAGTTGTTTTGTCAATGAGCTATTTCATATTTTCTTCAATTTTTTCAATCTTTTGATTTTGTTTTAATATTTCTTACTGTATTATGAAATCACTGATTTCTGTTTGGTCTAGAATCTAGTTTTGGGGGGATTTCATTTCTTGAGTATAAAGGGTATAATTTTCTTTTCAAAGCTATTTATTCCATTTCTAATTCCAGCTCTCTACCCAGAGCTGCACAGGAACTTTGAATTATAAATATAAAACTCCTGAGAAACCTAGAAAGGTACATTTATTTGAACAATCAAAAAGGACTTTATGATGATATACTGTAAACCCTATAATGAAGGAAAAGAAACACATATACCTTCAGAACTTTATTATATTACAAGAGTACTATATGATCTAAATTAAAAAAAAAACATGTCCTGGAAGTGAATTTTTTTGAAAATTTTGTGAAGGGATTATAAATAGTATATACTAGTATAAAGAAAAAGGGGGTAGATTTTCTATTTCTAATAACTGAAACACATGAGAAGGGTATATAAATATGGAAGAAAAGGTAGGGAAAGTAGGTTTCAGATAAACCTCTTTCTTATCTGACACAAAGGAAACTTGAACCCACACACTCTCACACAGTTTGGTATAGAAATACCACAAACACAATACGGAAACAAGAAAGGAAAGAGAGAAGTGGGGTCCTGAAGGAGGAAATACCAGGGAAGAAACTGTCACAAACAAAACAAACATCCTGGTCCTGAAAAGGAAGAAGATAAGAAGGGAGAGAGAAGGAATTAAAACAGAGTGAGAGAAAAGCAAATAACTAGCATCTAAGAAGGTGTGCATCAATTAGAGAATATTTGAATAAATTGTGTTACATGAATGTAATAAAATATTTCACCTAAAGAAATTATGAGATGATTTCAGAGAATCCTAGGTAGTGTGAACTGACACAAAATGAAGTAGGCAAAAGCAGAACAATTATACAACAGCAACAAAGTAAAGAAAAAAAAATTTAAGAACTCTGATAAATGGCCAACCATGTCTCCAGAGTACTTATGATGATTTAAGATGCAGAAAAGACATGGATTTATTTTGACTCTGCTTATTTGTTATATGTGATTTTTTTTTAGAGGTGAAAAGGGTGCTAGCTATAGTGATGCCCCATTCGCAAAAGAAGGTTATTGCAACGTTTTGAAATGCATGGAAGAGAAGAGAATGAAGTTCAGAAGGAAGCATAAACAAGCAGGATTAATGTGTGGAATTTACTGTATGCTCTTTTAAAGCAAATTTTATTTTTTTTTAAAATTTATTTATTTATTTAATTTTTTACATTCATTTTCACAAATTTTTGGGTTCCAAATTTTCTCCCCTTTTATCCCCTCCCCCCACTCCAATACCCCAAGCAATCTAATTTTCCCTATCTCCAATCTGCCCTCTCTTCTGTCATCCCTCCCTTCTCTTTTCTCCTGTAGGGCCAGATGACTTTCTATTCCTCATTAACTGTATGTCTTCTTTCCTAGTTACAACAACAATATTAAACAGTTGTTCCTAAAACTTTGAGTTCCAAATTCTCCCCATCCCTCCCTCCCCACCCATTCCTTTTGGGATGGCAGGCAATTCAATATAGGCCATATCTGTGTAGTTTTGCAAATGACCTCCCTGATAGTCGTGTTGTGTAAGACTAACTGGATTACCATCCCTCCTAACTTGCCCCTCATTGTTTCTCTTCTGTCTCTTGATCCTGTCCCTCCCCAAGTGTTGACTTCAAATTGCTCCCTCCTCCCTTTACCCTCCCCTCCATCATCCCCTCCCTTGCAATATCTCCTTCTCCCCCACTTTCTTATACTGTAAGATAGGTTTTCATACCAAAATGAGTGTGCATTTCATTCCTTCGTTTAGTCAAATGTGATGAGGGTAAACTTCTTGTTTTGTTTTGTTTTTTTTTCTCAGCTCTCCTCTTTTTCCCTCCACTAAGAAAAACTCCTACCTGCCTCTTAAATGACATATAGTTACCCCCTTCCCTTTCCCTCTCTTTCCTCCCCCTACATTTCTCTCTCACCATTTACCTTAGTTTCTTTTAAGGTATAGTCCCATCCTATTCAGTTCAATCTGTGCTATCTCTGTATGTGTGTGCATGTGTGTATGTGTGTGCATGCGTGTACATGTGTATGTGTGGTCCCACCAACTACCCAGATACTGAAAAGTTTTAAGAGTTAGAAATATTATCTTTCCTTGTATGAATGTAAACAGTTCACTTCTGGTAAGTCCCTTAAGACTTCTCTTTGCTGTTTACTTTTTCATGCTTCTTCTCATTCTTGTGTTTGAAAGTCAAATTTTCTTTTCAGCTCTGGTTTTTTCATTAAGAATGATTGAAAGTCCTCTGTTTCATTGAAAGACCATATTTTCCCCTGAAGTATTATACTCAGTATAGCTGGGTAGGTGATTCTTGGTTTGAGTCCTAGTTCCTTTGACTTCTGGAATATCCTATTCCACACCCTTCGATCCCTTAATGTAGAAGCTGCTAGATCTTGGGTTATCCTGATTGTATTTCCACAGTACTGGAATTGTTTCTTTCTAGCTGCTTGTAAGATTTTCTCCTTGAGCTGGGAGTTCTGGAATTTGGCCACAATGTTCCTAGGAGTTTCTCTTTTTGGATCTCTTTCAGGTGGTGATCGATGGATTCTTTCAATACTTATTTTGCCCTCTGGTCCTAGAATGTCAGGGCAGTTTTCCTCAATAATTTCATGGAAGATGATGTCTAGGCTCTTTTTTTGATCATGACTTTCAGGTAGTCCCATAATTTTTAAATTGTCTCTCCTGGATCTATTCTCCAGGTCAGTTGTTTTTCCCATGAGATATTTCACATTCTCTTCCATTTTTTCGTTCTTTTGGTTTTGTTTGGTGATTTCTTGGTTTCTCATAAAGTCATTAGACTCTATCTGTTCCATTCTAATTTTGAGAGAACTATCAAATTCAGTGAGCTTTTGAGCCTCTTTTTCCATTTGGCTCATTCTGCTTTTGAAAGCATTCTTCTCCTCATTGGCTTTTTGAACCTCCTTTCCCAATTGAGTGAGCCTATTTTTCAAGGGGTTAATTTCCTCAACATTTTTTTGGGTCTCCTTTACCAAGGTATTGACCCGTTTTTCATACTTTTCTTGCATCTCTGACATTTCTCTTCCCAGTTTTTCCTCCACCTGTCTAACTTGCTTTTCAAAATCCTTTTTGAGCTCTTCCAGGGCCTGAGCCCACCTGCCACCCACCCCCTGGGGTGTCTGGGGTACTGAGGCCCCGCCCTCCACGTCTTTCCCTGATGGCAAGGATACGTCCTCATCATCAGATCCGAAGGTCGGGATCATTTGCATTTGTTGGAAAAAACTCTCTAAAGTCTTATTTTTCTTTCCTTTTCTAGGCATTTTCCCAGCCAGTTACTTGACTTCTGAGATTCCTTTCCACCCCTGCCTGGATCCGCCCAGCTAGTGCTTGGCCTCTGAGATTTAAATGGGCTTTCTTCCTGCCGGCTGTCAATCAGTGAGCTTTAGTTCAGGTGCTGGGGTGGGGCCAGGGCCGTCTCCCAGGTTCAGATCCCTCAGGGGCTTTATGCAGAGACTTTCAGGAATAGAGCGGTTGGGGGCAGGGTGGGGGGGCCCGCCTCCCAAGCTCAGTTCCCTTGGGGGCTTTAAGCAGAAGCCTTCAGTAATAGAGCAGGGTGGGGGCAGGGCCATCTCCCAGGCTCAGCTCCGTCAGGTTTTATGCAGGGAATCTTCCGTAATGAAGATCCTGCCTGCTGCTGGGGGATTCCTGAGTCCCGGTTCGCTGCCTGCCGCCTCAGCCGCCGCCCACACCTCTGCCTCCGCCGCTTCCTGCCCCCGTCTCTGCCCACCGCTGCTTCCTCCCGAGGGGGCCCAAGTCACGGAGACGCCCTGCTCCCACTCTCCTCCAGCCCGGCCTTCTCTCTCACTGACCTGTAGCTTCTGTGGGCGGAGGGACTTTCCCGGCTGCTGGAGCTTCCGTCTCTGAAGCCTGCTCGGATCAGCTTCTCTGGGGCCGCGGCCAGGGCAGCGCTGGGGTTGGGGTCCACCTTCCGGGGCATGGGACCCTGGGGACGGGTCTCCAGGGCTCCCTGGAACGGAAATCTCTTCCACTCTATTTCTGCACACCTTGTATTGACCCAGAAGTTATGGGGGACTCTTTTTACATTAATTCTATGGGCTTTTGGTTTCGGAGATCGTAAACATGCGTCCTTCTACTCCGCCATCTTGGCTCCGCCCCCTAAAGCAAATTTTATGAAATGAAGATTCATAGTTTTGTATACAATCCTCTTTTTTGAGTTCTACTGTGTGTGGAAATGTTCCTCCTTTTCAGTTTTTAGGTTCAGAACAAAGTTATTTTTCAAGTTTCTCTCCTACTCAAAGATTAGGAAGTACTTATCTAACCCTTCTTAAGTGATATTCTTTCAGTACAGACTCTGCACCTGCTTTTACAGAGGGGGCTGTTGCGCCAAAACAGAAATGTTCTTGATTTGAGTTAAAAAGACTCAATTCAAATTTTACCTCTATAACTGACTGGCTTTCTGTCCCTGGGCATGTCACTGTTTTACTTCTTTGTGATTCAGTTTTCTAATGGGTAAAATGGAGATTACAAAAACATGTACCACCTACTTCACCAAGATTGTGAAAAACCAAATGAGAATGGATTAAAAGTGTTTTCTAAACAATAACTTTATAGTAGAAAGAGGCTTCAGCTACCATCATTATCATTATCCTAAAGTTCCTAATATACCTGGGGCTGATTATTTGCCAAGCTCTGTTCTTAACTCAAATGATGCTCCATATAAGTCAAATCAAGAAAGGTGATAGCAGAACAATCTCTTCTCAAGCCTAACAACGTGCAGAACTTTGTGTTATCTAACTCATGTCTCAAACCTTAAATTAAAAATTTCCAATTTTACAAAAAACCCTAAATGAAGAACTGAGAGTAAGTTTTGCAGTAATATGTGATGTAAGTTATGCCACTTCATTAAAACTATAAGCTACTAAAGGGGAGAAACAATGTCATGAATGTTCTACATATTGCCTATATGGGTTACCTGATAAAGCATCAACAATATGCTTTTCTTATGAAAATGAAATTTAACTTTAAGTCAAATAATACCATTACTTCAAAATTTAAACATTTAAATTACTAGCATATTATTTCTTCCACTGATGAACATAATGTCTTACACCAAACATCGCCTAAATCATGCTTTTTAAAAGGCACAAATCTCCCATAACTAGCACAGGCAATTTCTTCTTTTTGAACCAACAGCATGCGGGGAAAAAATCAGCTTAAAATGGTCAAGTTCGAAATCCAAGAGCCAAAATCCTGTAAATTTCAGTGTTAAAAAAAACACCTGAGACTACAAATCACTCTTAAATCTTTAATATAAAAGGCTCTAGAATGGAAATTTGATACATAATGCTACACAAATTTGCTATGTAATGAAACTACATATACCATAGAACTATAACAAAGAGTCCAAGACAGAAACATCTTGTACACTAAAACAAATGATATTTTATCGACCTCTAATTACATTGGTTAAAAAAAAAAACATGTATTAGGAAAACTTACTATGAGCAAAAAAGTTATTACAGCAAAAACAAAAAAACTAAAATATGAATATGTGACAAAACTAATGTATTTCATTCATTTTCACTTCAATATATTCATCAGATAAAGGTAACCCACCCAAAGACAGATAATTTACAAAACTGGACTCCTAACTTAAATTTTACCTTTGGTGGAGACTATTAATTTCTTCATCCTTGCGATTTATTTCCACCCTGGCAGTTTTGATAAGTGCTGAAATATTCTTCTTAAGAGATTGGTTCTCAGTTTGTAGACTGAAATTCTACATAAAATATTAATTAAAATATATGTTTAAGACATCAAAGTAACATTTATTAAAAGTTAGTCATTTATTTAGAAGAATGAATTAAATACTGCATAAGACAAGAAGACCTTTTAGATTATTTTAAATAATTTTATCAGTTAAGATTACTACTGTAAGGTACTATTTAGAATAGGGATAATTTCATTCTTTGTTCTTATATTCCATAGCATCTAGCATGTTGCCTGACATGTAACATATATAATCTGATAATAATATAAAAATTCATATCAAATATTTCATTCTATATTTAAATTTTCTTATTTTAACAGTGAGGGAAACGTTAACTTCTAGAAAGGAAAACAGGATCCTTATATTAAATATCAGCTTCCAATCATCAGAAATCAATGATAGGCAAAATACTTAACAATTTAAATAATTTTAAAAGGCAGCTTCAGTTGAGAATGAGTAGCATAAAAATTTGGACAGTATCATAGGGATAATTAGTTTTACATTCTTAAGTTTTGCTTGGTACGGAATTTAAGCAAAGTAAAGTTTTGGTACACCTGCTAAAAACTGTATCAAACAAACAAAGGAGTCAAACTGCAAAGCATAAAACATTACTTATCCAACAAGATTTATTCCATGTCTACTATGCACCAAGCACTGGAGATACAAAAACAAGACTATTTTACAGTCCCTGCTCTCAAGAAGCTCAAATTACATTGGGATGGGCGATACATTTGAGGAGGAAACATATATATATATGTGCATGTATGTATGTGTATAGATATATAAGCATGTGTCTATATATAGACATATACACACATATGTAATTAAATACAAAACATATATAAAGAAATTCTAGAAAGAAAACTCTGGCAGCTGGAAGGTGTTAAGAAGATTCAACATAGCCTTCCTGTAGGCCTTGCTTGAGTTTAGTTTGGAAGGAAGTTCAAGATTCTAGAAAAGCAGTGGTAAGGAGGAGTGAATTCCAGGCATGGTAGAGAGACAGAAGATGGAAGGTCATGTACAGGGAATAGCAGGTAGACCAATGCGGCTATATAGTGCATGAAAAGAAGTAATATGTATTAAGTCCAGAAATGGAGGCTGAGCCAGATTGTGAAGAGCTTTAAAAATCAAACAGAAGGGTCTGTATTTTATTCTAGAGGCAAGAAGAAACCACTGAAAAACTTCTTGAGCAAGTGAATGATATGGTCAGATAAATGCTTTTTACAACTCCTTTGAAAACTATCAAAAATATCAGCTTAAATTGCTTCTGCAGACAAATCTAGCACTTAATTTTTCATAAAATACACAAAAATAAAAATTATAAACATGCTAAATATGGTGCACCTGTGTCTGTATTTCTTTATACTTATTCAGTAGCTCTTTAATTTGCCTCTGACATTTTCCAAACTCAAGCTGCAACTGTAAAACACAAAATAAATTATGACTAGCTTAAAACACTTTCTCTAAAGTGTTCTCACAAATTAATACATATGAAGAATGGCATAATGAAGGCTACTTTTATTAAGAAACATTTCAAAAGATCATTAATTTAGAATTAGAAGACCCAGAACATACAGTATCTTGTTTACTGCATCATGCTTACCCTAGATATCTAAATTCAAGGCATAGAAAAGAAACTGTCAATTTAGCCCTTAACAATCATTTCCCATAGTACAATACATATTTCAGAATGTTTATTATCTCACTTGAAAAATCATGAAGAAAAAATATAAAAATATCAGTAGTCATACTCTGGAATATTTGCAGTCAGTCTATTTTACTAAAGACAAACAAGTCATAATTATTTAAATTTAGTTTGTAAAAAAAAAAAAATAGCATCATCACAGAGAGGTAACATGGTATAGTGAACAAGCAGCCAGGCTTGGAACTAGAACAAGCTGGATTCACGTCTCATTTCTGAACATTCTATGATCCTAGGCAAGTTACTTAACCTCTCAGTGCTCCAGGTAATTATAAGTCTCTAAGTTATAGAACCATGGTGAATCTGCATTGGGAGATGGAGTTTCCTCACCAGGAAAATCCATGGATTGATGACATTACAGGTTCTGACAAAAAATACATAAAATCACATTTTTTCTTAACTAGAAAAAATAGAAAATCAGGTATCAATTCATCTGTATTACATCCAATCTAAAACAATATGTAGTCACATATATTTGTTCAGTTTAAAATATTATAATCCTGTATTTCCAGGGTCACAAAAATCATAGCTTTATCTCTAATAATGCATACGTCATTATATGTTGCTTCCTTTGCAGTTCCTTCTTCAGTCAAAATCTCCTCATACAAATCTAAGCAATTCCTCGATGGTGGGCAGAGTTTGGAAGAATTATCTGAAACAAAAACGAACAATGTTTGACTAACCTATCTGATTATGCTTAGAAACAAATACTGTAAAATCACAGAATTTTAGAAGAGGGAAGGGAACTTAAAGATTGTTCATTCCAACCTCCAGAACAATAAAATGAGTTTGTCAAGTTTGCAAAACAGGGGAAAATATATTTATAGTCATAAATAACGGCAATAAAAGATCAAACAAATGAGGCTGGAAGTGAGAAGAAACATATAAATATCCTTTATACAAGGGAAAGTGTGATATGTCCAAAAGGAAAAGCAGACCAGGGGTTCTTAACCATGGGCCTATGGAACCTGTTTTAGTGAGTGTGTGTATGATTATGTATAGATATGCATGTGTATATTCACAAATATACACAGCTAGATGACACAGTGGAAGAGTACTGCGCCTGAATTCAGGAAGACTGAGCTTCATAAATTAAAATCTGGCCACTCTAGTTAGCTGTGTGACACTTAACACTATTTGCCTCAGTTTCCTCAAAATGAGCTGGAGAAAGAAATGGCAAACCATTCCAGTTTCTTTGCCAAGAAAATTTCAACTGGGGTCACAAAGAACTGGACATTATTGAAACTAAACAACATATGTGTGTATGTGTACAATACACACACACACACATACCACAACATTCACTGGGCTGTTTGTCCCTGTACCCAACTTTAGCTTACCTTGTTTTTTGCATTCTTGTCTACGTTTTACAGTTTTTCAATATCTTCTCTCACTATTCACTCTCACTTCTTGCTTTGGTTAAGAGTGTTTTCTTACATCTAGTCAGATCCACCCTATGTCCCAACCTACTAAATTAGTGCCACTATGTGGGACACCAGATAAGCAAGCTTGTCAAAACTGTGTATAAATTAAAAAGGAACAGGACACAGGTAAGGTTCTGGGAGAAATGAGTTTCAATGCATGTACTCTGGAAGATAAATTCTGGCAACTCAGAGGCTCTTTTTTGTTCATTTTTACTTCTAAACTTTTGTATGCTGGTGTACATTTGTACACTGGTATTGCCAATTACGTGGAGCTTTCCTGTATACAAAGGTTTTACCCCACCATATAAAGAATTAAAAATAGCAATTATTTGCAGACTAACCACAGGAACAAAGAATTAAGAATTAGAAGAGAACTTTGAAGTCAAGTCATAATAGCCCAATATCCCAAAGAGATCAAAAAGAAGAAAAGTTCCTATACATACAAAATTATTTACAGCAATTCTTTTCATTGTAGAAAAAAACTGGAAACTAAAGAGGTGTCCGTCAATTGGAAACTTGCTAAATAAAGTATAACAAATTAACGTAATGGAATACTACTGTTCTATAAATAATGAAAGAAATTATTTGAGAGAAAACTTGATAAGACTTTTATGAAATAATGCAGAGAGAAGTACAGAGAACCAGAATGAACAATTTTGAAACACTTTCAGAGTTTTGATCAATACAACAATCAACCATGATTCAAACCATGGACTAATATGGAGAATGAGACGTACATTCTAGAAATGACCAATGTGGGAATTTATTTTTCCTGATTATGTTTATTTTTTATAAGAGGTTTTTTCCTTTTCCTTTGGGGGAGAGGGGAAGAAGAGGAGAAAAGAAAAAAAATGCTTGACAACTGAAAAAATGTAATAAAATTTTATTTTAAAAAATTTTAAATTAAAATCCTGAACTGCAGCTTCCTAATTTTCCAGACAAGGTGACTGAAGCTTAAAGAAGTTAAGTGACTAGATGATTTCAGAAAATCCTGAGTAGGATAAACTGACGCAGCGTGAAGTGAGGAGAACTAGAAGAACAACAATATTTTTAACTTACTACTTAAAAAAAAAGACAAATTATTTGGGAGCAATTCATGATGCAAGACATATGAAAGGAGTCGGTATTCACATTTTCCAGATTAACATAAAATGGGCTTAAAAATTTGTCTTATACTTTAAACTTACCAGTTAGAATATTATCCAGTCCAGCATAAATGTCCAATGAACTTTCATCATTATTCTTAAGAGGAGAAGCTACAAGAAAAGTAACATATAGGCAAAATCTTACTTTCCCATGATATTTCAGTACAAAGTTAGCACAACTATCTACTATTAAAAAGGTTATGAGGAAAAAAAATCTCTTAGTTAAGAGAGGAGACAAGCTCAGCCTCAATACAGACACAGACAAAGCCTTCCTATGAACTCAACTGACTCTGATTTATATGCTAAAGAATTTACTTATTAAGAAAGCAAAATTAGTAATATTATATATTGGGTAAAGCTTGCTGTATTTCAAATCAATCCAAACCGGAAAGGTATCATAATTCAAACTATAAATATAGTTCTGCTATATATTGATTTTTGAATGCATATTTACATCATCTTCTACAATGACTACTTTATAAATTGAAAATGACCTTGAGAAAAATCAAAGAAATCAAAATGATATATAGTACCTAATTTGATCTTCCTTATTACTGAAGATTACATCAATTACTTTCATCTTAAGACATGTTTTATAATTGTTATCTTTTAATAGCATTAGTGACAATTTATTGGGGTTCTTTACAAGCTGGTAAAAATATGCAATTGTAGACCAAAAGGAAAACATGTATTGATCTTCAGAATGTTATAAAAATTGTGAAGTTATGTTTGTAATCTGCCCTAAATTCTTTTTGATTTTTGTTCATTACCATATTAACATTTTTAAAACTTTCACTTGCTTAGTCCAATCTCTTTAGAAGCTTAGTAAAAAGAGAAAGGAAAAAAATTATTACAGGTAAAAATCCTGGCATGATTAATTCCATAAGAAGTACAAAATGATATTACAGCAGAATGTTAGCAATTAATTGACAAAGAAACCATCGTAAGAGATGAAAACAAATCAAAGACAGAAATAAAGGTTCCATATATACACCAAAAATAAAATATTTAGCACCTTTTGTGGGGAGCGAAGAACTGGAAACGATGTAGATGCCCAATCGTGGGTAATCACTAAACAAATTATTGTAGATGAATGTAATGGAATAGTATTGTACCAAAAGAAGAAGTAAGTGCAAAGTATTTAGAAAAATGGGAAGACATATACAAAGTAAGCAGAACCAGGAAAAAATATACGCAATGACTACCACAATATAAACCAAAAAAAACATTAAAAAAGAGAACAAAATGCCGTAACTATCATGACCAAGCTTAGCCCTGGAAAAGAGTTATGAAAAATGAACCTCCTTCTCTTCTTTTCAAAGGTGGGGGGACTACGGCTATAATACAGTCTACAAAATACCAGACTTGATTGTTGTATTAGCTAGTTTTGCTAAAATATTTTTCTCTTTTTTATTTGCTGCTACAAGGGATGGTTTCTTTTTACTTATTGTTACAAAGAATGGTTAATTGGGGATCAGAGGAAGATGGAGATTTGAGAAATGAAGGTGATATAAAAATAAGTACCAATAACAAAAGAATGAGAAGAACCAAAGCAAAGCTTCTAACTAACTAGGTGGATCCAGTGACGAGGTGATGTAAAGTCACAGATATCACACAGGATGAGAAGGTATAGAGATACTGTGCTCTGCATCAACAAAAGAAGTAAATATGGTGATGAAATCACCAGATCACTGGATCATCCAAAAAATAAAAGTTGATACCTAACATCTAGGTAGTAAATTCTTAAGCAAAAAGTTTTAGTGGATGAGAGGCATAAATACTGTACATATTTTCAACATGTCACACCTCCCAAGATGCTGGATGAATGTTAAGTGAGATTTTTTAGATGGAGATCACTCCCCATTCAACTGGCCATTTATTGAGTGCCTACTATGTAACAGGCACCATGTTTGTCACTAGGAATACAAAAGCAAATAATAGTCCCTCCCTTCAAGAAACACATACTCTACTGAAGGATACAACATACACGCACAAAGACAAATATTAAAAACTTGAAAAGCTTCACGTAGGCGGTGGCACCTGAACTAAGTCTTAAAATATGTCAGGGATTCTAAAAGAAGAAAGTGAGTTAAAAGTATATACTAGCGAAGTGATATGGCTAGTGTAAAGGCACAGTCAGAGATGGTATACTGAGTCTGAAAGACAAACTAGCTAGTCAGTTTGACTGAACATAGAGAGCATAAAAGAGTGCAACAAAACTAAGTCTGGCAAAGCAGATGAGAGCCAGATGAAGGAGACCATTAAAGGCCAAGCTGAGAAGCTTGTATTTTACACTAAAAGCAATGAAGAGCCAAGGAAAGGCTTTTAGTAGGGGATGAAATGGCCAGTCCTGGGTTGTAAGAGGATCAATTTGGCGTCTGTGTAAAGAATGGACTGAAGACAGAAGAGACAGGAATATCACGAGGGGACCAGTGCAAGAAATAATGTAGTATTAGGCTGATAATCAGAAAGAATGTATAAATTAAATGTATAAACTAAAAAAAGCATTTGTTAAGCACTTAGTACATGCCACACATCTGCTAAGCAATGGAGATACAAATATCAAAAGAAAACCAGTCTCTGCCCTCAAAAAACTTATATTCTAATGGGGGGAAGAAAATAAATTTACATGACAAGAGGCAAGGGAAATCTGATCACTGAAGTCACAGGGATGGTAAAATGAAGTCATAAAGCAAGTGACTGACAAATCCTTCCCATAATGGTAATATTTAAGTGATCATTATTCCCAGAGCTAAAGGTGAAAAGGGGTTAAGAAAGGGTGGTAGTAGCACACAAAGTGACATGACATGAGCTAGCCAGGGAGCTGAGGCCTGAGTGAGTTACGCAAAAAATGGTGAAACTTTACCAATCAGAACTTCAGGGCCCTAAGGACAGAGCTGGAATACCCAGTTGGATGTGGAAACTAGAATACAATAGCCATGACAAAAAGAAGGCTTAACAAAAGTAAAAGGGGTAGAGCCAATAAACTTCCAAATCTAAGGATACTTTCCAGCTAAAATAACAGGGCAACCACTGGTCCCCATTTTTCAGACAGCAGGACTGTGGACACTTACACTGAGTGAGGGCCCAAGTCATGTCATCCAACACCTCCAGAAAGCGGGGGGCAAGTGGTAAACCAGAGCTAAGGTTGCCAATTGTGTTTTTAATAGAGTCAAATCCATGTGGTTTATGTATTTTTTCTTTTAATCTTGGGCATTTTGTTTCTCTTTCTGAGAATGTAACTTGAAAACACTACAGTCAATACTCACATAAAAATGTATCCCATAAATGCTGTAGTTTTTACATACATTTTACAGTCTTCTAGATAATTCAGTACTTACATACTGTAACATCACTTTCAGCTATTTTTATTTATTTAATAAATTAATTTTTAAAAAAAGGCTTAAGAGCAGTAAGACTTAGCAACTATCTGGAGACGAAGTGACCAAAAAAGAGAAAAATCAAGGAAAACTTCAAGATTACAAACTTGGGAAGAAAAAAACCAAAAGGATAGTGGTGGATGTGCCCAACAGGCATTTGGCAATGTGGAACTAACTGTATCCAAGAAAGACAGTAGGGCTAGAAATACAGATTGAGAATCATCTACATAGAGATGATAATTGAACCCATGGAAGCTGATGAAATTACTAAGAGAAATGGGGTCAAGGACATATTAGGGAGACATTCGTACTTAACTAGCAGGAGATGATCTATCAATGGATAGTCTAACAGACAGGGGAGAAAAAGACAGAGCATTGTTACAGAAGTCAAGAGAGGAGAGTATCCAGGTAGAGGAATGGTCAAATAAAGTCAAAAGCTCAAGAAAGGTCAAAAAACACAAGGACGAAAAAGATTTGATTTTGACAGTTCAATAATTTGGAAAGCAGTTTCAATCATAGGGAAAGGGTACAAAAGATTGCAAAAATTGGAGAAGCAAATAGGAGATCAGGAAAGAAAAGCAACAAGTGTGGATGATCCTTTCTAAGAGGATGGCAGATGGCCAACTTGCTCAGTAAAGTTCTAGAGGCCCAGTCCTTAATGTGAGGTTTTAAAGAGAAACTGGCAGATAATGTCACTTGATGGCAAAAAAAAAATAAAGCTGTGGGAAGTTCTGCTATATCATTTACTAAAAAAGAAAGTTCTTTATAGTTTCAGAGCCCAAGTGCCTAATACTTACACAGTAATTTGATCCAAAGAGTACACCAGTATTTTGCAGGATTATTCTTTATATTATTGAAACAGCATTCCTATGCAGAACTATTTTTTCTAATAATTGATATAATAGTGTTTTACCTATAGTGGTTTCTAATTCTGATTAAGATTTTAGTGTAGAAAAAAACATGAAAGTTTATGCACAGACAGCACTTGAAATTTATGTTCATGCTGTTAGTAATAACACTGCTTTTTCTACTAGATATTTTTATTATTTATTTTCATTATGATTCACTACCATAAAAATTTCCCCCACTGAGCTCTTTGCTAAAAATGCTATTTAAGTTTTCAAAGTAATAAATATACATATATGCAAATATGTATTCAATTTTAACAAATAAAATTACAAAGTCACCAATTTAGTAAAAATTGATCATTTCAAAGTATGCAATAATAAAGTGAAAATATGAGTTTTCAAATAAAAATACTGTTGGATTTTCTTACCCAAGAGGACATCAAATAAATCCGTTCTCTCACCATTTTCATCATCTGCTGCCATGACGCTAATCACCTGTGATGTTCCCCATCTATAATTGTTTAAGAACATATTTTAAACGATGAAATTATTTTTTCACAAGTCAGGAAATATAATTTTTTAAGTTTCATATGGCAGACAATTTCAAAAATTTAAATTAAGGAAGCACTTAAACCACCTGACACCACCATCCAACCCACACCAAATCACTAATTACATCTAAAATAAAATCATACTTTTTGAGTAGCACCTCATCTTTTATGGACAAAGGACAAAATTGAGGGAGATGTACTACTGTTAAATTTGACAATATTCTTAAGACTTCCAAATAGTAATAATAATACACATCTATATTAAACTTTACTACAAGTACTATACAAATGTGTAAATAGACAGTACATAAATGCTTTTGCAAAAGAATATTAACAAAGATATCAGCACCACAATGCAATGAATAGCCACAATTCCAAAGAACTCATAATGAAATATGCTACCCACAACTCCTGGAAGGTAACAGTCTCAGGGGAACCGAATGAGACACACTTTTTGGATATGGTCAAATAAAGGAATTTGCTTTGCTTAACACCATGTGTATTTGTTATTTTTTTTCCTCCAATGCAGAAGGAATAACGTGAAAAAGAAAAACAATTTTAACAGAAAAAAAGTTAAAACAGGAGGGGAAAAGAAACTGCAAATGTTCCAAAATGTAATATGAAATTCAAAAATTATCACTATGGAAACACTTTATGAAATTACAAGTTTATGATCGTTAACTGTATGTTTCCCTCCATTCTATCCTCTTTTTTTTTTTTTTTATTATTAAATTTATTTATTTATTTAGCTTTTTACATTCATTTTCACAAATTTTTGGGTTCCAAATTTTCTCCCCTTTTCTCCCCTCCCCACCCCAATACCCCAAGCAATCTAATTTTCCCTATTTCCAATCTGTCCTCTCTTCTGTCATCCCTCCCTTTCCTTGTCTCTATCTTCTCTTTTCTCCTGTAGGGCCAGATGACTTTCTATTCCTCATTAACTGTATGTCTTCTTTCCTAGTTGCAACAACAATACTAAACAACTGTTCCTAAAACTTTGAGTTCCAAATTCTCCCCATCCCTCCCTCCCCACCCATTCCCTTTGGTACGGCAGGCAATTCATTATAGGCCATATCTGTGTAGCTTTGCAAATGACCTTCCTGATAGTCGTGTTGTGTAAGACTAACTGAACTGCCATCCCTCCTAACCTGCCCCTCATTGTTTCTCTTCTGTCCTTTGATCCTGTCCCTCCCCAAGTGTTGACTTTCAATTACTCCCTCCTCCCTTTGCCCTCCCTTCCATCATCCCCCCCCAATATCTCCTTCTCCCCCGCTTTCTTATACTGTAAGATAGGTTTTCATACCAAAATGAGTGTGCATTTCACTCCTTCGTTTAGTCAAATGTTATGAGGGGAAACTTTTGTTTGTTTGTTTGTTTGTTTTTCCTCAGCTCTCCTCTTTTTCCCTCCACTAAAAACATCTCCTACTTGCCTCTTAAATGACATATAGTTACCCCCTTCCATTTCCCCCTCTTTCCTCTCACTACATTTTCTCTCTCACCATTTACCTTAATTTCTTTTAAGGTATGGTCCCCATCCTATTCAGTTCAATCTGTGCTCTCTGTCTCTGCATGTGAATGCATGTGTGTATGTGTGTGCATGCGTGTACATGTGTATGTGTGGTCCCACCAACCACCCAGAAACTGAAAAGTTTTAAGAGTTAGAAATATTGTCCTTCCCTGTACGAATGCAAACAGTTCGTTTCTGGTAGGTCCCTTAATACTTCTCCTTGCTGTTTACTTTTGCATGCTTCCTCTCATTCTTGTGTTTGAAAGTCAAATTTTCTTTTCAGCTCTGGTCTTTTCATTAAGAATGATTGAAAGTCCTCTGTTTCATTGAAAGACCATATTTTCCCTTGAAGTATTATACTCAGTTTAGCTGGGTAGGTGATTCTTGGTTTGAGTCCTAGTTCCTTTGCCTTCTGGAATATCCTATTCCACGCCCTTCGATCCCTTAATGTAGAAGCTGCTAGATCTTGGGTTATCCTGATTGCATTTCCACAGTACTGGAATTGTTTCTTTCTAGCTGCTTGCAAGATTTTTTCCTTGAGCTGGGAGTTCTGGAATTTGGCCACAATGTTCCTAGGAGTTTCTCTTTTTGGATCTCTTTCAGGTGGTGATCGATGGATTCTTTCAATACTTATTTTGCCCTCTGGTCCTAGAATGTCAGGGCAGTTTTCCTTGATAATTTCATGCAAGACGATGTCTAGGCTCTTTTTTTGATCATGGCTTTTAGGTAGTCCCATAATTTTTAAGTTGTCTCTCCTGGATCTATTTTCCAGGTCAGTTGTTTTTCCCATGAGATATTTCACATTCTCTTCCATTTTATCGTTCTTTTGGTTTTGTTTGGTGATTTCTTGGTTTCTCATAAAGTCATTAGACTCCATCTGTTCCATTCTAATTTTGAGAGAACTATTAAATTCAATGAGCTTTTGAGCCTCTTTTTCCATTTGGCTCATTCTGCTTTTGAATGCATTCTTCTCCTCATTGGCTTTTTGAACCTCTTTTGCCAATTGAGTGAGCCTATTTTTCAAGGTGTTAATTTCCTCAGCATTTTTTTGGGTCTCCTTTACCAAGATATTGACCTTTTTTTCATACTCTTCTTGCATCTTTGTCATTTCTCTTCCCAGTCTTTCCTCCACCTGTCTAACTTGCTTTTCAAAATCCTTTTTGAGCTCTTCCAGGGCCTGGGCCCACCCACCACCCCACTGGGGTGTCTGGGGTACTGAGGCCCCGCCCTCCACATCTTTCCCTGATGGGAAAAATACGTTCTCGTCCTCCCCATCAGATCCAAATGTCGGGATCATTTGCATTTGTTGGAAAAAACTCTCTAAAGTCTTATTTTTCTTCCCCTTTCTAGGCATTTTCCCAGCCAGTTACTTGACTTCTGAGATTCCTTTCCACCTCCACCTGGATCCGCCCAGCTAGTGCTTGGCCTCTGAGATTCAAATGCGCTTTCCCGCGGCAAGCTTTAGTTCTGGCGCAGGGGTGGGGCCAGGGCCGCCTTCTAATCTTGGGCCCTCAGGGGCTTCCTGCAGAGACTTTCAGGAACGGAGCGGGTGGGGGTGGGGGGGTCCCGCCTGCTGTGCTCAGCTCCCTTGGGGGTTTTATTCAGAGGCGTTCAGCAGTAGAGCAGGGTGGGGGCAGGGCCGTCTCCCCTGCTCGGCTCCCTCAGGTTGGAAAGACCTTCAGTATTGAAGATCCTACCTGCTGCTGGGGGATTCCTGAGTCCCGGGCCGTTGCCGCCTCAGCCGCCCGCCCACGCCTCTGCCTCCGCCGCTTCCTGCCCCCGTCTCTGCCGCAGCCGCTTCCTCCCGAGGGGGCCCGAGTTACGGAGGCACTCCGCTCCCCTCCCCTATCGCAGCCTTCTTTCTTACTGACCTGTAGCTTCTGTGGGCGGAGGGACTTTCCCGGCTGCCGGAGCTTCCCCCGGAGCTTTCCTCTCAGAAGTCTGCTGGGTCAGCTTCTCTGGGTCACGGCCAGGGGTGGGGATGGGGTCCGCTTTCCGGAGTGCGAAGGACCCCGGGGACGGCTCTCCAGGGTTCAGTGGAACGGAAATCTCTTCCCCTATGTTTATGCACCCCCTGCAGAGATTCAGAATTTATGGGGATCTCCTTTTACCTCAATTCCATGTGTTGTGGGCTCGGAGCTCGTAAATGTGCGTCCTGCTACTCCGCCATCTTGGCTCCGCCCCCTATCCTCTTTTTTTCTCCTTACATTCACTGCCACTCTTTATAAAGAACTGACACTGTGTACTCAACAACAATAGGCAACTGGAAGAAGTTTCTCTAATAAGGATCACATTTTCACAACACAGCAGAAACTGATTCAAATTTACAAGAATGAGAGTCATTCCCAATTAGTCAAAGGATAAGAATTAGTAGTTTTCCTATGGAAAATATTTCACATCAATAATCATTAGAGAAGTAATAATGCCACTGAAAAAAGAAACTGAGGGGCAGAGTCAGGATGGCAGAGTAAAAGCAGGGATTTACTAGAGCTCTCCCCGGAAGCCCAGCCAAATACTTGTTAAAAACGATTCTAAACAAATTCCAGAGTTGCAGAATCCACAGAATGACAAAGTGAAGAAAATCTCCAGCCCAAGACAGACAGCCTGGAAGGTCTCCAGGAAGTATATATCGTGCTACACTGGGAAGAAGACCCCTACAAAATGTTGAAGAAAATAACTTTTTAAAAACTAGACTAACCCAAATGGCAAAAGAGATCCAAAAAGCCAACGAGGAGAAGAATGCCTTAAAATGCAGAATTGGCCAGATGGAAAAGGAGCTCCAAAAGTTCACAGAACAAAATAATTCCTTAAAGATTAGAAAGAAGCACATGGAAACTAATGAATTTATGGAAAATCAAGAAATTACAAAACAAAGCCAAAAGAATGAAAAAACAGCAAAGGGAAATACCTAATTGGAAAAACAAACCTGGAAAACAGATCCAAGAAAGACAATTGAAAAATTATGGGACTACCGGAAAGTCATAATGAAAAAAAGGGCCCAGACATCATCTTTCAAGAAATTATCAAGGAAAACTGCCCTGATATTCTACAACCAGAGGGCAAAATAAATACTGAAAAAATCCATCAACTGCCTCCTGAAAGAGATCTCAAAAGGAAAATGTCTAGGAATATTGTAGTCAAATTCCAGAGTTCCCAAGTCAAAGAGAAAATATTGCAAGCATCCAGAAAGAAACAATTCAAGTACTGTGGAAATACAATCAGAATAACACAAGATCTAGCAGCTTCTACATTAAGGGATCAGAGGCCTTGGAATATAATATTCCACAGATCAAAGGAGACAGGATTAAAACCAAGAATCGCCTACCCAGCAAAACTGAGTATAATCAGCAGAAAAAAAAATGGTCATTCAATGAAATAGAGGACGACTTTCAAGCATTCTTGATGAAAAGACCAGAGCTGAATAGAAAATATGACTTTCAAACATAAGCATCAAGGAAAGCATGAAAAGGTAAACAGGGAAGAGAAATCATAAGGGAATTACTAAAGTTTACATTCCTACATGGAAAAATAGTATTTGTAACTGTTGAGACTTTTCTCAGTATTAGAATAGTTGGAGAGATTTTACTCATATGTATATATAGACAGAGGGTACAAGGTGAGTTGAATATGAAGGGATGATATCTAAAAAATAAAATTAAGGGGTGAGAAAAGAATATATTGGGAGAAGGAGAAAAGGAAAAATAGGATGGCATAAATTATCTCACATAAAAGAGGCAAGAAAAAGCCTTTTCAATGGAGCGGAAGAGGGGTGAAGGTAAGAGGGAAAGAGTGAACCTAACTATCATTGGATTTGGCTTAAGGAGGCAATAACATATACATTCAGTTTGGTATAAAAATCTATCTTACACTATAGGAAAGTAGGGGGAAGAGAAAGGGTGGATGGGGGATAATAGTAGGGAGGGCAAATGGGAGAAGGGGGCAATTAGAAGTAAACACTATTGAAGAGGGTCAGGGTCAGAAGAGAGAAGAGAATAAATAGGGGGTGCAAGAAAGGATGGAGGGAAATATAGTTGGTCCTTCACAACATGACTGTTATGGAAGGGCTCTGCAAGACTACATATGTATAACCTATACCAAATTGCTTGTCTTCCAAATGGGATGGGTAAAGAGAGAGGAAGGGAGAGAAGCTGGAACTCAAAGTTTTAAAAACGATGTCAAAAACTGTTTTTACATGCAACTGGGAAATAAGACATACAGGCAATGGGGTACAGAAATCTATCTTGACACAAAAAAATAGAGGGGAAGGGAATAAGAGAAGGGAGGGATGTGAAAGAAGGGAGGGTTGATTGGGAGAAGGGGTAATCAGAATGCACACTGTCTTAGGTGGGCAAAGGGGAGAGATGGGGAGAAAATGTGAAATTCAAAATCTTGTGGAAGTGAATGCTGAAAACTAAAAGTAAATTAATTAATTAAAAAGAAACTCTGAGGTTCCACCTTACACCCATCAAATTGAAAAAAAAATGAAAAAAGAAGAGACTGTGGGAAAACAAGCATCACAGTTGGAGTTGTAAATTGATAGTCATTTTGAAAAGCAACTTAAATTAATGTCAAAATGTTATTAAATTGTGCATATTCTTTGACCCTAAGAATAAATCAAGAGATCCCTGGTTGAAGAGACTAGTGTTCCCCCTGGATGTCTCAAGAAGCAAAAGGGAAGAACAATAGGATGGCATGGGATACTCAAAAATGGATAAAGGTGAACATTATCAGAACTAGAGAACAACTCTACTAAAGGTAGAAATCTGACAGTTGCCTTTTCCTACTAAATTTATTATTTAAACTAGAAATATCTTAAATTTATAATTCTGTATTTATATTATTAGGCATAAAATACTTTAGTATTTACCACTACTGTGGAAAAATATCAAAACAATTTAAATGGTAAAGAGTCTTCAATGGTTCATTGCCCACCACATAAAGTCTGAATTTCTTAGTTTTACATCCCACACCCCACATGGCTATAACATATCTTTCCATCCTTATTTTCCAAAACTACACTTCCAAATTCTATACTCCAATCCAACTGGACTATTTGCTATTTCATTATATGCTTATTATTATTGTTATATATAAATATTCCTAATATTTCCAAATTTGCCCTGCATACTTCCGCTTCTGAGCCTTTGCTCATAATATTCCCCAAGTCAGAAGGGAATAAGGACAAACAGGGCAGGGTGTGGGAACTGCCATGTTAAATGTAAAAGTAAAAAATTCACCACCACTAAGACAACAACCACCATGGTCTGGAATGCTCTTTTTGTAGATCCATCTCTGCCTATCAGATAATCCTGTGAAATCCAGCTCAAACAGTATCATCTGCTTCAGTGAAATCATTCGTGACTTCACCCATCACTGAAGAGCTGAAACATAGTTCACATTTCTGATACTTATACAAAAAAACCCCTGTAATATGATTTAGAATAACATGTCATCTCCTCTACTGGTATATGAGTACATCACTGCAGCAGTCACATGTCATTCATCTTTGGAGTTCCACAGTTAATCAAAGATCAGACCTAACAAAAGAAATACCATTAATAAAGAGTTATCTAGAAAACAAACCTGACAGAAATTAGATTTGGGCCATTACCTGAAATTTAATGCCAAAATAAGCTCCAAATGGATTTACGATATTGATATAAAGGATCACATCATAAACATATTAAATGAGCACTAAAGGAAATACCACTTGTACCTGTGGCTTAGGGAAAAATTTGTGACAAAAGTAGGGACAGAGAGAAGCACCAAAAAAAAAAAAAAAGAAACGACAATTTTTATAATATAAAATTTAAACGTTTTTGCATACTTTGCAAGTAATTTTTTATTATATATATTATTTTATTATATATTATTATATATATTATATTATATAATTTTGCAACTAACATAATTTTGCAACTAATTCAGATAAAATTAGAAGGGAAACATTTAACTGGAAAAGAAATCTTTATAGAAAATGTATTTGATAATGGTCACATTTCCAAGTAATTGGTTCAAATTCATAAGAAAAAGAGGCACCCCCCCAAAATGATGGAATATGAAAGGCACTCTCAAAGACCTCTAAGATATCAATAGTGAATGTTAGAATGTTCCAAATCACTATAATAATTACAGAAATACAAATTAAAGCAACAGAGTTCCCACATCACAACTATAAGATTGGCAAAGATAACTTAAAAAAGAAAATAGCACTAGGTACAGGTACTACAAGTAAACAAATGTACTACTGGTAGAACTGTCAATTGGGATAGGTGTGATAGGCTTAAATTTAGGATGTTCTGAGCTCGAATTCTGCTTCAAACTCTTATCTTAGCTTTTTTACCCTGGGTAAATCACTTGATCTCTAACAACCTCAGTTCTTTTCATCTGTAAAATGGCAATAATAATAGCATCTATCTCACAGGGTTGTTGTGGGGAATTAAATAAGAATACATGTAAAATGCATGCAAACTTTAAAGTGCTATATCTAGCAATTATTATAATATACTATATCTAGTAATTATTATAATTACTGTTGTTGCCAATTGTGGAAAGCAATTTGGAATTATGCTCAAAAAATTATTAAACTGTGCTACCCTCAGACTCAGCAGTACCACTATTAAGCTGATATCCCTAAAGAGATCACACGGAGAAGAAAAGGACTGATACGTACAAAAATATTTTTAGTTAATCTGTTTATTTTTAGTTTTCAACATTCACTTCCATAAGCTTTAAATTTTTTCCCACTCCCTCCCCTCCCTCCTCCCCAAGACAGCATGCAATCTGATACAGAATCTACATATACATTCCTATTAAGCATATCTTTACATTAGTCACATTGTAGAGAAAAATTAGCAAATGGAAGGAACCAGGAGAAAGAAAAAAAAAAAGTCTGTTTCACTCTACATTCAGACTCCATAGTTCTTTCTCTGGATGTGGATGGCATTTTCCACCATGACTGCTTTGGAATTGTTTTAGGGCCTTGAATTGCTGTGAAGGGCTAAGTCTATCAGTCAATCATTGCACACTATGGCTGTTACTGTGTAAAATGTTCGCCAGGTTCTGCTCACTTCGCTCAGCATCAATTCATATAAGTCTTTCCAGGTTTTTCTGAAGTTCACCTATTCATCATTTCTTATAGTATAATAGTATTGCATTATATTCATATACAACAACTTGTTCAGTCATTCCCCAATTGATGGGCATCTCCTCAATTTCAAGCTCTTGGCCACCACAAAAAGAGCTGCAAGAAATATTTTTGCACACATGGGTCCTTTTCCCATTTTTATGATTTCTTTGGGATACAGCCCTTGTAAGTGGTATTGCTGGATCAAAGGGTATACACATTTTTATAGCCCTTTGAGCATGGTTCCAAACTGCTCTCCAGAATGGTTTGGATCAGCTCACAGCTCCACGAACAATGAATTAGTGTTCCAACTTTACCACATTTTCTCCAACATTTATCATTTTCCTGTTTTGTCACGGTAGCCAGTCTGATAGGTGTGATGTGATATCTCAGAGTTGTTTTAATTTGCATCTCCCCAATCAATTTGGACATCTTTTCATGTGACTACACATAGCTTTAATTTCTTCCTCTGAAAACTGTTTGTATCCTTTGAACATTTATCAATTGGGGAATGACTTGTATTCTGGTAAATTTGACTCAGTACTATATTTTAGAAATGAGGCCTTTCTCTTTGTGGTGGCCAAAAGCTGGAAATCGAGGGGATGCCCATCAATTGGGAACGGATGAACAGGTTGTGGTACATCAATATAATGGAATACTACTGTGCTATAAGAAATGATGAACAGGAAGATTTCAGAGAGATCTGGAAAGACTGATATGAACTGATGCTGACTGAACAGAGCTGAACCAGGAGAACTTTGTACACAGCAACAACCACAGTGTGAGAGGAATTTTTCTGGTAGATTTAGTACTTCATAGCAATGCAAGGACCAAAAAAATTCCCCAACGAACTCTTGTGGCAAAACGCTATTCACATCCAAAGAACTATGGAATTGGATCACAGAATGAAGCAGATCATTTTTTTTTTGTATTATGTTTTGTTTTGTTTTATGGTTTCTCCCATTCATTTTAATTCTTCTATGCAACATGACTAAAGTGAGAATGTATTTAATAGGAAATGTATAGAATCTATATAAGATTGCATGCTGTCTTGGGGAGGGAGTAGGGAGGGAGAGGGAAAGAAGGAGGAGGGAGAGGAAAAAAATATGGAAATGATTGTAGAACACTGAAAACAAATTTAAATTGTTTTACAAATGAGGCCTTTATCAGAGACACTAGTTATAAAAATTCTCAGTTTTCTGCTTCCCTTCTAATCTTGGTTGCAATGACTTTGTTCATACAAAACTTTTCAATTTAATGTAATCAAAGTTATCCATTTTGCATTTCATAATGTTCTCTATCTCTTGTTTGATCATAAATTCTTCCATTCTCCATAAATCAGGGAGAAAACCTATTCCTTGCTCCCTTAATTTGTTTACATTACCAGCGTTTATATCTAAATTGTGTAACCTATTTGGCCTTTATTTTGGTATACGGTGTCATATGTCGGTCTATTCCCAGTTTCTGCCATGTTATTTTCCAGTTTTCCCAGGAGTTTTTGTCAAACAGTGAGTTCTAATCCCAGAAGCTGAGGTCTTTGGGTTTATCAAACAGTTTATTACTATAATCACTGCCTACTGTCTTGTTTACCTAATCTATTCCACTGATCTACCCCTCTATTTCTTAGCCAGTACAAGTGGTTTTGATGATTGCTGCTTTATAATACAATTTAAGATATGGCTAGACCACTTTCCCTAGTGTTTCTTTTCATTAATTCCCTTGACACTCTGGACCTTTTGTTCTTCCAGATGATTTATATTATTTTTTCTATAGCTATAAAATAATTTTTTAGTAATCTACAAAAATATTTATAGCTGCTCTTTCTACTGTGGCAAATGAGGGAAATGGCTAAACAAATTATGATATATGAATATCATGGAATACCAATGTGTTGTATGAAATGATGAAAGGTATAATTTTAAAGAAACCTGGGAAGATAGCACAGCAACTCATGGAGTTTTACTAATGTTCAGAGATTATTATTTAAATTGCTAAAAGGAGAATACATATCAATCAATGAGTAAGATCTGCAAATTATAGATACTACCCACCTCACAAAAATAGAACCAAATGAATAATATTTAAAGTTCTTTGTAAATATAACATTAAATCAATGTAGATTTTATTACTACTATTTTCAGAAGCAAAGTGAAAAGAAGTCAAATTATTTGCAAATTATATTACATGAGGCATAGCTCCTAGGCTTGCTTAAAATAAAACCAGAGACACCTCAGTCAGACAGCAGGAGAAATTTCTCTAATTTCTGAAACCATTAGAATTTCTTATGTAGTCCAGGTTATGTAGTCCACCTTTTGTAGTAACACAAACACATTTCCTCAGGATGATTTAACTGTATACCATGAAGTACAAAGATTGTACAGATATGTATGTGCAAATCTTTTTAGTTTGGGGGACTACAGACATGAAAAATTTCAAAACTCAACTATGACTGGGGAACTTTCACAGTCAAATCACTCAGCATTTATTCCCTTTGCTTCTTGCCCTTATATTATGAATGACTTGAATACTTTTTCTTGTACACCAACAGACAGGAAAGTATTCTTCAAAAGTCACTAGCATACTGTAGCTCTCACAGTCCTGTAAGATATAGGTCATGTGGGAGAGTTTTCTGCAACTTCTATGGGTATTAGTTTAAAGGAATGAGGTACAGAATGAATAGTAGGCTGGACTTGAAATCAGGAAGAGTTAAATCTTGCCTCAGTCATACCTGTGTGACCCTAGATAAGTCACAGCTGCTTTCAACCTCAATTTCCTCATTTATAAAAAAAGGAGTTAATAATAGTGCCTACCTAACAAGGTTGTTGTGCAGATTAAATGAGATAACCCTAAAATCCTACAAACCTGCAAACCCTAAAATCCTACATAAATGTTCTCTATGAAGGAAAAGCATCTCAGTAACAATTAATTTACAAAAAACAAGCAACAATATTGTCCCAAAGTTTACAATTAAGTTTCACCAATTTCCACAAGGATGTTCTAAACTAAATGACTGTACTTAACCACAAATGTACATCTACTCACATTTAATTATGAAAAATAAACTTCACCAGGGACACAGAAGCTGCTCCAAAACTACTAAAACATCCATTATGACTACTTGGTTATAATAGAAATGTTAAAGTTAAATCAAAAACTTTCACTGGAAACAAATGTATATAATAAACCCAGATCGAGCTCTTTTTGAGGGGAGGAGTGTGGCCATTGTTAACTTGTTATAATGGGTCTGACCCACAATCTGGTACCTCTCTACTTTCCTAGCTTTATATCACACACCATTGCATCATACTCCAGTCAAACCTCTGCACTCTGAAACACTGGACATGGAATGTCTTTCTTCTATCTGTTGTATTCCTCTCAACATTTTAAAGCCCAAAACAAATGCCATCTTTCCCTCCAAAGCTTTCAATCTCTCCCTCCCCACCCTACCTCTAGTTCACAAGGCCTTTCCTTCTACAGACAAGGCACAGCACCTAGCTCCTTCGGCGCACTAAAGATATGCAGTATAGATTTGTGTCTAGAGTAGCAGTGTGTTGGAATGGATAATCTGGAAGTCAGAATAGAATTAAACTCAAATTCAGTTTAGGAAGTAGTGTGATCCCTGGGGCCAGTTACTTAATCTCTCTGCCTCAGGCAACTCTAAAACTATCATAGGCAAGGCCAAATGATTTAAGTGCAAGGGTAGGGTTGCTTCTCTACACCAATGACATCACAGTTCAGTCCATAAAATCAAATCTTGCCTCAACTATTAACTAGTTGTGTAAATCCCACGATTTTACACGTGTGTGTTTATGTCTATACACACATACTTATACGTGCATATACACACACATATGTATATATGTGTGCTCTCCCTACTGTATTATAAACTGCATTAAGAATGGAACTGTATTATCCACACTTTCTCAAAGCCAGTGTCCAGTACACCAACTGTTGCTTCCCTACATCAATAAAATCACAGGTCTGTCTATAAAATCAAATCTTGCCCCAGCCATATACTACTTGGGTAAATCACACTTTATACTCAAGTACGTGTGAACACACATACATGTACATGCATAGGCACATATATAAAACATTTATGCAGGACTTCAATGTTTGCAGAGCTCTTTACAGGTAACTTAACTTCATTTGATCCACACAGCCTTGTTAGACAGATGCTCTGTACAGATGCACGCATATGTGTGATCTCCCTACTATGTTATAAATATACTAAGAATAAATTCCATTAAGACAGACGCGGTTATTATCTACGCTTTCCAGAGCCCAGCGCCCAGCACAGAGCCTTTGTCCACAGGAAGCTCAGCCGAATAAATGCATTTAACTAAGCCTAAAGAAAAAGATGAGACCGTACTAGATTACTCTCCAAGGTACCTTCCCACTCAAAAATGCCATCTGTGGTCCTCCCCCATTTTCCTCAGACCAGTTTCCACAACGGAATTCCCTCCGAGGACTAAAGTACCGGACGAAGGCACGTGCGATTAGGATTGCTTGGGCTTCTCCTCCTCACTACCCACCCCCCAGCAGTCAAAGATGCAGAGCCCCCCAGGCCCAGGCCCCACCTTGAGCCTGATCGACCGTAAGCAGGAGGGCACAGCTTGGGGTTAAGGGCGGGGAGGGCGCCCGGAAGGGGCCCCCAGCTGGGGTCCGTCAGACGCCCAGCTCCCCACATCAGGGGACCAAAGCCTCGCGCCCCGGGGGTTGAGGGCTCCCTCAGGGGGAGGCGGGGGGGCGGTTACCTGAGGGTTCGGGGACCAGTCAGACAGCCGCGGCCCCTCCCCCAACTTTTCCCCACCCCCGCCAGGTCCCTACTATTGTGGCCGAACCCGGGGCGGCCCCCCCCGGCGTCCCGCGTATCCGCCGCTCCCCACCTTCCCTCTAGACCTTCTAGAGGGTCGACCGCCCACCCTGGAGTCCTTCCCCCTTCCCCAGGCTGGCAAGGCTGGCGGGCAGCAAGGGGCACCGATGAGACTCACCCGATCCTCCGTACCCGGCCAGCAGCCCAGGACCTTCTCCCGACGCCGCCGTCTTGCGGGTCTCTCTACCAATGCTAGCTCCCGCTCAGGGCACGGAGGCGGGACTCGCAGCGCAGGACCAATCGCAGAAGACGCAAGGCACGTCCGCGGGGCACGTACCTAGTTCCCGCCTCTGGAAGGGAAAAAAACACAGTTGGCGCGAAACTCAGGGATCCAGCGTATCACCTGCAAACCCGCAAATGTCAATGCTGTAAAAGAAGAAGGGGGCGGGGCCGGGGCGGGAAGGAAAGGGGCGGGGCCGGGGCGGGAAGGAAAGGGGCGGGGCCTGAGCCGGCTCCGCGGGAGAAAGCAGAAAGTGAAAGTTAGTGACGGAACCGGCCATTCCTGCGGCCGTCTAGTCCGCGGCCAGCACGGAACCTGCCGCGCGGAAGAAGCTCCGGAGGGGCCCGCTTAAGCAAACCCAGTCTTGTCTGTAGGGAAAAGCCTTTCTTATTAAAAGCCCGCTGTGTGCCAGGCACTGGGGTACAGGTACAAAAAGGGTACTCCGTGGGCTCCTAGTTTATCCGGGGAGGAGATGTTGGTGTAATATTTACGTATCAAATGTGTATTATTTTTATTAAATGCATACTAAGCAAGTACGGGGCAATCTTGCACAGGTGGGGGATGCGTTAAATGCAGCTGCGGAATGAGGAAGGCGTTTATGCAGAAGGCGGCATTTTGAAGTGTGTTTTAAAGGGTTCCATTCTAAGAGCCAGGGGCCGGAAGGAAGGAGTCCCAGTGTGGGGGAGGGGAGCCTGGGCGAAGGCGCGGAGGCGTCTGGGAAAGGTGTGAAGTGTGGCAAAGCCGGAGAGGCAGGCCGGAGACTAGGCGAGGTGGTTCCGGAGGCCCTGCGAAGCTACGGGAATTCACCGATCACGTGGAGATCCTCGCGGCAGCTTCGCGGAGGAGGGCTGGAGAGAGAGCGGGCAGGGAAACCCTGGGCCAGGGGGAAGCTGCTGGAGAACAGAAAACGGAAAGGGTGTGGGGGAGGGAGAATGAACAGGGCCGGCCGCCGCTTGAAAAGGAGGGCTGAGGATGTCAGGGTGTGTAAGGTTGTGTGAACCCGAGTAGCAGGAAAGGGTAGTGCAAAAAGGGGGAAACTGTGGGTAGCTTATTTAATCGGAATCAGCTGTTTTAGTTAGAAACTACTTATAGAGGGTGAGCTGAGGGGCGCTGCTCCCTGACCCCCACACACATTCAAAAACAGGTTCTCCGGCTTAGCCAATGCCGTCAATTATTTCTTAGTTACACAATCTAAGCTAGAAAGAAACGATTTATTATAGTGGAGAAAGAGTTGGAATCATTCCTTTCCCCTCTGAGTCACAGGCACAACGTTCTAGAAGCACAAACTGGGGGCCTCCTCCAAATTCTGGATCTCCAGAGATGCATCATTTACGTGTGCTGACTCAGCCCCCTTTGAAGGAAGGTAGGAAGCAAAGAAGTAAAAAAAAAAAAAAAAAGAGCCTAGTACCTTCCTGAGCCCCACCAAAAAAATAAAATAAAACCAAACCTGGCAACTGGAGGTGTTCATTAAACGAGAGCATATAATCAAAGGCAGTGGAGGAAGGAGACAATCAACAGGACAGTGTCACTGAATTTATCTTATGTAACCCTTTCTGGTCTATCGTTCCATCTCTCTCTCTCTCTCTCTCTCGCTCTCTCTCTCGCTCTCCCCCCTCCTCCCCTCCCTCTCTGTCTCTCTCTTCCCCTCTCTCATCTCCTCTCTCTGTCTGTCTCTCTGTCTGTCTCTCTGTCTCTGTCTCTCTCTGTCTTTCTCTCTCTCTCTCTCTCTCTCTCTCTCTCTCTCTCTCACACACACACACACACACACACACACACACACACACACACACACACTTCTTTCTCTGCTTTGGTAATGTTACAACCCTAGTAGAGGCCCTCATTTCCTCATGCCTTGAGCCCATGGACCATAGCATACCAGGTCCTGCTGTCCTCCACTATCTCTTGAAGTCTATCCACATTAATGTTCATTGTTTCTATGATGCGATCTTTCCTTATCTTCTGCTGTCCCTTTTTCCTTTTGCCTTCAATCTTTCCCAACGTCAGAGTCTTTTCCAGTGAGTCCTATCTTCTCATTATATGGCCAAAATATTAAAGCTTCAGTTTCAGTATTTGAGTTTTCAGTGAATAGCCTGAATTAATTTCTTTAAGTATTGACTGATTGGATTTCCATGCTGTCCAAGGGACTTTCAAAAGTCTTCTGCAGCACCACAATTCAAAAGCACTGATTCTGTGATACTCAGCTTTTCTTATAGTCCAACTCTTAAAGCCATACATTGCTGCTGGAAAAAAACATAGAACAGATCTTTGTAAACAAGGTGATGTCTGTGCTTTTTGGTATGCTGTCCAGATTTGCCATAGTTTTTCTTCCAAGGAGCAAGTGTCTTTTAGTTTCATGACTATGGTTACCATCTATAGTGATTTTTGAACCCAAGAATATAAAATCGGATGCTGTTTCCATTTCTTCTCCTTCTATTTGCCAGGAAGTGACAATCTTAGTTATTTTGATGTTAAACTTTAAGCCAACTTTTATATTCTCCTCTTTTACCCTCATCAAGATGCTTCTTGATTCCTCTTCATTTTCTGCCTGGACTATTGCAGTAGCCTACTAATTGATCTGTCTGCCACAAGTCTCTCCCCACCCCAGCCCATTCAACTGACAAAATGTTTTTCCTAAAGCATGTCATCCCCTGTACTCAATAACTCCAGTGTTTCCCTATAGCCTCCAAGATGAAATATAAAATTCTCTGGCCTTCAAAATCCTTTATAATCTAGTCCCTCCCCTACTTTTCCAGTCTTCTTGTAGTTAACCCCCTTCCCCCCAATACTTTTCAGTCCAGTGATGCTGACCTAGCTGTTCTTTAAATAAGATACTCTTATCTCTCAGCTCCAGGTATTATTTCTGACTGTCCTCCATGCCTGGGAATGCTCTCCCTCCTCATCTCTCCCTACTGCTTTCCCTAGCTTCCTCCAAATCCCATCTAAAATCCCACCGGCTACAGAAAACCTTTTCCAACCTCTTTTCATTCTCTCTGTTGATTACTTCCTATTTATCTTGAATGTAACTTGTTTATATATTCTTTTCATTTTTGTCCCCTCATTAGACTGAGAGCTCTTGGAGAGCAGGGACTGTCTTTTGCTTTTCTTTGTATTCCCAGCTCTTACCATAGTACCTGGTACATAGTGTGTGTATGTGTTTGTCCTTCGTTGCTGAAGAAGACCCTGCCATCAGAGAAATAATGACATGACTTGCACTTGACTTTGTTTTGAGTGAGGGAGGGCTGTTGGTACATAGTAACTGCTTAATAAAATGCTTATTGACAGAATGACTAAAGAAAAGTTGGGGTTTCTGGAAGAAATGGTACCAGACCCCGTAGCCAGTGGTGGAAAGGGGGAAAAAAAATCTCTTTTCCTCCCTACACCCCTTAACAACCTCTGTAAGAGGAGAATGGGGAAAGGTAAAGAATGACCTCAAGACCCAGTCTTTTCTAGCATAACTGACTGACTTCTCAACTATCAGAATTACTCTCTAGAGTAAGGATAGCATTTTTTTTAATAGGCCCAAGTAAAATGGTCAATCCTTTCAACCAATCACAAGAAGATGCCTGTATGGTCTTTGTTTCCTTCATCCAATGAATGATACTTTATAATCCCAGTGAATTGATTGAGAAGCTTTTTATACTTTGTTATTCTATGTTAAGAAAATTTCTTAGTGTTTTTTTTTATATACATACACATTAGGTTTTGTTAATGCATAGACAACATAACATAGAGGACAGAATTTCAGCATCAGAGCTGTAAGAGCTGAGTTCAAGTCTTAACTCTCATATATGCTAGGACCATAGGAAAGTCACTTAAGCTCTCAATGTACTCAACAACTCTATTAGACTACAAATTGTAGGTCATTTTCCAGCATAGTTCATTTGAGAGACTCTCTGTACTCTCTGTATTCACCAGAAAAAAGGTTGATATGACCAAAATCTGTCATTACAATTAGCCAAAGTTTGTCTATGATTCAATGTTGTTTTCATTTGCATCAGTGTTGTTACTATACTATTGTTATGGTTCTATTTACTTGCTCTAGATTAATTCATGGAAGTTTTAACCATGTTTCTCTGAAGTCCTCATATTTCTTATTTCTTATACCAAATGCAGTTCAGTAATCTCTCAATGCCCCTAGTCAACTCTCTAAGAGTATAAGTTGGGGAGAAAGTGGCAACCTACATTGATAGTTTTCTCACCTAGCAGTTTTCCACACAAAATGAAATCACAGATCTAGTCTCTATTTCTACAGTGTAATATTATTCCATTATATAACACAGTTTGTTCAGCCATTCTCCAGTTAGTGGGTATTCAATTTGTTTCCAATTTTTTGTTTCAAAAAAAGTGCTGCTATGAATACTTTGACATATGTGGAATCTTTCTTTCTGCCTTTAACTCTTCAGAGTATATGCCTCATATAAGGTTTCACAAGTCAAGAAATTTGAATAATTTAATGACTTTTATTACATAAATCTGAATTGTTTTCCAGAATAGAACAATTTCTTTTTCCCTCAAATTTATTCATTTATTTATTTTCAATTTTCAACAATCACTTCCAGAAATTTTAAATTTTGTCCCCCTCCCTCCCCAAAAGAGCATGCAATCTTATATGGGCTCTACACATACATTCTTATTAAACACATTTTTCACATTAGTCATGTGGCATAGAAGAATTAAAAATGAATGAGAGAAACCATGAGAAAAACAAAAAAAAACAAACATAAAAAAAGAGAAAATAGTCTGCTTCATTTTGTGTTCTGACCCCATAGTTCTTTTTCTGGATGTGGATGACATTTTCTGTCATGACACCTTTGGAAATGTTTTAGGTCCTTGCATTGCTGTAAAGGGCTAAGTCTATCAAAAACAGTCCCAGCACACGGTTGCTTTTACTGTGTATAATATTTTTTCTGGTTTTGCTCACTTCACTTAGCATCAGTTCATATAAGTTTTTACAGGTTTTTCTAAGTCTGTCTGTTCATAATCTCTTGTAGCACAACAGTATTCTATTATATACCACAACATATTCAGGCATTCTCCAACTGATGGACATCCCCTCGATTTCCAATTCTTGGCTAACAAAAAAAAAGGTTCTAGAAATATTTTTGTACATGTGGGTCCTTTTTCCATTTTTATGAGCTCTTTGGGATATAGCCCTAGAAGTAATATTGCTGGGTTAAAGGTTATGCACATTTTTGTAGCCCTTTGAGCATAGTTCCAAATTGCTCTCTAAGAATGACTGGATCAGCTCACAACTCCACCAAAAATGTATTAGTGTTCCAACTTTACCACATCTTCTCCAACACTTATCATCCACCTGTTTTGTCATGTTAGCCAATCTGATGGGTGTGATGTGGTACCTCAGAGCTGTTTTGATTTGCATCTCTCTAATCAATAGTGATTTAAGGCATTTTTTTATATGAGTATAGATAGCTTTCATTTCTTCCTCTGAAAACTGCCTGTTCATATCCTTTGACCATTTATCAATTGGGAAATGACTAGTACATAATAGAACAATTTCTTGCACCAACAGAATATATGTGTTCCTATATTTCTCTATGCCTTGCAATGTTGAGTATTATCATCTTTTAACATCTTTTCCATTTTATGGCATATATAGCAAAAATTCAAGAGTTGTGACTTGTATTTCTCTTATTAGTGCTGTGGAACAATTTTTCATATGATTGTTAATAATTTGCAATTTTAGAAAAATCATTCATGTCCTTTGAGGAATGAGTCTGCGTTTTTTATATATTTATATCAATTCAAATATTTATAATCAATTCTAAGTAAAGCTTAGAGAGATGCAGAATTTCTGGTTCAGTAAGAAGGCAGATAAAATTCAGTTATATGCTGATAGTAACAATCCAAAGTGTTTTTATGATTCCCTGAAAGCTATTTATGGATTGAAAACCTATCGTGCATCACAACAACTCAGTGCTGATGGAGTCACATTGATTAGTGATAAGACATGATTCCAGAGAGATGGGCTGAACACTTCCATAGTGTTCTCAATAGACTATCACCAATCAATGCTGAGGCCACTGACTGTTTACCTCAGGTTGAAGTCAATCCCTCCTTAGCTGAACTTCCCAAATGAAGAAGAGGTTTTGAAGGCCGTTAGGCTCCTTTCAAGTGGCAAAGCACCTAGTGCTGATTCTATTCCAGCTGAGATTTACGTCATTGCTCATACAAAAGCTGGCTTAAATTTTCCAAGTTATATGGCAAAAGGAGTTCAAGGATGCCTCCACTGTCCATCTCTCTAAAGGTAAAGGGGATAGATTGTCCAGCGACAATGATAGGGGAGGGTCTCTCTCTTAGTCATTACTGACAAAATTCTTGCTAAAGTCCTCATTATATACTCAAGAGCCAGTGTGTCTTCAGAAAGGACTGAGGAACAGTCAATATGGTATTTGCTGCCCAACAACTCCAGGAGAAATTCCAGGAGCAGAACAGAGGTCTGTACACAATGTTTGGAGATCTCACCAAGGCCTTTGACATTGTTAGTCATGAGGGCTTACGGAAAATTATGTCAAAATTTGGTTGCCCAGAGAAGTTCATCATATTGTACATCAATTCCATGATGACGTTTGCCTGGATTCTGAATAGTGGACAATGCTCTCATGCCTTTCTAGTCACCAATGGAGTGAAACAGGTTGTGTGCTTGCTCCCACACTTTTTAGCATGATGTTTTCAGCCATGCTGTCAAATACTTTCAGTGAGGATGAACACGGCATCACCATACTGATGGCAAATTCTTCAATTTGAACAGGTTACAAGCTAAGACCAAAGTAGAGAGAGTGGTGGTGCATAATTTTCTGTATGTAGATGATTATGCATTCATTGCAGCCTCTGAAGCTGAGATGCAATAAAGTATGGATCAATTCTCTGCTACCTATGCTAATTTTGACCTAATAATTAATACCAAGAAAACACAGGTGCTTCAGTGGAACTATTGGTTACAATAAATGGAAAAGTTTTGAATGCTGTGTGGATAAATTTACTTATCTTGGGGTAGTGTATTTTCCAGGGATGTACATATTCACAATGAGGTTGACGCATCGCATTGCCAGAGCTAACTCAGTGTTTGGGAGGCTCTGAAGAAAAGTTTGGGAGAGAAGAAATATTAGACTGACTACCAAACTGAAGGTCTACAAAGCCACTGTGCTGGCCCCATTGTTGTATACCTGTGAAACATGGACAGTCTACCAACACCATGCCAAGAAACTGAATAGCTTCCATTTGAACTGTCTTAGGAAGATTCTGAGGATCACCTGGCAGAAGAAGGTACCAGACACTGAAGTCCTTGCTCAAGCTGAACTACTCAGCATTCAAACTATGCTTCAGAGAGCACAACTCTGATGGGCTGGCCATGTTGTTCAAATGCAAAATGTACACTTGCCAAAAAAGACTATTTTGTGGAGAACTCACATGGGGCAGGCGATCACATGGTGGTCCGAAGAAGCGATACAAGGACACTCTCAAGGTCTTTCTAAAGAACTTGGATTGATTGTGCGACATGGGAGACACTAGCACAGGCTTGCTCAGCATGATGTGCCCACATAAGAAAGGGTACTGTGTTCTATGAGCAAAGCAGAATTGAGACTATACAAAGTAAACATAGGATGCGCAAATGTGGAATATCCACCCCAAATATTCGCACAGATTATCTGTGGCCAACCTGTGGTAGAGCATTCCAAGCTCATATTGGTGTGATCAGCCACAGTCGGACACACTGAAATTTCATTTTATCATGGTGATATCATTTTGGTCCTCTTGGAGAACTAAGGACAATAACCATCAATTCATTCCATTATCTATATTTTTATATCATACTTCTGTCACATATATGATACAAAGGTTTTCTCCCACAAGTTTATCCTTTTCTATTTTACCTTTTATCACCTTGATCCCTTTTTTGATTTAGCATCCTACACCCCAACCCCTGTACCAGCCATAGGTATAAAAGATCTCATCTTCTGTTCTCTAATATTTTCTTGATGTGACCTTTTATATTTAGGTCACATATCCATTGGGAATTTATCTTGGCAAATGGCATACAATTAGGTGTCTAGGTGGCCCTATGGAAAGAGTATTCAACTTGGAATCAGGAAGACCTGGATTCAAATCCATTCAACCACTTATTAGCAGTATTATTGCGGTTTCATGGTGTATTATAGGGATCATCTCAAAAGAATTCAGACTCAGACCATCTCCAATATAAGCAAAGGTAATTTATTGAGGATTACACTCTCCAACAGGCTGAGTTTCAAGAGGAACCAGCAACTTCATTAAGATAAGACAGGCAATTTTATAGTGCAATGATGCTGATTACACAACAGAAATTATGAATATTAAAGAGGCAGGAGATGCTTGTCAAAAGATTAGTAATAGGGGAGCCTGGGTGAAACTATGCAAGCGAATACCCACAATACATACAGAAAAACTCATTGGGAGGGGCATGTATGTATGATCATGATATTATAATAAGCCTCTCTATATTATAAGCTCACCTAAAGGACAACTTTTGCTATTACTGCACAGATACCGACTTAAGGAAAATCCCTTCTATTGTTTTGGGGTCCACATCCTTCTCGGGCATCCTGGTGGTGCTGCTTTCTGATTGGCTGGCTATTGTGATCTTATCTGAGATTAGATGAATGTAAGTTGTGGTTGAGTGAATGAACACACCTGCTGTTTCTGTCACAAATATGAGAAATGGGTCTGGGGACAGTGGCTAGCTAGAGGCAGTGGCTGAGATTTCAACACATAGATATACCTGCTGTTCTAGTGAGGCATATATGAGGAAGTTAGGATATTGAGTTGTGGAGGGATTGACGAGGGCAGTGGCTAAGGGCAGTGGCTGTATTGGGTCTGGGAACACTGGCTAGCTAGGGGCAGTAGGCCTGCTGTTCAGTATGACCTATAATTGAGTCTGGGGGCAGTGGTATGATTAAAGCCAGTGGTTAATCATGATATGCCTGCTGTTCAGTGAGGTCCATAAGGAAGTTAGAATATTAGGGCTAGGAGCAGCTTTATTAGGATTCTATCAGTATGACCTTGTGCAAGTCCCTTAATCTTTCTTTGCCTCAGTTGTCTTATCTGGAATAATAGTAATGCCTACCTCCCAGCATTGTCATGAAAATCAAGTAAGATATTATTTGTGCTTAGCACAGTACTTGGCACATAGTAAGTACTACATAAATATTAGCTATTATTATCAAGATGCTAGTCTAGGCCTTATTTTTGCCAAATGGCTTTCCAGTCTCCAAAACAATTCGTCTTGAATAATAGGGTCCAGAAATGATAGTATTGATTAAATTTCTGTTCTCAAAGCTAGAGTTGGAACATGCAGAAAGGAAAAAAGCACTAGGAGCATGAGGGAGCAGCACAGTGGTTCTGGATCAGAGCTAGGTAAAGTGATCTTTCCAGATCTTAGGCATATGAATATCAACCTCACAATGGATATGTACAGGTTTGGAGCAATTCTATAAGTGCTGGTCATCTCCAATGTGAAGGTTTCCTTTACCACCAACCAACACTTTACCATAGGACCCAGGACCTCCAAATTTCTCAAAGCCAAAAGGAAATTTCCAAGCCTGGATATGTCCACTTCAAGATTTACACTCATGCATTTGCCTAAGATCAAGAAAGAGCAGACACAAAATATACAATCTAAAATATACAACTTACATAGGTTGTCAGTTTCTCATGACTGACTAGGGGTCATGGTAGGGGACAGGACAAATCTCTTCTTCCTTATTTCTCCTGGAAAATAGTTAGAAATAGTCCTGAAATGGTTCAGTCAACCAACCAATCGATGAGCATTTATTAAATATTTATTATATTCCAGCCACTATACTAAGTGCTAAGGATACAAAGAAGTTCACATTCTAATGGGAGAAACAACATGGAAAAAGCAATGAACATACAAGATATATACAATTGTAATGAGGGGTTTACAGAGTGCCTCAGATTGTATTTTCACATGGAAGATGCTAAATATAAGATGAAGTCTATCCCTTGATAAGATATAAAATGCTTGTTGCCCCACAGATGACACTTTGTTCTGGCACTGACTAGTCTTACTTTTTGGAACTATCCTGGAACAATCAATTTTTGAGAGACTATGAGAAGACCAATACATTAGTACACTATTGGCCGAGTGGTAGGGGTAGTCTGAAACGGATGATTAAGGAAGAAGAAGAATTATAGTTCATCTACTTCTCATAGCCACTCTACCAAAGACCAAGGAAGAGTACCAAACCAAGAGATGACTGGGAAATTCAAGAAGAAACTACAGTAGGTGGTTTTTTTCCCCCAGTTCAGATAGGCAGAAGGAAAAAAAAAAACAGGTGTATGGGCACTAGGTAAGGGGGTTAGCCTGGAAACTCTGTTTAAAAGCCTTCTAGACCTACCATAGGTTTGAACCAGACGCTAGCCTGTAATTCTGTCACTCTGACCCTGAAAAGTCTTTCAACTTGTGGATAAGGAATGGATCCAACAACTGTCTACTGGAGCTTGGACCAGAGGCAAGGCTGAAGCAGTATTGTCCCAGACCCAGACAAGGATCAAGAGTAAGCAAAACTAAGACTGGGAGAGTAGCAGTTAAATTGCTTAGGGAGGGGATGAAAAGGCAGGTAGATTCGGGAAGGGATTAGTAAGCCTCCACTTTCAAAAGGTGGGTCATAAAGGTGTTTGAAAAGAAAAGAGAGGATACAGTTGTCAGCTTTAGCAACCCTCATTCCAATCCTTGCTGGTAGGGAAAGATCCATCACCCCAGAAGTTGCAATCATGAACCTCTTGCGACTTGTGATGAAAAAGAAAGAACTTGTTCCTTTGATCACATTTGCGAGTATTGCTGGAATTGGAGAAGCCTAAATGTCCATATATTACCTTTTCAAAACTGATGTGATCATTAACAGACAGAAAAATCCAGAACCATGGGAAATTGTGAATCCTTAGAAACCTCCAAAGCTTTTCACAATTAACCAAAAGAGGAAGCCTGTGGAAGAACTGCAGACTGTGAAACCACTGACCAAATGAAGTCTTCAGCTAAAGCACACTCTATGAATCTAGTGGAAACATTTCTGCACAAATTACACTACTGAAACCAGTGTGCAGAAGTGTGTCTACTACATTGGTAGGGTCTTCCTACATTTTGGGGCTCTGAATGTGGAATTCCATTTTGTATAAAATGTATGTAGCTCATTAAAGTATTCATGAAGATTTTTTGCATTTATTTGTACTTATGTATTTTTGGAGGAAGGCAAATGTATAATAAATGAATGACTTGTAAAATAAATTGTCTATTATAATAAAAAAAGAGAAAAGAAAGGATTGTTGTTCAGGCTTTTTTATTTCTGTCCTACTCTTCATTACCTCATTTGGGGTTTTTCTTAGCAAAGGTACTGGAGTGGTTTGCCATTTCCTTCATCTAGGTCATTTTACAGAAGAGCAAACTGAAGCAAACAGGGTTAAGTGACTTGCCCAGGGTCACAAAGCTGGCAAGTAGCTGAGACCTGATTTGAACTCAGAGGAGGTGTTTTCCTGACTCCAGTCCCAGCATTCTATCCACCGAGCCACCTGGAATTGATAAGAACCTGTAATTGGCTTTTGGAGAAGGGGAGAAAGGAAGGGCAGAGAGGGGCAGAGAGCTGAAGCAAATCTTATCCTGTTCACTAGTGCTGAGCACACTTATAAAGAGTGGAATAGAAGACATGGAGAAAAAAACAAATAAGAAGATGGGATGGAGAGAAATACACAATTAAAGTCCTATCTATAAATGGGATAAACTCACCCATAAAATGGAAGAATATAAAAGGATGGATTAGAAAGCAGAATCTAAAAATATGATATTTCTAAGAAACACATTTCAAACAAAGATTCACATAGAGTTAAAATAAGCAGGACCAAATGTACAACATTCATAATGACTGCAGCAAATGTCAATTAAAAGATTACTACAAGGAAGTTGAACTTTGAATAGAAGGTAAGTTGCTTGAAAGCTAGGACTGTTTCATTTTTGCCTTTTGTTCTAAGTGCTTGCCATAGTATCTGACATGAGTAAATACTTATTGGTTGTTGGATGATCAAGTTGCAAAACCATTATTGATTTCAGAAAATAGATAATAAAAAGTAGCTCCTTCATAACAGAGGAGACTACTAGCACTGAATATTGTAGATATTGTCAGAAGTGGTGACAATACTGGGTGTTTTTGCTTAATTATTTTCCCATGTTACAATGTAGGATTCAATCAGGAAAGTAGGGAAAGGTGAATATTTCCAGAAATTACTGTGTTGTAAAAAACAAAAGGCAGCAATAAAATATTTTTAAAAATACATAAGTTAAACCATCCTTGCTTTCTTGTTATAATTCAACTTGGTTGTAATGAATATCTTTTTATTCTACTGTCTACTATTTGCCAATGTTTTTATACCTAATTTATTGATGTGTGAATAGTCATCAATTATTTTACCTTATAGTCTTTTTTCTCAATTTATTCATGCCAGCTTTAGAAATCAAAACCATTTTAATTTCATTAAAAGAATTGTGCAGCATGCTATCTTGCTTTAGAAATATTCCATAAATATAGGGATTACATGTTCTTCAAAATCTTGGAAGAATATATATGTGAATACATCTAGTTTAGATCCCTTTTTAAGGAGTACCTCATTAATGATGCCCTATTGGATTTCTCCCTCCAATATTAGTCTGTATAGGTTATCTAATCCTATTTTGTAAATTGGTATGCTTTATATTTTTGTAGATAATTTATCTGTTTCTTTAGGGTTCTCAAACTTATTAACATAGAACTAGTTATGTTAATCTCTAATAATTTTCTTAATCTCTTGCCTTCATTATGATCTCTTCTTTACCATTTCTGTCCTTTTTTATTAAATTAGAAATTATAAATATTGTTTTAAAAATATATATCATATGTATTTGTGTATGTATTTACAAATGTCTTACTCTCCTTTGTTTGGCTCAGATGAAAATGACTCTTGTTTCTCCCACCCCATTCTCCATGTTTGTATAGTCTTATATGTAAGAGTAGGTAATGTCACCTCATCTTTTCTAGCTGTAAATCAATGATCCTGTGATCTCTAACTCTGCTATAAAGGGATTATAAATTCTTTTCTCTATGAGTTTTTGATGTTCTTTTAGTTTTTAAATTTCTTCCTCTTGCAAACAGTGCTTAGATTTGCTAGGGAACAGATTCTGGATTGAGGCACATGCTGTTTAGTTTTACGTGGAATGTGAACTATACAATGTTACAGGTTGCCTTGGGTATCCACCAACCCACAATCTCTTTCATAATCTTATAGAAGCTAATTGATCATCACTCCTCAGCTCTGACCCTGAGTGTACGGTAACCAAGTTCTCTAATGGCTGTAATATGTCTAAGGATGTATATTTGTGTTTCTCCTTGATTGCCTCTACCTAGTCAATCACTCTCATTCATCCCTTTCTTTGCATACGTCTTGCATGGAAAATATCTTTAAAATTATAAAATCAAAGAACTAGAGCTGAAAGGGAAACCTTTTAGACCATGTATCCCACTCATCTTACAAAGGAAAAAAACTGAAGCCGAAAGAAGTGAACTAATTAGTGACAAAGAAAAAACCCCCCTACATATTTTAAAAGAAAATTCTTGACACTTCTTTTGTATGTAACCAATACGTAAATTTGTTTTCCTTGACAATATACTTTTGTTATAAGAGTTTTGATTTTATTTCTTTTTCAATGGAAGGGAGAAATGGAATGGGGCAAATTAGATTTTCACTGATTGAAAAAAATTTGTTAAATTAAAAAAAGAAATATAATGATCAACATAACAAGAGAGATATTTAATGTTCATGAATGTATCAAAATAACATAAGAAAAGGATAATGCTTTCTTAATTAGATATTATACCTACCATTAGTATACTACTTAAAATACCAATGGATATCTTATAGAACTAAAAATGTTTTTACAGCAAACATCTCTGATAAAGGCCTTATTTCTCAAATATATAGAGAACTGCAAGTCATTCTGCAATTGAAAATGGTCAGGCGTGTGAACAGGCAATTTTCAGATGAAGAAATCAAAACTATCTATAGTCATATGAAAAAAATGCTCTTAATCACTATTGATTAGAGGAATGCAAATTAAAACAACTTTAAGATACCACTGCACATCTATTAGATTGACTTACATGACACAAAAAGAAAATGATAAATATTGGAGAGGATGTGGCAAAATTGGGACACTAATGCATTGTTAGTAGAGTTGTGAACTGATCCAAACATTCTAGAGAGCAATTTGGAACTATACCCAAAAGGCAATCCCTTTAAATCAGCAATATCTCTACTAGGTCTATATTCCAAAGAGATTTGTTTTAAAAAAGGAAAAGGATCTACTTATACAAAAATATTTATAGCAGCTCTTTTTAAGACGGCAAAGAATCGGAAACTGAGGGGATGCCCATAATTGAGGGGAAGGGCTGAACAAGTTGTGGTATGTGTACATAATGGAATATTCTTGTGCTATAAGAAATGATGAGCAGGCTGATTTCAGAAAAACCTGGAAAGACTTACATGAACTGGTGCTGAGTGAAGTGAGCAGAACCAGGAGAACATTGTATACAGTAATAGCAATACTGCGCAGCTATCAGCTTTGACAGACTTAGCTCTTCTCAGCAGTACAATGATCTAAGACAGTTTCTAAAGACTCATGATAGAAAATTCCACATCCGTAGAAAGAACTATGGAGTCTGAAAGCAGATCAAAGCATTCTATTTTCTCTTTTTTTTCTTTCTTGTGGATGTTCCCTTGTATTCTGATTCTTCTTTCACAACATGACTAACGTGGAAATAGGTTTAATATAATTGTACATGTACAGCCTATATCAGATTACTTGCCATCTTGGGGAGGGAGGAGGGGGAGTAGGAGGGAGAAAAAAATTTCAGAAAGACTTAGATATATTGATGCAAAACAAAGTGAGCAGAGCCAGGAGAACATTATACATAGTAACAGCAATATTGTATGATCAACTATGAATGACTTAGCTATTCCCAGCAACACAGTGATCCAAGATAATTCCAAAGGTATCAGGAGGAAAATTGTTATTCACATCCAGGTAAGAACTGATGTAATCTGAATACAGATCAAAGCATACCATTTTCACTTTATTTTTTTCATATCTTTCAAGTTTCTTTTGGTCTGTTTCTTCTTTCACAATATAATTAATATGGAAATATGTTTTACATGATTGCACATATATAAGTCATATCAAATTGCTTACCATCTTAGGGAGAAGGGAGGTAAGGGAGAGGGAGAAAACTTGGAACTCAAAAATTTTAAATGAATGTTAAAATCTGTCTTTACATATGATTAGAATAAATAAAATACTATTTTTTTTTAAAAAAAGAACTAGATACAAATCTCAATGAAATTTACACAGAAAAATAAACTGGCAAGAATAGCACAGAGAAAACTAAAGACAAAAGTTAATAAAAGTGGTTTTGCACTTTCAGATTTTTAAATATATTTTAACATGATTAACAACAAAATGACCAGGAACAAAATGTATGTGTGGGGGGTGGGGAAAGAAATAGACCAAGGGAATACAATAAACCCAATAGACATCCAACCAAATCTATGCAAATCATTAATGTTTGATAAAGCTTTGGAAAGTAAAACTTGAGTAAAAGATTCATTACTTAATAAAGATACTTAGGAAAATTGGTTGGAAATCTGTTGGAAAAACAATTTCCTACATCTTATATTATAAACTGTAGTGGGTTATAGCTGGATGGCAGACATAAACATCTAAGAACAAACAAAATAATATTATAAAAATGTTGAAAGAAAATAAAGTTAAATATTTATCTCAGTTGTGAAGGGAATATGATTTTTTTTCCCACTGAACAAATAGAAGTACTTATTAAGGATAAGACAGATGTGCCTGACTATAAGGAATTTTTAAATTAGACACTCAGAAGAGGCAAAGTAAAATACAGGGTCTCACTGGTTGATAGACCTTGCTTTTGACCCTCAAGGAGGGCATACATCAGCATGGATGATCACAAGATGAGCAAGGCAAGAGTCAACTTTACTGACCATATGACCAATGGTCATAATATAGTCCCCTTCTCAGGTTGGGCAAGAAAGGGTGGTCCACACATCACACCTATCAGATTGGCAAACATGACAGAACAGGAGGATGATAAATGCTGGAGAGGATGTGGGAGAGTTGGAACACTAATTCATTGTTGGTGGAGCTGTGAGCTGATCCAACCATTCTGGAGGACACTTTGGAACTATGTCCAAAGGGCTACAAAAATGTGCATACTCTTTGACCCAGCAATATCACTTCTAGGACTGTATCCCCAAGAGATCATAAAAATGGAAAAGGGTCCCACATGTACAAAAATATTTATAGCAACACTCTTTGTGGTGACCAAAAACTGGAAATCAAGGGGATGCCCATCAATTGGGGAATGACTGAATAAATTATGGTATATGAATGTTACGGAATACTACTGTGCTATAAGAAATGATGAACAGGAAGACTTCAGAGAGTCCTGGAAAGACTTATATGAACTGATGCTGAGTGAAAGGAGCAGAACCAGGAGAACTTTGTGCACAGCAATGACCACAGTGTGAGAGTTTTTTCTGGTAGACTTGGAATTTCATTGCAATGCAAGGACTTAAAAAAAAAAATTCCTAATGGTCCTTTAAGGCAAAATGCCTTCTACATCCAGAGGAAGAACTATGGAATTCAATCGCAGAATGTAGCAGATTATTTTCTTTTGTATTACGTTTTGGTTTGTTATATGATTTCTCCCATTCATTTCGATTCTTCTATACAGCATGACTATGGTGAAAATGTATTTAATAGGAATGTATGTGTAAAACCTATCTAAAATTGTATGCCATCTTGAGGAGGGAGAGGGAAGAGAGGGGGGAGGGAGGGAAAAAAAATCTAAGTTATGTGGTAGTGATTGTAGAACACTGAAAATAAATAAAATTAATTTAAAAAAAAAAAGAAAGAGTGGTCCAGAGGTACTAAAATAAGGTGAAGGACATTCCATATCATGATATTCCATATCCCATCCATGCTGGGTTTGGTTATCAGCACTCTTGTGATTAGGCAAGTGAACTTCATAACTGGCAAATAAGTACAGAACAGTGAATTTATAGATTTTAAAGTCTGAGGCCTACTGAAAGATCTATCTTACCTAATTATCCCTGTCTGACATATGTGAAACATGCATTAACACATGAGATTCTTATGCTAGTATTAGTTAACTAACTAAATATAACTTACTAGATGTATATATCACTAATGATCGCTAACAATTATTACCCCTATGGAATCACACTGAACTAATTAATACTGACTGGAACAAAACAGGGGTCTAATAAATCATCTCTCACCATCAGTGGGAAGAATGTGTATGTATTGGAATCACAGATGAGGAGATGATGTGTGGAAGGACCTGGTAATGTCATCGCTGCTCTCACCTAGACCTGCTCCTTGTCGGCTGCTGCATCCCTGCTGGGCCTGTTGGCTGTATTGATCCACTGGACTGTGATGGTCTAGCTGGCATGTTCTTCTTTTTAGGACCAGTCAGTGTTTGCTCCCTTGCTTTTAAGTATGATGTTTTTTAGTATGATATTTTCAGCGATGTTGTCAGATGCCTTCAACAAGGATGAAAACAGCATCAACATTTAACTTGAAAAGGCAACAAGCCAAGACTAAAATGGAGGGGGAGTTAGTGCGAGTTTGTTTGCTTAATGCACTCAGTGCAGTCTGAGCCTGAGATGCAACAAAGTATCAAATGATTCTCCGGGGCTTATGCTAAATATAGGTTCTCCACCAGCCAGCATTGTACCACCCATACACTGGTTACAGCAAATGAAGATCTATTGAATGATGTGGATAAATTCACTTACCCTGGCAGTATACTTTCCAGGGATGTACACATAGATGATGAGGTTGACACATGCATTACCAAAGCTAGTTCAGTGTTTGAGGGACTTTGAAAGAAAATGTGGGAGAGAAGAAATATTAAAATGCCTACCAGACTGAAGGTCTACAGAGCCATTATACCAATGTATCAACACTATGTCAAAAAACTGAATCACTTCCATTTGAATTGTCTTAGGAAGATTCTAAAGATCACTTGTCGGGATAAGGTACTAGACACTGAGAGGTTCTTTCTCAGTTCTGTATTGCCAGCCATTCAAGCTACTGCAGAGAGTGCAACTCCAATGGATTCATCATATTGTTCAAAAGTCAAAAATATGCTTGCCTAAACGATTACTTTATGGAGAATTCACACAAGGGGATCAGAAGGAGTTATTCAAGAACACTCTGAAGATCTTTCTGAAAAATTTTAGAATTGTGTGACATGGGATACACTGACAAAAGATTACTCAACATGGCAGGTTCACATCAAAGAAGGTTCTGTGCTCTGTTAGCAGAGCAGAATTTCAGAAGCCCAAATGAAAGGTGAGATGTACAAATTTAGAGACATCTCCTCTCCAGATTTTCATGTGGACATTTTGCTGTCCAACCTGTGGTAGAGCCTTCTGAGCTCCTAGTGGTCTGATCAGCCACAGTCAGACACACTGTACGTTGACCCCAACATAGCAATGTCATTTTGGTTCTCTCTGAGAATAAAAACAAAGGACAACAACCAACCAAGCAGACATTAAGCTTCAATCAGGGTATAACGGCTAAAACTTGTTCTTGAAAATAGAAGGTTGAGAGTTCCACACACAACTAAAAATATCTAGATGTCTTAGCCCGAAGGTTAAGATTAGCCCTGTAACTAAGAAGAAATAAAAACCTTTTTTTTGTATAATAAGTACCTATTATAGGGTTCAGATAATTTGACTTACTCTCAAAATCCTCTCTCCTTTAAGTCCAAATGAAAGTAAGTCAAGTCAGGAAGCATTTATTAGCTAGTACCCTAATTCCCTTCAATGCTAGGGATACAAAGAAGGGCCAAAACATAATCCTAAGACTCTAGGAATTTTCATTTTGATGGGGAAGACAATATGTAAACAAGATAAGTAAGTGTGAGACATAAAGAGTATAGATTGAAGGTATCTTGGAGGAATCCAAACAAGTAAGTAGGCTAAAGAGGCATTTCAATCCAGTTACTAATATAGTCCTGTGTATTGTCAACCTGGAAAAACTCAGACCAATTCAGTGATCAGGAAATAAAAAGAGGCATCATTCAAGGTCAAGGAATTACAATTTGAGACAACACACTGCCCTGTTCAGACAGGGATGCCAGAGGAGGAGGGGAAGAAGAGGATTCTTATAAGGCGTAGTCATGGGAAATAGCACCATAGTCTGGGTACGTAGAACAGATGAGCTGCAGGAGGGGAGCATGGAGGAGTTGGAGAGACAAGGTCACAGAAATGTCCTTGGGTTAGCTTTGCCAGGTGTTCCAGGAGCAGGGGTAGTTGGAAACCGCTAGGGGATGTGTGGGTTTTCTTGGGGGGCAGTTAGAAACTGCTAGTCAGAGCCATTCTACCCTGATTGAAACTTAACTGTAAGATGAGAGGAATAACAGCACCTACCTTTCAGGAATGTTGTGAGGATCATGTGAGTTAACATTTGTTTTGCTTTTTCATTTATCTTAGACTCAAACACCAAAACAAATACGGAATAGAGAGAGAAACAAAAACATATCATAATCTTAAATACTGGAAATTAAGTAAGAAAAAAAGCATGTCATGTGCATAGCCGAAGATGAGAGAATTCAAAATATGTAGCAACAAATTTTTGTTTCAAGAAAGCCTATATGATAAATAATAAACATTATATTGAGAACTGTCCATCTTTTCTTTGCTTCCTTGTAAGTTTTCTTTTTTTCTCTGCTGTGTATTTTTTAACTCATTCCCCACCTGACCCCCCACTCCCAGAACGCTGCAATTAAGTTTGGATATGTATCTCTACAGATATATTCCTAGAGATATACATACATACATACATACATATATAGACATACATTTTCCTAAACAAATTCTACTCCTGATCTTTGTGTGAGTTAACATTTATAAAAGTGCTTAATGTAGTGCCTGGTACACAGTAGGTTCTAAGTAAATATTTATTCCTTTCCCTTCCTCCCTCCTTCCATGTGTTTTCCTTGTCAGGATCCACCATGATCAAGATAACTACTTAAGGAAGTGTTAACCTTGGCAGTAATCCAGTGGTTTAGAATCATACCTTGTCCCTCTCACCCCCTAAAGACATATAGTCTAAGAAATTTAAGTGGTGGGTGATACATGCTGGGTGCCCTGAGCCCTGTGCAGAAGTCTCAGTAGAGTCAACACATGGCATCTTAGGATATGAATATAATGCTAATGTAATAAGAGTACAGACCTTATCAGTTTGCTTGGCTGATATCACTTCCTGAGGAACTTGCTTCTGGCAAAATCATGGTAGTTATTAATAATAATTAATGATATTGATAAGGGAAGTGACTTGGGGAGACTGTGGAGTATGTGTGGACATTCTTTCCCATCTATGGCTGAGAGAGACAGTGACTCTTTCTCTGATTGTGTTTGAGTAGGAGAGATCATGTGGGAAAGGGAAGGACATCAGGGCTTATGGCCTGACCCTATGGCTCCCCCAAGAAACAAATCTAGGTCATTGGCCTTTTGCCATTTTTTTCTTTTCACTTCTAGACAGAGGAAGTGGCACCTACATAATCCTAGAAATTTCAAAAGGTCAACACAGGAATCTAGGAATAAGAGTCTAGTTAATTCATCATCATTGCCTGGAGGAGTAAAGATTGTTCTTTTGGAGTGACATTTAGGAACCCTCAGCAGTCATGCCATTGGACGTGAATTTGGGGAAACCGATACCTTATTGGAACTAAGTTAAGTTTTGAACCTACTCCTCCAAAAAAGATTGAGATGGTGTATACCCTTGAAGTATTTGGAAAAAATGTTTGCATTTGTTCTTGATTTACCTTTGAAGTAAATATCCCTTTGTAAAATCTACCCAGTATTAAATGGTTAAATATAGAACTAGGATATTAGTAACTTGGGGGAGGCATGGAGAGCAAAGCTGATAGGAACTCTAGTCAATGGTGGTAGAGAAAAGATACTGTAGGTCCTCAGGGCTCCATGCAACCACGAAGAGAAATAAATGTAACCTACCTGGCCCTTAGGAGTAGGAACTCAGCATACAGGCTAAGCTACCAAAATGATGTCACAGGCTTTATTATAGCCCACCTCCTGATGTCTGAGTGAGAACTATGCCTGTGCATTAACTTGTGCTTTAGAATCTCAGCAGGTGGAAAAGAAGTAGAGACTTACCACCAGTACATTTCTCAGCTGAAAGAGAACCAGTGACTATATTCACTCATGTCAGAAAAGCTCAAATAGAAACAGTGTCATGCATGAATTTGCTGTTTACTTGTCAGCAAAAAGATGAGATCTTTTCTAAGGAATCTTGGTGCACGTGGGACATACAGAGTAACAGATTGATGGAAGATCATTCCATACCAAGTGGTCAAAAAGCTAGGAAACTTAACTGTCTCCAAAATAGCCCCAGAAAATGGTCAGGACCTCACAAATAGAATTAATTAGATCTATGTACTTTCTAATGAGCTGAAATGGAATAATAGACAGCCAAGTAAACTCTTAAGAAGAGCCCAGTCACCAGTTGCTGAGAGACTTCTATGTCTTAATAACAGCTCAGATGAGAAAAGGATTTGTGTATTTCTACGTTCAAACAAACCAACCAAATCTTTCCTGGCTTCAGAAAGATGTCTGTTTAGAAAGGAGGGGAAAAACGGCGTACCTTTGAGTAGACTAATAGTAGTAGTAATAGTAGATACTAATATAGTAGTACAGGAATAGTAGACTAATACAGACTCATAATACTTTTGGGTTGGAGATATCCAAGGAACAAAAGTTACCCATAGGGTCTGCATTTAGAGATAATGTGGGTTATGTATAAACACGGAATTTTAGTGTAGAGGAAGTTAGGTGATGTATTGGTTAGGGAACCGGACCTGCAGTTCAAATCTGTACTCAGACACTGTATTTAGATCTGGATAAGTTATTTAACCTCATCTGTAAAATGTGGATAATAATAACACCTACTTTTCAGGGTTGTTGTAAAGATCAAATGAGATAATTGGCACAGTGCCTAGCACGTAGTAAACACTACATAAATGTGTGCCATTGTTATTCTCAGAAAAAATGTTTTTAATTGAATAAAATAAAATATGATTACAAAGGGAGCCAATTATATTGAAATAAAAATGTTAAGTTAAATCTAAGGGGGTTGTATACCCTAGATGAAGTACTTCTGCTTTAAAATGATTAATTTTAACTCAGTTTCACCTCCAATACCCCTAGGAGAATCTTATGTAATTGAGAAACTGAGGACAAAGTTTTGAATGCAGTCTGTGTCCTGTAGTAAAATTCATTTACTTTCTAGCTTCTTTATGTGCAGTTGAGGTATTCAACTCTTTCATTCTTTCCTGGGTGGGGGAATGTCTATTTTTCATCTTCAGGATTTTTGCTTAACATTTCAGTGTTTCTGTGTTTTAGCTCCCCTCCCCCAAGGCTACGCAGATCTTCAGTTTTTACTGGTCTTACTAGGCCATCCCCTTTTATTTCTTTAATGCTTTAGGAGAAATGAGAGAACTGGTTAAATAAAGGCCATTGTAGATGTATCTATAGTCTAGGTATTATACCATGTAATTTTTTTATGCAGTTGCAATATGCTATTATCATAGAGTCAGAGCTTGAAGGGATCTTACAGTTCATCTAGTGCTACATCCTCATTTTACAGATATGGAAACAGCTTCAAAGAATGTTAAGTACTTTACCCAAAGTTATATAAATAGTAAATGTAAGAGTCAGAATTCGAATGTAGGTCCTCTGACTTCAAATCTAGTATATTTTCCAGTGAAGCATATGACCTTTCTATGTTTTGTATACAGCTCATGTGTTTGCTCTGAACGCCCTTTCATTGTCCTGATTCTTTGCTATAAATGGTAGTAAATCATTATGCTTGTACTATTTTTTCTGGTTTTAAACATTTTTATTGATATTATTTTTATATCAAGTCACATTAAGACATGAAACTTTAAATAAACATTTACAGTGTGCCAGGCACATTCTCCCCACAGAAAGCTCTCTCTTATAACAAAGAAAAAAAAGTTCTGCCAAAGTACCCAATACATCAACCAAGTCTAGTATTAAATCTAAAATTCTATTCCTCCAGTGTTCCACCTGTTCAGAGAAGGGGAGATTAACTTTCTTCCTTGAGGCCAAGGTTGGTCATTGGTGTCATTACATTCAGTTTCTACTTCTTTGTAACTGTTTTTTCTGTTTACATTGTTGTAGGCCTTGTGTATGTCATTTTCCTGCTTCTACTCAAATTTATTTTTTATCATTCAATGTCTTCTCTGTATTAATCATAGTTATTTCTTATAGTCATATACTACTGTTACATTAACAGCATATGCTATATTATTAGTCTATCATATACACACATATACTATAGTATGAGATATATACTATTATATATACTGATTTATGTTTTGGTCACTTTGTACAGCATGTTAACTGATGATATGTTGTTTTACATGTACTAATCATAGTTACAAATCATATGAGTGTGAATGATATGTTAGGTATCTCCATGAAAAATCTGTAAGTTGGGAATTGAATTCAATTTTATTTTATTTTCATTTTCAATTTCTCTTCCTTTTCCCTTTCCCTTCCCCACTCAGTAAGAAGGCAAGAAAAACTCATTACAAATATGTATGTATACATATATGTATATTCAAGCAAAGCAAATTTTCATAAAATTGGGGACTGCAGATGTTTTGCTGGAAATGAGGGTAGGGAGGAGGATTTAATTAATGGCCTTTGCTGTGTAGCTACCTCCCCAGCTTACTGGGAGAAGCAGTTGGGCTTTGGGCTGAAGGAGGAAGGGAGCAAGTGATTTGATGGATATGTAGACATAATACATTCATTCTGGGAAGAAAAGAGACACTAGGACCATGGTATAATATGACTCTTTACTAGAACTGGCTGCTAAATTCCTAATCCTTATTTGAAATGGGTTAGCCTAAGGGAGGAGTCGGATATCTATCAGTGACCAGACTACTGAGATTTATTCCACATGCTATGGCTGAGCTGAGATACTCAGTTGTAGATTCCAAGTCTATTTCCTCTTCTGTGATTTTTTAGGATCAATATTCCGCTAGAATTTCTGCCATTTCATCTAGTGAGTCAAGGTTTGAATAGAAAGAGAAGAGTCACCCCGAGGAAAATCCGGTCTCTGGATTCAGATGGCTCTGGAGAAGTGAGGCTGGCAACCAGCTGCCAGCCCTTCCTCACTCAAAACAAAGTCAAGTGCAAGTCCTGTCATCATTTCTCTGACGGCATGGTCTTTTTCGGCAACAAAGGACGAACACAAGAAAGGAAAAAGGTGAATGAAATAATTGTTTTACAAATGTTATCTCAGTTGAGCCTCCTAATAATCCTGGAAACTATTATGATCCCTATTTTACAGTTGAAGAAACTGAGGCAAAGAGAGATTAAGTAACTTGCCCAGAGTCACAAAGCTAGAAAGTGTCTGAGGTTGAATTTGAACTCAGGTCTTCCTGACTCCCAGCTCAGCACTCAATCCCTTGTACCATGTAGCTGCCTGGGCTCTTCTTTGACTGCTTAAAAGGGAATGGAGGTGGGAAACCAAAACAAATGTAAACTGTACATGTCCTAGAAATTCTGGGTTCAAAATGCTCCTATGTCTAGGAGAACTTCTGGGATCCAGGAGAGTCGGGGGCTAACAATGACACTTGGTAGATATTGCAGTTGTTTGTTATTCATTGTTCTTTAGTCATCATATACTGTTTATTTGCTTATTAATGCTATGCAATCATAGGTGTATAACACATTAAATTAGGGTGTGTACCCAGGAAATTAAATTTTTTCAAGGCAAACAAGTAATCATAGAGGACATTATTTTTATTCATCAAACTAAAAAAACCTAAAACAACTAAATTTAATTTTTTAAAAATAAATACCTAAATCTTACTTCAAATTATAAACTTTGAAAAGCAGACACAAAATATTAATTCTTTTTGAAACATTAGGGTATATATATTTGGTCAAAGTTTTGTGATTAATGTTCATTGAAATAGCAGTTTCAGACACTGGAGGTACAGTTTTGCCAGTGGATGAGGGCTCAGTTCATTTTGATTTGGTAGATCCTTGAAATGGGGTAGCTAGGTGGCAAAGTGAATAGAGGGCTGGGCCTGAAGTCAAGAACATAGGGAAGTTCTTGGCCAAACAAGGGGCCAAGATAACAAGAGGTAAAATGGATTTGATTAGATAACAAAAAGAATGCAACTGGAAAAAATATCGGCAGCAAATTTTTTTGATAAGGCTCTGAGTTTTAAGGGGCAGCGAGGTCCAGTGGACAAAATGCTGGTCCTGGAGTCAGGTATACCTGAGTTCAAATCTGATCTCAGGCACTTACTAAGTGATCCTGAGCAAGTCACTTAACCCTGTGTGCCTCAGTTTCTTCATCTGTTAAAAAATGAGGTGGAGAAGGATACGGCAAACCATTCCTGTATCTCTGTCAAGAAAACCCCCAACGGGGAAATGAAGAGTTTGAAACAACTGAACGAATAATTCTTGAAACTATACATCCCAGGGTGAGTTGAGGCTTCCTCAGAGAGAAAGAAGCTGAGGGACTGATGCTTCTTGACTTTGGTAACCACTGGGAGCAATTCTGCCTCAGTGAACCACAAGGATGAGTGTGTGACTCCTTAATGGAGGACTATTTATATCATTTAATTAAATGTATTACTGTAAGTTTTTAAAACTAAGCTTCTTATGTAGAGTAGTTAGCTTATTGCACAAATTACCATCGTGATGAACAGTGACTTTGTGTCTGTTGCTGAGTTAAAATGTCCCTAATGTGATGACTGTATATTTTAATTCTGTATGCTTAGTACGTTTACATTCCTGTTTTCAAAGAAAGACCCATTACAGTGTGAGTTTTGAGTACAATCTCCCAAAAGGCACTAGAGTCCAAGTTACCGGACTGTTACAATATTTGTAAATGAAGTACATGCCCATAGGAGGAGCTTCATGAATATTAAGTGCCTTATTTCTTTAAATACTAGATCTGTATGTCATATTTTCATGGACCATCATATTGGATGGGCCAGAATACTGGAATGATCTCTGAGAATGTCAGCATGGGGATGTATTTCTACTGAGGCTGATAGCACAAATAAATGTAACAAGGCAGATGTAAGCAATGAAATTAGTAATGAATTGATGAAAGATGAGCAAAGAGACCTAAACGCAGGCTAAGTAATGACATTCAGAATACTTAAGTACTAGCTCTCTATGTCATATTTCATGAGCCATTAGTAGAATATTGGAATGATCTCTGATGGTGTCAGCATGGGGATGTTTCTCCACTCAGGAAGATAGCAAAAATAAATATAAAAAGACAAACATAATAAATATAACCTTTATAGATTTCAATGCAATAAAATTAAGAATGAATCAGAAAGTTGAGCAAAAGAAATAGACTTAAATGCAAGCTAAGTAATGACATTCAGAAAAATGACTGAGTCAAAGAGCGCATCATAGAAACAATAAGTAATTACATTAAAGTTAGTGATAATAATGTGATAATAGTGAAATAATAGTGATAATAATGAAATAACATACTGGAAATTCCCAATTGACTGTACCTGTGATTAGGAAAGCCTACAACATAAGCAAATGAGAAATTCACTGAGACAGAGTAAACAGCCATTGCTAAAGTCTAAAGAATTGCATGAGACACACATAGATGTTAAATGACTTGTCCAGGATCACATAGCTAAGTCGTCTTAAAGATTTGGATGGTTGCCTTATTTGAGTAAATATAATCTGAAGTTAATTTATGTGTTATGGTTTAAACAATTATCTTTATTTTACAAATGGCAAAAGCAAGTGCATTAAATAAATACATTCTTTGTTTTCTCAATGCTCCATTCCCGGAATGTCTGTGTCTGTGCTAATCTAACTGGAGACACTAATTACCTGGTTTCAGCTACCTTAGGTGAGGGCAGAATATTTATTTCTGGTCTTCAGGGATACGTGTCTGCCTTGATCCACTGATGCAGTACCTCAGCAGAGGGCCTTCCTGAGTTGCCACAGCAACTGAGCTGAGGATCCATCCAATGCACTAGAGGCCTTCCTCTGTCTAGGTCTTTTAATATTCTGCGGGTACTCATGCAACACTCAGGCTGTCCATCTGTCATCCCTCACTCTCAGTACATGACTAGCCCACTGATCATATTATTTTCTGGATGTTATGTTATGCCATTTCTTTTGGGCAAGTAATTTATTAGTGATGTACTGCAGCCTGCTTAATAATAAATGAGTGAAAGCTTATTTGCTTTGACTGTGTGAAACAAAGTCCTTGCTTGCTTTCCCTGGCACACTGTGTAGTGCTGTTGATCCAGATGATATAGACTGATGATGAAATTGGTGAAGGGGGAGGAGGCTATATCCTCTTTGATGACAGGCTTGGTCATTATAATTTCACAGCATGGGAACTCATGGATGAGAAACACCATATTTAACGTCAGATGTGGCTGATGGGTTGGATAATTTTGCTGAATTTTTTTTTCTTTTTAAAATTCTTTGCAAAGAGATGAATTTCTGGGAGGGGGAAGAAATGTATTGGGAAATGAAGGTGATGTAAAAACAAAAGATAGCAATGCTGAAAAGATGGAAAAAGGAAGAAAGCATTTTATGCTTTTTGGGAGAAAATTGCCATCTGAAGACACTAATAACACAATATTTTCACAACATGCTTATCATTTGCACAACATTTTATTTAATTACAGTAAATTTATTAAGTACCTACAATGGGCTAATGACTGTCCTAGAAGTGGATTATGAGTTTAATAAGTACAGTCCCTAACAATTACAGTTATATGGTACAACGTTTTAAGATTTGCAAAATGCTTTTCTCATAACCTTATGAGATATATAAAGGAAATTTTATTACATTTATTTTATGGATCAGGCTCCCAATTTTAAACATATCTGTTTAGTATTCAAGTTTGAATCCCCAATGTGGGGCCACTCTACCTTTCAAGAGTTGTATTTTATTACCACCCTCCACATTTTCTACAATCTAGCCAAAACTGGTGAACTTTTTGTTCTGGAACAGCCCATGTGTCCTCCCACCTCTGGGACTTTGCTCACTCTTCCCTAGGGAGACACCATGGTCAGGTGGAAATAGTCTTGAAGTTGGTGGTCACAGGACTGCTGTTTACTATTTGGGTGACTTTTTCACCGTTCAGTGGTGTCCAAATCTTATGACTTCATGGACCACATTGTCTGTGAGGTTTTCTTGGCAAAGATACTGGAGTGGTTTGTCATTTCCTTCTCCAACTCATTTTTAATGATAAGGAAACTGAGGCAAACAGGGTTAAGTGATTTGCCTAAGGTCCCACAGCTAATAAGCATCTGAAGCTGGATTTGAACTCAGGTATTCCTGATTCCAGGCCCAGCTCTCTATCCACTGGGCCATGGAGCTGCTGTATGACTTTGGTAAATCATTTAATCTTTCAGGGTCTCAGTTTCTTCATTTATATAATGAAAGCTTCTGATCACATGGCTTGTAAGATTTCTTCCAATTGTCCATAAATCAAAGTACTCCTTCACCTTACTTACCTGTTGAGTAAGTCAGGCTTTTATAACTTTTACAACAAAAACTTTTTACACTAACAATTTTTTTAACATTTTTTTTTTACAGTTTTGAGTTTCAAATGATTACCTTTCCTTCCTTTTCTTCTTCTGTCCTCATTGAAAAGGCAAGTTACACTCACATTTGAGCTTTAATCAACTCTATTACTAAAATTTTCCCCCATTTAGGGAAACTACACAGAGGCCAAGCCATTTATCCTTAGCCAATCTAACAAATGACAGAGATGAGGCATGAATCCAGGTCTTTCTAACTCCTGGTCTGCCAATCTACAAAAAGGAATTTCCTCTTATGAAGCCTTCCTTAATTCTCTACCCACTCCCCAACCCTGACCAGCCTATTGGTACCTCACACAATTAGCACTTAGCTTTGCCTGGTCAAAGCGGAAACAGTGAGATGCGCTAGTAAGTGCATTGGACTTGGAGGCAGGGGGAAAGAGTTTAAATTCTCAATTCACACTGGGGCTTACACCCTATGTCACCTTCATTCACTTTTCAGGGCCTCAGTTTCCCTATATGTGAAATATGATGGCTGGACTAGGATCCCACCTCCAAAGAAGCTGGCTGAGGCAAACCGAGAAGGTGACTTTTCCCAGGGTCAGGGGTGGGTTTGACCCCAGAGGTCTTTGGACTCCAAGAATCCTCGGGTGCTGTGTATTGTACAGTGGGGTTATCTCCATGTACCTTAGACACTCACTAGCTTTTAGGGGACCATCTATCTACACTTGGTTTCTTTCCTGGCACCTAACACATGGTAGATGTTGGATGCACAGAAGGACAGAACCTCTAGGCAAGTTTCTAGTTTCTCCTCCCAGGTTTTACCTGGAATCCAAGCTTGTGAGCTCCTCCAGGGAACCTGTCTCATCTGAACTTGGGCTCTCTCCATTCAATACTTACAGCGTCTTGGGTCTTAATAACTGTGGGCTGTGTTGAATTAAAAGGACACCCGTCTGGTAGGGGGAGGTCCTACCTGGGATATTAAGTGACTCACCCAGGGTCACAAGGACTCTTGAACTCAGATCTTTGGCCTTTCAGAGAATTTAGAACCCAGGTCTCCGAGCCTCCAGGAGGATTGGGAGCTGGGTCTTTGGCCCCTAAGGCTGGGGGTGGGGGAACATGAACATTTCATGTCAGACGCGGTTGATGTGTTGGATGTTGCTGAACTTTTATTTTTTCCTTTACAAATCCCTCGCAAAGAGATGTTTCTGGAAGGAGGAGGGGGAGCAATGTATTGGGGAAATTTAGGGGGTGTAAAAACAAAAGAGAGAAATCAATTAAAATCGACGGGAAGAAAGCTGCTCTCCGAAACCATTCCAAGCCTTCCCGCCCCAGGCCGTTCTCGACCCGCCGGCCGCCAGCCTCGGATACAAGCGGACGAACGTGGATGCAGGAGGGCAGCCGAGGGGGGCGAGCCGCGCACTCGTCCCCTCGCAGGGAAGGGCGGAGGGCAGCTGGCAAAGACTACACGTCCCACGGCGCACCGCACTTCCCGGAGTCGGCCCTGTTTGCGGGAGGGAAGCCAGAGTTCTTCGGGCGGCTCAGAGCCCCCCGTCTAGCTGCCTATTTCTCCGCGTCTACCCGCGGCCCGGCCCGGCCTCCGCGCCCTTCCTCCCGCGGCCCGGCCCGGCCTCCGCGCCCTTCCTCCCGCGGCCCGGCCCGGCCTCCGCGCCCTTCCTCCCGCGGCCCGGCCCGGCCTCCGCGCCCTTCCTCCCGCGGCCCGGCCCGGCCTCCGCGCCCTTCCTCCCGCGGCCCGGCCCGGCCTCCGCGCCCTTCCTCCCGCGGCCCGGCCCGGCCTCCGCGCCCTTCCTCCCGCGGCCTTTCCGCCGCCCCTCCCCCACCCGGCCTCGAAGCGCGGCGCTGTCGCTGCGTCGCCCGTCGCGGGCGGATGACGCAGGGCCCGCGTGCTCTCCCCACGTGTGCGGCTGCCCAGGAGCCGCGGCGGCCGCTTGCCTTGGGGGCGGTGGCGGCGGCGGTGCCACAGGGATAGCGCGCACGCTGCGGCGTGGAGCCTGAGACCTCGCGTCTGGCGGAGGGCGGCGGGTGCCGGGGCCCCGAGTGGGAGGGCGGCGGGTGCCGGGGACATGGAGCACCTGCAGCTGGATCTGGCGGCCGCCCCGCTGCGAATCCTCGCCGCCAGGAACGAGAAGAGCCGCGGCGAGCTCGGCAGGTTCCTGACGAAGCAGGTGAGCGCCCCGCCGCCGGCTCCGGGGCCCCGGGAGGGCTGCCGGGGGTCGGGGCGTGGAGAGGCGCCGGCGCGCCGCCTCGCCTGGCGGGCCCGGCCGGGGGGTGGGGGTGGGGTCGGAGCCGGGAAGCCCCGCTCTCCCTCACCTGGCATCCCCGGGCTCGCGGGAGCGGAACTGTTTATCTCTTTGTGTTTGTGTGCTGGGGGGAGGGGGCTCTTCTTTTCCCGGCGGGGCGCGCTTGATTCAGCCTGGCCGTCGGAAGGTTCCCAGACCTGGCTTGGGGCTCCGAGCCCCGGAGGCTGCGGTGTTCCCCGAATACGCGCCCTCCGGCTTTAGGGGCGATGAATGGTTCCCTCCTTAGCCTCAGCCCGCGCCCCGCTTTCCCTTTAAGAAGGACAAGCGTTTTTGTGCCTGAGCCGGAGGACGGCGTGGAGACTCCGCACCCGCGTGTGTGTAGATGCACCTCCATATGTCACGCACGCCTGGAGCCTCTCCTCGGGGAGTCACCCACGACCCGAGGGCCGGGGGGAGGCGCAGACAATGGGCCCTGGCCGTGCCCCGCACCGGGGATCCTGGGGAGCGGGGCCGCGGAGACAGCCGAGGCTGCCCCCCTCCCTCCGGGGGCTTGCCGGCTGTCTGCCCCAAAATAAAAAATGGGAGAGGTCAGTGTGGAATTATGTAAAGCACGAGATTCGCCCCTGAGGTGGAAAGGAAGAGGATCCGGGAACATGGAAAGAAAGACCCACCAGGGACCGAGAGACCCCTGTAGAGGGAGGTGGGGTAAGGACGCGTCAGGGGGCTCGAGGGTGGGCCGGCTTGTCTGGAGCTTGGAGCACGAGAAGAGAATTAGTAGGAGGTAAGGCTTTAAAAAAAAAGATGGTTTGAAGCCGGATTGAGGAGACCTTAGATAAGGTGCTGCGTTCAGGTGTTTTCACTTTGGTTGATGATAGGGAGCGTGCGGCCATCGGAAGGATAATTCTTTTTGGCAGAGATTTAAAGCATCTATTAAGATAAATAGCTAGGAGGCTGTTCTCATGATGTTGCGACGACTTGAGGCATTCCCTTAGTGTGGTTATATGTGTTAGATCTACTCCTGCTCTGTTGCCTCGTTATAATTTGGAAATGCTTTTTCAACAGAGATGAAGGCCCAGCGGTTCTTGTCAAGATGGAAAGCAGGGACGTGGTGATGGGTGGCTCTGTATTATTGTAATAACAGCCTAACCAAATTCAGAGAGGCTTATCATTAAAAGGTTGGCCTATAGGGGGTGAATTTTTTTTTGGGGGGGGGTTCATAACTCATGACATCATCTACTACATTGTACATTTGTTATGTTCTGTATTGGCTAAAGTAGTATCCATATCAATATTTGGAAAAAAAGTAAGATTTTTATCAAAGAAGAACTAATAGGACCAGACAACGTGATTAAATATGGGAAATAGGGGGGAAATAAAGAGACAAATGATCACTATTTATAAATGTGTGACTGGCAGGAGATGCTTCCATTAGAGAGATTAGTCAGAAGGTTTGGGGTGAAGAAAATGACTTCATTTTGGACATGAGTTTGAGGTATTTGGCATTTGGAAATAAAGAGACTAGATGGAGGTGTTGAGGGTGCAGATAAATAATTGGGAGTTACTTGTGTAGAGAGCGTAGTTGAACCTGGGAAGTGGATGAACTGACCACAGTCTTGATTGTATGTAGAGAGAAGAGATTGATTAATTGACCAATAACTCCACCTTGTAGGGACTCCCACATTTTAGGTTTGGGAGGGAGATGTGGGGATGTTTAACAATGATAAGGATGAAGAACAAAAAGACCGTTAGCTCTTGGGATGTTAATTAGCATTTATATAATCTCCCAATCACGAGTGAGGTACCATTTCTTTTTTCTATTTTAGAGAAAATTAAAAAAAATTAAATTTTGGCTTAAATTTTTTTTAAGAGACTCACCCAATTTGGATGCATTTAAGTCTAAGCCTTTGTGACTCCTAAGTTCAATATTAAACCAGTCTAGGCTGCCTTCCTAAGGATAAGTACTTTTTTGGAAAGAGGTGTTTCAGTAGAGTGGTGTGAGTAAGGAGCTAGATGAGTGGGGTTTGAGGGAAGGAGTGGAGGCAGTGAAGACTAGCATTCTTTTTCTTTAAACTTGGCAGTGAATGACAAAACAAAAAAATGATAATAAGGTCAAGGAAAAGCCTTTTAGATTAGGGGAAACCTGAGTATTTTTGCTGTTAAGGAGTGCAAGATTATGGAAGAGGAGCTGAGGAGATTGATTTTCCATGACTGGCTCAGGAAGAACAAACCTCTTCCTCTGAGACTGAAAGGAAAGATAGTGGGATGTGAAAAGGAATTGAGAGGTTTATAGTAGTAGAAGAGTCTCAGGGGTTTGCCTCTACTATCATGGTTAAATATGAAGCCAGCTGTCCACTTAGTAATGGGGGTGTAGAATTGGAGAAACGAGAAAAGAACGTTTGTAATAGCTGTAACAATAATCGATATTAATTTCATGTGTAGGGCTCTTTAAATAGAGGCATTGTGGCATAAGGTGCAGAGCTGGCTTTGTATCTAGAAAGACCTGGGTTCAAATCCTGCCTCTGATACATACTGGGTACCCTGAACAAACCATTTAAGGCTCTCAGTGTTCCAAGTGACTCTGAAGGGAATTAAGTTGCAGCAAAGATGCCAAACTTGAATTGATAGGGGGAGTTTCTTCACCCTGGAGTTCTCTTAAACGCCATATGGGGTCACAATCCACAGTGACCCACAGTTTAAGGAACACTGAAGTTGTGAGTGGAAACAGTTTAAGAAGCCTTGCTTTGTACCAATGAAATCACAGGTTCTGCCCCTATCCTTAAGGTTTAGAAAGTCAAAAGAATAAAATAATTGCATTATAAAAGTAAGAGTCCAATTGAGTTTAGACAGCATAAATTTGTCATAAGATTAATGGGAGATTCTTTTCTAAGGATGGACTGTGGCTTTGTGACAGATTAAACTTGAACAATCAGAAATGACTGGGGAAATAGTGAGAAATGTCAGCAGAAACAGATGAATTTTCTCCCTCTAATGGAACAGTTACTGTCTGTACAGATTATATGATAATTAATCATGTATTGCTTTGTGATGGCTCTTCCATCATTGCCTTGAACTGTTAAATCTTTTATTATTTATCTTTGTGTTTGAGTTGTCCTCTCAATTAGATGAAATGTTTCCTTATAGCACCTAACTCAGCACCTTGCACACAGAAGGTGCCTAGTGGATTTATTGATTCAAATGATTGCATCACAGTTTAAATAATGTCATCATTAAGGTTCATATCTGTTATGTCTTAAATTCACAAAATTATTAGCTCAGTACAGTTTTCCACTTAGCTTTTTTAAGCACAATTTGGTTTTGCTGTGGGCACATATGGATCTATGGCATGTGTGTGTAGCACACATTGGATATATAAAAAAGATTTATGTGACTACTGTAGTATCCTCAATACACTATAGTTTTCACATTGACTGAAGCCACAAGTTGGATCTCTATTGACTTGCTCATGAAAAGCAATTCCATTAGGCCTTCTAAAAAAATTTCAGCCAAGCCTAAGGGGAGGTAAAGAGATCTTCTTAGGAAAATAGACTTAACCATTATTATTCATACTTAGTGGTGGAAAATAGAATGCTCTTAACTGAATATGTTAAACTATCTTTTTTCCCTTCTATTTCTCTTAAAAGATTAAAAATTTTAAGCATGACTTTACTGCTATACACAGCTTTCTGTATTGAAATATTTTATCTGAAGCCTTCTACTCATCTCCTGACAGAGAGGTGATGGATTCAAGATGCAGAATGAGGCATGCATTTTTGGACATGACTAGTGTGGGGGAAATGTTTTGCTTGAATATGCATAGTTGTTATAAGGGTTTGTTTTTTTCTTTTTTGATTGAAGTGGGTAAGGTGAGAAGAAAAAAAATAAATCCTTGTTAATTGGGAGGGGAGAAGTAAAAAAATTTTTTATCTGAATTCCACACCCCCATAGAAGAGTCTCTAATGGCTTGTCTTTCTTACTTTTTTTAAAGAAAAGGACACAGCAAAGTCTTTTAAGTCATGCATTTACTTACATTTAGAATCTTGGATGGAGATTTTCTAGAAGTATGGTACAAGAGTGAAAATTTTTTCACTTTGCAGTAGAATCCCCTTTTAGATGAGTAATGAGAGATGAGTAAATAAAAATGATCCTAGGGTTTAGGTGGCAAATTTTTTTTTTTTGTCTAGCACAATATTTGATGTATATTTTGAAAACTTTCTATGCCCTAAGCAGGTTACAGATTCTTTTATGACATCTTTTACTTTTGTCTTGATTATCAATGAAGGAAATATAACAATGTAAGGTAGAGTCATAGAATTTTAGAACTAAGAAATACCTTAGGAATCATTTAATTTAACCCTTCCCTTTTACAGATTGTTAAATGGAAGCCTAGAATGGTACAGTGACATGTGCAAAGTCATGCAACATGTTAGTAGTAGAATTGATGTGTTGCAGTCTCCTCTCCCTTTCCCCTTCCACTCCCCATTCTTCCATTTAAAATGTGTAAAGGTCTCTAGTTCTGACATGGAATTCTGTCACTGTTTCTTTATGTCTCCTAATTTTAAAAGAATTAGAATATGTATAGTTAGGACTTTTAAGACTGTATTCATTTAGTCATCTTAGTTGCTTTGGATTTTTATAGAGGTTTCTAGGTAATTTTAACCATATAGCTACATTGCAGTTAATATATGTAGTGCTAAAAATTCATCCTGGAACAGAATAAAACCTGGAAGGAAAATACAACCCCAGGAGCACTGTTAAAAGGCACCATATGAACTCATCTGACAGTTGGGTTTAGTACAAGAAGCAACATGCTAATGATGAAATAAGTATAGATTTAGGCATATGATTTCCACAGCTTCTAGGAGCTGTACGAAACTGTCCTGTCCTGGCTAAACAGGATTTGTCCATGACTACAGAGAGAGGGCTGCTCTTTCCAAGTGAAGCTGGAAGGCCTGTTGGATCCCCCTCTTCAGGATAGATTATCAAGGATAAGCCCGACTCCCAGAAGCTCCCTGTTTCTTTTCATAGGAGATCTATGTACAGTGACTGTAGAGTCACAGTACCATAGATTTAGAGCTGGAAAGGACCTCGGAGATCATGTCCAGTCCCTTCATATATTGCAGTTGAGGAGACTGAAACCTATGGAGATTAAGTGACTATCTCAAGATTGCATAGGTAACAAGTACCAGGTCCACTAACTCCACACCAAATATTATTTCTACTATATCATGCTGCCTCCCTCCCTTCAGTTGGGTTTGAATTTCACTCTCAGTAACTCTCAAAATTGCTCTCTTTTCACTAGAAATTAGTGATCAAAGAATCACTGTGTTAGGGCACTGGGACTCCTGGGACTAAGATAAGAAGTCCTGAGGGAACCTTTTTTGTCCACACACCAGGTGATTTAACTGCTTCTGTTTTTTTAAATTTGCAAACTACACCTCTCCCAATGGAACAACTTGAAGGCTGTACTTCAGGTCTTGTGTTTTATTTAATCTTTGTATCTTCCCTCAGACCTTTGCTAATAGATGCCTAATATTTGTCAAATAGCATTTATTTTGAATTGAATTATAATCAGGGCTATAATTGTCAAAAAGACTTGAGTCTGCTTTATCTATTTGCCTCTTTATGACAGGGTCATCCACTTTCAAATTCTTAGGAGATTATCCCAGTTCAACAAATTCTTGCAGGCTCTACCAAGCTGGAAAAGCTTTGGAGTACAGGTCTGACATTTCCCTGCTAGCTAATAAGACCAGTTTTTATCTAGGCTCATCATTAAACGGGCTATAGCAGGTAACTATAGCAACTTACTATGGCCACTTGTAGCCATAGCAACTCATAAAAATGTGCATCAGCCTGGGTGTCTGGCCTGTACCAGTCTAGTATGGATTTGGTCTCATCTTCACTCACATATTCTCTGGAGTTCTTCCTTATTTCTCCACATTTTTATCATGGTCATTGATAGGATAATAAGGTGATAGATTTGGAATTGAAAGTGACCTTCATCTTCCTCATTTTACAGATGAGGAACCTGAGGACTAGAGAGGGCAAGTGACTTCTCCAAAGGCACACTGGTAACAAGTGGCAGACTGGGGACTTGAGCAGAGGTCCCTCTGACTCTAGATGCAGCCTTGCTATGGTATAGTAGAGATGAAAAAACAAACGCACAAATATTTGAGAAATAAATGACCTGGGTTTGAAATATGACTGCTATTGGCTGACAGTTTATTTCAGTCAAATTACTTAAGACAGTTCACATTAATATAATACTTGAAGTCTTACAGAGCGTTTTTTTCACCAGGCTCCTGTAAGATATGTAGTTCAGGTACTACACTACCATATTATCTTAACGATAAGGAAGCTGCTTCTTAGAGAGCTCAAATGATTTATTTTGTTTTACAAAACAGGCAAAGTGCTGAAGGCAGGAATCTAACTCTGAAGAGTTTAGTGCAACTTTTGACAAGGCATTGGCAAAAGAGAGAAGAAAGAAACAGTTCTCACATTCACATACTTCGCAATCAACAGCTACTTATTTGACTCCAAGACCAGTGCTTTTCTACTGTATAGCTAGAGAAGTTTTCTCTTTTAAAATTTCTTAAAAATTTTATTTTTTAGTTAACATTTACTTTCTCTCCTTCCCGCTTCACTCTCCCCTTTCAAAAAAGCCCCACACCCTTACAACAAATATACACAGTCAAGGAAAACAAATTCCTTCATTGGCCATGTCCAGAAATTCATGTTTCATTCTGCACCTGGACTCCATCATGTCAGGAAGTGTGGGTAGCATGTGTCGTTATTGATCTGCTGGAGTCATGGTTAGTCATTGAATTGATCAGTGTTCTTAAGTCTTTAAATTTCATTTGTTTTTATTGTGTAAATTCATATCTGCAGGTCTTCCCTTCTCTGAAACTATCCCTTTCATAATTTCTTATGTATAGTACATTACATTCTGTACCATTGCCCAGTTGATCATCATCCTTTTAATTTCTAGTTCTTTTCTAAAAGAACTGCTATGTATTATTTTTATACAGATAAGTCCTTTTGCTCTCTTCTATATTTTTGAGGTCAGGCCCCAGTAGTAATATTGCTGAACGAAAAGATATTTGTTGTTAGTGACTTTTGGAGTATAGTTCCAAATTGCTTTCCAGAATATTTAGACCAATTCATAGCTCTATGAAGAATGCATTAAATATACCTGTTTCCTTGAAGCTCCTCCAGTATTGTCATTTTTCTTTTCTTAATTTTTGCCAGTTTGTGTAATCTCAGAGTTGATTTCACATGCATTTCTTTTGCGGTATTTTTTCATATGGTTGTTGAATTTCTTTGAAAAGTGTCTATTCATATCATTTGACTATCAGTTGAGGAATGGGAACAATGCTTAATCTGGTTACCTTACAGATTTATCGTGGTGGAGGCGGGGAGGGAACACAGCACTTTATAAACTATAAAGCCCTTTGAATTACGAGAAATTAGCATTATTATTACTTCTGTTAAAAGTGAATTTTTTTTCCAAGTACCTGGGTGTTCAAGAAATGTACTACTCCTGATCTTACGTACTAAGTTTAACAGTGATGACCAGGCCTGAGTTTCTGATATCCCGGGTTGTCTCCAGTTACTTCAGATGTGGTTGAAGGCATTGATGTTTAATTTATTTATTTATATTATGTATTGCCTGTTTATTAGTAAAGGCTATTATATAGTCATACATTTTGGAAAGATTTTTCAATGAAGGTTGAAACAAGGTTTTCTGACCTTTCCTGTCGTTGTCCCCAGAGGCCTGCTTTGAAAACCATGGTAGAACCTACTGCATGAGTTTAGTCTCCAGTGGTGTACCTTTTAAGAGCCCAGGCTTCACTTTCCAGCCTAGATGAGGGAGGCATGGGAGGAAGTGTTCAGGTCCAATTTTTTGCTTTCTTCCTCTCTCCCCCTACTGCCCTCACTCAGAGCCCCATAACCCATCTCTCCTGAAGACTAAAATAAAAGCCGAGTGGTTCCTTTAGCATATTTTTTGGAAATCAGATAGTAATGTTTCAAGACCTAGGATTCTGGGAAGATGATGGAGTAGGTCAGAAAATTCCAAGCTCTCCAGAATTTCCCCCGAATGAGTTAAAGTAGCCCCTTAGGGTGAACAAAGTGTGGGTGGAGATATGTAAGAATAGGGACCTGACTGGGTCTTCCTGGGACCTTTGGGAAAGATTGAAGTTGAGTCCCAGTAAAGAGTAAACACCTCCAGGCAAGATTCCCTTTCATGGCCAGCCTCAAGCTACTTAAACTAGTGGCCAGGCCTGGCCCCAACCACATGAACTTTCACTCGTGCTATAGTGAGGGGTCTTGGGCTTTTGAGCCTAGGAAGGTTGAGGGAACCTCTGCTGACCAGGAACTTGGAGCCAGCTGTGCCACTCAGTGCAGGAGCGGTGGGGCAGAAAGCCTCTGACTGCGGGCACTTACCAAGGCTGGAGATTTGGCTTGGGTTCCAAGATAGAGGGGAGAACTGAAGATCTGGGGCAAGAGGCACCATCCCCCATACCCCAGGGAGTTAGAGGTGATTACAAAAATGAAGCTATTACCACAAAATTATACAGGCAAATAGAAAGAATCCAACCTTAGAAAGCTATTATGAGAATAGAGAAGACCGGGGGTCATCTTTAGAGGAAGATATTGAGGCAAAGAAATTCCTAAAAAGTAACGTCAAATAGTCACCTGCCCAAAAAGAATTTGTAGAAGATCTTTAAAAAAGACTTTAAAAATCAAATGACAGAGATGGAGGAAAAAAATTAAGAATAATCAAAAAAAAACAAGAAGGTTATAAAAGGAAAGTCAACAAATTAGAAAATGAGATCCAGAATCTTATGGAAGAAAATGATACTTTGAAAATTAGAATTGGGCAAAGTGAAGCCAGTGAAATTTTAAGAGATCAAGAAGTAATTAAACAAAAATATTAACAGTGAAAAATATAGAAGAGAAAGTGAAACATCTTATAAGAAAAACAACAGATTTGGAGAATAGATCAAGAAGAGAAAATATAAAAATAGTTGGACTAACAAAGTTATAATCAAAAAAAGAATCTTGATACAATAATACAAGAAATAATTAAAGAAAATTGTCCTGAAGTATTAAAACAAGTGTGGGGGGGAGTTGAAATAGAATAAATCCATAGATCACACTTAAAAGAGAGGAAAACTCATAGGAATATTGTAATCAGATTTTGAAACCCTCAGCTCAAGGATAAAATATTAAAAATACCAAGATTCAAAATATTTAAATATGGTGGAGCCACAATTAGAATTACATAAGACCTAGCAGCAGAGACATTGAAGGACCACAGGTCTTGGAACACAATATATCAAAGAGTGAAAGAACTGGGACTCTGGTCAAAAATATCATATGCTGCCAAGTTAAATATTATTTGGAATGAAAAAAAGATGGACACTTGATAAACTCTCAGACTTTCAAGACTTCCCTAACAAAAATCCTGAACTTAATAGAAGATTTGACATACAAGAACCAAGAGAAAAATAAGGTATATACCAAAGACTGATTATAAAAGATTCATAAAGACAGTTTACCTTTTATATATATAAAATGTATGTCTTAGAATGCTTATTAATAACTGGATAACTCACAACAAAGATTGGGGTAAACCCAACTATGATAATTTTAAAAGTAAAACCATTTAGGAATAGCTAAAATGAGTGATTGTTTTGTACAAATGCAGTACAAGGGGAAGAATTGATATGGAGGAATTAGTTGGGGGTGGGGGGGTTGGTAGTTCAGATAACCTAGTTTCATTGGGAAAGGGTTTAAGAGGAAACTATATATATATATATATATAAGAATATAAAAACCTTCTAAATTCAGAGGAAATAAAATGATAGGGGCATAGGGAGGGGGGAGAGGACAAGGGAGGAATCTTCATAGGGGAGGGGAGGGGAGGGAATAGGTAAAAGGGGGGTATAGAAGGATTTTTAGGGTTTTGGGAATGGGAGGATAGGGGCGGGATCCTTGGAGGCAGGAGGGATAGGAAAGGAGATAGACGCAAATGAAGCGTATGACTTTCGTGGTCAGTGTACAGATTAGTCTTACTTAACCGCGCTCATTTGTTACTTGGAGAGTGAGTAGAAAACAACAGTGATAGTGATGCCAAGAGGAAAAGGAAAGAAAGGAGGCTGGCTTAGAAGAGAACAGAATGAAGTTCAGAGAGAGACACAGAACAACAGGATGGGTTTGAAACTGTGTTGAGTTTATTAGGTACTTTTTTTTTTAAAGAAGCTACATGCAAAAGATTCTCAATATCATATAGTTATCTCTGTTCTCTGTATGAAAATGTTCATATTTGTGGTTTTTGTCAAGGTCAGAATATCAGAAAAGTTATTTAAAAAGTATCTTATTGTGGCAATGTCCTCATTTTAATCTAGGTCATTTAATTCTAAGAGAGTAAAGAGATTGTCAATCTTTTTTTTCCTTCAACAATGAGAATATTTTCCTTTTGAATAAGTAGAGCTTAATGAGACTCTCTTTCCTCATTTTAATCACAGTTTTAATCATAGTAAAATAAAGTTCACACATCTCATTTGAGTCTCACCATAAAATTCTGGGAAGTAGGTACTTCACTTGACATTGTCCCCAATTTATAGATGAGGAAATTGAGGATTGAGATCATAAGCCCATGGTCATGGTATGCATTAGTAGTTGGATTTAAATCTAGACCCAGGAGACTCCAAGGCCAGGACTCTTTCCATTATGTATGGATGCTTATCATTTTTTTTTTAAAAACTACTTTTTTACTTAAATGACCATTTTTGAAGCCCTTAAATTGATGACAGCAAATCAAAACAGGTTGTAAAAACACCTTGAATGTGATATCATAGCAAAAAAAAAAAATCTAAACAGACCCAAACCATTCTATTATTACCAATCACTAAAGTGATTCAGAAGCTTTTTTAGTGAATTGTCAGTTAAACAAAGTCCCTGTTTCTGGAAGGTTCAATTGTAATGCTTTTAAGAGCTGTTTTCTTATATGTTGCCTTTTGTTGATTATTCTGATTTAAAGGTGTTTGGTTGCTATAATGGACTTGTGTGTTTTATTCAAACATAACACTTCTTAATGTTATTGTCATTGTTTCAGGGTAGTAGAATTTCAGTGTGAAAAAGATTTCTGATGTCCTCTTCCTCTAGACACCCTCAATTGACAGCTAAGTTTCAGATATGGCTTCTATTCCTGATGCCTCACAGTAGGGTGAAGGGGGCACTTCTGACCTGACGCCTTACCTTTGGGTAGCAGAGAAGAATGCAGACATTATTGACTTGTGAGAGATAGTTTCATAAATTTTGAACTAGAAGATCACTAAGAGGCTATCTAGCCCAGTGAGTTGATGACTGGTCGCTTGATGGTTAAGTGGCAAGGCTGAGATTTAAATCCAGGTCCTCTGCTTCCAAATTCAGCCCTCTTTCCAATTCACCATGGTCCCCTCTCATTTCAAATTCAGCATTCTTTTCCCCTCTACCAATCTGCGGCTTACATGTATGTACATATATATTCATATGTAGGATGGTTGTGATAATTTGGAAAATTTGCATTTGTGTGGTCCCACTGATCCATAAAGCCGTTAATGACAGGCACAAAACTGTGCCGGTTGTAGACACAGTCTTTTCCCTTGCCTGGCTTTTACCTAAAACCCTTTAATGCTGTAAATTTCTTTACCCCATGCTTCTTGGGAAGGGAGAACTCATTAGCTGTTGCCTAGGATGGTGCAAGTAGGAGTGATGAGTTTCCAGGTTCCTGAGATGACTTGGAAGGTAGGAGTGAAATTTCTGTTGAGGTAACTGTAGGCTATGTTACATAGATAAGCAAGATTAATCAGCTCTGGGTAATACCTTTTTCCTGTGTTAACACTTAAATGAAGAAAAAGAAAACCAGGAAACATGCGTTTATAAGGTGCTTGCACCTTGTTAAAAAAAAAAGGATTTTAAAGAACTGGTTCCATTTCTTCCTTTTTATTAATAATGAAATAGAAGCATAATCTCCCCCATCCCCTCCTTCCCAATCTCTTGAAGACTTTTGGCCTGGATGCCAAAATATCTTTCTGTTTTCATTCAGATTGCATTATCTTTATGATTACCTCAGCTCGAGCCCTTAAAATTAATCCTAAGAGATAAGGAAGATAAACTCCAGAAAAGGACGGCAAATACTGGAATATTGAGTTCAGATTATCGTTTGGCCTATTACACTGCTGAATGATTTTTGAATAAGTCTCTGTACCTCTAGGTTCTTCACTTGTTTAAAAAAAAATTCACAGTAGTGCTGTGAAAAATATTTTGTAGAATTTTAAAGTTTACAATCTATTGCTTTTGAGGCAAGAGGGATACTTTTTCTTTAAAATATTTTTGATTAATACCTTTGTTTTTTTATACCAGTATGTCTTCTCCCTTAAGATTCTTCCCTTGGGACAAAAAACAAAAACCCAAAACAAAAACCCAACACGTTTAAGCAAGACTACCTTACTGTGGTTCTCAGCATTCTGCATCCCTTGGATCTGGAATCAGTATTTGCATTTGATTTGAATTTAATTTTTATTTTTAATTACTGTTTTAAATTTGTCTTTTAATTGTTTTCATTTATATTATCATTGCCTATGCCTTCTAATTCTGCTTTTTTCACTCTGCAAAAATTTACACATTTCAAAGAAAGATATTTTCTCCATTCCTTTGATTCTAAAATACAGCTCTCAAAACTTGGTGTACCTGATACATATGATTTCCATCTGTATTTCTGGGATAATCCTGATTTGTTTTAAATTATCTTTAACTAGGCTCTGAAAAGGAACATTCTTTGTTAAATCATATGTTATGATTATTTTTGGTCATTGTTTCTATATATATTACCAAAAAAATTGTATAATTATGAAACCCAAAATCCTATTTGTCCATCCCATTCCTTACTAAGAATTCTGATTACAGCATCCTTAAAAAGTAGTCATTCAGCTTTTATTTGAAGACCTTCTTCAGCTGAGGAACTTGCTTATCTATAACCCCAGGCATCACATTCTACTTTTATATAGACCTTGTACTTCAGACTTTTGCTTCCTTACATTGTGCTAAAAGGCATCTTTCAGGTTGGATTACCTCTGGGAAATAAATCTCAGAGCTCCTTTAATGGCCCCCACACTGCTCCCAGAAACAAAGGTCAATCCGTTTCATAACAATATTCTATACAGAATTACATACCAATTAGCCAACAAATACTTACATGAAGACTATGCCTTCAATGAGCTTATACTCTAATCATACATAAAATAAGGGGAAAAAATACAAGAGACTTCAATTATTGGACTTGTATACTAAATGCTGCCCTTCACAGGATGATAGAATCGGAGTTGGAAAGAACTTTAGAGGTTAGGGAGGGCAACCTCTATGCAAACCAGAATCCTCTCCTCAGTGTGCTGCGTAACAGTGGTTATCTGACCTTCATTTGAAGGCCCGCACTGAAGGAATCCACTTCCCCTTGAAGTAGACAGCTCTGATTTTGTTATATCCAGCCTAAATTTGTTTCTTTGCAACTTCTACTCATTGCTTTCTAGTTTTGATTCTAGAGACAAATGGAACAAAGGTCAATCATTAATCTCTTCCACATGGTAGCCTTTCAACTTAAGAGAGTTGTCATCTCTCCCTCTTTTCTACCCCAGTCTTCTCCAGGCCTAATACTACCCTAGTTACTTGAACTGCCCCTTACGTAAGCAAGAATTACTCAATAAGCATTTGTGAAGGAGATGAGGATTTTAAGAGCAAAAATGAAATTGTCCTTGCCCTCAGAGAGGGCATTCTGTTGAATCTCAAGATCCTTGTCATTTTTCATCTGTTTTAAGTCTCCTAATTTTGGATTTTCTCCAAAATTCTGTCATAGACTCTCTTTTGTTGTCTTTATAGGTTCTCCTTTGGCAACTTTTTTAGTTTCCATGAGTTTAATTATAATCACTAAGCAGGTGACTCACCAATTTAAACATCTAGCCCTAGTCTTCAGTCCTATATTTCCATTTGCTCATTGGACATTTCATTCAACATGTCCTGGAGACATCTCAAAATTGAACTTATCTCCAAACCCTCCCTTCTTTTAGATGTCCCTATTTCTTTAAAAAGATTTTTTAATTTCTGTTACCCAGATTTTCCCCGGAATCCCTTCCCTGCCTATCTTCTAGAGAAATATAACACGTTATCAGATCTTAGTCCCCTGGTTGATAAGATATTGACACATAGGAAACAGCTAGTGAAGGTTAGAAGGCAGTGTGTAATTTTATCAACCCGAATTGTATAGAAATTTATACAGTAGGGAGAAAGATCAGGAGATAGGGACAGAGTCCTTGTGCTCTAGAGAAGATGGAATTTAAGGTTAGCTGTTGAAGGTTAGGTAAGACTTAGTTTATATTGAGCGAAAGGAGAGCACATTCTACTGTATAGGAAATGTGCACAAAAGTGTGGAGCTTAGTGTTTGTTGAGTTTGGTTGAATTTGGCAATTGCCAATTTAATTTTTTTTAGATTTTTGAAATAAGTAAAAGTAGTCTTGTTTTTGGTAGCTGTTGGTAAGAGATTTTTAAAAAGCCTTATTGATGATTTTATGCTTATCATTTTTGGAGGCATTGTTTGTTTTCTTCCTTACCCCTCCTTTCCTTTAGTCTAGCCTTCCCTTGTGACCGAGAAATAAATTAACCACACCAGCAAACGATAGATGTAATACTTGTACCTACCCCACCTCTTGGCCCTAGAGGGGAGAAGTGAGTTTCTAGAGTTGATAGGAGTTTGTGGTTTTTTTTCTCTACTGGAATGCCAAAGGTGGGTCTGCTGCAAATAAGAAGGTAAGAATAGCACTTGGAAGGGGGAGGTAGGGAGGAGAGCCATCTGTCTTTACTTTTAAAAAAGGAGTGAGGATCCATGAATTTTTGTCTGTGCACCACCTTGTACCCTGATCAGGAAATACTGATGTGCATTGAAAAAGAGGATTAAAAAGTTTATACTTTTATCCTTTGATCTTAGAGATGACATTTCTGGATGATTCTCTCAGTTTCTCCCAAATCAGCACTTCATTCTAAAGGCCTCCTTTGTGCCAGAAGCCTTTCCTCCTATTGCCACAATTTGTGTTTTGGTGTTCCTAGGATTACCTTGTATTTGCATATTTGTTCAGATTACCTTGTATTTGCATATTCTCCTGTTTTCCCCAGCTCCCCCAAGAAGGATGTAAGGTCCTCCTAGAGATTTTATCTTAGTATACTTTGAATGTGGCATAGTGCTTTGCTTTGAGAAATGCTTGTTAAATTGAATCAAAAGCTTGGGGAATTTCGGCTGACCAGGGGTTGCTTATTGGCCTTGAGTAGGACTAGTAGCAAGGTTTAGTAGCAAGGTTCTTAGGTGATTTGTACAGATTTTGTGTTTGAGTCAGTACAACGAATGCTGGAAGTTTTGTTGTCTGTGTTACAGAAGTCATGCTACATTATATGTTGATTCTGATAAAGTTGCCAGTCGTCTCAGCATTCTAGATTACTTGATGTTTTCTGGATATTTCAGCTACTTGAGCTTCTGTGACAGTCATTCATACTATTTCAGAGATCTAAAAAGAGTTTACACATACCATTTCAAAGAAGCATGACTCAAAACCTTTTAGAATATAGATTTTTCTGGCAAATATGAATTCTTTACAGTTCCATAGAAGGAAAGAACAGAAGCTTTATGAAAGCAGGAATCTTTTTATTCTTAGGGCCTATCACATAGGCATATAGTATATGATTGTTGAATTAATGTTATATAAATGTAGAACTCTTCTAAGTTAATGCACTTTTTAAAAAATTATTTTTAGTCTGAACTTAGCCAATACTAATAAAATGATTCTTCAAAGTAGAACAAAGAAGACTGTGGAAATTGTGAAAGATGTGAAATTTCAAATATTTATTTACATACATGTTGCTTTACTTCTAACCAAATAATAAATTCTATAATTAAATTTCAAAGGTGTCCCGCTTGTCTGTATTGCCTTCTGAGGGCTATCTCTTTTTATATAATATAGTATCATAAGAGTTAAAGGGATTTCTTACTAGTTGTATAGTATATTTCTCTCATTTTACAGATAGGAAACTGGGACTGAGAGGTGAACTTCAGGTCAGAAGGGAAAAAGTAGGAGAGCCATGATTTGAACCATGCTATTTTGATTCCAAATGTATGGTTCTTTCTGTTAGGACATATTGTCATCCTTCATAACACAAGAGCTTGATTTGTGATATTTGCATTAATGGTGGGAAAGAGGATAGATAATATGTAATTAGCTATTTAGTATTTCCTTCATCTTAGTATCAGGGAGCAATTATCTTCCAATTTCCCTTATACTTTTATAGGTTATACATCCTAGTTCTCTGAAGGAAAAAGAGCATCTAAAGTCCAAATTACCCACAAAAACTAAAGAATCCCTTTCAGAAGATAGGAGAAAAAGGATAGTGAGATTTGCTTCCTTCCTCTGCCCACCTTTCAGGAAATCAAAATGTGATATTGGGCAGGCTAATTAATTAATTGATTAATCACAGTTTGCCTTTTGTGAAATGGGGGACAGCACATGCTGTAACTTCATAGAGTTGGAACAAAACATTATTCAAGCTTTCAAGTGCAGTGTAAGTAAGCTGCTTTTGTTTCACTTCAAAACAGGACATATGTTTTCTGGCAATAATGGATATTAGTGTTAGCAAAATTTCATTGCAGCAAAATATCAGGAACTTTATGTGCTGATTGTTAAAGAAAATTTTATCTTTTTTCCTTAGTTGGATTTTCTTTTGAAACTTGGAAATTGGTTTGCCTAATTTCTTTAGGCAATGAAAGGTTGGCTTGATGCAAACGTTATTAAAACTAGGCATTTTTTTCCCCCTCTCACCTAGATATGGACTCAGCAAGATCGTCAGTGTGTTCTTAGTACTTTATCACAGCTGCTCTTGGATAAAGAATGTACAGTCCTGATTGGTCGTCAACTTCGACCTGTTCTCTTGGATTTGCTGGAAAGAAATAGGGAAGCCATCCAAGCTGGAGGTCAGGTCAACCATGATCTACATGAAAGGCTGTGTGTGGCCATGAGTAAGCTTATCAGTAGCCATCCTGATGTCCTTCCGTGAGTAATCCTTTTATTCTACGTGTTTTTGTCTGTGATGATAGGACCTGTTCCCGCCTGGGTAGCAGGTGAAGAGTCTTACTGAAAAAGAGAGAATAAAATACCAAAAAAGGGGTAAACAAACAAAACAATACCAGAATCTCTTTATTCTGCCTTTGAGGAAAGTACTGACTCCATAATAAACAAGGATATGTCCACCTCTCAGATCTTGAACTCTGAAATTCTTCTCTTTATCTGCCCCCTCCTTTCATAGCTTTTATCTCTTACCCTTATGCTTACTAGACCTTCTCTTTACCTTTATTGAGACTCCTAAAATCTGTACTTTGACTTGTGTATTGCCCCCTTCACTCCCTGTTTCATATTACACTTATCTATGTATAGGATATATTTCCTGGCAGAATGATAACTACTTGAGAGCAGAGAATGTTTAATTTTTTTCTCTATATCCCCCCTACTTTAAGTTCCATGAAATAAAAAAACTATCTTGGTATGTCTTGCAGTATTTAGGAAGAAGCGTTTTCCATAGTAAATGCTTAGTAACTACTTGTTGTATGGATTTATGCAAACATAAAGATAACCAGGCTAAATATATGTTGGATTTTTACATCTTTTAGTTATGTTTGAGGAGCATGTGACTTGATCTGTGACCTGACACATATAAAATGAATGAACAGGGCTAGACTACCTCAGATGCTCATAGAAAAGTCATTATTTTGCCCTCCCCCCAATCAGTACGACAGCAAGGAACCTTAATAATTGCGTTCTGTTATTTTGTTAAGTTGACAAAAAGCTACATTTTTTTGTGGAAAGGATGGAAAGTTGAGCTTCACAGTATTGTTATGATATTGAGAAGATAATTTTGAGAAGCAAGGTGTATTTATGTGAAAGTCTTTGAACTCCAAGTATGAAAAAAATGTTTCTGTGTAGCAGTATTATTAACATTTTTTGTAAGAAGGATGTTTATTCATTAACAGCAACATAAAACATCTTTTACCATTTTGACATACTCTTCATGTTATGTCTGGTCTTTTCTTGGGTCAGGTGAATAAAAACTGAAAAGTTGGTCATATTTAAGAAAGATCCTTATCTAGAGAAAATTTGCCCAAAAAAAGAGTAAGGGAAAAAATTAGCCCTGTAGAGTGGAGATATGAAATTCACACAAAGGCAGAAATATTGTGTGTAGTCCCTTACAAGTAGAAATATGTGATTTATGGAGATTTAAAAAAGCATGGTAACCTTACCAAATATGTTTTGATAATTTATTTTTACTGAAAGGGTAATTTAAATGTATTTGATCATGGTGTTATTTCATTACTTTTGGCAGATGCATGTTACATTAATGCTATGTAGAAATGAAGTCCTGGTACTAACATGAAACATTGGTAGTATTAAGTCTCTCCAACAAAGTAAACTTTATTTTGGAAGAATGGTGGAGATTTTTAAATTGAAGGGTTGGCAAAGAATGAATTTACCAAGTGTGTTTTCTCAGTAGTTGCAGATTTTATGGTCATGATAAATGAAAGTGAGATTTCAGCAACACATTTTTTTCCTTTTCCTTCTCTGAAGCATGTTGTTTGGCGGATCATAATATTTAAACTATCACTATATGTATTTTCCATTGTTGGCATTGTTTTTGTGGGAGTGAGGCTGGTCATATTGGTTTATTTTGAATTTTAACAGGCGACATTGCTTTCTGTTCCAGATCCTCATCTATGAATTTAACAATAACAACGATAACATTTATAGTGTTTAAGGTTTACAAAGTGTTTTACAAATATTATCTCATTTGATCCTTACAGGAACCTGTGAGCTAGGTCCTATTATGATCCCTATTTTTCAGAGAGATTAAGTGATCTGTGCAGGGTCATACAGCTAAAAAAGTGTCTGCTATGGGATTTGAATTTCGATTTTCCTGATTCCAAGTCCAGTGCTTTATCCTTTGTTCTGCCTAGCTGCCTTTAAGCAGGGTTTCCGTTATGCTTTGCAGTATTAAATCTTTATGTACCTTACTGTTCTTTCATACCTTGATTTGTTTTTATAGTATTTTTGTATTGTACACACAAATGCATGCATGATATATAAGTAATCTTATTACGTGTGGTGTGTCAACATTGCATTTACCTTGCATTGTATGATGCATAGTCCTTAGGAAATGGTGGAATCAAAACCACTTCTGTTGGGAAACAACTTATACATACCATAATTTTCTCACACCATGGAAAATTACATTATAGATTACACTTTGAGTGTTGTAATTTATTCATTTGTAATTACCCCCATTTTCTACCCACTCTCATAAGGATGTTGCATGGACATTTTATACCCATTTTATAGATGAGAATTTGAAACAGAGAGCTATGATGTCTCATGTCACCTTTTCATTCTGACTTTTTTCTTTTGTATTTCTGTGTTGCACCCTAAGTCTTAGGACTTTCCTTTGTGGTTCATTAAGATACATCCCCCTCCTTGTTCCTTAGCTTTAGTGCATATCCTATATGTATTACCAGACAATGAGGAATTGAGTCCTCTTAACCAATCCTCTTGTCAGATCCTCTAGTCCCTGAGGATTGAATGTGATAATTGGCTCATGTATTTGATTTTAATACTCATCTGTTCTTTCTTTTTTGCTTTTTGCGCTGTGGTATGTTTTGTGTTTTGTTACTTCCATAGAGACCTGCATTTGGATGTTGCTTCTAGTTTTAGGTAACACCTAATATCTTTGTTACATTCCCTTGAAAGGTTTGCCCTGCGATATTTTAAAGACACCTTCCCCATCTTCCAAAGACTCTTCCTGGAAAGTTCTGATGCCAATCCTGTTCGCTTTGGCCGTCGGCGAATGAAATTGCGGGACCTGATGGAAGCAGCCTTCAAGTTTTTGCAACAAAATCAGTCTGCGTTTCGGGACCTTTGGGACTGGAGTGTGTGTGTTCCACTCCTGAGGAGTCATGACACTTTAGTTCGCTGGTATGTAGAGACTTGTAGCTTCCTACTTTTCCAGAGCTGTCAGGAGATGGGAACTGGTAGATTATTTTTTCCCAGAACCTTTTGGTCATCTTGTGAGAATTTCTGTTTGAAGGAATCATTCTAAATTTGTTATTTTTGTCCTTGGAATTCCCCTTCCATTTCCTCAAGCTTATGTAACTTCAAGAATGAGGAGGTGGTGTAAGATTATGTGAAATTCCAATCAGAAAGCCAGTTTGGAATAAGAGTACTTAGCTGCTTATACATGCAGTCAAGGGGAGGTTATTGTGTCCCAATCTATTTCCTAACCTTATAGCTCTTTTCCAAGATTCATCTTTTGGAAGTATGGTTAGTTCATATATTCTGGCAGATTTTTGTTTTCACTTGATCATGAAGTAAATTCTGAACATGTGGTTTGCTTCTTCTTTCCAGGTACACTGCAAATTGTCTTGCTTTGATTACTTCAATGAATGAAGAGCACAAATTATCCTTCCTTAAGAAGATCTTCAGCAGTGAAGAGTTGATACATTACAGGCTTAAGTAAATAAAATCATAGATCTTCTTGCTGATTTTAGTCTTTTAATTCTCCTTTTTAGAGATATCATCAGTATAGGTATTCTTACTTCAGAATAACAAATAGGGATCTTGGTTTTCTCTTAGACTCTTAGAAGAAGCACAACTGCACGATGTGGAGAAAGCCTTGGTTTTGGTCACTCCAGACACTGCCCTTTGGCATAGGGAAAAAGAACCACAGCATATACAGGGCCACATACTTTCTAGTGATCTTTCAGCCCATGTGACAGCAGTCTGTGGAGTAGTTCTCCCACGGCAGTACCCAGTACCCACAGATCAGGTAGGTGGACTGTGATTGTCATCTTTCTCATTAAAGTACGTGGCTCTCCTAAGATTGATCTTAGTCATTCCTGCCCTTAAATAAGATTTGCATTCTGTTCTTAAAAGCTGGAAAGGCTTGTCATTATCATTTGACAAATTGGAGCTATCAGAAAAAAAATATTCAGGGAAGGCATTAGAATTGAACTACACATACCAAAAGCATGTAAGAAGTCAGTGCAGCAAGTATTACTACCTCTACTTTGCAGTGAGCAAGGTGGAGTACGGTGACTTGTTGAAAGGCTACACAGTCAAATGTCTACAATCCTCAGTGCATTGTACATAAGGACTTAATGAATGTTTTTATTAAATGTCTACAATCCTCAGTGCATTGTACATAAGGACTTAATGAATGTTTTTAGAATAGACTTGAATTTTGCTCTTTTGACTTTCAGTAGTCCCTCTTTATTTGATAGTAAAATGGTACCAATTTTCCCACAAGAGGATTTCAGACTCCTTGGATAATTACTTGAAAAAACAGTTTCTGCTTTTAAAACAGGGAGAGTATGGAATAGGGGGTTGAAATGGGAGTAGTATCCTTGAACCACTACTACCAAACCTAAATCTCCCTTCCATATTGCTGTGAAGGTTTGACTGCTAAGAGGCCAGAGCATCTTAGCTTCTTGACCTGACATTATTGCTATCCATTTCTTCTTTTACATTTAGAGGTTAGAGTTGAAAAATTTTGTATTGGAAATTTGTTTCTGCATTTTCCGAGCTTCTCCATCCCATAGGAAGATGTTATAGCATGAGTAGAAAAGTAAAAAGCCCAAAGAGAAACATGGGGACGGAGACAGAAGTGTTCTCAAATTCTCAGCCCTCTTAATGATTTCAAATTTCTGAACAAATAAAAAATGTAAATTAGTTTAATTGATTAATTTTTTTCTCACTGTCTCTGATATTGTAGGTTACATAAGGCACACAGATATTTCCCCATCTGTGTTCAGAAATTAACATTTGAACTTGCAGAAATTCAGCAGCAGTAGCTTATTGGCAGATGTTCAAGAAAAGGCTCAAAGAAGGCTGTTGATTTTTTGGAATAAGCTAATAATCTTTTGGGGGAAGTAATATTTCCTAAGTGACTTTCTTATGTACCTGCTGTTTTCTTCAGTGCAGTAGTAACAAGCATTCTTTATTTGAGCAGGAGGTCGAACCTCAGTCTTTTGTGCTGGTCGAATCTGTCTCTAAAAATCTCCAGAGCCTGGCTTTGGCTGTTGCTTCTCAGAGTGCTGTGTTGCTAGAAGGACCAATAGGATGTGGCAAAACATCCCTTGTGGAGCATTTAGCTGCCATGACTGGGAGAAGAAAACCACCTCAAATTCTTAAAGTCCAGCTTGGAGATCAAACTGACAGTAAGGTAAGAAGTGGGAAGTTTTGGAGTCTGGAAACTGTAGTACCTAGGTTTTGGTGTTTTGTGGCTCTGAGAATATGACTCATCATTAAGTTTATCAAGAGAAGAGGTCAAGCTGTGCAAATGTGATATCTCATCTCCCCGCAGGTGGTCCATGATGCTGTCTTATAGGATGTGCTTAATGCCATGTTCTCTTTGCAGATGCTGTTGGGGATGTATCGTTGCACGGATGTTCCAGGGGAGTTTATTTGGCAGCCAGGGACTTTGACACAGGCTGTCACTAAGGGTCACTGGATACTCCTGGAGGACATTGACCATGCTCCTTTAGATGTGGTATGTAGTTTCTGCAGGATTTTCTGTAGGAAATCTTTTATTTTCATCAGCACTATTAATTTTTTAACAAAATGCTTTACCTAGAAAGGATTTTTGAATGAATGAATTATATTGAGGAGCCCAATTTTAGCTTGAAGATTTAGGAGAGTGAGCAGGTAGTGAGGTCTGTGTTGTTGCAGGAAAATGGTTGGTGGTTGTCTAACTAATATGAGTTGATTAAATAGAGTAAGACTTTATCCCTCCTACCCCATTGAGACTGTAAGCACTGGGAAGGCAGTTTAGAATAGGAATTAATCAGACCTGGATTGTTAGTCCTGCCTGTGACCCAACACACTGGTTTGTGATTCTTTGCAAGTCACTTAATTTCTTAATTCCCCTGGTAACTTTCTAAGACTGTAAGTTGTGAGGCAGATTCTGATTGATCAACATTGGTAGAAGAAGACTGCTGAGAATCTCACTGTGCCAATGATATCACACTCCTGGTCTTAAAAGCAAAGTAAGAAAGCATGACTAACTACTGTTAAGAGACTTCCGATGGTGTTTGTATGTGATCCTTTCCTTTAATGATAAAAGTCTAGTCATTTATTATATTTATGGACAGGTCAGGTGGAAATTATAGATAATAAGAATTTAGGGAAATGATAGAAGAGCAGATTTTCCCTTAGTCAGCTGCAGTCAATATTTGTTAAGCACCTACTTTGTGAAGAACACTGAGAGAGATACTAGCTAAAGGTTAGGTAAGCTACAGTCTTCGCTTGGTTGCAGCCTATAGACTAGTAGGAGAATATGACATGCACAAAAGTGTATTGAATTCAGAACAAAGACATGAGGGACAGCTGATGGGGAAATAGAGTCTCCCCAATGGAGGGGGAGATCAAGGAAGACTGTATGGAAGAGGCATCATTTGAATTGGGCTTTCAAGGCTGGTTTGAAATTCAGTAGGTGGAGGGGTGAAGAAGAACTTTCAGGTTTAGGGGACAAATTTGAATAAAAGTGAAGAGACAGGAAAGTACATGGCAGATTATGGGGAATAGAATAGTTCTATTGTAACTTGAACATAATATGTGTGGAAAGGTATGTAAAAGAGATAAGGCTGGAAGGTAGGCTGAGGGTTGGATTGTTGAAGGCCTTGTATGCCAGGCAAAAGAACTTGAGTTTTCCTCAGCAGGCAGTAGAAAAGCATTGTAGATTTTTTTGTTTTTTATCAACACTGACATGAACAGATTGCTGCATGGAAGGTAAAGCCTGGCATGTAAATGTTTAACAAGTTCTTTTTATTCATTCATTGGTATGAAAGATGGATTAAGGGAGAGAATAGAAGCAGGAAGATCTATTGAGAAGGAAGGTGGAAGAGAAGGAAATAAGCACTTACATAGAACCTAGTGAGTGCTCTACTGATAGAAACTCACAGCAACCCTATAAGGTAGATGCTCTTATTTTACAGTTGAGGAAACTGAGGCAAAGAGGTCATGTGACTTGCCCACGGTCGTATAGTAAGTGTCTGAGGCAAGATTGAATACAGATCTTCCTGACTCCAGGCCCAGTACTGTCTGCTAGATGTCTCTCTGTAATAACCTAGATATTGCAGTCTTTCGGACAGGTGCTTAGTAAAGGGGATGTACAGAAAAGGAACTATTAATAAGTTAGGGGGAGAACCAAGAGAGTGTAAGTAACTCTGAAGCAAAGACAAAAGAGAAGAGGACAGGATAATCAACAGTACCAAGTATTTTAGGCATGTCAGGGAGAATGAGGATTGAACTCAATGAAAAGAGAATTTGAGAGAACAGATTCAATAGGATGGAATGGGTTAGATTGCAAGGGGCTTTGACACTTTGCCAACTAAAATGGGTAGTGAGGAAGTGGAGGTGGCATCTGGTACAGACAGTTTTTTAAAAAACCTTTTAAAATTTTGTTAGTAAACGTGAGGCAGCGAGGTAGCGCGGTGGATAGAGTGCCGAGCCTGGAGTCAGGAAGACCTGAGTTCAGATCTGACCGGGGACACTTACTGGCTGTGTGGTCCTGGCAAGTCACTTAACTTTGTTTAACCTCAGTTCCTCATTTGTAAAATGACCTGGAGAAGGAAACAGCAGACCACCCTAGTATCTTTGTCAAGAACATACCAAATGGGTCATAAAGAGTTGGGCACGACTGAATGACTGAACAAGAAGAACACAGTGAAGGGAAGAGGAAGTAGAGTGGGACCTGGAGAGATAGACAGTAAGTATTTAAGTGCTCACTATACTACTGAGAATACAAGGGCCAAAAGGAAACAGTTCCTGCTGCCTGATGAGCTTCCATTCTGTTATAGTCCTATGTACGTACGTAAGTATATATAGTATAAAGTGATGAGGTTCTGAACTCAGGTGGCAGTTGTGTGAGAGTAGAGTGAAGGGGTTGGACGAGGGAGTGGGGCTAGTAATTCTAGTGGGGGAGAATAGCTTTGGATACTAATGAGGTTATGAGTTTGAGATACCAGAAGAATGATGGTGCCCTTAATAGAATTAGGGAAGTTGGGGGTGGGGAGGAGCATGGGCAAGGGAGAGAATTGGGGAGAGAGAATACATTTCAATTAGAACAATGAAGGGAGGAGGGAGTGAAGAGGCATAAGAGGCAGGGAGTTTCTTTTGGAACAGGGTTCTGGAGGGGTCAGGTATAGATGGAAAGGTTAGTGTTAGTGAGGAATTTTCTGTAACTGGTACTGGAAAGAAGAGAATGGATTATGAAGCTAAGCAGTCTTGATTAATGGAAAATGAGCTGTCAGTAGCTCAGCATATTGGCCTCAGTCCTCTCAGTGAAGTGTTAGACTAAGTCATCTGTTGTAAGGTGAATTACTGAGACAATGGAAGAAAGAGTCAAGATTTTGAACAGTTTTTGTGAGTAATAACCTAACAGATATTAATAAGGTGGGATAAGTGGTGCAGTAGTGAGAGCATTGGACCTGGGGTCGGGAAAATCTGAATTCAAGTTCATCCTCAGAGTGTATGACTCTGAGAAGTCAATAAACCTCTGACTGAGTTGTTTCCTTATCTATAAAATAGGAATAATGATAGTACTTGCAGGATTGTTGTGAAGATCAGTTGAGAGAACATTTGTGAAGCACTTTGTAGATCTTAAAGTGCATATAAATGTTGTTTCATTGTTACTATTATTATAAAGTCCTTTACATCTGTTATCTCATCTGAGCCTTAAAACTCTCTAGGTACTACAGATACTATTATTCCTGTTTTAAAAATGAGGAAACGGACACATAGATATTAAGTATATAAGTCTGTGATGTTTAAGATGGTGACATAGTCAGATGTTGGAGGCAAGATTCTAACCAAGATTTAAGTCCAGATTCTATCCATAGATCACACAACTTCAGATGTTTTAAGAGTGGATTGGCGATATAGTAAGTTAGCAGTGGGGCATTAGGAAGGGCATTGGGTAGATAACAACTAGGTTCCATAAAGACACACCTATTTTGACATTTAAGTTAATCTTTGTCTCGCTTCTCCCTTCCCTCACTGGTATTTTTGTAGGATCCATCTTCAGGGGCAACATTAGCTGTTCAGGTTTCTGTTTCTTTCTGTACTCTCAATCTTATACAATATCCTTTTAGAATAAATTTTTTTTAATGACATTTTAAAATTTAAAAATTTAATTCTATGTGAACTTTCATTATGTGGCTGTAGACTTTTTCTTGAAGAGTAGTAATAATGTAAGAGTAGTTTCAAATATGTATATATTTTCTGCTTCAAAGTGAGGGAAAAAGAACAGCTTTTGTATGGCACTGTATATAATTTATAAAGTGCTACAATTTATATCTCATTTTAGGATTACTAAAGTGCTATATATGCTTTTTCACTTGAAGTTGCTGATCTTTCATGGAATGATGCTGCTTACTAGAATATTGGTGAGCCATAAATAATGTGACAGTTGTATTGCTGTCTTCATGAGCTGGAGGATCTTAGCTAGATTCAGATTTTTTGATCTGTGTTTTGTTTGCTGACATGGGTGACTTGGCAAGCATATTTTTCTTGTTCTGGACGTGTGTGTTTTATTTTTTCTGAAAGTTTCAGTAATTGACTTTTCTTTCTTAGATTTCTGTGCTAATTCCTCTTCTGGAAAATCAAGAACTTCTCATTCCTGGTCGTGGTGATTGTCTGAAAGTGGCTCCTGGATTTCAGTTCTTTGCAACCAGGAGGTAAGCATTGTTAAGAATGCTGTTTAAAATCTTGTTCTTTTCATAAGAATTCAGTGTTTTGAATTTCTAATTAAAAGGTCCTGAATTTTGATGCCTATGTAGCACAATCATAAAAAGAATTTGTATGATAAGCTAATTATGATCAGAGTGATAAATAGCACTTCTTTCTTCTATGTCCAAACTCTGTTTGAGCCAGAAAATCAATTTATAGAATATAGTAGATTGCTTTATCAAATAACTAAATGAAACTCACTTTATTCAAGCCAATTTAAAGAATTATTAAAAAATAAAAAGAAGAAACAACTATTCATCATACATTTAGAGGGTGGAATCTATGTGCATTTCTATTTTTACAGTAAGACACACAGACACTGTTCATTGCCTACTTCTAAACCTGCCATATATCAGAGTAGAGAAGAGAGGGATGATATTCTGAAACTAAACATACTGCATCAAAAGTTTTCTGTGATTTCATTAGTGTGGATGATCTCCAGATATAGAAACGTTCTCTGTAATTTATAGTTTAGAGAGTTGCGCTTTGGTATTCAGACCAACAACTACTTTTTAATTATCTTATAGTCTTAATGACATTGGAAAGTTCATTTACTTGCCCTTGGTCCCTCTGCTAGTATGCCGAGATAGGATATAAACCTAGGTTTCATATCAGTCCTTTATCTTCTATCTTACGTTGCCTGTCATAGAATTCATAGTGTATAACAAATTATTGAATAACAAATAAACAAAGATCTAGATCTATTTGGTATTTTTCCCTTTTCAGGTTTGTGGTTTTATTACCTTGGGCTTTGCTTTAACTTTATTTTGGTGGTACAGTTGTATATGGCTCTTTTATTACTGATTTTCCTGTGTGTTATGTTAGGTTTCCTTCTATCACTCATCTGCTGTTTTTATGGAACCTAAACATTGTTACTTTAATTTACCATGTTTTATTTAAACATTATCCAATCAGTTGTGCTCATAGATTGTTTCTAGATTTTTTTTATATTACACACAGAGTATTTGACTATTTTTGTAGAGAGTAGTCCTCTCTCCCATCCACCATTAAAATTCTAAAAGGGGACTCTCTTGGTGAGAATGTATGATTAGTTTTGTGACTGATTTTATGACCACATGATTCTCCAAAATATTTACACCACTCTGTAGGGCTACCAACACTTTATTATTAAAGTTCTTTTTTTCACATGTGCACCTCTTCAGTTTGAGTTTTATATTATTCTAACTAATTTGAACATTTAAAGGTAAAAGATTGTTAGCATCTTTAGTCTTGTGAGTAGGTTTCCAAGGGAGAAAAATAGATAATTAAGACTTGAGATAAATATACAAAATCTAGAACTGAAGACAAAAGTTAGTAACTTGAACCATATCAGTAGATTTGGCTAAATATGTTAGCCAGCTGTGTGACTTTGTGTTTTTTATTTTATAATTTAGGTTGTTTGGCTGTTCAGGAAATTGGTACCGACCCCACAATAGCCATGCTATTTTGCTAGACAAGTACTGGACCAAAATTCACCTGGAGAACATGGATAAGACAGAACTGAAAGAGGTATGCTGGCATTTTTAATTATGTCTCATTTTCTGTTAGGTGGCATTAGCATTGACTTTGTAATTAGGATGGCATGTATTTGGGTGTTAATCAAAAATAGGATATTTGGCACATCTTCATGAAGTAAATTCTTTAATTCAGCTCTTTAGAAATAGAGTAGGAAGAACATATTTCTGGGTTTTATGCATTATTAGGAAAGGTAGCTTGGTTGAAAGAGCATAACACTCTGAGGAAGAGACAGTAAGTAGCATCTGCTCGATGGGTTAAACCACTGTCTCAACCTTCCCAAAAGACCCAAATGTGAATAATGCAGAACATTGAGGCCCCAAACCCTTAGAGATACCATGTTCCTCTAGAACGCTAGCCTTGCAAACAGCCTGGTCTCTGCATTCATCACCGAGGGGACCAACCCTTCTAGGGAAGAGGCCCGTCTTTCTTCAACCCCAACTAGCTGCCACCTGTGGACATGTAAATACAAAAACTCTGGAGTAGGAGTGTCCTCCATACTACAAACTCTTTTTTTCCAGTCTGGCCTCTGCAACCATCATCCAAGGAGGCAGTTTTTGTGAAGATGGAGTGGCAGTTGTCCTTCTAGGCACTGTATAGTATCTCTTCCACAACAGCTATTGCTTGTTTTATTATTATTTAAAAAGTTTTTTTTGTTATTTATAATAAATACTTTATTATTTACTTATTATAGAGGACCTAGAAAGAAAGTTAGCACCCTCAAAGTTCTTGGCACTATCAGAATGATTCAGCATCAGCAGTGGATATCTCTGGAAATGATCCCTAATTTGACTTGGAACTAGGGCCTTCTGTGTTTCGTCATAGAAAGTGAACTCCTTGAGAGCAGGCCCTGTTCTGTCTTTTTTTTTTTTTTTTTAATTTGTATCTTTAGCATTGCTTTTACACATAGTAAATGCTCACATGCTTTTTCCTTTATTCATGACCAGCATTTTTTCTTCCCCCAAATTTTTATCTCTCCCCATATAAGAAGGTCAAATTCTAGCCCTTGGAGTAGTCTAAAAACATTAATAGCAGGGATAAAATGACATTGACTGTGGAGAGTGATAAAAAGCAAAGGAAATATATTTTGTATTAAGTTAGATAATTAACCGTGTTTATACAATAAGATAGAAAAGTCGCTCTTTTTTTTTAAAGTACATCTATCTATAGAATTACTCCTGAAATATGGAAAGTGGATATCTCAGGTGACTAGGCTAACAGGCATGTATATAATCTGCTTTATAATTTTTCTGGGCCTCAGTTTTCTCACTTTTTAATTAAAGAGTCTTTTGTTGAATGTTCCCTAAGGTCCTCAGTTTCAAATGCTCTGTGACTATTATAGTGGTGGTTGTCTTAATTGTAAATTTTAACTTTGTAGGCTGCTGAGTTACTAGTTTACTTTGTGAATGATCATTAGTTTATTCAATTTTATGCATGTAGTAATTTGTTGAGGTGGAAAGTGAGGGGGTGAATGATACAAAAACTTTTTTCCTTTCCACATTTTATATCCTTTGCTCATATATCAGAGCTATTAGCTTTGAAATGATGTCAGGAACAGGATGTCTAATAGACTTTCTATTAGATTTTGTTTTTCTTCCCTTGTGGGCATAGTATGAAACATATCATTCATTTTGAGATGAGTTGACCAGTTATTCCTGAATGTTTTCATATTAATAAATTTTAGTACTTCTCTCCTGAATAAATGCTTGACAGATGCTGTCATACCTCTTAACATTGGAAATGGAAATTTATGGCCTCTGCTTTTATTGAACTTGTGACAAATACAAAGGTGTGCCTTCTCAAACCTGCTCATCCTGCTAGTACTCATGTGCATGTACCAGGGTCAAGAAGGAAGGAACCTTTTATCTTTAGAAGCTGAGAGATAGCTTAGTATCCATTTTGCTTACGTACCAAGCTGAGGAAAATGAAAACTTTATTTAAAAAAAAATACATAGTCTTGTAATTCTCCAAAGTGAAATCTTGCTGCTAGCCTCAGTTTCAGAAGTGTGGATAGAGAATACTGATGTCCCCAAAGTGAAATTAAATGGGTGGTAGAACAATTAATATGATTAATGGAAATATATGTTAATGTATTTTTTTTTTTGGACTGGGCCTTAATTTCATTTGTATGGAGAATTCCTGGATTGCAAATTGTATCTTATCAATCAATCAATGTTATGCAATATTATCAATGCAGATGGGCAATTGTGAAAGAAATTAATGTAAAGTCAGTGGGTTTGATTATTTGAAAAGTCAGAATATTGAGTAATTTTTCCTTTTTGGTAATTGTTCTCAGTACTGTAAATACTTGTTTGTATATGACTGTGAATCATAGAACAATTATTGTAAAGCTAGAAGATAAAGACCTTTTGGGGTCTATTTTATAGAAAAGAAAACTGATGCTTGTGGCTATGGAAGTAAAACGAGTTGCCCAAGCTCACACAAAAAGTAGCAGAGGCAAGATTTGGATCCAGATGTTCTGAATTGATAGATGATTGGTAAAGCCTTGATGAATAGCTCTTCAGGGATAGAAATTATTTCATGTTTTTCTTTCTTACTCCAGGGCCTGTCCCATTGTTTGCCACTGTAGGCACTCAACAAATGCTTGTTTTTTCGTTAATTGACACCAAATTGCATTGCTCTTTGCATTCAAATACTACACTTTTATTCATTAGGTTGTATTTTTTTTCATTTTTTTAAATAAAGGGAATGGTTGGGTGGTTTAGTTTCAGGAACAACATAATCTTATAAACGAAGTAAATGAATTACATCATTATATATTATAAGCAATGAAAGACTTTGATAAAATACAGAAATTTTTTTTATTAAAAGTAGTAATTGAAAAATCTTTCCATGTGATAAAAAAAAGTATTTGAAAAAGAAAATTAAATGTCAAAAATACCAGAAGTGATACCATGTGAACTCTATTAATAAAATTTTAATAAGAATACTTTTCAAACCTCTCTTTGAAAGTTTAGGAAATCAGCTATAGAAACAAAATATGAAAGGACAATTAATAAAGGAATAAATATCAGCAATGAAAAAATTAAATATATCTGTTTACAGAATGAATAAAACATTTAGTAAGCATTTACTACATGTAAGACACTGTGCTAAAGCTCTGGGGATAAAAGTAGCCCAAGGAGCTCACATTCTTGAAATGGAAACATGGGTTGTTTCATTTCATAGGACATTTCAGTCAGATGAAAGACTTGGTAGTGCTTAGGGTACAGCAGCAAAGCAGGAAAGGTGATTCTTCCTTTTTAATGTCATTTCCAGTGATGAGATCATATTGATTTCTGTCTTTGGACCACTTGCCACTGAGCTAAGAGCATTTGTCTGAGGGAAGGTGTGCTTCCTTCTTTCTTTTCTTCAGGGGACTTTTCCCTGTGATGGCCATAATTCTTATCTGTTATAAGAAGTGACAAAGTGGATACAGGAAGACTCATGGACTACCGAAGAGTGAATTGAGCTGAACCAACAGCATTATTGTAAAAGCAAACGACTTTGAAAGTCTTCAGTACTCTGGTTAATGCAATAACTAGCCATGATTCCAGAGGACTCATCATGACACAGAAAGTAGAGATTGAGACATATGTTTTTGCAAATGACCAACATGGGAATTTGTTTGCTTGACTATACATGTTCTGTAATAAGAGTTTTGTTTTCCTTTTTTTTCTGAGTGAGTAGGGGGAAGTAGGAGAGAGAGAAAACAGGTTTTCATTGAAAAAAATTAATTAAAAGGCATGATGATAGACTCAGAAAATCTAAATTCCAATTTAATTCTAAATCTAAAGTCCAAAAAAAATCAGTAAAAGATTATAGATTTAGAGACTTATAAGGGGCATTAGAGGTCCTTCAATTTGGCTCTGTCATTTTACATATGAGACAACTGAGGCCAAGAGAAGGTGTGATTTACTTATGATTACCCAGGTAGTAAATGAGTAGCAGAACCACAGTTTCAATCTGGGTCTTCCGGCTTCAAATCCAGCATACTTGTTCGTGGGTAACTCACTCTACTCCCATTCGAACTGTTCTATCTCCCCACCAGCTGCCTTGATCCGCATGACTCTTCTTTAAGGGCTGCACCCCTGTTTACTGAGTCCTTGGCTGGGATCCTGGCACTATGATTTCATGGGGGACCCTAGCCAATCTGCTCACTTCTCTTCCAAGTCAGCTCATTCCTTGGGCCGTTCCACCTTCCACCAGTCACTTTGTTCTCTCTTTTCTAGCTCCTTTTTACACTTTGTCTTCCTGTGTTAATTAGACTGTAAACTCCTTGAGAGTAGGGATCACCTCATTTTCTTGTATTTCCAGTGCTTGTCACACAGTACTTGGCATATCATAAATTCTTAATAAATACCTTATCCATCATGTTGGGAATAAATGACTTTAATAGAGAAGTGCAAGATAAACCCATAAAATTCATCTTCATTTCTATTGTACCACCACCACCACCAAAGAGAAACTATTAAAAAGAAAAAATATTCTTTACAGTAATGGTAAAATATGTCAAATATTTGGGTATTACCTTTTCAGGACATAAGAGAGACTTATACAAATAGATCCAACTTCAAATGATATTGACAGAACAAATGGAGGGATATACCCTGCACAGGGTTAGGCTGAGCAGATGTACTAAAAATCACTATTTCAAAAAATAACAGATTTGACACATTGTCAACAAAAATACTAATAAGTTATTTCCAAGAAGTGTGTAAATTACAACCTAACTCATATGGAAAAATAATTGGAAGGTTATCAGTATCTCTGAGAAAAGAAAATTGGTGAAGAGACTAGCCTTACCAAAGTGCAGAACATACAACAAAAATTATAAAATAAACTGATTGTGGCTGGGAAAAGGAGAAAAAAATAGATTAGTGGAGCCAGAGAGGGGATCCAGAAATCAATCCTGTTGTCTGTTAAATATTGATCCCAGGGGTAATATTTGTAAAAAGCCTAGCACAGAATAGGCTCAATACAAATGCTTATTCCTTCCCTTACTCCATAAACTCTAAAAATGCATGCATTTTTCTAACTTTTAATATAATTTGTTTCCTTTTTAATACTTTTTTTTATCTTGGACATTTAAAAACAATCTAAGGAGTTTGTAGGATAGCTTGGTGGCACAGTGGATAGAGGAACTTAGAGTCAGGGAGACTCAGCTTCGACACTAGCTGTGTAACCCTGGACATGTCACTTAATCCTCTTTGTCTCAGTCTCTCATCTGTAAAATGAGCTGGTGAAGAAAATGGCAAACTACTGTACTATCTTTGCTAAGTAAACTTCAAAAGGGGTCTTGACACAATTGAAATAATCAAACAACAAAAATACCTCATGCTGTATATCATGATAAACTTTCACTGTCTTATCAAGTTAGGAGTTAAAAAAAAACCTACAAGAAAATGGAATAAATACATTTATCAAAGCAATAGAAATTTTTAACAAATAAAAAAATCACTCGTGATAAAACTGATGGATTTGATTATGTAAAGATAAAATAATTTTATACAAAAAAAGCAACCTCTAAAATTAAAATGCAAAAAGATGGGGAAGTATTTATAATATATCTGTGCACATTATATAAAATTTTTTTCCACATGTAATTGATGTGGATTTATTTCAGACTGATATGTACTTTCAGAGTCACAGAATTAAAGAATTAGAAGGGATTTCAGGAATGATATAATACATGAGAGGAATATATACATAAAAAAAATCCCTACTGTAACATATCCAGCAAATGACTGTCCAGCTTCTGCTTACAATTTCCAGGAGGGGATACTCACCATCTATTAAGAGAGCCCACATTCCAACTTTTGAACAGTTCTAATTCCTAAATTAACTTTCTGACTCAAAATGTCAATTTACCTCTTTGCCACTTTACCCACTGCACCTCGCCCTGCCCTTGACACCAAATAGCACAAGTCTAAGCCCATTAAATAGTTGAGAGACAGCTTTTGTGTGTCCCCACTCAGTTTTCCTTACTAAATAGCCATTGTCTCTTAAACTGATGCTCATGAAATGGATTACAGGTGCTCCACCATCCTGGTTTCCCATCTCTGAACATTTTCCATCTTACTCTTGTCCTTCCTAAACTGTGGTACCACAGTACTCCCAAGTGAGATCTGGTCTGTCAGAGTACAAAGAAACTGTTGTCTCATATTAGGAGAAGCTTTGTCTTTTCTTCAGGAGGCCCAAGTTTATATTGGCTTATTCACATCACGTTGCTGACTAATACGAGTTTGCTTTCAGCCCAGGGCAGAAACATTTGAGAGAAGAATGTGGTGGAAGATAATGAGATTTATCTCTTCATAGAATTGTGAAAAGTGATGGAAAGACTACAGATGCAAGTAAAGTTTGGAAATTTAAGCCTGGTGATAACACAGCGTTTAAGGATAACAATCATGTGAAAAATGGAAAAGATCTGTTAATATTTTGTTGCCTCCTGTCTTCTCCAAAAATAGCAAAGGAACTTCCACATTTGTTGTCACCCTTTTTTTTTTCTCTCAGTACTCCCATTTAATGGTATCTTGAGCTCTCTTTGTTTCAGTTAACATCATTATGTAATTGAGGTCTATATATCCAGTCCTAGTCTCTCTTAAACTCCAGTGTCAAGAATTGCTATTAGATATTTTGAACTGGATATCCTATAAGCATCTCAAACTCAACATGAGTAAAAGAGAACTCGTTATCTCCCCTCTTCTCCTTGCTTGGAACCTTCTTCCCTACTGAACTTCACTGGGTTTGTGACCTTCCTGTCCCTACTCATACTTGCTCCATGTAGCCAGTGTATGCTAAGTATTTTTTCTGCAGCCACAATATATATTTTACCTGTTTTCACCTTTCCACACAACTACTACCCTAGTTCAGGTCTGCGTCATTTCTTGCCTGGACAATTGTAGTGGTCTTCAGTTATAATTAGTCTTTCAGCTTCAAGTTTCTCCCTCTTCAGTTTATCCTCTACATTGCTGCTGAAGTGATTTTCCTAACATTTATGTGGGATGATGTTATTCTATTATTTAGTAAACTCCACTGGATCCTTGTTACCTCTGAGATCCAATAGGTACTCTTTTTTTTTTTTTTTTTTTTTTTTTGGCCATTTAGTGTTCTTTACAACCTTGATCTTCCTTTTTTTCCAGTCCTTTTACTCATTCCTCCTCTTTAAAGACTTACAGGGTTCAGCCATACTGACCTACATCTCCCATCTCTATGCCTTTGTAGTAGTTGTCTCCCATGCCTGGATTGCCGTTTCTATGCTTCTTAGAATCCCTGGTTTCCTACAAAACGCTTTCAGTTAAGTATAGCATTTTATAGGAGATCCTTCCTTGTACATTTTAAGTTCTGTCTTTTGTAGGCCTTATCTTGGTCCTCCAGTCTACTAGTGCCATCCTTTCTGTTACTTTGCATCTACTTTGTAGATATTTTGTATATGACATACTCTCATTCTCTTTGTCTCTCTCTGTCTCTCCTGAGTTTCTTGAAGGTAGGACCTGCTTTGGCTTTTATTTTCATGCTGACATTGCTTAGCACAGTACCTGGCACATAGTAAGCCTGTACTAAATGCTTACTGATTACTTGCTTGATTAGATTGCCTAGGAGATCAGGAGTTTACTGATTAATGTGGTTTCTATCTACCTTCTTGTCTCATTATTGTGGTGATTGTTTTATATTAAACTTAACTTCAAAAAGGATGCTAGTCTGTATAGATGTTTCTTTTTTCTATTTCCAATTTTTAGCCAACCTTTAAAGCTTTTTTCTCTTTGACATAACCTTATTTTTATTATTCAGTTTTGTTACTGATCTTGCTCTTTGCTTTGGCCAGTCTGTGGTCTCGCCATATACCCATAGGTAATTTGGGATAGTTTGTCAGTTCCTTTATATTAAATAAACACATCCAGATCACGATGTAAACTTGTTTTGGGGTGAGGGGGTGAATTGTTGTCCCGAATTACTGTGTTATAAGTACTATCATACAGTGAATGTGTTAAATAGCTCCAAATTGTTGGGTATTCCTTCTTGTGTTTTTTCAGTTGTCTGTCTCTTCCCTTGATGGCTAGCCCTTTTAACTGTTGTGTCTACCATATGCCATATTGCTTTTCCTGATCTATTCTTATCAGCTATAGGAATAAAAATGAAAGTATTACATGGTTGAATTGTGTGTGGGCCTGAAGGACCTCGTACTCTGCTCTGAGTAAATGCATGATCTCATGACACATTTTGGAAGCTCTCAGATTTTCCTAATTTACTTTTCAGTTCTTAGGTCAGACTGTTGAATAGCTCAGTTTTAGATAGGGGAAGTTGCTGAGAGATTGAATTCTTGATCACAGAGGAGGTGTTACTGTAGTGGGAAGCATGAAAGAAATTCAAGATAGAGAAAACTCAACTCTTGGTACTCTACTTTTCGTAAATATGATATTTTTATTTTCAGTTCTTTGTGAGCACTTATTAGGTCATTAGTTCTTATAAAATTTTTTACCTTTTTTTCCTGTCAGGTGCTTCAGAGCAGGTATCCCAGCCTGTCAGGTGCAACTGATCATCTTTTAGATATTTATTTAAAACTTACTGGAGATAAACATCAATCTAGGAGCAACAACTGCCATGGAAATGAGGAAGTATCTATGGATGTATCAGAAGCCAAAGGAGATGACAAAAGTCCAAGCCTTGAAGGAAGAGAATTATCTCTACGGTATTGAATGTGGTTTAATTAGCCAATTCCTGAACTGTCTGTCTTATCTATCTATCTGTCTGTCTGTCTATCTATCAGTCAATTATCTATCTAGTTTTAATGCCTTTTTGACCAGAACATTATTTACTGGGATCAGTTTATGAAATTCTGCCAACTTTTTGTGTTATGAGTAGCTATCCCTCTTGCAGATCTGTAATTCCTCATTAGGGGCAAGAAACAGATGGCAAAGTGGAGAGAGTGCTGGGCCTGGAGTCAGGAAGACTCATCTTGCTGAATTCAAACCCAGCCTCAGACACTTAATTAGCTGTGTGACTCTGGGTAAGTCACTTTGTCTTAGTTTCCTTGTCTGTAAAATGAACAAGAGAAGAAAATGGCAAACTGCTTCATTATTTTCGCCAAGAAAATTCCAAGTGGAGTCATAAAGAGTCAGACGTGACTGAAAAACAACTCAACAATTCCTCATAGGGAATGCATGATACAGATAATTTTATTAGACCATTTTAGTCTTTTGTTAAGATCATGGAAATAACTACTATTTATTATTTCCTGATCTTTGAGTAGTAGGACAAGATATGGAATTTCTCTTTGTATACTTTTTTGTTGCTGTAGTTAGCCCTGGACCTGTTCCAAGAGAAGTTAGACCATTGGAACCTTAAAGAGACTGGGCCAGGAATTCTTAACCTGGGTCCAGGGACAAATAAGGATTCTATAGATTTCAGGAGGTCCCTCATCTTGGGTGGGAAAAAAATTACAGCATTTCCTTTGATTATTTAAAAGCTTTATAAGAAAGGGTCCATAGGTTTCATCAGATTGAGATGCAAAAACGATTATGTACTGCTGATCTAGTCCAATTTCCTCATTTTATAAGCCAAAGAAAATCTTCGGAATTCCAAATGATTTGTCCAAGGTTATTGTAGAGTTAAGTAACAGAGCCAGAATAAAGTTAGGTCCTCTCCAAATCCAGGGCTTTTTGCAGAACTCCCATGTTGCTTCTCTCAGTTCATTGTATATAGCTTACCCTTTGAGGGTTATAGGGTTCGCAGCCTTTGATCTAGGTAGGAATAAAGACACTTCTTGGTTTTGTCTCTGTGGAGAAGCTAGGGAGCAAAGCTTTCCCAAATTAAAATTGAGAGGCAAATGTTCTTTATTACTTTGGTTTCCATTTGTAGGACTGCCTTTCTCTAAAGCTAGAGTTGCCTGGTTCCTGACTCTCTAAATCTTCTATTAAAAACATTTCCCAGCCTATGTTTGTCAGATACTTTATATTCAAATGATCTGCTGTGGCTTCATCTTTCTAAAAACCCAGAACCCAAATTCCCATCACTTTAATCCTAAGTATTAGAAGAACAAAGTTACTAAATTTATGCATGATAAGATTTTAATGGATGACTTTCACTCATTCTTTGCTTACATGATGAAGCAGATGACTGGGATTTTAGGCAGCATGGGGAAGCTATTTTGCAGTTACTAGCATTATTTCATAGGTCCAGCATTTAAATTATATAACACTGCTTATCCATTTGAGAGGAAAGGATCATTAATGGCTCCCTCCTTCTCCCTCCCTTTAGCTGGGGATTGGGTTTTGGGAACATAGATGGAACAGTTCCTGATTATCTGGCGTAATCATGAGTTGCTATTTGACCCTGTGTCTAGATGTTGGCAGTGTATCTTAAGGTGTGTGGTAGCACCGTGACTCATTTCATTGTCTACTGAAGGGAAAACTGAGCAGAGCCTGATTCCTGACTAGGCCCATACACTTTCTTTTTCTTTCCTCTTCCAAGGTCTTTCTATCAGTTTCCTGCTAAGAAACAAACTTAGGTGACTTAAGAGGGTTTCAGGATGGCTTCCTGTTCTTTCTGCTTACTGGGCTTTGTTTATTTTAATCATACATTGAGCATGTTAGATACTTTCCAGTTTTCCATTTTAATGGCTTATGTGTTGAATAAACAGGCCAACAGAAAGAAAGCCTGTTTTATCTTCCTCCTCATTGCTTACTTTCTCTTTTTCTCCTCCTAGGGATTTACTGAATTGGTGTAACAGGATTTCCTACAGCTTTGACAGTTCTTCTTCATCTACATCACTCAATATTTTTCAGGAGGTAAGCTGTAATCCTCTGAAGTCTTGTTTCCTTTGTGCTACATAATTTCCATCTGTCTCTTTTCTTTCATGCATCTGTCTAAAGCTTTATGCCTCTTCTCATCTGCTGTCAAGCTTGTTCTTTTGTGCACATGGTGTCTTTTTTACTTTTAAAGCTTGTCAAGGGACTTAATTTCCACACAAACTAATATTACTGTAGAGCAATTGGGGGGGTAGAAATGTAGCATTTTAAACAGGAACCACTCCTGTTAAAACTATATTAGAAGTGTAATAACTCTTAAGTAAAACAATAAAATAAATCTACTCATCCTACTTTGAAATAAGCCTATAAAGAAACATTAAAACAAATGAAATACAGTTAATGAAAAGAAAACTAAAAAATTAATGATGTACTTTATAATAATTATGACAGATGACATATATCTCTTCTAAGGCTTACAAAACATTTTGTATGTATTATATATCCCTGTGTGTCATAGCAACTCTGTGAGGTAGTTGCTATCCATCACTCAGCATGCTTTTATTAAGCACTTACAGGCATCTGCTAAGTGCCAAGTATACAAATAAAAAGTCAAAACAGTCACTGCCCCTCTAGAAGTTTATCATTCTAGTAGGGTAATACAACATGCGTTAAGTAGGCTTATGGAAGATATATACAAGGTAGATTGAAGATAAGTTTAGAGGAGAAGATACTACTACAGTATTGATTTATTGTTTCTTATATTGCAATAATAATTCATTATAGTTATTTACCATAATTTGTTTAGTTACTCATATACACTCGTTCTGTTTCCTGTTCCTTTCTACAACAAAAAGGCCTGCCATAAAAATTGTTTAGGTGTATTGGTTCTTTGTTTTGTCTTTTAGGGGTATTGATGGGTCCCCAGGGTATGCAGAGACTAGTGGCTTTTTGGGAGTTTCAGTTGGTTTCCAGAATACCTAGGCCAGTTCACAGCTTGAACAGTTCATTAATATGTCTGTTTTTATGCTTTCCACTAAGTGGTATTTTCTTTTCTGTCACCTTTGCCAATCTAATGCGTGGGAGATGGAGTCTTAGAGGGAGTCATTCAGTAGTGATAGGGAGCATTTTTTTCATGGTTGATAGATGAGAATGGCTTCTTCATTATCCTATCACAGTTTCTCTCTAGGAAATAATTCTTGTATATTCCACATATATCTTGTAATTTGTTGTTCAGTCATTTTTCAGTTGTATCTGACTCTTCATGGCCCTATTTGGAGTTTTCTTGGCATAGATACTGAAGTGGTTTGTCATTTCCTTCTCCAACTCATTTTACCAATGAGGCTGAGGCAAACAGGACTAAATGACTTGTCCAGGGTCACACAGCCAGTAAGTGTCTGAAATCAGATTTGAACTCAGGAATTTGAGTCTTCCTGACTGTGGGCTCAGTGCAATATCCATTGTGGCACCTAGCTGTCCTTGCAAGTTAGAACCTTTTCAAAAAAATTTGCTGCCAAGATATTTTCCACTTGCATTATTTTTGTTATGTAATCAAATTTATTTTATCTCTTGTTATCTTCTCCATCCCTTATTTGGTCAAGAACTTCTGTATCTTCTGTATCATCATAAAAATGAGAAAAGGACCCACATGTACAAAATATTTATTGCAGCTCTTTTTGTGGTAGCCACGAACTAGAAATTTAGGAGACACCTATCAATTGGGGAGTGACTGAACAAGTTGTGGTATATGAATGTAATGGAATACTACTGTGTTATAAGAAATAATGAACAGGCAGACTTCAGAAAAACCTGAAAAGACTTACTTGAACTAACTGATGCTGAGTGAAGGGAGCAAAATCAGGACAAATAGTCACAGTGTGAGATGACTGATTTTGATAGACTTAGCCCTTCTCAGAAAAACAGTTGCAAAGGACTTACGATGGTAAATACCATCCACATCCAAAGAAAGAACTATGGAATTGGAATGCAGAAAGAAGCAGACTGTTTCCTTTTTTTTCTGTTTTGTGTTGTTTTTTCTTTCTCATGTTCTCTCTCATTTGTAATAATTTTTCTATGCAACCTGACTAATGTGAAAATGTGTTTCATGGGAATATATGTGTAGAGCCCATATAAAATTGCAAGCCATCTTAGTGAGGGAGAGATGGGAGAGAGGGGGAGAAAATTTAAAATTTACGGAAATGAGTGTTGAAAACTAAAAATAAATTAAAAAATAAGATCTTCTGTATCTATAGTTATGAATGATATCTTCTTATGCTCTTAATTTGTAATCTGACCTTTTATGTCTATGTTACTTATGCTTTTGGAGCTTATTTTTGAATATGGTGTGAAATGTTGATGTCATCCTTATTACTTCCTAGTTTTCCAGCAGTTTTTGTCACATACTGAGTCCTTGCCCCCAAAATTTTTGTTCTTGGGTTTATTGAACTTAAAATACCTAAAATACAGATATTATTGAATTATATTGGACTACTCTTCAATACTGTAAACCCAGGGCTACTTTGTTTGCTTCTGGACCTATCAGCTGTAGTGTTTATGGAAATTTGTAAACATTGTTTACCTTTTTAACTGTATTGCACCAGTTTCTTTGAGCTGAGTTGAAAGAGATTTAAGAATTTTGTAGTATTTAGACTTTTTCTTGTTATAATCCATAGAAAGATGAGTCATTTGGGGTACATTTGTCATGAGGGGAAATTTTATTTCTGTTACACTGTTCCTTTTCATCTTGTTAATTTTGTAATTTGTTCTTTCCTTACCTATTGTAAGCTTTCCCATTTCTCTTGAAGCCTCAAGGTACTTGTCTCCACTCGTGGCAGATAGTTTTATTTATCTCTTTTAGTTCAGACCTGTCATTTCATTTTTGTAGGGAACTCCCAGATGAGGTAATTCATTCTACTATTGCAGATCACTATTTTTTACACAATTTGTATTCCTACAGAGTTGCCTCAGGCAGCAACCAGTTAATTGCTACGGATCATATAGCCAATGTGTAATAGAGGTGGGATCTTGACTTTTACTTTATTAAAAAATAATTGATGTTAAACCCATCGAGATGAAATGATTGCAGTTCTTGTTTTCCTCCCAGCTTATTCCCTTGGATACTTCTTCAGATATATGATTAAATGTGGAATACAAAAAAAATTGAGCTACCCTAGAAGGAGCTCCTCCTTTGTCCTTTCTCTCCTATGATTTGTTTGTAGATACCTTTTTGTTCTAGTGAAAAGAATTGTCTCTCTTAAAAAAAATAAACAATTTTTACAGTAAACAAAATTTTTTTTTCCATACCTACTTTTCTACCACCTCATCCTCCCATTGGAGAAGTACTGGCTATGTGTGGTAAAAAAAACAAAAACAAAAAACCCAAACCCCTTCTAATGAATATATGTATCATTAAAACAAATTTCTGTTTTGGCAAAAAATATGTGTCTCAGTCTGCACCTTCACTCCATTGCCTTTCGTGTCCCTTTTTGCCTGAGGTCTTTTTCAGTACAGTCTACATTCTTGAGAGCCATCATGATGTAGTGTATAGAGAGTTGATCTCAGAGCCAGCAAGAACTTGGGTTTCAAGTCCCAACTCTGATACATACTGGCTCTGTGACCCTGATGCAGTTACCTAGTCTTAGTGTTTTGAGAAATTCTCCAAGACTATATAGCTTGCAGAGAAGGTGTTGACCTCCATTGGTAGTTGTTCCTTATGTCAATAGTCACAGTTCTTACCTCTATCCTATCACCGCATCTCCTGATTTTCTCATTTCCGTGACCTGAGAACCTCTCTGTCCTCCCACTCAATCATTACCTTCAGTTACCTACTCTTTTTTTCTTTTTTTTTAACCTTGGCAACCAGTTCCTTTTCAGTTGCTCCCAAGCAGATCTTCCTTATTTTGCAAAAATCCTTATTTTGGCCATATTGTTCTCTTAAACACTTGCCATCCTGTTTCCAATTCTTTCAGTTATGAAATAAGTATAGATAGTGTAAGGGACTGCTAAATGCTGTCATGGTGATATACAGGGTAAACTTTCATTTCTGCCATCATTGGAACTTAAGAGTTTGCCCTGTTGTCTCTTCTACCCAATATATAACATGTAGCTAAAGGATCTGTTATTATTTTTGCTTCCTCAAATGGGCTTTTCTTTCAAAGTTTTTAATAATCACATAATTACTTTACTCTGTGCAAGTCTGATCATCCTAATCAGTAATTCCTCCGGGAGTTCTTGTTGCCTGAAATGCTGTTTGGTATTCACATCCTTTATAACCTAATCCTCCCCTTCTGGCTGCCCCCCCCCCCCCACCCCCCCTCCATTCTAAGTCTTTTTGCACCTTATTCCCTGACATGTACTCTTTGATCCAGTGACACTGGCGACTATACTATGATGAAGACGACACTTTATTTTGAACCTCGAGGCATTATCTCTGGTTGTCCTCTAGGCCTGGAATGCTCTTCTTCCTCCACTCTAACTGTGAGCCTTTCGTGGCTTCCTATAAATCCTACTTAAAATCCCATCACTTACTGAAAGCCTTCCCTAAACTCACTTGATTCCAGTGCCTTCCCTCTGTTAATTACTTCCTGTTTATCTTCTATATAGCTGCTTTGTATTACTAAATAATACAAATAACATAGCATACCAACAGTACACTGTCTACCTTATTAGACTGTGATCTTCTGGAGGGCAGATTCAGTCTTTTACCTTTCTTTTTATATCTGCATTACTTAGCATAGTACCTGGCATATAGTAGGCACTTAATAAATGTTTATTGAATTGATGTACTTAAATTTGAAACTTTGTGGTCATTCATTATTACTTCTTTCTTCAAGTAGTAATATCCCTTTCATCAGTTCCTCACTTAGTCATTACCACAATCACCAAGTGCAAAAAGATTCTGACTGCTTTATGCTTTTACTAATGAAGTAACCTGCATCATCCTACTAATTGATATTCTCTTCTAGTCTCATCTACATGGCCTTTACTAGGTTAGGATGTAAATAAACATTGGTTTTCATCTGCTATTTTTTCTTTAAAAAAAAAAAAAGTCATTGTTGCGGAGGGAAGGAAGTATACTTTCCCTTTGTCATCAAACTGAAGTCCAAATTCCTTATTCTAACATTCAAGACCTTCTTTTGGCTAGTCTCAAACTGTTTCTGTAACCTTGCGTTCTGTTGCTCCTTTTGTGTGAAATTTCTGCACCAGCCATACCATTCTGTTCAGCATTTCGTTAACATGCCATTTGTATTTCATCTTTTGTGTCTTTTCTTGTGCCAGGTCAGCCTTCTAGAACACATTTTTCATGCTCTCTTCTCTCCTGAACCAAACTTATCTCACCCTTCAAATCCTGTTTCATCTTTTGAACTCTTTTGTGAAGTTTTCCATTATCACCTTTGTCCAGAACACTTTTTCTTAGTTGAATATGTCTGTACCATTTGTTTGGAAATTAGTCATGTACTATTTAGTGACATCTTCTGGATTGTTGTCCTATATTTTATCTCATTAACGAAGTGGTACCTTCTTGAGTATAGAGAACAGATATCTTCTATACATTTATTTCCCTTGCATCATGCCTCATGTTAGATGCTCAGTGCATTTTGATTGCATGGAATAATGAAAAGAATCAGTTATTTCTGTCAGATAAGATTATCTCTGTTATAATCATATCCTTGAACAGTGATAATGAAGGGACTAATTTTTATTATTTTCACTTTCAATGAAGAGATAAAGATTTGCCTTTATCTTTGACAGGCTCTGGATTGTTTCACAGCAGTGCTATCTAAGCAAACAAGCAGACTGAAGATGGCAGAGGTTATTGGGAGCAAGTTAAATATCTCCAAGAAGAAGGTGAATCTTGAACTTTTCATTGTGGTCTTTATTTAAATAAATTCTGATGTGTAGCTGTTATATTTAGTTTGCTAAGTGTCTCTCTTGCATTATCATTCTCCCCTAAACCTTCTGAATTGTTGATGGAATTTCCTATGTCAATATTGGGCAGTTTGGTCATTATATATCCCTCTGTTTATGTTCTTAAAATGTACTTTGTTACCCACCCAATATATGCCTTAGTATCTACTCTTGGTTTTGTAGTCTTAGTCTGTATTTTAGTCAGTCATTTTTCCTTAAGTATAGTTTATGTTAGGTTTTATAGTCCTATAGAGCAGAGAATAAGATAATTCTTACATCTTCAGTGTTATACATACGTAATTGGGTGCTCAGAAAAGTGATGGATAATGATTATAAGAATATCCAAAGAAAAGAGAACCAACTCCACTCCCTGAGTACCTAGAGGTTGGAATCCTAACTACCACAGTAAGATGTCATGAGGACCATTGGCCAAAAGTTGTGGTCCTGGTTCAAGAAAGTTACTTGTATCCTTTTGATACTGTTTTCCATTGAGTCTTTGTAGAAGAGATAAGTATGGGGTAGTTGTAGGTCTTTTTTGGACAGAGACACATGAAAAATATTTTAGAGAGATCATCTTGAAATCTCCAATTAGGAAAAAAGTCTAGTTTAGAGCATGGTCTCAACCCTTTTCATTCTGCATCCTATTAGTATAAAATTTTTGAGCCTAACCTACTTTTCCATACGTATATATTTAATTACTTATAAATTATATACATGTACTTTGAAGCTAATGATTTTGCAAGTTATAAAGCAAATATAAACAGAACTTTTAAAAGGTTGAGAGAAAGATCAAATTTTATTTGTTTATAGAGTTAATGGGAAAGGGGGCCACTGAATTTCACTGAGTAGGTGAGTGACATGGTCAGACACCTGTGCTTTAGGGAAATTGTCTTGCCTGCTTTGTGGTGGATGAATTGGAGAGAGGACTGTCTGGGCAGTTAAAAATGTGGTTCTGGACTTATGTGGTGCCTTGTGTGAGTGGGGACAGGAGATATAATAGACGTCTTTGGGAAAGAAATTACAAGGTTTGGCTAACTGATTGTACGTACAGGGTGAGCATGAGTGAGGCGTCAAGGATGATACTTAGATTACAAACCTCAGTGAATAGGAAGGGTGATATTCTTTATGGTAATAACAAAGTTCAGAAGGATTGGTATGTTGTGGGAGGAGGATTGTGGGCAGGAAAAAGGAAAGATAATGAGTTCTACTTTGGATATTTTGTGTTTGAGCTGCCTACAGGATATCCAGTTTGAAAAGTTCGATTGGCATTTGGTGATATGGGAATGGAACTCAGGAGAGACCCTGGTTAGTTTTGTAGATTCTAGGATTAATCTACGTAGACTTATAATTAAACCTATAGGAACTGATAAAATCACCAAGTGAGAAAGATTAAAAAGTAGACAGAAGAAAGCCTAGGACACACACAATTGATGGGCAAGACCTGGATAAAGATCTAACAAAGGAGACTGAGTAGGAGGGGGTCATAAAGGTAGGAAGAGATTAAGAGATAGCACACTCACAATAACCCGGAGAGGAAAGAGTTAGAAAAGGTAGTTAGCAGTGTCAGATGCTACAGAGAGTTCAAGAAGGATTAGGTCTGAGAAAAAATCATTAGGTTTTTCAAAATAGAGGATCTCCACTTACTACAGTGGGCCATGTATCTGTTTTGGAGTTGGATGTAGGAAGAACACTACTTGAGAGATTCAGTCTCGTGGTCATAGCCTAGATAACTGAAGGATAGTGACTGTGAAAATGTAGAGGAAGTTTTATCTGAAGCACATTTCATTTTCCCCGCAGGCTGAGTATTTCTGTCAACTATACAAGCCAGAGATCGTGGTAAATGAATTAGAAGTGGAGGTGGGCAGAGCTCGACTGCTGCGGATACAGAGTCCAGCTGTCCAGGTCCAGAGGTAAAGTCAGCCCCTCTATGAAAATCTGTTGGCTTTTGAATGGAGGTTCTAAGCATTCATCATCTTGGTTTTGTACAAGACCCCTTACTTACATCTTCATTAATTATAAGAGCTGACCTCTCTAAGTCTCTGGTTTGCCATGTGTTTTACCTTACCTTTCTGGGCTTTCTTCATCTACAAAATTTGGAGGAAAAGAACTTGCACCATCCACCTCAGAGAGTGGTGGGTTTATGTGGTTCACATGATAGGTGACAGAGAAGTAAAGTGGTATACAGTATATTAAAAGGGAAAGGCAAAGGAATTGCTGCTCTGTATCAGTGGAACAAATATCAAGGAGTCCCTCATACCAATGAAATCACAGATCTGGACCAAAAAAAAATTCTAACAGATAAATATTCTCAGTCAATCATAATGTGCTTTTGTTCATAGTCACTATTCTGGAGGGTTTTGTTTTTTAAAAAAATTTGTCTGTAGTATCATTGAAGCAGGTTCATTACCAGTTATTGACAAGTCTTTTGCCTTGTTAGCATAGTTTGAAAATACCATTTGAGTGAAGCCTAAAATTTGGGTAGTTTTCTCTTCATTTCTTTACCCCTTAACAGAAGTTGTGTACTTGTGTGAAAATGACTTCTCCACTTTTTTTTGGTATAGATTTGACGAAAAGAGCATAAATATATGGCAGGCATCAGAAGCTAATGTTCTAGGTTTCTATCTTTTAGAGCAGACCTCCTAAAAGAGCAAAAGGATAGACAGTGAAAAGTAAGGTAGGTTGTAGGAGTGGGAAACCTCAAGGCCACATATGACTTTCTAGATCCTTGGGTGTGGTTTTTTGATTCAGTCCAAGTTTTACAGAACAAATCCTTTTATTAAAGGGAGTTTGTTCTGTGAAATGTGCATTCAGTCAAAGGACTGCACTTGAGGACTTAGAATAAGGAACAGGAGCAGCTACCTTTTAAAGGAAGGGAGATGGTCAAGATGGAACAGCCAGGAACCCTAGGACGTCAGCATGTTAACTCATGAAGTTGAGTATATTGTAACTGTAAATCAGGCTGTGAATTTAAATAGAGATTTTCATGTTGAATTTCTAGTGAAAGAATTCAAAGGTGTCTCCCGCGGCAACATGAAAGCACTTTTCAGTTTACCTAGTGTGCATGGGGTCTTCACAAATTACTGTGTTGCTTTGGGGAAAATGTTGAATTGGAGGTCAGTAGATAGGTTTCCAATCCCAACTCTCCTGTTTCTTAGCTAGGTAGATGTAGACAATTCACTTAACTTCCTGGGCTTCAGTTCCCTCATCTAATAGGTTGGACTAGATGGTGACCTCTAAAGTTCCTTCCATCCGTGATGGATCCCTTAGTCATGGAGTGAGATATAGTTGGAGTAAGTATTCTTCTTTTGTAAAAGTAGTGCTTGAGGATATAAATGCTGTGATGCATTTATAAATCCGTGATGATCCCTTAGTCATGGAGTGAGATATAGTTGGAGTAAGTATTCTTCTTTTGTAAAAGTAGTGCTTGAGGATAAGAGGTTGAGGGATTTTTTCCGTGTCCACCAATGAGCCAGTGGCAGAGCTAACGTTGAAAACTATGTGGTGACCATAAGCTTGATGAAGACTCTTGATGCTGTGCTGTACTTTCTCTTGGCAAGAAGATGAAGCTTCTTATTTACAAGTTGCCCGGTCTAGACAAAACCCAGGTCCTGTAGGCCAGCCTCTGTTGTTCACCATTGCTGTCCACCTTTTCTCATCAGGGAAAAGCTCACTTTTGCTGCTACTCGTCCAGCTTCTATACTGATGGAACAGCTTGCAGTGTGTGTCAGCAAAGGGGAGCCAGTCTTGCTGGTGGGTGAGACAGGCACTGGCAAGACCTCTGCTGTCCAGTACTTGGCCCATATTACAGGTAACAAGCAATCTTGAAGAGGTTTCGGTGCTCTAGGATGTATTTTTCAGGGATAACCGCTTTCTCTTTGTGTTCTTTGAAGGTCACTGTTTGAGGGTTGTCAACATGAACCAACAGAGTGACACAGCAGATCTGCTTGGCGGGTTAGTGATTTTTCTAGATAATTTTGAAATTACTACTCTTTGTTCTGTTACTTTGTATGAGATAGAATGAAAATTTAACGTTTTCAGTGTTACATTTCCTGTTCATTAAGAAGCACCAAACAAAACTTTAAAGGAATATCCTCAAAACCAGACCATCCCACTGAAACATCATTAAACGCTCATATATGAGGTGTATTAATTTGGGACAGGGCCTTGATTTGCCTATTAAGAAGTAAGTAATCATAGCCTCTATTCAAAGATCATACTGTGTGAAATGGAAACCCAACAGCCCTTTATTCCATAGAAATCAAACGTACATAGACAGATAAATCATTATGGGGAGGAAGGAATAGAGGGGAGGGACAATGAGTTGTAGGCAAGAAGCAACTGCCCTACAGGATTCTCTTTGGTTTTGATATTTAGTATTTCTTATAAGGTCCTTAAGGAACGTATAAACTGTAGTCTAATTTTTACTGTCCTATATATTACATTCCTACCTTCTATATTAATTTTTTTTTGCGGGGGGCAGCCTGGTTCATGAATAGCAATTTTGTTCTATTATAAGAATATGCTCAGCTGATAAACTGTGTAGGCTTATATTGTGTTTTATTCCTTTGGACAGATACTTAGAGAAAAACTTTTGAAAGAGTACCTCATTTAAATGAATTATCCTTTTTGCTGTTTTTTTTAATGTCCTTGAGAGTGGTGGGGTGGGGCTTTTCATTTCTTTTATCTTTCTCTCATACTATTGGCATTACTTTGATGGAGCACTGTACTCGTGTTTAAATTCTGTTATCCTCGTGTCCTTTTGACATTTAGGCTATTTCTTTCATGCTTCTTTTGTGGGATTTCCTCTTTCACTGTGACTTTTTCATTATCATTCACTTGTAGTAGTTCATTTAAGTTGGTCTCCTCACTTAAAATTTTTGTCTTTTCAATTTTTGTAATGTTGGATGAACCTGTTGCAGAGATACTTGCTCTGGGTGTTTGAACTTTTCTAGTTTTATCCGATGTGTCCCATATTGCTCCTAAGATGCATGTCCCTCAAGTAAAACTTTTTAAAATTATTTCATGTCTTTCATATAAATATCATTGATCTCTTAGCTTTTTATTAGACATAGAAGATAGAAGCCCTAATATGAAGTTACCACATAATAGAAGGCCATAGAAAGTGAATTTTGTGAATGGGGAAGTCCTAAGGTCTTAGGTGCTCTAACTTGATTGTATTTCATTCGTATATTCTCTAAGTTAATGTAGTTATTGTTGTTTGATAACTTTGTGGTATTTCGTTATGTGGTTTGTGTTTTTTGTTTTTCTTAGACATTTGGGTCATTTCTTATTTATCTTTTAGTTTGAAATATGATCTCTGTTTTAGTCTCTGTCTGCTGCAGATAATGAGCAGTAAACGTTTCAGGTTATTTTATATTACTTCATCAAGTAGCAATTAATTTCCACTTAATTTTTTTAATTAAATTTTAAAATATATGTTGATCTTTATGGAGGAGAATTATACTTTGAATGAAATTTAATGAATTTTTGTAATGAATTTTTTCCCTACAGTTTTATTTTTTTATATGAAGTGTTATTAGTTAATACCCTTAATTTCTAAATTATTTTTTTCTCTGAACTCAGTTTTCTAGAATCTTTGCATTTTCTTTTAGTTATAAACCAGTGGACCATAAACTTATATGGCTACCCTTACGAGAGGGCTTTGAGGAACTCTTTGCCCAGACATTTTCCAGGAAGCAGAACCTTACTTTTTTGGGGCATATTCAGACCTGCTATAGACAGAAACGTTGGCGAGACCTGCTTAAACTAATGCAACATGTACAGAAATCAGCCCTCAACAAGGAAACAAAAACCAATGATGCAGGTAAAAGAGCCAGCTGAGGCCAGGGAGAAACTCTGGGGGAGGGGAGCAAAAGGAACGTGATGTAAAGCAAGGTGCATTTTTATGGGGCACTGTCAGGGCATGAAATCAGGTGCAGAATTACTATTGTACCACAGTTTTTGGCACAATTCTACAGCAAATTTTTTTCTTCCTGAAGAGTGCTCAGGACCTTCTATGGTACCTATGCGTGTGGTAGAATTGACATGGTATTTTTGGATAGAGGACAGATATTTGCAACTAATTTTGTTAATGATGGCCCAACTCATAAACCTGTCAAATAACTAAAGCAAGCTATCAAACATATGATTTATGTAGAACTTTGCAAGTGATTTTTTTGAAGATGTGATGTTTTCCTTTCTAATTCCTGGAATGGGGTTCTTCAGCCTACCTGGAGCTCAACTATGGGTTGCCTTTGGAATCTTGGGCCACTGATTTGTTTCCTTAGCAGTAAAAATTCTTTATAATTCTTTAGGGAGAATCTAAGTTAAATTACCATTTGGGAGTGGTGGTTGGTAGGAGGGAAACTGGTCCAGATTAATGATTTGATTATTTCAAGGAACTCTAGGTTATTAGAAACTCCCTCTACTAATGCATATCATAATTTCCTCTGTTACTTGTACACCTAGGGTATTGCCTTGGTTACCAGAAGTTTTTATGCGCATGGTCAGACAGCTAGTCTTTGTGAATCCAACAATAGCTCCTATGTCTACTACACTATACTGCCTCTCACCCTACAAAATTTTATATAAAAAGGGGATTCTGAAAGTCGACCTTCAGGTTGATTTTTTGCTATTATATTCTCAATTATCGAGAGAAAACTGCTTTGCCTCAGGGAGCTAATTAGGAAGTTATTTTAATAAAGTGTTATCTTTAAATTCGTTTTATATGTTTATAGAGTCATTGGATCATAGATTTAGAAGTGGAAGGGAACTCACAGACCATCTTGTCTAACCCCTTTTTATGTATCTCTTTATGTCCAGGTCATATTTTAATGCCCCAGGTTGTGGATTAGTTTTCAAATTTCTCTTTTTTTCTTAGGGTTACTGTTAAGAGAAAAGTGGGAAGCATTTGGTCTCAAACTCAACCATGCCCACCAACAAATGAAAATGACTGAAAATGCCCTACTATTTGCATTTGTAGAGGTATTGGCCTTTGTTTATGTATTTCTGTAGCATGATTGCTTGACTCTCAAACTGATTTTTGTGATCATACTTAGATGCATGATAGAAATAACCTGTATGTGTATTGAGTGTCTGTGTGTGTCTGTGTCTGTGTGTGTGTCTGTGTTTTAAACTTTATCAAATTTCCTTAATGGGAAAGACTACTTTATAAAATAGTCATGAGCACCAGTGCTGCCACAGATTTAATGAGGGGAAAATGAATAGAGACAATGGTGAACTATAAATGTAAATACTATACTTTGCATAAGTCTGCCGGAAATAATTTTATTCATTTTGACATCAGTCTAATAAGTGAGCATTTCTAGCCTTGAGAGAGGGAGAGTTGTCTACGTTAGTCTAGTCCTCCTATGCCTTCAGACATGATTCTTCCCCAAGCCAACATTTATAGGAATATTGAATGAGGAAAAGATCATAATATGTTAAAATTCAATTTTGGGTTGACATTTCAAAACATTAGTCCTCTTTGCATTCTTTCTTTGTTACTTCCTATCATTATTCTTTCTCTAAGGACAGTTGCCTCCTCATACTTTCTGGGGATGCAGAAAAAGAGACGTTCTCTGATGGGTCAATAGCCCAACAATCACTTCAGATCTAAGTAGGACTAGAGGTAATCTTTGTTTAAACTTAATTTCTACCCTTAATCCATTTCTCTAAGAAAGGTCTCTTGTTTTGCAGCCTAATCTACCTACAAATAGGAAAGTCTAGTGAGCTTTTTTTTTAACCAAAGAAATATCATTTCTTAAAATTTCTACAGCAACTAAAAAGAAGGGTTTTTGCATTTCCACAGTGGGATCAGCATGAAAACAAATTATGTAGCAATTTAATAATGTAATCCTTTTATTTAAAAAAAAAAAAAAATTGCCACCTTGCTGCTAAAAGACCATCCACAGATTTAAATTTGAAGCTGTGTTGGCTTTGATTAAAATGTAAAGCTTTTCCCTGCTCTGGCTCATCATTCACTCAGCTATCAAATGGATTTCCTAAACTCTTTCAACACCCCTGCATGCCCCCCCCCACCTCCTCCACACACTTCCCATCCCTCTTCAGTAAAATCCAATGGCTTTCTGTCATTTTTGAGGATCAAATAGAACATCTTTTATTTGGCATCTAAAGCTCTTTATAACCTGGCCCCCTCCAGTCTTATTAGTAACACCTTACTCCAGCCCACTTCTCCTTCCTTTCCCAGTTCTTCTGATCTTTGTTTCTTCCCAGAGAGCCTGATCCCAGATTATCTTGTTAGATACCTTGTTTGTATGTAGTTGTTTGTAGGTTGTCTCCATCATTACACTGTGAGCTCATTGAGAGCAGGGACTGGATTTTGGGGCAGTAGAGACATCCTTTTTTCCCCAAATGTTTACCACAAAGTCAGGAACTTAGTAGATGCTTAATGCTTGATTGACTCACTAATTTTTCATTGCTTTTGGAAACCTTCCAACAGAGATTGATTTAATGGACTAATTAATACATCTTCAGAAATGTTTAAATGACAGAATGATATTTCATATAATCTGCAGACCTTTCATGGTTTATCTTGGTAATTGATGTTATTATATTGATATATTGATCCAGTTTTTATTCTGTCTCCTGCACCCACATTCCCCAGTTAAGAAGCCATGCATACTTTATAATTATTCTCTGTATTTTCAGAGGAACTTGTTCTTTGTATCTATGAAATGGACAGCTGCTATGCCAGGGATTCAGAAAAATTTTTACAGGCTACAACATTGGCTGGAACTAATAAGAAATTCAGTAGGGATAAGTATAAGGTCTTACTTTGGAATTCAAAACATCACGTTGACAAGTCCTAAGTGAGAGATTGTATAGTTAGACAACAGTTACATATAAAAGAGATCTAAGTGCTTTAGTAGACTTCAGTTTGAATGAGTCAGCAGTGTGAAGTGACAGGCATAAAATCTTGATACAATCTTGAACTATGTTGAAAGCGATAACTTCTAAGCATGATAGATTGCTGTACTCTGCCCTGGTTCTGTTTTGATAACCTTATTTTAGGAAGCATATTGGTAAATTTTAGCACCTCCAGAGGAAAGCACCAAGGATGATGAAGGGTCTTGAGTTCATGCCATATGAGAACTGGTTGAAAGAACTGAGGATCTTTAGCTTGAACATGACCAGGGTTGGGGGGGCGGGATGTATCTGACAGGATTAAAATTGCTCTAGGTTCCCATAGGACCAGAACTAGGAATAATAGGTAGAAGTAGCAAAACAACAAAGCATGATGTTAAGAAAACTTTACTAACAGAGCTATTTCAAAGTAGAATTGATTGCTTTATTAGTAGTCTTTAAGTAAAGGCTAGACCATCATCATCATTATCATCATGACTAGCATTGCCTGCTACATGTCAGGCACTGTGCTAGGCTTTGCAAATTTTATCTCATTTGATCTTTACAACAACTTTGGAAGGGAGGTGGTAACCCCATTTTACAATTGAGAAAACTAACCCCCAAAAATGCTGAAGAAAGTGACACTTTAAAAAAATAGACTAACTCAAATGGCAAAAGAGACGCAAAAAGTTAATGAGAGGAATGCCCTAAAAAGCAGAATTTGGCCAGATGGAAAAGGACATCCAAAAGCTCACTGAAGAAAATAATTCCTTAAATATTAGAGTGGAGCGGATGGAAGCTAATGATGTTATGAAAAATCAAGAAATTATAAAACAAAACCAAAGGAATGAAAAAATAGCAGACAGTGTGAAACATCTCGTTGGAAAAACAACTGACCTGGAAAAATAGATGTAGGAGAGACAATTTAAAAATCACTGGATGACCTGAAAGCCATGATCTAAAAAAAACCTAGACGTCATCTTTCAAGAAATTATCAAGGAAAACTGCCCTGATATTCTAGAACCAGAGAGTAAATAGATATTGAAAGAAGCTACCAATTGCCTCCTGAAAGAGATCCCAAAAAGAAAACTCCTAGAGATAATGTAGGTCAAGGAGAAAATATTCCAAGCAGCAGAAAGAAACAATTCAAGTATTGTGGAAATACAGTTGAGAAAACTAAAACAGGTTAAGTGACTTGCCTACAGTCATAAAGCTAAGTGTTTGAGGGCAGATTTGAACCCAGGTCTTTCTCTATTCAGGGCCAGCATCCACCCTCACTGTGCCATCTAGCTGCATATGGACACTTGGCTCATCTGGTAGGCAATGGAAGCCAAGGAGAATATAGTAGACTTTTATATCTCTAGGTTTGTTAGCGAGAACAATGATGCTGGTTGGTGTTTCTTCATTAGTTGCAGTAGGCATAAAAACTAACCTTTTTATGTCTCTGTATTTTAGGGTACTCTGGTACAGGCAGTAAAGAAAGGAGAATGGATTTTACTGGATGAGATTAACCTGGCCGCCCCAGAAACATTAGAATGCCTGAGTGGTTTACTGGAAGGATGCTCTGGCTCACTGGTTTTGATGGATCGAGGAGACACAGGTAACACATTACTGCTGGTGCTTTTATATGCTGCCAGGCTTGTTGGTTACCAAAGAAAATGATTCTTATGGTCAGAAATTTAAGATGAGGCTTCATTCATTCATTCAATTTTTATTGACTGCATGTTACGTAGCCATTTTTGCTATATCCTTTCTGTGGTAAATAGTTACCTTGATGAATCATTTTTCCTTTCTGACATTTCAAATTTTCTTATCCTCAAATGAGGGACTTGGATTATATTGTCTACAAGGCCAGCTCTGCTTCCTGTGCTTCTATGATGTTTTGTTGAACAACTATTGGAGTCTTGATTTGAGGATATAAGAGGTGGACATCTGACAAGTTAAATGCTGAAAGAGTGAATAATGTTATTAGTTAAAATTATAATTTATTCAGTGCTTTTAATAATTAGTTATGGGCACTGGGTTGGAGGTGCCAGAGGCAGTATTTGAATACATGCCAGATGAGGGCTATGGATAATAATTATTGTGGTAGGTGAGAGGAACCAAAATCTCACTGGCCAGGCATGGCCAGGCTAGGCAAGACTAAGAGTCAGGAAACATTTAGATGGGACTGGAAAATGCTTGGGACCAAGTGACATTGACATAGTGGCGATCATGATCCACTCCAAGCTGATTAAAATTGTCATAAGAACTGATACATACTTCCTTTTCCCATCTTAGAACCACTCACACGACACCCTGACTTCCGTCTGTTTGCCTGCATGAATCCAGCTACTGATGTGGGGAAAAAAAACCTGCCTCAGGGAATAAGAAACAGGTAGGGAATGTTGCCTGACTGCTGCCAAGAATACTTTTTAGGAAAAAAACCTGCTTTTCAGAAGCCAAACCCTGGATTTGGTTGGGTTTAGATCCCACTTTAAGACACTTACTAGTCATGTATCCTTGCTGTGCCTCATTTCTCTCATTTATAAAATGAGGAGGCTGTACTCTGCTTTTAAGGTCTCTTCTGTGATCCTGTGAAAGGCAGAAAGTTGCCTGCACTGCCACGTATTGGCCACTGTGTTTATTGCTTTTACATAACTTTTTATTTGTTTCTAGGAATAACTCATTTCTGGATACATAGTACCACAGAAGATTATTGTAGAGATAATTGGTTTCTAATTTTGAATATTTTATTTCTGTAAAGTACTTGGGATTTTTATAAACCAGCATGTACATATGCATATATATATATGTTTTTAAAACTGCTCACTACTCTTCTTTTGATTTAAATGATCATGTTTCTCCCCACTTTCAAATTTCAAAACACAGAGGAGGTTAAATTTCCTTTGATTCAAGAAGATGCATATGTGTATGTTTCTTTCTTTTGCTCATCTTCTGTGTCCTGCACTGTTAGCGTTGGGAGGTCTTCATGATTAGGCAAATGGGGTAATAAATAGACTTCTTCCTTGTTCTTTATGATTTATTTAATATTTCCTGTCATAACAGTTGACTCACTCAGAGTAGGCTCTGGGATAGAGAGGATAGTAGATCTGTTTGGCTTTGATAGAGGGTCATGCTCTGTAAATTTAGGCTGTTGATCTATCTACATGAGATCTTTTAAGTCGGCAATGGCTTTCCCAGTAGAATGTTAGCAATGTGCAGACTTTTTTTTTCTTGCAAGACATGATTTAGAGATCAGTTTCAAAACTTTTTATTGTTTTTTGATGACAATAGTAATTAGTGCAATTATTAACATCTTGTTCACTAAAGAATGAGATCTAGTAGTTCCAAATCTCAAATAAGATTGCAGAGCAGTAATTGTCAAAATAATTTGACAGTTGGTTTAGAAATAGATGCATCAGTGAAACTGCTTAGGTACACAACCTACGGAGTCAAACATAGTAACTTAGTATTTGATAATCCAGGTAAAAAGTCACTCTTCTACAAAAACTGTTAGGAAAAGTGGAAAACATTCTGGCAGAAGCTAGTTCTAGACCAGTATCTCAAATCCTTTGTCACATCCTATAAATTTCAAGTGGGTGACTTAGACATAAAGGGTAACATGACAAATAAATTTGTGTAGCAGGGAAGAAACTAACCTTTCAGATCTATGGATAAAGGAAGAATTCATAGCAAAGAAGATAGTATCACTGAAGGTAAAGTGGACAGTTTTGATTGTATAAGATTAAAATTTATTTTTGCAGAAACAACTGACAGGTAAAATGAGAAGAAAAGCAGGTCAATGGGGAGAAAATCTTTTCAGTAAATTTCCCTGATAAAAATCTTTAAGATAAACTAATTTAGATTTATAAGAATAAATGGGAGTTGAAAGTGGATTTTCATGGAGTGAAAAAATAAAATTTTTTAATTAAAAAATCAGTTTTTTAAAGTAATAGTACTACTTACATTGGTCTCAAGTGGATTTCACATAATTTTCATGTCTAAAATCAGAGGTATCTGAAAGGAAAAAGTATTTGCACAGTTTGAAAAATAGTTGTAATAAGTGATGCTGCAGCTTTAGCCAAGTCACATTTTGGAAGGAAATATAGCCTCTATTTAAGCTTAATATAGTGTATTTTCTAAGTTAAAACATTAATAAATTTTTTTCTTTGAAAAGTTAGTGATTTCTTTTAGTAGCAAATAGATTTTACAAAAAACAATTTTAGAGAGGTCTTACCTTAGGAAATTAACATGCTTTATTCTAAATAGATAATAACTTTTAATTTGTTTTTTAGGTTGACTGAACTTTATGTCGAAGAATTGGAGAGTAAAGAAGATTTACAAATTCTTATTGTGGATTATCTGAAAGGATTGAATATAAACAAAAACATAGTTCAAGGAATTATCAAGTAGGTTCTAGTGTGACTAGAAACACTTTCTAAAAGAAAATTACAGTCATTATACAGTACACTTGTCTCTTGGTCTGAGAAGATTATTGCAGAGAGCTGATTTTTAATTTGGAATATTTTAACCTTTTGTAAAGTACTTGGGATTTTCGTAAGCCAGTATGTACGTGTGCCTGCGTGTGCGTGCACGCACACACACACACGTTCATGGGTATGCATAAACAATTACTAGTTATAATTATGGTTTGAGTCTAGATTTATCCAAGTAAGTTCTGACCTTTTTGTTTACATTTTGACTAACAGGATTGGCTGTGTTATAGACGCATGTTTTATTTTAGTAATAAGCACATTGGGAATTGACAAGGGTATTTCTAGAGGATCACATAATTGTACTGTTAATGTTTTAATCAGATTTTTTTTCTCCCAAACTTTGAGTTTGTGGATGTGTTTATGCATATCTATAGGAGGTTTCCCTAAACACTTTCCCACTTCCCCCAACATTCCTCATAGAATTGAACTGTTTATATGGTCTTTTCTTTTTTGTTGTATATTTACTTCTGGAGGGCAGAGTGTTTGTCTCATTTTTGTATCCAGCATTTAGTGCCTAATTTTTTTTTTTTTGGATCACACCTATGATTTCATTAGAATAGGAAATTCCCAGTGAGAAAATTACCTCTATCAATGCAAACTTGTTACCTTCTCAGCAATTTATAGTTTGAGAGAATTGACCAAGGCACTGAGACGTTGAATGACTTGCTTAGGATCATGCAGCCATTGTGTTCAGAGGTTGTGTTTAGAGGTGGAACCTGAATCCAGACCTTTCTGACTCCAAAGCTAGCTCTTTGTTCCTCTGCTATGTGCTACCTTTCACAACTTGTGCATAGTAAGAACTTAATACATGTTTGATGAATTGAAAATGTGTAGTGGTATGAGTATAATACTTGTAGTTATGATGCCTGGGTCCTGTCCTTGCCTATTACTGACTAGGGCTGGGATATGAAGTCTTTTACTTTCCTTGCCTCTCATCTCTAAAAGACCAGGTAAAAATTGAAAGGTAGTGGTGGTAGTGGGGATGGTAGCAGTAATAGTGCTAATAGTACTAAGAACAACAGTTGTGGTATTTTAAAAAATGTTTTATTGTTTTGATAGTACTGTTGAATGGATAGCAGACATAGTGGTACATTCCCTAGGTGAAAATTGCATTTACATAGAAGAAAAACAATCTGTATCAGTGGAATAGCTAGTACTGAAGTACTAGCATAATTCTGACCACTTATTTATCCCTTTTTTATAGCTTTTACATAGCTGTGCGAAAGGAATCTGTGAACAAATTGGTGGATGGGACAGGCCACAGACCTCATTACAGCCTTCGCACCCTCTGCAGAGCACTGAGATTTGCTGCTTCCAATCCTTGTCACAACATCCAGCGCTCCTTGTATGAGGTGAGATGGGCTTTTACAACTACTGCCTATCTTTGTGGAAGAGAAATAGTTGTGAAAATCATTTAGAGAGTTAAGTAGGAAGAGTGTGTTTTTTAAAATACTGAGTAATGCAACGCAACAGTTATTTACCTAAAAAGAACATCAAATTCATATGTAAAAGCATGAATTCTATTTATAGTTTTAAGAAATGATGTGTCTAAAATTTTACGAAAATGGTGTCTTACTTGCTTGAGTCCCTTTAGATCTTCTGTGTACATTATTTGATTTTGTTAATTTTCCTCTATATTGATAACATCAGTTCTTGTATATTATTCAGTGCCTTGGACTGGGTGTAAAGGTGATTCTAGAGAAGAATGTGTGTGTGTGTGTATACACACATACATCTATATGTAGAATATAGTACTTTTAGTATATTTTTCCATTTTGTCAAAATTTCCCAAAATGTCCGTGATTTAAGAAGCCACCTGGGAATTTCTTCTTACCACCTTACTCCTTTACTATATTTTAAATACTTATGTAGAAGCAGTATGGGCTTTGCAGCTTGAGTAAAGAGACAGAATTTTATGTGGTTAGTCATTGATTCCGTCTGACTCTTACTATTTTTTTTGCTTAGTCAAGGTATTTCTTTATTTCTCATGTATACAAGGGAAGAAATGGACCACAGGCATGTTAACAAGTGTTAATGTCAAGTTCTTTGCTGATCTGAGAAAAGAGGTGCTCAGTTTTTTAGTCTAGCCTTTGGGGTAACAAAAATCCCATGAGGCATTATCTAAGATAAGTTAGTGAAGATATACAAATATGGGAGATAAAGGAAGTATAAAACGTACCTAACTCTGAAGGAACAGATAAAACAACAAAGCATAATTGATGATAGTAAGTTAACTCAAGCAAGTTATATAAGTACTCTCATTGTTCTGCTTGAAGGTAGTAGCAGGCTGCCTGTGAGAACAGAAGTAGTTCTTGAGGTTAGCAATATCCAATCTGCCCATAGCCTTTTGCAGTAATTCCAGGCTTTTGTACCAGTGAGTTTGTTTTGAATTTTTATTACTCATTACCTAAAGATAAATGACCTGTACCTGCAATATAGTAGTATTTTGTAGTAGTATTTTCAAAGTCAAAGTAAATGTTTTTTTGTTCTTCTTTTAAGGGCTTTTGCTTGGGTTTCCTTACACAACTTGACAGGGCATCACACCCTTTAGTTCAGAAACTCATTTGTCAGCATGTTATATCCAGCAACATCAAAAGTCTCCTCAAACAGGTATGTTCATTTTGGCAGGTTAGACTAATATTGGAGATGTTTTCGTATCAGAGTTCCAAATCAGTTTAGTGTGGATGAGTTGGACAATGAAAAGCCATGTTAAAATCTTGATTCCTTTCAACTATTTGGCTTTCACTCATTGATGTATCTCCTGTATTGCAAGCATTGTGCTATTTGTAAGAATCTGCATTAAGCATAGAATTGGGAGATTCTGAATAAAACTTGGGTATTACAAAAGAACTGACAGTGTTGTAGTATGTATCTTTTTGAGGATAGAAATAGTGTTTTGTTTTCTAAATCTTGATGTCTACCCCTACATTCCCCTCAGTCTACTACCATGATTTTTACATTTTTGAAGGGAGGAAGGGAAGGAGCCAGAAATGAGATTTCATTGGTACAGGGCACTCCTTTCAATGAGGAATCCCATACCAACAGTGCAGATTGGCATTCTCTCACAATTTATAGTCTTAGAAAATTACCTGGCTAGCTGAGAGATTCTAAGTGATTTACCCAAGGCCACATAGCCAGTATATATTAGAGGAGGCACTTGAATGCAGGTTTTTCTGACCGAAATTGACTTGTTCACTGCTCCAGCTCTACATGGCTGACTCTGCACATAGGTTTTTAGTACAAATTCATTAAAGTGAATTACTGGTTGATGACTATTCCAGTTACTAGCACTTGGAGTCTTTGTAAGTTTGAAAGGAAGGATTAACAGATTTATTCTTTCAATTATTGATAAAATCTCGTTAAAAAAATCCATTTTCTGTAATTTAGTTACAGTATTTTTTGTGGTTTGTGATGGTTAATTAAAAGGCTGTTCTTCCTCTTCTGTCATTTCTCTTGAGTGTTAAACTGAATGGAGGTAGCCACATGGTGCAGTGGATAGTAAGCTGGCCTTGGACTTCAGAAGAGCTGTGCTCATTTCTGGCGTCTGATGACTGGATGACCTGGGACAGTTGACATTGGGTACCTCTCCCAAACTTAAAGGAGGAGAGCAGACTATTTTGTGCTGATAATTTGAATTCCTTCTTGCTGGTCTAATATATAAGAAGTACTGTAGCTAACAGTCCTTGGGCCTGAAACCTTGAGTGTCTGAGAGCTAATGCTTTCAGGTAGGGCCTTTTAGTCTCTGTAACCTTTATTCTCACTATACCCTGATGAGGGTCTCCTAAAATCTGAAATTTATTCAGCAGTGTGCTGGAACCATTTGGAATCTAAGCTGATAGTTAAATTTTTTCATTGGCAAACTCTACAATGTTGTGCCTTTATTACTTGGAAGAAATTTGGCTGGTGCGTTTCACTGTTGTAAATATCAGAAGGAACGGGCCTTCTACAGAAGTTTCCTTTTTTTTTTTCCTGTCTTGATCTGTCCTTTCTTGAAAGCAAGTAAGAATGGATTTCTGATTGTGTTATTTTTTTTAATGTATATCTTTCAGCCTATTCCAGAACCCAAGGGAGGTCGGCTTATCCAGATTGAAGGATACTGGATTTCAGTGGGAGAAAAGGAGCCCACAATAGATGAAACATACATACTCACTCCTTCTGTTAAACTTAACCTGAGAGATATTGTCAGAGTCGTCTCTGCAGGGTATGGTGTTTCTTTTTCCTCTTTCTTATATGTTGCTTCAGTAACTGTGCACTTTGACAATCAAGATTTAATATACTTAGGATAATTTCTTACAATTTTTTTTTACATCATGTACTCTCTCTGCTATATTTCCCGCCTCCACCCCCAGCCCACTGAGAAGGCAAGAAATCTGTAATCATTATATATATATGAAGTGATATAAAACACATTTCCTTACTGGCTATATTGTCCTTCCTCCCCTAGTCCCCCACCCCTCCTTCTGCCTACCCCCTAAAAAAAAGAAAAAGCAAGAAAAATAGAGGAAGAAAAAAAAATATGTTTCAGTTTGCATTTTTGAGTCCACCAGTTTTCTCTGTGGAGGTGGATAACATTTTACATCATGAGTCCTTTACAATTTTGGTGGATCATTATAATGATCAGAGTTTACTAAGTCAGTTGATTATATTTATAATATTTCACTGTGTAGATTGTTCTTCTGGTTCTATTCCCTTTGCATCAGTTCATACAAGTCTTTCCAGACTTTTCTGAAGCCATCCTCTTCATTGTTTCTTTTTTTTAATATATTTTTTTAAATAAAAATTTATTTATTTAACTTTTTACATTCATTTTCACACAATTTTGGGTTCCAAATTTTCTCCCCTTTTATCCCCTCCCCCCACCCCAATACACCGAGCAATCTAAATTTTCCCTGTCATCCCTCCCTTCTCTTATCCCCATCTTCTCTTTTGTCCTGTAAGGCCAGATGACTTTCTGTTCCCCATTGATTGTATTTCTTATTTCCTGGTAGCAAGAACAATACTAAACAGTTGTTCCTAAAACTTTGAGTTCCAAATTCTCCCTATCCCTCCCTCCCCCACCCATTCCCTTTGGGAAGTCAGGCAATTCAATATAGGCCATATCTGTGTAATTTTGCAAATGACTTCCCTGATGGTCGTGTTGTGTAAGACTAACTGAATTACCCTCCATCCTACCCTGCCCCTCATTGTTTCTCTTCTGTCTTTTGATCCTGTCCCTCCCCAAGTGCTGACTTCAAATTGCTCCCTCCTCCCTTTGCCCTCCCTTCCATCATCCCCGCCCCTTGCTTATCTCCTTCTCCCCCACTTTCCTGTATTGTAAGATAGGTTTTCATACCAAAATGAGTGTGCATTTTTATTCCTTCCTTTAGTTAAATGTGATGAGGGTAAACTTCTTGTTTTTTTTTTTTTGTTTTGTTTTGTTTTTTCCCTCAGCTCTCCTCTTTTTCCCTCCATTAAAAAGTCTCCTACTTGTGTCTTAAATGGCATATAATTACCCCATTCCATTTCACCCTCTTTCCTCCCACTACATTTCTCTCTCACCATTTACCTTAATTTCTTTTAAGATATGGTCCCATCGTATTCAATTCACTCTGTGCTCTCTGACTCTGTATGTGTGTGCATGTGTGTATCAGTGTGTTCGTGCATGCGTGTACATGTGTGTGTGTTCCCACCAACTACCCCAATACTGAAAAGTTTTAAGAGTTACAAATATTGTCTTTCAATGTAGGAATGTAAACAGTTCACTTCTGGTAAGTCCCTTAAGACTTCTCTTTGCTGTTTACTTTTTCATGATGCTTCTCATTCTTGTGTCTGAAAGTCAGATTTTCTTTTCAGCTCTGGTCTTTTCATCAAGAATGCTTGAAAGTCCTCTGTTTCATTGAAAGACCGTATTTTCCCCTGAAGTATTATACTCAGTTTTGCTGTGGGTAGGTGATTCTTGGTTTGAGTCCTAGTTCCTTTGACTTCTGGAATATCCTATTCCACGCCCTTCGATCCCTTAATGTAGAAGCTGCTAGATCTTGAGTTATCATGATTTTATTTCCACAATGCTGGAATTGTTTCTTTCTAGCTGCTTGTAATATTTTCTCCTTGAGCTGGGAGTTCTGGAATTTGGCCACAACGTTCCTAGGAGTTTCTCTTTTTGGATCTCTTTCAGGTGGTGATCGATGGATTCTTTCAATACTTATTTTGCCCTCTGGTTGTAGAATGTCAGGGCAGTTTTCCTTGATAATTTCATGGAAGATGATATCTAGGCTCTGTTTTTGATCATGACGTTCAGGTAGTCCCATGATTTTTAAATTGTCTCTCCTGGATCTATTTTCCAGGTCAGTTGTTTTTCCCATGAGATATTTCACATTCTCTTCCATTTTTTCATTCTTTTGATTTTGTTTGGTGATTTCTTGGTTTCTCGTAAAGTCGTTAGACTCCATCTGTTCCATTCTAATTTTGAGAGAACTATTAAATTCAGTGAGCTTTTGCACCTCTTTTTCCATTTGGCTCATTCTGCTTTTGAAAGCATTCTTCTCCTCATTGGCTTTTTGAACCTCTTTTGCCAATTGAGTGAGCCTATTCTTCAAGGTGTTATTTTCTTCAGCATTTTTTTGGGTCTCCTTAACCAAGGTATTGACCCGTTTTTCATACTTTTCTTGCATCTCTCTCATTTCTCTTCCCAGTTTTTCCTCCACCTGTCCAACTTGCCTTTCAAAATCCTTTCTGAGCTCCTTCAAGGCCTGAGCCCACCCGACATCCCCCTGGGATGTCTGGGGTACCGAGGCTCCGCTCTCCACGTCTTTCCCTGATGGCAAGAATATGTCCCCCTCCTCGTCAGATCCGAAAGTTGGGATCATTTGCATTTGTTGGAAAAAACTCTGTATAGTCTTATTTTTCTTCCCTTTTGTAGGCATTTTCCCAGCCAGTTACTTGATGTCTGAGATTCCTGTCCACCCCCGCCTAGATCCATCCAGCTAGTGCTTGGGGTCTGAGATTCAAATGGGCTTTCCGGGGCAGGCGCGGCTGCTAATCAATGTGAGCTTTAGTTCTGGTGCTGGGGTTGGGGCAGGGCCGCCTCCCAGGCTCAGTTCCCTCAGGGGCTTTATGCAGAGGCCTTCAGTAATGGAGCGGGGTGGGGCAGGGCCGTCTCCCAGGCTTAGCTCCCTGAGGTTGTTTATGCAGAACTTTCAGTAATGAAGATCCTGCCTGCTGCTGTGGGAGTCCCAGGCTGCAGCTGCCGCTGCCTCCGCCCCCGCCTCTGCCGCCACCGCTTCCTCCCGAGGGGGCCCGAGTCACGGAGACACCCCGCTCCCCTCGGCCAACCAGCCGTCTCTCTCACTGACCTGTAGCTTCTGTGGGCGGAGGGACCTTTCCAGCTGCCGGAACTTCCGTCTCTGAAGCCTGCTCGGATCAGCTTCTCTGGGGCCACGGCCAGGGCAACGCTGGGGTGGGGTCCGCTTTCCGCAGTGCGAAGGACCCTGGGGACAGCTCTCCAGGGCTCTCTGGAACGGAAATCTCTTCCACTCTTTTTCTGTACACCTTTCAGTGATCCAGAAGTTATGGGGATCTCTTTTTACATTAATTCTATGGGCTGTGGGTTCAGAGCTCGTAAACCTGCGTCCTTCTACTCCGCCATCTTGGCTCCGCCCCCTCTATTCTGTCTTTTGATCCTGTCCCTCCCTGAGTGTTGACTTCAAATTGCTCCCTCCTTCCATCATACCCCCCCCCCCCCTTGCTTATCTCCTTCTCCCCCACTTTCCTGTATTGTAAGATACGTTTTCATACCAAAATGAGCGTGCATTTTATTCCTTCCTTTAGTCAAATGTGATCAGGGTAAACTTCATGTTTTTTTCTCAGCTCTCCTCTTTTTCCCTCCACTAAAAAGTCTCCTGCTTGCCTCTTGAATGAGACATAATTTACTCCATTTCATTTCACCCTCTTTCCTCCCATTGCATTTCTCTCACCATTTACCTTAATTTCTTTTAAGATATGGTCCCATCCTATTCAATTCACTCTGTGCTCTCTGTCTCTATATGTGCATGCATGTGTGTATGTGTGTGTGCGTGCATGCATGTACATGTGTGTGTGTTGTCCCACCAACTACCCAGATACTGAAAAGTTTTAAGAGTTACAAATATTGTCTTTCCATGTAGGAATGTAAACAGTTCACTTTTGGTAAGTCCCTTCTGACTTCTCTTTGCTGTTTACTTTTTCATGCTTCTTCTCATTCTTGTGTTTGAAAGTCAGATTTTCTTTTCAGCTCTGGTCTTTTCATCAAGAATGCTTGAAAGTCCTCTGTTTCATAAGTCCTCTGTTTCATTGAAAGACCATATTTTCCCCTGAAGTATTATACTCAGTTTTGCTGTGGGTAGGTGATTCTTGGTTTGAGTCCTAGTTCCTTTGACTTCTGGAATATTTGCACGCCCTTCGATCCCTTAATGTAGAAGCTGCTAGATCTTGAGTTATCCTGATTGTATTTCCACAATACTGGAATTGTTTCTTTTTAGCTGCTTGCAATATTTTCTCCTTGACCTGGGAATTCTGGAATTTGGCCACAATGTTCCTAGGAGTTTCTCTTTTTGGATCTTGCTTTCAGGTGGTGATCGATGGATTCTTTCAATACTTATTTTGCCCTCTGGTTGTAGAATATCAGGGCAGTTTTCCTCAATAATTTCATGGAAGATGATGTCTAGGCTCTGTTTTTGATCATGACTTTCAGGTAGTCCCATGATATTTAAATTGTCTCTCCTGGATCTATTTTCCAGGTCAGTTGTTTTTCCCATGAGATATTTCACATTCTCTTCCATTTTTTCATTCTTTTGGTTTTGTTTTGTGGTTTCTTGGTTTCTCAGAAAGTCTCATTAGCCTCAATCTGTTCCATTCTAATTTTGAGAGAACTGTTTTCTTCAGTGAGCTTTTGCACCTCTTTTTCCATTTGGCTAATTCTGCTTTTGAAAGCATTCTTCTCCTCATTGGCTTTTGAACCTCTTTTGCCAATAGAGTTAGCCTATTTTTCAAGGTGTTATTTCCTTCAGCATTTTTTTGGATCTGCTTTAGCAGGGTATTGACCCGTTTTTCATGCTTTTCTTGCATCTCTCTCAATTCTCTTCCCAGTTTTTCCTCTACCTGTCTAACTTGCTTTTCAAAATCCTTTTTGAGCTCTTCCATGACCTGAGCCCACCAGACATCCACCTGGGATGTCTGGGATACAGAGGCCCTGCCCTCCATGTCTTTCCCTGATGGTAAGAATATTTCCTCGTCATCAGAATTGAAAGGCGGGAACATCTGCACCTCATCAAAGTAGCTCTCTGTGGTCTTATTTTGCGTCCTTTTTCTGGGCATTTTCCCAGCCAGTTACTTGACTTCTGAGATTCCTGTCCACCCCCACCTTGATCCGTCCAGCTAGTGCTTGGGCTCTGAGATTCAAATGGGCTTTCCGAGGCGGCTGTGGCTGCTATTCAATGTGAACTTAAGTTCTGGTGCTCAGGTGGGGGCAGGGCCGCTTCCCAGGCTCAGTTCCCTCAGGGAGTTTATGCAGAGACCTTAGGTAACAGAACTTCTGTCTGCTGATCCAGGAGTCCCGGGGGCCGCCACTGCTGCCTCTGCTGCTCCCTCCGCCGCTGCCTCCCGAGGGGGCCCGAGCCACGGAGACACCCTGCTCCCCTTTCGGCCAGCCTAGACGTCTCTCTCCCTGACCTGTAGCGTCTGTGGGCGGAGGGACCTTTCCGGCCGCCGGAGATTCCATCCCTGAAGCCTGCTCGGATCTGCTCCTCTTGGGCTGCATGGCCAGGGTGGCGCTGGGGTGCGCTCCACTTTCCGGGGCACGACGGACCCTGGGGACGTCTCTCCAGGGCTCTCTGGAATGGAAATCTTTTCAACCGTGTTTCTGCGTACCTTGCAGTGATCCAGAATTTGTGGGGAATTCTTCTTGCAGGAAATATATGGGCTGTGGGTTCGGAGCTAGCATACGTGAGTCTTTCTACTCCGCCATCTTGGCTCCACCCTCTTCATCATTTCTTGTCACACGGTAGTATTACATCATATTGATACAGCGTAATTTATTCAGCCATTCCATAGTTGAGGGACATCCCTTCATTTTCCATTTCTTTGTTACCACCCAAAGAGCTATTATAAATATTTTTTGTACATATGGTATTCAGTAAAAGTTTAAATAAAATATCAAAATTCAAGGTGTTTGAATTTTTACTGAGTAGAGAAAAAAGGATTCCAGTGTGACTTCTACAAATATCTGAGGACCATGCCTAACTAAATGTGGAGAGGTGTATCTCTCAGTATTGAGTCATAGAGTTAGAGCTGCAAGAGACCTTAGAAGTCATCCAGTTTTTACAGATGAAGAAAGAAAAGGATCAGGGCAATTAAGTGACTTACCCAGGATCACATAGGTATGAAGGCTCAGACTTGATTCCAGAAATTTTTGACTCAAAGCCACTGCTGTCTTCAGTCAATAGACTGTATATGATGAAGGCTGGGGTTGGTCAGAGCAACTCAGAAAACCACCTGTTCAATTGTAGAAGAGTTAGAATCTGTCTCAGGGGAAGGAGGCATCCCATATTGATGACTAGTTGCTTTTTTGAAATGTTAGTAAAATTTAAACTTTTAATTAAATTGAATTTTAGTGAAATACTAAATTTATTTGCTCTGTGTTGCCTATTTCTGATCTCTTTCATGTCTTTGTCAAGCTTGGTTGCCATTGTTGGTTTTAACAAAATAAAGACATGGTCGGCGTGGTGTATGCAGGGTATTCCAGAAATCTCTTTAGCGTGTAGTCTTTAATGATTAAAGCTTAGAACTGCACTAAGACTTTTGAAACATGATGTGTATTACTTTCGGTAAATTTTTTTTCCCATTCCCATTTGTAGTTTTTCTATGCTGTCGTAGATAGTATTCTGGATACTTCCACATGTTGCATGCAAGTTCTGTTTCCCAGCCATCAGGACAAGTTGTTGTCAGGGTTTTTCTATGAAAATTTTTGTATACATTGGTCTTTTCTCCCTTTTACAAAGCATTCTTAGGTTATATCCATAGTGGTGGAAAAGCTAGGTCAAAAATTATGTTCCATCAGTAATTTACTTTTGCAGTAGTGGGGAACCCCTCTACATCCTCAAATCCTACCCTTCAGGTAAATCCAGACTTCACAGAACAGATCATTGTAGGATTTGTTCTGTGAAGTTTGGATTCACTTAGAGGGCCATACTTGAGGACCTAGAAAGCCACCTGTGCCTCAAGGCTGAAAGTTTCCCACCCTGAAGTAGAACAAGACAGTACAGTATGGAAGAGATTCTGACTTTTTAATGGTAAAGGTCCTAGGTTCAAATCCTGGCCCTGCCTGTTACCTAAGGGAAATTACTCTAACCTCTCTGGGCCTTATTTTCTGCACTCCCAAAATGAGATGGAGATGTTCCTCAGAGTTTTTCAACTTTAAATCTGTGGTATAGTTTGGTCTGGTTTCCCTTCCTCTGTTGAATTTTATGCACAGATATTTTTGACAATTTCAGTATAATTTATCATAGTTAAATTTTTTTTTCAGATTTAGTTAAGAATTTTAACAGTTTTCCAAGTAGTTATTGGCAGATTGATATTTCTTTTAAAAAGTTTGTTCTTGAGCCATTTTTCTTCCATTGAGGAATAAATATTTTTGCCTTAATTATTTTAAGGTTTTTATTTGTTGCTTTCTAGCTGTTAGATTTTTATCAGATATGTTTAATGCAAAATGTTTTTTTCTGCTTAATGTCTCTTTATTTGGGGAGTATTTCTTTTTGTAGTAAAACTCATTTTTTTATTATCTATTTTATTTCCTATAATTATTTCCTTTGTTTCATATTTTAAAAATTCTCCCCATGCTTGAACTGTACTTTTCCCTAATTTTTACTTATTTTTTCTTTACTTATTGATCTAGTTGGAATTGGTTGTAGAATAATGTGAGATATATAATAAGCTTATTTCTTTTTGCCATGACACCTATTTTTCCAATGTTTATTGTTTTGTTTTTCAATGTTTAATAATCCTTGAATTTGTTACTAATCTTTCGTTTGCACTAATTAAGCTTTATTTTCTAAGTTTGTCATTCTATTTCAATGAACTGTTTTTCTTTACGTATTTCTTCTTCTTCTTCCCCTTCCCTTCTTCCTATCTTTATCCCTATTCCTGTCCCTAATTGTCTTGGTTACTGTTTTCTTTATTTTTGAATAAGTTTTTGGATGCCAATTGTTTTTAAAGCTTGAGATGAATTTTCAACAAAGATAAAGCTCAGCTGGCTCTACTATAAGTCTTAGCACTGGAATAAAACAGTCTAGATCAAGCCTTTTGCCCTAAAACCAAATTGTATGGAAGGAATACCAGCAACCACATTCCTGTCTCTACCAGCTTGTTCTGAGTGAAGGAATATTATTAGTAAATGTTCCCTGGCAACACACTTAGTCCACCTTGTCTCCGTAGTCAATTCTTTCAGCTCCATTGTCTTAGGCATGTTTCCTTGAATCTAGTCATTGTAAAAAGACAAAACCCTCTATCCCTTTGGTTTTCACCTTGGAACAAGAAAAAAAAATTAAAGAATCTTTCCAGATCTGAGTTGTAGTGTAGGTTGTCAGCATCTCTAATTACTATGCATTGTCTTTAAAGAATAAATCCTATCTTATTTTCCACCATGTGACAATTTGTTTAAGAAATAAAAGCATGTTTAGTTCGTCCATATGAACATTCATTCTTTCATTCAGCAAATCCTTAACCTTGCCAGAGGTCTTAAATTCCCAGGGTTTAACACCTAGGTCTGTTACTTTGTTTTAGCATAAAGGAAGTTAAATCATAAGTGTGTTTGGGCAAGGAAAATAGTTGTATATTTGTCCCCTTTAATTAATTTATTTATTCTAAGTAATTCTTTTTTTATTTTTCTTGTTTCAATGATCCATCTTTTAAAGAACCTACCCAGTGCTGATTCAGGGAGAGACATCTGTTGGTAAAACTAGCCTAATTCGATGGCTGGCTGCTGCAAGTGGGAATCATTGTGTTCGGATTAATAACCATGAACATACAGATATTCAGGAGTATATTGGTTGCTATACATCAGATGCTTCAGGGAAGCTGGTATTTAAAGAAGGTAGGGTTGAGGTCTTCAGTTACATGTGTTATTGACATCCTTAACTCACCAAGCCTGCGTGTAGGGGATGTGGTCATTTCTGAATATAAAAATTCATAAAAGTCTTCTTTTTGCAATATTTTTCCATGAATTTTAAGGGGATCTATCTAGGAGGCCTAGGGGACTCATCCATCCTTTGTCTAATTAATTCAGTGAGCATTTATTAGCTACCCTCTATATGCTAGGCATTATACTAGACAGTAGAGATATAATTTGAAACCAAAACAGTCTTGCCCTCAAGGTGTTTATATCCCATTGGACACTATTAACCATTACTGTGGTATAGGGGTCTGAACTGTGTCATTGCTACTAGACAACTTAATTTCAAAAGGCATTGTGTTTGACTCTTATTCCCAGAAGTAAGTGGGGGGGAGAAAGGGGAGAAAGTTCATACAATTGAATGATTTAAATAGATTAAGATGACAAGGTTAAGAAATGTTGAGGATGAAGCATTTTTTTACACAGTTTACTGTATAAAAGTGACTTTTCTTGGCATAATAAAAACCATTTCCCTCTTTGTCAAAGACCTGTGCTATTTTTTTTTTTATAACACAGTTGTCCTCAAGGAGTACTTTATTTTAAAACTACCAGTGTAGCAAATTAATCAATATCTACTATAACTTTTTTTTTTGCAACATTTTATGTTAAAATAATGAGATATGTCTTAGAAAATTATTATTTCCATCTTTTTCCTCTCAAGGTGTCCTTATTGATGCTATGAAAAAAGGCTACTGGATTATTTTAGATGAATTGAATTTGGCTCCCACAGATGTGCTGGAGGCATTGAACAGACTTCTGGATGATAACCGGGAATTACTGATAACAGAGACTCAAGAAGTTGTCAAAGCACATCCTCAATTCATGCTTTTTGCAACCCAGAACCCTCCTGGCCTGTATGGGGGTCGAAAGGTTTGTAAAGCTCGTCCTCTATAAACCATAGACCATATAAACCAAATCCTGGTAATGATTTCATTCTATGAGTATTCTCTTTCTAGATTGAATTGTTTCTTTTTTAACTTTAAAGAATAGGGAGGGTTTCCCCCCTCTTATTCTTCCTGTGCTTGTTATGAGTAGACTGTTGCTTAGAAGATTAGGTGGGCAAAAATTAACTTTTTTCTTCATGCTTCTCTCTGTATCTTCTAGGTGCTCTCTCAAGCCTTCCGCAGTCGTTTTGTAGAGTTGCATTTTGATGAGCTGCCTAGCACTGAGCTGGAAACAATATTGCATAAACGCTGCAGTTTGCCACCTTCTTACTGCAATAAGTTGGTTAAGGTCATGCAGGATCTACAGGTATTGAATTAAATTTTTTTTTTAACCGTAATCATCTTTCAGTGAACTCCCAAATTCCCTCCTATTGATCCTTGATTCAGATCCCAGTCCTTAAACTCACTACCTGTATAACTTTGAGGAAGTCATTTAATTTCTCTGGGCCTCAGTTTTCTCATGTTTAAAATGAGGGTGTTGGACTAGATCACCTCTGAGGTACCATGCATCTTTAAATCTGTTATCCAATCAAATTTGCAGCATTCATTCCCCATAATTTCCTACATCTCTATGGAGAGCAGGGAAATGATTATTTGTAACATATTGAAAAGTTTGTTTGGAAGTCTTTCTCAGACTTTCCCAGGTTTCACATCAGAATGTATTTCAACTGGATAAAAGTAATAATTCGTTAGGCAAAAAGAATTTGTTAAATGCTTACTATGTGCCAAGTATTGTGTTAAATGGCTAGTGATAGATACAGTATAAAAGAAAGATAGTCGTTGGACTAAGTAGAACCTGTTTTCACGTTTATGTTTCATAAATGGGAACTTAAAAGGGAGGGATGGAAGAAAGGAGTGAGAGGGGATATAGGGCTGAAGCCTGGAAAGTCAGAAGCACAGCTAGAAGGGTTGGCCCTGTTCCCAAATGGAAGAAGCAGCAGTTGGAAATCACCTCTAGAAAGGGGCTGGTATAACAGAGGGATGTTCCAGAGTGCCAAAGGGGCCAATGAATGTTTCAAGGAGGTTCTAGGGTAAGACTGTAGCTGAGTTGTGGTGCTGTAATAAGAAGCACTTCCAGGAAGACAGTGAAGGTTTGTTCATTTGCCTCGAGTTCTAACTTGCATCTTTAAACCTGTGTTCTAACATACTGTAGGTACTTTAAAGATCTTTGCTCTTCAGTTTTTTTTTTTTTCAAATATTTATTTATTTATTTATTTTGAGTTTTCAGCATTCATTTCCACAAAATTTTGAGTTCCAAATTTTCTCCCCATCTCTCCCACCCTATAATGCCTTACATTCTGATTACTCCTTCCCTCAATGAGCCCTCCCTTCTATCTCACCCCTCCCTTCCCTTATTCCCATCTTCTCTCTTTTCTTGTAGGGCAAGATAGATTCCTATACCCCATTACCTGTATTTCTTATTTCCCAGTTGCATGCAAAAACAATTCTCAACATTCATTTCTAATACTTTGAATGCCAGCTTCTCTCCTTTCCTCCTTCTACACTCATCCCCACTGAGAAGGCAAGCAATTCAATATAGGCTATCTCTGTGTGGTTTTGCCAAAGACTTCCATAATAGTCATATTATAACTATATTTCCCTCCATCCTATCCTGCCCCCTATTTATTCTATTCTCTCTTTTGACCTTGTTCCTCCCCAAGAGTGTTGACTTCTGATTATACTCCCTTCTCCCATATGCCCTCCCTTCTGTCATCCCCCCCATTCTGCTTATCCCCTTCTCCCCTACTTTCCTGTAGTGTAAGATAGATTTTCATACCAAATTGAGTGTGTTATTCTCTCCTTAAGCCAAATGTAAAGAGAGTAAGCTTCACTTTTTCCCTTTCACCTTTTCCCTTCTCTCCTTCATTGAAAGAGCTTTTTCTTGCCTCTTTTTTGAGTGGTAATTTGTCCCATTCTGTTTCTCCCTTTCTCCTCCCAATATATTCCTCTCTCACCTGTTAATTTTACTTTTTTAGATATCATCCCTTCTTATTCAACTCACCCTGTGCTCTGTGTGTGTGTGTGTATAATCCCTCCAACTACCCAAATATTGAGAAAAGTTTTAAGAGTTACAAATACTGTCTTTCAATGTGGGAATATAAACAGTTCAACTTTAGAAAGTCCTTTATGATTTCTCTTTCCTGTTTACCTTTTCTCTTGATTCTTGTATTTGAAAGTCAAATTTTCTATTCAGTTCTGGTTTTTTCATCAAGAATGCTTGAAAGTCCTCTGTATCATTGGATGACCATTTTTTTCCTGGAAGTGTTACTCAGTTTAGCTGGGTAGGTGATTCTTGGTTTTAATCCCAGTTCCTTTGACTTCTGAAATATCATATTCCAAGCCCTGTGATCCCTTAATGTAGAAGCTGCTGGGTCCTGTGTTATCCTCATTGTATTTCCACAGTATTTGAATTGTTTCTTTCTAGCTGCTTGCAATATTTTCTCCTTGACCTGGGAACTCTGAAATTTGGCTACAATGTTCCTAGGAGTTTCTCTTTTTGGGTCTCCTTTAGGAGGTGATCGGTGGATTCTTTCAATATTTATTTTGCCCTCTGACTCTAGAATATCAGGGCAATTTTCCTTGATAATTTCCTGAAAGATGATATCTAGGCTCTTTTTTTTGATCATGACTTTCAGGTAGTCCCATAATTTTTAAGTTGTCTCTCCTGTATCTATTTTCCATGTCAGTTGTTTTTCCAGTGAGATATTTTACATTATCTTCCATTTTTTCATTCTTTTGGTTTTGTTTTGTAATTTCTTGGTTTCTCATAAAGTCATTTTCTTCCATCTGCTCCATTCTAATTTTGAGAGAACTATTTTCTTCAGTGAGCTTTTGGACCTCTTTTTTTATTTGGCTAATTCTGCTTTTTAAAGCATTCTTCTCATTGGATTTTTGGGCCTCTTTTGCCAATTGAGTTAACCTATTTTTAAAGGTTATTTTCTTCAGCATTTTTTTGGGTCTCCTGCTCTTCAGGTTTTGAGTTTATATGTGTGCCTTTGTATGTTGCTAAAAATGTATTCTCATTAAATAAAGTATCACCTCAGAAAACTTTCTGATCATTGTCACTGGAATTCCACATTTCTCAGTATTGTTTGATTAGCCTCTGAGTCTCCATTTTTAGGATGTGGTTTGAAAATGGATAGTGACCCAGAGTGGTAAAAAATGAATTAGCATTTTCTGATTTGTTATTGAACTTTGCTTGGCAGAATGAGTTTTTGTTAAAAGTTTTGCAGTCTTGGGGGATTTTTACCTGTTCATTTTAAAAATTATATTTATATATTTCTGTGAATTTGGTATTTAATACTTTTTTTATTTGGTTATTTTGCTAGTCCTATCGTAGAGGTTCTTCCTTGTTTGCTGGAAAGCAAGGCTTCATCACTCTTCGGGATCTTTTCCGATGGGCTAAGCGGTACGAATCAGTTGAGCAGACAGAGAAAGAGTATGACTGGCTTCAGCATTTAGCAAATGATGGTATGCTTTTGTTGTCTTTTTAAGTTTGTAAAGTTGGGTGGATACCTGGTCATTTTATTTTTAGTTTTATTTTTCTTAAATTTTTCTTTTTTATAAAACAACATAATGCATAGAGTCAATTGACCTTGATAAGTAACTTCCTATTCATATTAACTTAAATACATAATATACAGTAACAATTTTTCAGTTACTCCCTCCTAAGTCTTCATGAGAATTTATTCTTTGTTCATTCTCGTTCAATTTTCCTCTTACATAGTGGTAGCTATTTTACACTTAATTCTTTGGATTTAATTTTTTTTGCATTATTTTGTAAGGTTTCTTTTCGACCTCTGTCCTTTATCCCTGTGAGTGTTAATTGCATGACAGTATGTCAGTACATTAATATTGATGCTATGTTTTGGATTAAATAAACAATGCTTTACCTTTTGAAAAGGAATCAGAAAGACTTGCAGTTGAATTCCACTGAAGATCTAAGTGATTCATCTAGTGTTTCACAATTATTAAGTTGTGTTTCCTTATTGGTAAAATGATGGGGTTGTACTTGGCTCCTCTAGTCCATCTCTTAAGCTGAGATTGTGCTGAGCTTGAGTGGAGGATGTAAAGTTAGGCAACTGAAGCATTTGCTTAGTCTTACCCTAACATTTCTTCTGGTTTTATTTCCAGGTTTTATGCTTTTGGCTGGCCGAGTTAGGAAGCAGGAGGAAGTAGATGTTATTCAGGAAGTATTGAGCAAACATTTCAAAAAGAAGTGTTGTCCACAGTCTCTTTTCTCAGAAGAAAGGGTCCAAAAATTGCTGGGTAAGTTGAGAGGTAATGCTAGGAACATATCTTGAGTTCTCAAGAGATAAAACTGCTGCAAATTAATCTCTTTTTGATTTTGTAGGCAAATTTTCTGCTCAGTTGTCCACGTTAAAGTCCAAATTCAGTCACATTGTGTGGACTGAAGATATGAGGAGGTTGGCTGTTCTGACAGGAAGGGCATTAGAGTTTGGAGAACCTGTCCTGCTTGTGGGAGATACTGGGTAAAAGTCTATGATTCTTTGAAAACAGATATAGCAGGGTTTGAGATAATAATGATGGCATATCATTGGATCACCTCTGCCGAGTTCTGAGTAATCAGAACTTATTTATTTGAAATTATCCTTTGTATTTTTTTGAATGACAGACATCATGGCATAATGGAGAGAGGGCTGGAATTGAATCCAGAAAGTACGGATTCAAGACCTGTCTCTGACACATACTGGCTGTATTATGTTGAACAAGTCACTTAGCTTTTGAGTACCCTGGGTACCTCCCTAAGACTGTCAGTCTCAGAACATTTGACAACCTGGTTTAGTTAGGAGGAGTTTCTTTTACCTGTACCAGTTCCCTATGCCAGTGAAATTACTGGTCTCTATTTCTTAGGGTACTTGACTCACTTTCCTATTTTTTTAGTAAGCAAGTAAAATTACCCACTAATTTTATTTAGATTCTCCCTCCTTCCCATTCTTCTATGAAAAAGAAAGCTTCTCTTTTGACATAACTGACTAAGGAATTGGTTTCTTTTAATTATGTAATTGATAAGTGTCTTTCGAATTTTTTTTTTAATCATAAGATTTATGGTAGGAATATGTGGAGAAGAGCCAAAGACTTGACCTCATTTTCCTCAAAGTTTTTAGGGTAGTGGATGTTTTTTCCCCCCATTTTTTAGAGCTCAGTAAGAACAATAGAAGAAAGACACTTTAATTAATGAAGAAACTTCTTTTGTGAGGAAAGGGAAAAAAAAGGCCACCATAACAGTGGAACTGGTGTGGTGGGAGCATCTCATCTGTTGCTTCAGTGATGCTTCTACCTGATTCTCCTTTCAAGAAATGGCCAATTAGTGACTGTTACTTTAAGGAATCTTCCTGAGCCTGAGGTTTCAGTGGGTGTTGATTAGAGACATGAAGAGGCAGCATGGAATGGTCTTGAGGTCAGGAAGATAGACCTTAGGGTTCAGGTGCTTCCTTTGATGCATGCTGGCTATGTGATCCTAAGCAAGTCACTTGACCCCTGTTCTCTAGAGCAGAGATATCAAACACACCTTGTCTTCACCCTTCTGAATGTGCCCTGAACTATGTTAAAATATAATTGGGAAATAATTAACAAAAATAAGTAAAAATACAGCTGAACATAGATAATGTTGTTTTCTAAGTTTATATGTGACTCATGGGATCCTCATGTGGTCTTGGTTTTTTTGTTTGGTTGGTTTTTTTTGGCGAGGCAGTCAGGGTTAATTGACTTGCTCAGGGTCATACAGCTAGTGTGTGTCAAATGTCTGAGGCCAGACTTGAATTCAGGTCCTCCTGACTCCAGGGTTGGTGCTCTAGCCACTATGCTGCCTAGCTACTCCAGTGGCCTTTGTTTCTTTTTGAGTTTTCCCCTGCTTTTTATTTTCTCTATATCCTAGTGTAGAGAATTCTCTTAAAAGTTGAAGAAAAGATTCCTACCTCCGTTGGTGGAAGAGTTACCTCACCTGGGAGTTCCCTATGTCCATGAAATTACTGTGTACTTCCTGTCCCTGTCCCTATTGTGGGTGTACATTATCTGTTTTTAACCTTCTGTTTCATTGTGATAGGTGTGGGAAAACGACTATCTGCCAGATTTTTGCAGCGTTGGCAAATCAGAAATTGTATTCAGTCAACTGCCACTTGCACATGGAGACATCTGATTTCCTGGGAGGTCTCCGACCAGTGAGACAGAGGTCAAAGGAGGTTTGTTCCATTGCATTATGTGTCTGAGTCATATCTGTTCAGTCTGGAGTTTCCTGATTCCAGATGCCATATTGACCAAGAACTATGTCCCAGGGATGCCATACCTGTGCCATTTGCAGGGGGCTTCAGGGGCAGCTTGCACTTCTAACTCTTGTTCTACATTTTTCACTTTCTTTGTAATATAGTTAGCATCTCTTTGCTTCAGTCATGCATGTATTTTTATCGATCAGTAAGCATTGATCACTCTTTATATGCCTAGACACCCTCTGTTTAGACTCTGGTCTTACAAAGATAAATAAATACAGTCTTTGCCCTCAAGAAGCTTACATTTTGTTTAAAATTGTGAATGTGTGTCAGTGTGTGTATATGTATATATGCTCATGATGTCATAGATCATTTTTATTTTTTTCTTTTTTCTCTCCTAGGAGGAATTGCACCACTCCAGACTCTTTGAATGGAATGATGGGCCCCTCGTTTTGGCAATGAAGGAGGATGGCTTTTTTCTTTTAGATGAAATTTCACTAGCTGATGATTCAGTCTTGGAAAGACTTAACAGGTATGTGTCAGGAATAATAACAACACTGACAATAACCTGACATTTACGTAGCTTTTGAAGGTTTGCAAATAGTTTTTAAAAATTTTATTTTCTAATGGAAAAACATCTTTTTTTTTCCCTTTCCCTCCTACACACCCCCTTAGATGGGTGGAAACAAAAGGAAAATAAAACCTTTGATGTAAATAAACATAGTGAAAACAAATTCCATTATTGCTCATATCCCAAAAATTTATGTGTAATTATACATTGAGTCTGTCACCTCTCTGTCAAAGAACTGAGAACACCTGCTTTACCCATTGGAATTGTGGGTAGTTATTGTGTTGTTCAAGTTCTTAAGTCTTTTGAAGTTGTTTTTGTAGTGTTGTTATTATACGAAGCATTTTGCTTAGAAATTCTCATTTGATACTTGCAATGTCTCCATGACATAGGCGATACAGAGGTTTATTATTCCATTTTGAAGGAACTGGGAGTAAGGGAAGCTAAGTGATTAGCCCATAATCAATAAGGTAGTAGGGACAAAAGTATTTGATTCCAAATGTCTTAACTTCCAAGCCTATCACTCTTTTACTCCAGGGTGGCATCCTCTCGGTTTAACTAGATATAGAAGAGAATTTGTGCTAAGATTTAGTCACTCTGGAAATTTTCAAGGGTAGCTGATTTTTTTTCTGCAAGATTGATATGCATGGTACAAGTCAGTAAGGAAAGGGAATTTTGGGAAAATAAGGAAACGGTAAATAAATTTTGAGTAATTCTTCTGGAGCTGGATTTTTACTGTGGAACTTATCCATGCTTTAAGGAAGAACTGGGAATATAGATAGATATTAGAGCTGAACTCTAGGAGATATGTTCTAAATCCATACCCCTACATTGCTAAAGCATTGTTGTATCTATTTTACAAGTACATAGAATCGTGTGCTCAGAATTATAGATTTAGAACTGTAAGAAGTCATCTACTCCACTCCCCTCATTTTACAGATGAGAAAGCTCATGGGACTAGCCGGACTTCCCCATGAGGTCACACGGGCATGCATGACAGAATTAGGGATTTCAGCCTGTGAATTCAGATTCCAAATGCAGTGCTCTTTTCTCTACTTCATTGCCTGGAGTAGCAAGAGTTAAACTGTGAAATGGAACATGTAGGCTGTTTCCTACCTCTGCCTTCCACCAGATGGCCTCATTAAAAGGATTTTTGAGGAAGTACAACATCATTGGGTCATAGTACACCTTCAGCTTAAAGCATAGGCCTTGAGCTCTACCTTTGTGATTCAGAACACTTCTTTTTAATGAACAGTAGCTTAAATGGGGAGTTGAGTAAAAAAGAGACTGTTTTCTTTTTTTCTGCTCAGGAAGCTATGCCCTTATGAGGGTATTGTGACAAGCTTTATTTTTTGAATTTGAAATGATGCTTATTTTAAATCTGAAATCAGGTAAAGCAGAGATTGGGTACGTAAGAGTTCTCTCATTTTCCCTCTTGCCTATTATTTTGCCGTTCAGTGTCCTTGAAGTGGAAAAGACCCTGGTATTGGCTGAAAAAGGTAGTCCAGAGGAAGACAGTAGTGAAGTGGAACTGCTGACTGCTGGGAAAAAATTCCGTATCTTAGCAACCATGAACCCTGGAGGTGATTTTGGGAAAAAGGAGGTAAATTTCATGTCTCTTGGAGAATAATTTTCTTTGGTTACAAACAGATATTTCTTTAAAAAAATTTTTTTAGTTATAAGTTTGGAAATACAATTTTAAAAAAATCAAATAATATACCAAAGGCAAACTCTTTCTTCAGATCTGTAGCCTTTACCAAAACAAAATGAAATAAACTAACAGTTAAGAAAACAACGCCAAGTATTTTGTTCCGTTTCTTTTCCAGGCCTGTCAGTTTCGACTTTACCTTGCGTAATTTTCTTTTTTGTCTTTTGGAAAATATGTTTTATATTTATCTGTACATATAATTAATAAATGAATTACTTACACTTACTTTAAAAATGTATGTCTAATAACTTATTAATGTGGATACTAATCTACTGATTTTGCTCTGTGGATGTTACCATATTTCCATGTAGGAATCATAATAAAAACTTTTTTAACAGCATAATAATATTCTATACCTAATGTACCATAACTTGTTCAGATATTCTACAGTTGTTTGATGTACATAAGTTTCTAATATTCAAAGAAACTCTTCCTTGATGTCACAAATTTCCATTTTATGGTTTATGAACATGTAGTTGGTCTTTCAGTTAACAAAGCATGACTAACATTGAAATTAACAGAAAAAAATGGACTTGTTTGAACTGGGGACATGGAGTGGGGGAGACAAATAGATTACATTTCAGAGATGATTTCTGAGGTGGCCTATGTAGCTTTAAAATCCCAGCAAATGAACCATTTTTAAAAAGCAGATTATCTTCTCTTTGTTCCTCTACTTGCTTTCTTATTGAATATAGCATCAAAAATATAATTTAATCTTGCAATTTGAACAAATCTGTTCCTTTTCCCATAATTGTATGCATCTTTTGAGTAAGGTTAATAGTAGTTTATGGGGTATTTTCCTCAGTTCCAGATTTACTTAACTTTTGATTAACTTGGTTTATCCAGTTAGGAGTTTGCCATGCCTGAAACTGTCAGAGTTAGTCAAACTCTGCTGTCTCATGGAACAGTCAGTTTTGTTTTTAAAAAATATTCAAGTGACACCTGGATTTTGTTAGTTTTAAATTACTGAAAGGGCTACAAGATGTTGATTAACGATTCTAAGGAAGAGAAGTGCTGATCCTGAATGAAGGTAATTAAGATTCCATGAGGCCCTGTGAAATGAGTAAAAGAAGTGAATGTGATTTTTTTTGTCATTTTCTTCAATAGAAGAAAAGAAAATAAGCACACAAACCCCATAAGGCCAAAACTGAGCTGAAAGGAAAGCTCCACGGAGAGCGGACTACAAAAGAAATAAATAGCAGGATGCTAAGGATGGATTTGCTATATGGCCCTTGTATTGAAGTGGCCTGTTTGTAGCTTCTCTGGCCACAGAAATCAGAAATATCAAAAGATCTCTTTGTGACAGTGTGTGTGATCTTCTTGACCATAATGAACATGTGCCCTATGACACGACACGCAGTATTCTCTTCATTGGGAAATGACTTTGTATTTTCCTAAATGTCCATTCCTAGCATGAAAGTTGATGAACCAAGGTTATAGTTGCAGTTTATTTCCCTTGTTACTACGAATTCTTCTAAGGTGTAAGGAGTGGAATGCGTGGGCAGAAATATTTTTGATTTCTACTACCAGACAAAAATATGCTTTTAGGATTTTGATTTAGTGTTGTCTTCATAGACTTTAATTGGTTTTGGTGGTGTTCTCAGTATGCATGGCATCCTGACCAAGGGGTTAGGATCACTGGACTCATAAGCAGTGTATATTTAATGTTCTAATCATTTACTAAATAATTTACTTTTGTGATTTTGGAACATTGATGGGACTGTGCCAGTCGGAGGTTCAAAAGTACTTCCAAGGTCAGAAAAGGAAAAGTATTTCTTTACTAAAATTATAGCTATTAAGTTCATACTGATTTTCCCCCCTTCTTGCAGCTATCTCCTGCTTTGCGTAACAGATTTACTGAGATATGGTGCCCTCAAAGTAAGAGTCGCAAAGATTTAATTCAGATTGTCAAGCGCAGTGTTCATCCAGGATTATCTCTGGGTAAAGTAGAGCATCAAGGTAAGAGATGGGAAAACATACACAGAGTTGTGTTTCAGGGGAAAAGAGTATAAGGAAATGGAGGCAGGCATGGATTTCAGTGGAGTTGGCTAATAGTCTTTTGCTACTATATCCCATCCCACTGTTCTTCATAGTAGTTTCTCCTTCACCAGGATGCTTAAATTTCAGCTTCTTCAAGAAAGAAGTTAAGTTTTAGTGTCTGTGTCATTGTCTCATATTTGTACTTCTGTGACTGCTATCTTAAGACTTAAGTTTTTGGTAGAATGTGGTGGCAGAGAAATAACAATACATTTAATAATAATTTGTTCAAAGGGCAGCTATGTACCTGTGCTGTGGTATGTGCTGTGTTTACAGAGATGTAAATGAGCCAGTTCTTTTACTTGCTGAGCTTAACATTCTGTCATAGTGAAGCAGACAGGGTTTATAGCTTATTCCTGACACTTACTGTGTGACCTTGGGCAAATCACTTCTTGTTTCTCTAGGAATCTTTGTGAAACGAAGAATTAACATAGCAGTTGGTGCTCTGCATTGGTATAGGGACTTTCTTCAATTGATGCTCTCTATATGAATGAAATTTCAGGTGTAGACAAAAAAATGGTGAAAATACAGTTAATTTTTTGCTCAGAATGCCCTCAAGGAAAAAAATTCTATAAAATGTGCAGTTAATGTACTCATTAAAATAAATTATGTACTATTTCTCACCTAATTTAGTTGATTTCATTTTAAAATAAAATGAAATATAATTAAAGCCGTTTTGGATTATTATTATAACGTACTTTATCTTTCTCCCCAGATCTTAAGGTATTATTTACATAATATCCATAATTATTAAGAGTTGTTTTTTAAAATACTTTCCATTGATTTTAAGCTGTTTTATTAAATTTATACTTCTTAGCAAATGTTATGCAGTTCAGGTCATGGGTCTGAATCTTGTCGTTTTCCCCTTTTGTTCTGATTCTTCTTTAACAACATACTAACATGGAAAAAAAACCAATTACTGTCTTAGATTTTGTACTTACTAGTAATGATATCACCACCAACTGATGCCTCAGTTAACACATCTTCTAGGAATACATACATATATACATATACACACACATGCATGCATACATACACACATGTATATATATATCTGTCTGTGTATGTGTATGCACAACACACTCTTGACCATATGCTGTTGGCTGCATGTTTGAATTAACCTTCAGAAGGAGAAAGCTTGGTAGAATTGTAAAAGCAGACAAATTGAGATCATACTATTTCTATTCTAACTGGATTGAGACCCATGCTGGGTATATCCAGTCCTCCCTCTAAACTATATTAATTGTGATGAATACCACAGTAGAAGGAACCCGGTGTACTCGTTCTGTTTCCGAAGAGTTCATGAGTATGTCTGATACTCTTCTGGAATGAAGAATTTAGCCTTGGGATTTACTTTGTGCTAATCAGCTTGTCCTTGTGGAGATTACTTGTTCAGTATTTTCAAAGTTGTGGGATTGGTCTTCCCTGGGACATTAAGAACTCTAGGGGAATAATGGTGTGGTAGAGAGAAAAGGAGACTTTTCTTCTCTTAATAGTTTTCCCTTTGGCATCTTTAAAAAGCAGCATCTCTCTTCTGAATTGAGCAAGGAGTGGCTTTTCCTCATTTGTTTTCAACCTATTATTTTATCCCTCTAGGTTCCTACTAACATGAATTCTTTCAATGTTTGTAAGTGTTATGATCATTTAAGAAGTTACAAATGAAAACATCAGGAACTAAAATGAACTGCATTAATTTTCCATACTCTTGAATTGTACTTCAGATTTTGAAAAGTGGAAAATGAATTTTAAAAGTCAGTTTAAAAATCCCATACTCTCAGAGATACAGACTTAAAATTTAGAGGGGAAAATGTGGGACATCTTGTAGGACCATTATAGTCCCCTACTTCTGGAGCTGAATTAGATCATCTCTTTCAGTTCCCTCCCTCATTTTGTAGATGAGGAAACTGAAGCCATGAGAGATGAAGTGACAGCAATCAGCAGAAATAGGATTTGAACCTAGGACCTCTAATTTTACTAAATCTAGCACTTTTTTGACTGTACTACATTGTCCTATTACTTCCTGAGTCATTTCAAATTGAGGACTAAATCAAAAAATACTTTGTAAAATTCTTCAGCACTAGAATCATTGCCATACTTGAGTCAAATTTCTGTTTCATTCACTGAGTTCCCTAAGAACAGCCTACTGTGGGGCAATGTATCTTCTCTGGGGCTTAACGTTCCTCAGAGCTGCCCATAGAGTTTGTTCTTAAAACTTCCTCATCTTGTGTTTTAGGGGCAGACATAGCTGAGCTCATGATGGACTTTGTAGACTGGCTAACCAGTCAGGAGTTTGGCCGAAGATGTTTCATCAGCATCAGAGATATCCTGTCCTGGGTCAATTTCATGAATGTTACTAGGGCAGAAAATACTGTCAAGGAGGGAGAAGAAACCATTTCTGCTGTGACATCTTTTGTCCATGCTGCATGCTTGGTGTATGTGGATGGAATAGGTTCAGGTAAGGTAGTAATGAGAGCCCTTATACAAGTTTATATATATATATTTTATTATACAAGTTTATATATATTATACAATTTTATTATTGTTCATATTATATTATACAAGTTTATATATATATTTTCTGTTTTCTAGTCTTTAACTGCAAATGCAGCTAACTTATATTTAATTTAGATGTATTTTAGTTGGTTATAATTTATTAAAGTTGAACATGTATAGAAATTGTGCTATTCGCAAGGATCACTCATAATCATTTGATTTAGTTTTCACATCAAGCATTCTTTACATTCAGCTTCATCATTTTCATTGAACACAAGCAGAATAAAATTGACCTTCAGTCTTACATAAGCTCTTTATTCTTTAATAGTAGTTTTTTCCCAGTTACATGTAAAAGATAGTTTTCAGCATTCATTTTTGTAAAATTTTGAGTTCTAAATTCCTCCCTTGCTCTCTTGCCTTGCTCCTCCTGGAGAGAGGAAGCAATCTGATATAGATTCCACTTCCATAAACTCTTAATCTCAGTGGGTTATAGATAACATAGAACATCTAGTGATCAGAATGCTTTCTTTAGACTCTTTTTTACATTTAAAACTATGTATATGCTGTAGCATGCCTAGAAAAGACAGAGTTTGTTTGTATAGCTGTGCTATAAATCTTGCTAACTAGCCATAAGACCTGGTAGATTTTCAGATTGATTAATATGGTAGTGCTTTATCTTTTAGGTCCAACTTCCTGTGGGTTTGATATCACACCTCTGGCTCGCAGAGAATGTCTGCAATTCTTGATCAAGAAACTTTCTGAGGTAGTCCAGCTTACAGACTCTATGAAGAACAAACTGAGGATTTATGACAAAACCGAAGATAAGGAATTTATTTGCATGGACAACTTTTGTGGTATCCACCCCTTTTTTATACCACGGGGTAAGAATGACTTTATTTTAAATCCTGTCAATGAAAATTATAAACTCCTTATGTTCTAAACCAGTTGGTTGTTATTTTCATGGATGTGGATCTTAGATACTATTCTGATTTGTTCTTTTTGTATTAGCTGCCCCAGTTAAAATCCCTGTTCTGGCATCTTTATATTTTCAGTGGTTTCCATTCTGTAGTGTAACTTTACAAGGAAAAATGAAACTAATGAATGTTGAGGAGAGGGACTGGACCTGTGAGTTCATTCTTACAGGTAATTTCTGGGTAAAGCTACTCAGCACTTTTCTTTGCAACTTAAAGCCTTAGAAAGCTGCCTGAAGGACCACTGAAAGGTTAATCAATTTGCTCAGTCACACGGCTAATATGAGCCACAGAGGTGGTTCTTGGAAATTGGTCTTCTAGCTTCAAGACAAGTTTTCTACACTGTTTCTCCAGTGTATATTAAACTACCAAATTCTCTTCTGATCTCTGTTTCGTTAACATACATCAATTTTTACACAGTTGTAGTCAGCATATACATGCTGTCTAGTAGACTTGTTTCATTTACCTTTATTTCATGAAAGTACTCCTTTGTATTGATATGGTCCACATGGCTGTAATATTTAATAGTTTACATTCGGTCATATGAGTGTACCATATTTTTCTGAGTTATTGCCTTGTTGTGCATTTGGATGGCTTCTGAATTTTTGCTCTTCTACGTAGTGTCATTGAACCTTTTTTGTAAGTATAGCTGCCCCTCCCCCCCCTTTGATTCATTTATTTGGCATATATTCCCCAAAATTGAATTATTGGTTCAAAGATTATTTGTACTTTTTTTTTTTTTTTTTTTTTTTTACATTTTAGGAGAATAAGCATTATTTCAGCTCTTTATATACTTGTCATTGGAATGTCTTAGGAATATTAAATCATTTTGTAGTTCCTGTATCTCTGCACATGTATACTTTTCAGAGTGGTTTATTTCTAAATGGTTTATGGCTTGTTAAAATAAGGTGGTTTGTTTTTTTTTTAAAGAATTAAAATGATTTTATTATAAGTACGTCAAGGTAGCAACGCATTGAATTGCTGATCACTGAAGAATGTGTTTTAAAACAGGTCTTAACACTTAGGTTCATTTATAAGTCAGTTATTTGAAATGCAAAATGTATTTTTTCTACAGAAACAAAGTATTAATAAATCATGGCTAGGTTTGTAGCCCCCAAAAGTGAATTTTCACTACTTTTGCAGCTGAGTTACAGAAAATGTTCTGTTTTGTTCAGGACATCTGTAAAGTATGGTTTTTGCAGTATAAAAAGAGTAGGGATGATTACTCTGGAAAAGAAAAGAGTTTGTGGGGAATAAGATTGTTGTCCTGGAATGACTGTCATTAAAAGGCAAGGCTAGACTCTTTTTGCTTGACTTCAGAAGCCAGAACTATGAACATTGGATTGTCTAAAAGAACATGTTGGCTTGATGTAAGATAAAATATCTTATTAGTTGGAACTATCATAGATTGTAATGACTGGTAGAGAGTATTCCCTTTTCAAGCGGAAGCTGGTTGACCTCTTGTTAAAAATGTGATAAATTTCTGTTCTTGAGTGGGTTGGGCTGGATGATTGCTGTGTCTACTTCCAACTTGAGATATTGTGATTCTCTTACATAAGAAGGATGACAGAACAGGCATTCCCAGTATTAGTTCATTACATAATATCTGAAAAAAATCTATTTCAGGTGTCAGCTTAGGGTACCAAAAGCATCTCCCTTTGCTACAGCCTTGGTTGGAAGAAGGTGCATTTTTCTTTTACTTTCTTGTATATTGATGTAAATGAACATTTTTCTTGGGAATATGTGGTGTAGCAGCTTCCGAGCACAGTCAATCGTTGGCTGTCAGTGCCAAACCCTCCCAAAGTTTTTGAGTGGTTTGCTGTGGCAGTTAGGCTGGGAAAGGTTGGTTATTGAAGCTTCTTGGATTGAACTGATGCTTCAGGTCTTAGTGATAGAGTATTGTGGTAGAAGCTGGTTGGACACATCCCCAGAAATACATGGCTTGACTGTGAAAGTAGGAGAGACTATCTAAGGGTGAAAGTATAGCGCTGCACCATTATGATAAGCATTACAATATATAATTAAATATAGCATTAGGACTTTGTCTTCCTGTTGGATTAAAAAAAATAGAGACATGCACATCAGGATACAAGGATTCTTGTCCTTATTCTCCCATTTCTCTACTGTCTTCCATAAATGAGACACTCTGAATCTTAAATTTCCTCAGTTATCAAATGAGTAGGTTGAACTGGGATGTTCTTTATTTCCCTTCTAGCTCTTAACATTCTTTGAATCTCTGTTATGTATGGTTTGATTAGGGAAAACTGTCTTCTGCTCAAAATGTAAAGAATTTGTAAGGGACATTATCTTTCTCACCTGATTGTTGGATATACCTCATTCCCTTCTCCTTGGTTCCTGGAAATAATTCTCTGACCTCTAAGGTCTGGTTGCTGAAGCAAAGGTTTTCATTCTTTGTATCCTTAGCACTTTGGACAGTCCTGGCACATTGTAGACCCTTAATAAATGCTTGTTTATAGATTCTTTCCAAATGCTGAAAGTTGCCACCAAAACCTGCCTTCTCTCATCCAGTTAGCTTTAGGGGCTTTGAGCAAGAGGACTCTTTGTTTTTACCGCCCAAGGCTGCAGTGAGCACAGGAGCATCATTCCTGATATATATAGAGAAAACCTTAGGTACATTTTCTCATATGAACAGTAGCTCTGTTTTGTTACAGTGTTAGTAATGCCATCCAGCTGCTCTATGAATAAATGAGCTTCTTTACCCAGAATTAGTATGGCACCGAAAAAGTACCAGGCTCAGCTTTGATTCACAGTTCTACTTACTAGCCATGTAACTGCTGACAAGTCATTTAACCTTGCTGAGTTTCAGTTTCCTAAACTATAAAATGGAGATAGTAATATTTGTATTGCCTTCTTTATAGGGTTATTGTGAGGAATGTGCATTGTAAATTGGAAAGTTCTGTCAGTTAATGAGGATTCATTGAGCCCTTAATTCATACCAGGCACTGGCTTACCTTTGAGATACAGAGAAAGGCAAAAATCATAGTCCCTTCCCTTAAGGAGTTCACATTCTGAGGAGAGAGGACATGTAAACAACTATGTACGTATAGCATACATACAGTGTAAAATGGGAAGTAGTCTCATATGGAATGCAGCCCTCTTGCAAAGCTAAGTCTTGAACTTGAAGGAAGACATTCCAGACATAGAGGATAGCCTGTGAAAAGGCAGAATCTCTTGTTGGAGGAACAGCAAGAAGACCCTTGTTGTTGCGTTTTAGAGTATGTGGAAAGAAAGAAGATGGAGGACCCCCTGGAAAAGTGGGAAGGGGCCAGGTTGTAAAGGCCTGTAAATGCCAGGGGATTTTATGTTGGTTATTGGAGTTAGGGAGTCCCTGGCATTTAGCTGGGGATGGAGTGGAGTTTGGCAGCTGAGCAGAGGATAGACTGGAGTAAGGAGAGACGTGGACTTGGGAGACTATTCAGAAGGCCATTTGTAATAGTTCAGGCAGTTGAGGCTTTGAGGCCCTTCCTAGGGTAGCAGTCCATGAGTGGAGAGAAGGGGATAGAGAAGGGAGATGATCTAAAGGTAGAACTAATACTTTTTGTCAACAGATGTTGAATGAGTGTAACTAGTTACTATTTATTAACTGTCATTAATGTTATATTGACTTCCTTGGAAAATGAGAGTCAAGTTCCAAGTAATTGACTTATAAATGAAGTAAGTTACTGATCAGGTCTTTGTAGAAAAAAAAATTTTTTTTTTAAATCTACATTTGAAAGGCAGTGTGCTTTAGCGAATAACATACTAGCCTAAAGGTGACTTGGATTCAAGTTGTGTCCCTTGTCAGGGGTGGATTTTATTACTCTCGGACAAGTCACTTAACCTGTTAGTTTTTCCAGACAGTGCTGTAAGATTATAAATTGCGGAGCAGTTGCCAAATCCACATTGCTAGGAAGAGATTCCTTACTGGGGAGCTCCTTACACCAGGGAGATAATAGTTCTGAACAAGTATTTGCATGTGTGTGTGTGCGCATGCATCTGGCTATAGATTTCATAACTAGATTTTATGTGTGCATACATATGTATGTATTCATATGCGCAGGTGGAGGTGGTTTCTGAAAGTTGACAGGCATTTCATAGACTTAAAAAGAATTCAGAAAACACCAGCTTAGGGAATAAATACTATTGTCATTATAATGTCATTATAAATTACTCTAAATATATATTACATAAATAATTAGTTGATAACTAATAATAGGTTAGTAATCATAAACTAGTTAAATAATGATTAATACTGAAAAAATTATTAAGTACTGAATGTTAAACTTTAAGCATGGATATTATCAGGATCACCACATTTATTTCAAAATCCTCTAATTTGTACATGTTTTTTCTTTGTTCTTAGGACCTGTTTTGCAAAGGCAGGATGTTTCAGACTATGCACTCAGTGCAGGCACTACAGCTCTGAATGCCCAAAGGATCTTAAGGGCCACAAAACTGAATAAACCCATTCTCTTGGAGGGCTCTCCAGGGGTGGGCAAGACCAGTTTGGTGTCAGCTTTAGCAAAAGCTTCAGGGAACAACCTTGTGAGAATCAACCTGTCTGAACAAACAGTAAGCACCAGTTTTTCTTGGGCTGGACAGATGTTGCTATGATAATATCTGTTCATAAACAGAGAAGGTAAAACCACTTCCTTCTTCAGACATAAATATGATTGAAAAGGATATCCATTCCCTTCTGTATAAATAATGTGGTTAATGACTTTGCCTTCTGACTGATACTGTTGCTTAAGAATTTATTCTAAATCTCTTCTTTAAAAGTGGGAAAGCTTTGTGGGCTTTGTGACTGCTGGTAGATATGTGTATGATGATGTATAGTTATAAAGGTGTGGCTTTAGAGTAAATGACTTGGAGTACTTTCCTACATAGTATTAAATCTAATTTAGAATTATCTCTACCTCCAAATGGAGAGAATGGGGCCTAGGTAGCAAAAGTTCTTTATCCTAGAACTTGCCATGAATCACCAGCAGTTGTGTTGCGGATGTTAGACGTCTATCTTACATTCATTGTTCAGAACTGCTGTTTTACATATGCCTCATTTTTCTGTCTTAGAAGTAGTGATAATTTCTAATTACACTGTGTAGGAGAGTCTTTTGGGGAGGGACTCTGGGTCTCTCTGCTCCAAATTGTATTCCACATTGCTGTCTGAAAAGATTTTCATTATGATGTTTGCAGATGTGGCAAAGTGGATATAGTGTTGGATTTGGAGCCAGGAAATCCTGGGTTCATGTTCCTCCTATGACACTAGCTGTGTGACTTTGGGGAAGTCCTCTTTGAATTTCATTTTCCTTATCTGCAAAATCTGGATAATAGTAATTGTAGTATTTCAAAGCTCAAGTGAAATCTTTGAAAATTTTAAAATGGTATATTGGTTGTTGTTCTGAGAGGCACAGACAATCCTTTTTAAGTACTAACTTCTACAGTAGTGAAACAAAAGTAGGTCAAAGTTTAATTGCTTTGTACTTAACAGTTGAGCATATAAGTGAAAGTTACCTGGGATGCTCACAGATGGAAGCAAAGTAGTCACTGCCTGTCAGGGGCTCTACCTTCTGTAGCAGGGGGTCTATATTAGTAGTGGAGGAAGGGGATGGGTGTAGTGGTGATGCTGCTGTATTATTACAAATGAAACTTAAATGTTTGGATGGGGATATTTCTATAGCTTGTCTACCCAGGCTGTGTCTCAGTTACATATATCCCCTGTGTTTTCCTCCGAAAATGTACTTACCTGTAATCCTCTGTGATAGCAGTTTGTTTTCCGTTGTTGATTGTCTTGATTTTTTTTTTTTAATGCTTATGATACTGACAAGTTTAGTATAAGGAGAACTGGATCTGGGTGTCTGTTGTTGAATGCTGGCATATCAGTGTACCTTGTTGTCTTTTCATCACCTTTTGGTGGCAATATGTCATACTTGTCAGTCCTGCTGGCTTCTGATTTTATAAATGTTGGTTTTGCCTTGATTTCTACTGCCATGGCTCATAGCGGGATACATCATGCTGCTGGGTAAAATTAACATGTCAGTCCAGCATTACTGAGCATAGCGAACTATCTGTTATCAACTAGAATAATGAGGAACCATCTTTCTATAAGGTATATTCTTATTATAATGCCTTGCATATCCTGAATTCTATCACTTGTAATACAGGAAAAGGCAAAAATACTACCATTTGTCATCGTCATCTTTATGAATTAAAACTTAGGGTTAAGTAATTGGTATTGGACTTAGAGTTAGTGAAAAGGAAAAAGGCCTGAATCAACATAGACAAATTTGGTCGTAAAATATCTGTTTTAGCCATTGTGCCCTCAATTAAGAGCAAATTAATTGCATTGCTCTTGCCATATAATTTATTTTTCCCATTTTTCCTGAAGGATATCACAGACTTGTTTGGGTCAAATTTACCGGTTGAAGGGGGAAGAGGCGGAGAATTTGCATGGCGTGATGGTCCCTTACTGGCAGCACTGAAGGCAGGTCATTGGGTTGTGTTAGATGAGGTGAGTCGTTTGCGTGTGTGCATGCGTGCATGCGTGTGTTTTTTATATTTCTTGGGAGAGTTTGCATCATCCAAGCAGTCTTCTTATGCTTTACAGGGAAGACTGTTAGGAGGCAAGCATTTCTTCAGCACCTACTGAGTGCTGGCCATTCTGTTCTCAACCAAATACTTTACAAATATTTTGGAGATACTTTTAAGTTAGACCTCTTTGTATAGGAAAAATCTTTACTTAGTTGTATCAGATAGAAAGAATGTGCCAAAAAAATATATCAGCACTTATAGTTTCAAAACTAAAAAGGTAATTGAGGAAAGTATTTGGTATAGTGCTTATTAGAAACATGATACATGACATTCTTAAATTATTTCTTTTTTAGAGTAGCCAGTGTGTAGCATTTCTCCAGTTACTTCATTTGGTGACACTTAAAACAATCTAATTCAGTTTCCTCTGCCACAGCCAATTTCTGTCCTGGTAAAAATGTTTATCAGCTGACTCCAGAAAATATCCATCCATATACATATAGACACACATAATGTATATGTGCACATATACGTGACACTTAAGTTTAATCTGCATTGTTAACATTTTCTCTGTCACTTTCCTAAGTCTAGTGTGACAGTCAACAAAACAATAAGCCAAGTGCTTATTTGTAGTGTTTGTCAACTTCCAAAGTATGTAAATACTCACGTTGAAATTTAGCAGTTCCCACTAGCCCATTTGACTTGTCTGAATCTCACCCCCTGTCCTTAACCCACTTTAGGGTAATATCCACTGGTCTCTGTCCCATAGTAGATCAGCACTACCTACCTGTATTTTGCTTCCCTGATGCGTGGTTGCCACCCTGTGGCCAAAATGGCCACTGCAAGCTTTCCACACAATCTCTGTTCAATGGGGAAATCAAATAACTTGAACTTTGCTTAGATAAATATGCCTCAAGGGCAGAGATTTTTTCCTGGTTTGTCTTTGCAGTTCTAGCATCTAGTACAGTGACTTAGAAATTGTAAGTATTCAATAAATTCTTGGTGAATAAATTGATTCTTACCTCACCCCTTTATTTTAAGACATGAAAATTGAGACCTACCTAAAAAGTTTACTGATTTGTTTTTCATTATTTTGTTTTGTCATGATTTTCAGGAAGGCATATTTTGTGCGCATGTGTGCGTGTGTGTTTCTTTTTCACATCATCAATGAACAGAATATTTTGTAGTTGTAGGGGTTGGAGAATTCAGGCCATCTTACCACGGCCCTAATCTGGTTTAAGATTTCTCCCAGAATGTGGTATATGATGATAGTGTAAGAGCACTAGAAAGTTTTCATTCATTCTAAACCTTGCAAAATGTAGAACTCACCTAACTTGCTAAGAGATCTGTGTTCTCTTCCCCCTCTTCTCCCTTTTATTCACCCCTGACCACAATAGTTGAACCTGGCTTCTCAGTCAGTATTAGAAGGCCTGAATGCCTGTTTTGATCATCGAGCAGAAGTCTACGTTCCTGAAATAGGCATGAGCTTTAAAGTTCAGCACAAGAAGACGAAAATCTTTGGCTGTCAGAATCCCTATCGACAAGGAGGAGGAAGGAAGGGTTTGCCTCGGTCCTTCCTTAATAGATTCACTCAGGCAAGTGTTACAAAACTCATAGCTGGGATTTTGGGCCTATCTGTAATCCAGCTGTTAAAAGGGTCACCTGGGATCATGGGGAGAGAACTTTGTGAGCCAGCTCAGTGGTTATATGTCCTTATGTCTTTACCTGGACAGCATGTGAAGGGGGCCTGTCTTCTGACTTGGGGCACTGAGAAGGCCATAGTGTGGTTCATAAACCCAGATTACTATTTGTCATTTTACATGTCTGAGAGATTTAAGTGATGAAGTTAATGCCAACTTCCTTGATTTTTCCTTAGAATATATAATGAACTCATGATAATTACCAGGCCAGATTTATCCAGTTTATGAATTATCACAAAGCAGCCTGTTGTAGTGAATAGAGAGGGCTGGGTTCAAATCTTTCTTGTGAGTCATATTGACTGTGCAACCTTAGGAAAGTCTCTTCAGCTGTTGGCATCCCAGGAAGCTCTTAACATTATAGAAGAATTATCCATCTGCATTGGCAGAGGAAGTTGCCTCACCATGGAGTTCCCTACAATAATGAAATCAGAGTTTTTTTAGGGGGATAAGAATGGGGGGGGAGAGGAGACAGTGGAGCAAGTGAGTGAGTTAGTGAGATCTATCACTAACAGTCTAATTTGCCACCTGTTATCTATCCCAATGTTTTAGGATTTGGCTAATATGTTTTCTCTATAGTAACTGTAGATTTTAACTACCTATACTACATCTGTTGATTATACTGAATTAACCAAAGCTGACTAGGCAGCTATTCCTTGTGTAGTGGACATATTTTTAAAGAACATTGTGAAGAAAATGATTAAGCTGTATCTTCGTTCTAAGTCTGGATTTTTCCTCAAAATAATAGAGGGTAATAAAAGGAAGACTCCTTTCACAATTGAGAATTACAAAGGGATTTATTATTCTAGGGCATAGTAGAAGAAAGGAAATTTCTATAACAGGAAAGTTGTCTTTTTTCTGTTATGAATCCCAAGTTACTAAAAAAAGTTGTTTTACAGAGGAAGAAATTGTAATTATGTTCCATACTGCTTTTTGCAGTTTGGTCTAGTGGAATTACGACGTTTACTAAAATCGTTCATAAGTTTTTTTTTTTAACTTTCAGGTCTACGTGGATCCGCTTTCAGCTTCTGACATGGAGTTCATTGCAAATACCTTATTTCCTGCCATTGAAAAAAGCATTGTTGCAAAAATGGTTGCTTTTAGCAACAAAGTAAGACCACATTTAAGTATTTTGTTTTCAGTTTTTCTAGCATGACTTGGGCTTGAGGTGAACTTCACCTCAAGCATTATGGTAGCTGTTCATTCAGTGTGTGTTGACTTTAATTGCTGATTGTCTAGGGTTAGCACTTTATGTGAAGATGATGAATCAGTTTGGGCTATTACACCTTTCCTGCTTTTTTCACTTAAGGCAAAGGTGGAGTATTAAAATAATTATTACATTGTGTATATGCTTAGTTGTGCTACTGAACACTTCTTAGTTTTTTTCTTGGCATTTGAAAAGCAAATCAGAAAAGGAGGAAAATGAATAAAAAATTTATTTTTTGATTTTTAGTTTTACACTTCATCAGGATCTTTAGTTTCCTTTTCTCTTGAATTCTTTTAAGAGTATGCATGTAATGCCTGGTAGTGAGACCAAGTCTCCAATAAAGGTGTTTCTTTTCTTAGGTTGATCAAGAAGTGACTTTTGAGAAGAATTGGGGTCAGAAAGGAGGACCCTGGGAATTTAATCTTAGGGACCTCTTCCGCTGGTGTCAGCTGATCCTTGTTGACCAGTCGCCAGGATGTTACAATCCCGGACAGCATGTGTATTTGGTTTATGGGGAAAGAATGAGATCCAGAGAAGACAAAGAGAAGGTGAGTGTTACATTTCTTATCATAGAGGCATTTAAGAGCAAGTTGAGCTGGATAGAGTGCTAGGCCTGTAGTTAGGAAGACTTATCTTCCCTGAGTTAAAATCTTGCCTCAGACATTTACAAACTGTGTGATCCTGGGCAAGTCACTTAATTGTGTTTGCCTCACTTTTCTCATTTTTAAAATGAGTTGCAGAAGGAAATGACAAACCATTCCATAATGAGTGGAAGAATAACATGCTCAGACCAGTGCTTTAGGAGTATCTGTTTTCATAGCATTAGGAGAATGGATTGGTGATGGGAGACAAATGTTCTTAAGTAAAGCGATATGAAGTAAGTTCAAATGAAGGGGGAAAGGAGCTAAAATGGGTTTCAAAAAATTTTTGAATATGAAATTAGAAGTGGTGTGAGACACCTTGTAACTGGTGAATTGTCCTCATTGGTATTTAGGGATTTCTTCCTTTACAGTGGAAGTTTGTTAAGAATATCTGAGCTGAAAGACCTCATGTAATCCAAAGGTTAAGTGATTTACCTAATGTCACTAGTTTAGGGGTGAGTAACCTGTGGCCCTATAAGGACAGTCCTCAAACATGGCCCTGGATTCATTCAAAGGGCCTCACTTGAAGACCATCCTAAAGGGCTACTTGTGGCTTTGAAGCCACAGGTTTCCCACCCCTGAACCAGTTTGTTGTTGAGATATTCCTAGAATCTAGATCTCCTTACTCCAATATAGTCTACTATACCTACTTTATTACTACTATTTTGGGAATAGTATAAAATGTTTACATTTTTGATTGTCCCTGTTTTATCAATAAAATATGTCCTTTAAAGTAGTTCGTAAGTTTTAGATGTGGTTTTATTACATTTAGATTTTGCAGTTTATTCCAGTGGAAGATATTTCTTGTGGTCTTTTAAAAAAGAAAATCAAATTTACTCAACAGAGTTAATCTTGGAGCAAATTTTACTGAATTGCTTCTTTTCTTTTGAATGCTGGGTGATGACATTAGTTTCCAGTGAGATTCATTTTCCAGGGATTGATAATAATAACAATAGCAGATAGCAGTTATGTAGAACTTTCAAGTTTGTGAATTATTTCTGCATATATTGCTTTATTTGGGCTTCACACAACAGTCTCTTTTGAGGTAGGTGCTATTGTTAACTCCCTCCTCTCCCTTTAATTAATTAATTAATTGATTAATTTCAACGTTCATTTCCATGACATTTTGAGTTCTAAATTTTCTTCCCATCTCTCCCCTCTCCCTCTCAAAAAGCCTTGCATTCAGATTGCCCCTTCCACCAGTGTGCCCTCCCTTCTAACATCTCTCCCTTCCCTTATCCCCATCTTCTCTCTTGTCCTGTAGGGCAAGATAAATTTCTGTACCCCATTACCTGTATTTCATATTTCCTAGTTGTACACAAAAACAATTCTCAACATTTGTTCCTAAAACTTTGATTTCAAACTTCTCTTCCTTCCTCCCTCCCCATCCATCACATCTGAGAAGGTAAGCAATTCAATATAGGTTATATATGTGTTGTTTTGCAAATGACTTCCATAATAGTCATATTGTATAGGAATAACTATATTTTCCTCCATCCTATACTGCCCCCATTTCTTCTATTCTCTCTTTTGACTTTGTTCTTCCTGAAGAGTGTTCACTTCTAATAACTCCCTCCTCCCATTTGCCCTCCCTTCCAACATTCCCCCTACCCTGCTTATCGCCTTCTCCCCTACTTTTCTATAGTGTAAAATAAATTTTCATACCAAATTGAGTGTGCATGTTCTTCCTCCCTTGAGCCAAATGTGATCCGAGAGTAACCTTCACTTTTTCCCTCTTACCTTCCGCCCTTTTCCCCTCCATTGGAAAAAGCTTTTTCTTGCCTCTTCTATGAGAGATTATTTGCCCAATTCCATTTCTCCCTTTCTCTTCCCAACATATTCCTCGCATGTGTGCGTGTGTGTATCAACTACACAGATACTCTAACTCCCCTTTTACAAATGAGGAAACAGAAGATGACAGGAGATCAGTGATTTGCTAAGGACCACACAGCTAGTTACTTAATTTCAGAAGCATCATCTGAACTCAGCTTTTTCTCCCTCCCACTCTGGTGGTCTCTCCTTGATGACACTTACCTGCCTCAGAAATACATTTGGAATGCATGTGCGTTTTGATCATTACAATTTCTATTCTCTTCCATCACTTCTTGTGGACCATCTGAAATTATACCAGCAACTCAAATTCCTTCTGTCATAGAGAAGGAACTATGTGATTTTGTTTTCGGAATTTATTTCTTACGTGTTTTCACCAAAGTTCTGAGGTGATTTGGTCATAACTGCTGTGTTCTTAAAAAGAGCCCAGCCTTTATTTCTCATTGTAGACATAGTTTTGGGAAAATAATGAGCTTGATACCTGCATTCTCAAATCACTAAAAGAAAGACTTGATAGTTGTTCGTATAGAGCAGAAATGCTTAGAATAGAGCATGTAAATTAGAAACCTACTGAGAAATTTCTGTTTTGTTCCTTTTTCACTCATCTTTAGGTCATTTCTATATTCAAAGAAGTTTTTGGTCCTAATACTGCCCCATACATGGGCACAAGACAGTTCCACATCACTCCTTATGAAGTTCAGGTGAGGGAAATATGTTTATTCAGCAGCCCTTTGTTAATCTGATTTTCTTCTCTCTTTTTATATATTCACCTTTGATTTCATTTTTTTTAAGATTGGCTATTCAGTTCTTTCCCGTGGCAACTACGTTCCTCAACAATCCCAGAGACCTTTGTCTCTCCTACACCAGTCTTTGAAATTCCTTGAGCCCGTCATGAAGTGTGTACAAATGAACTGGATGGTCATCCTTGTGGGTCCCACTGCTGTTGGGAAGACCAGTTTGGTCCAGCTCTTGGCCCACCTGACAGGACACACATTAAAGATCATGGCCATGAATAGTGCTATGGATACCACTGAACTGTTGGGTGGATTTGAGCAGGTAACTACTGTCTTTTTATTTATTTAAGTATTTAAAGAACTCTTCCATCTTATTTATTGAAGCCTTTTTATTTTTTACATTGCACTCATTTCCAAGCATTAACCTGCCCCCTCTTATTATCACAGAACCTTACTGTAAAACAGATTAAACACAGCATACAGGAGAGCTACTAGTGCAGATTCACTCTTGATTTGGTCAGACAGGAAAAGATGCTAAGAAGGGTTCATAATCTTACTTTATTCTAGTCTAGTTTTCCCCCCAAAAGTTGCTGATAATGAGAGTACAAGCTCTACAACATACCCTAATCACCCTTCTCACAGGGGCTGGGGAGAAGAGGGGGCAACTACTCCTACGTCTCAGTGGAGTCAATTGAGACAGGCACAACTTGTGTTTCCCCTAAGTCCCCTCAAGCCTTAATGGCGCCCAGTTGAGGCAAACACAGATTCCCCCCAAGCCTTGATGGAAGCCAATCAAGGCACACAGCATTCCCTACTTGTGCGTCCAACTCTAAGGTTCTCCATTCACTGTCCAGTGACCACCTGCTTTATAGACCAACAGACAAGACATTGCCAGCAGTAGCCTCATCCCTGTATCTCACTGTGCAGCTGCAATGGATGGTTATCTTATTTATCATTATATAATGCTGTGAAAGCGTGGTGAAGATATTTTGAACCATAACTAGGGGAACTGATATCTAATACCTGGGAACAGGAGATTGTTATGACTATAGATCCTGGGAAACTGAACTCTAAGAAGTAATAACAAAAATTCACTTTACACACACTAAAATCCACCTTATACTAAAATTCACCTTACATGCATTTACTTCATAAACAACAGAATTGGCAGATGAAGGAAAGTTGAAAAGAAAGACAAAAAACAAAGCAAAACTAACAAGCACATTTGACAGTATATATGACATTTTCATATCCATTTCTCTGTCTCTCCAATGAAGAAAGAGGGTTTCCTTTTTTCTGGGGCTAAGCATTGTTGTTATATTCAGTATTTAGGTTCCCTTCTCCCCCTTTCGGTTACATTGTTGTATTCATTATGTATATTTTCCTGGTTCTGCGTACTTTGTTTTGTATCAGTCCATATATTTTTTTAAAAACATTTGTTAAACACTTACTATATGCTAGGTGCTATGCTAAGTGATTTACAAATGTTTCATTTGATCTTCAAAATACCGTGTGAGAAGCCCCCTTTTTAAAATCGAAGAAACTGAGACAAGCAAAGGTCACATAGCTAGTGTTTGAAGCCAGATTTCTACTCAGCCCTTCAGCCACTGCCTCCATATGATGGAGATTTTATATTTAAAAGGCTTTCTGTACTCCTGAATTATTCCTATTTGTCTCCTCTAATATATTCTTTAAAATGGTGCTTGTTGCTGTCCTACTGGGGTGCTAGTGGTTATGAGAGTTGCCTGTACTATTTCAACCACCTGTTACAGGTTGACATCATACGGCCGTGGAGACAGCTGCTTAAAAAGGTGGAGTCTACCGTGAGTGTTCTTCTCAGAGACAGCCTTCTTCTTAATCCTGAGGATGCAGAGGTAGTACTTCGTGCCTGGAGCAATTTCTTCCTCACTTATAAGCCCAGGTGTCTTGGAGAAGTTGGGAATATTATCACTGTCGAGATTGTGAACAAGCTAGAAGCAGTATTACTGCTTGTCCAACGGCTGAATAATAAAATCAATTCCTTCTCCAAGCCAGGTAGGTGCATGCTGTGTAGATAACAAGCTTCTGAAGGAAGCTAGAGGCTGCCTCTGTCCTTGGTACTGTACACTTTGGGGGCTTTTCTGCAAAGCTATTATTCATGCATTAATTGTTGTCATCATTAAAATCCAAGAGTTAATGTTGAGTCTGAAAATATAGTCAAAAATGGTTGTTTGAGGCAAAGAGTTAGCAATTTCGATTTTATATGCAGCTAGCAAAGGGTGAATTTTCCTAGCCTTGTAGTTGTCTGATAAGTACCAGCAGTTTGTGTAACTTTTGGGTTTTTTGACTTGACTTGAAAGACGCTTGCCTATAGTCTGATGGTCTATAATTAAGCCTCATTTATTCTCTTGGTTTATTGATCAGAAGATGTATCTCCGTTCTTTGTCACTAGCAGCCTGGTACTTAAAATTTTTATTTTGATGCACAAACCTCTGGTAGGAATGAGTTCACTCACAACTTTAGTCGTGAAGAGGACAACCTTATTGCACATAGCCCATGTGCCCATTTTATGTAAATTCTCTCTCATCTTTTTCCTACCCCTTTTCCCTTCCTCCTTCTTACCCTTCTCCCCCTTTTTCCTGTGTCTTTCTCTGCCCCCTCCTTTTCCCCCACCCCTATTTCCCTTTCCTTCTCCCTCATATATCTCTTGCTACCTATTCCCCTTTCTCCGTCTCCCCATTTCCCTTCCTCCTCTTCGCTCTTCCTCTCCACTTCACCATTTTCAAAGCCGTTGGCATTCATAAAGCAATCTCCATCTGCCAGCTTCTTCCTGCTTAGAATGAAGTCTTGTTAAATGACGTGGTCCCGTTAGAGAAAAGTTTAACTCTGTGTAAATAGGAAGTGCCATTCATGCCACATGGGCTGATTGATTGAATTTCAGTCTTGGAAATGATGTCATCAGTGATTAGTTTTATAGTATAGTATATCAGCAGCAGCTTTTGAATTGAGCATTTCTTGATTTATGTCTGTAATCAGGATTTGGAGTCTTTCTCTTTGTTCTTATTAGAGGTTGTTTATGATCAAGGCAAGTGTCATTTAAAATATAAGGAAGGCAAGATGGGAATTGTGAGCCTGCTGCTGGCACGGAAACAGTAATTGGCTTATGTGGCTCAGGGCATCCTTTCAGGAAGAAGACAGATGCTTATATCCACTCTTATTAATTAATTTATTTTTGTACAGTGTTCAGAGGGTAGTGGAGACATGGAGATGTATAAAATGGTATGCTAGGATGCTTAGAGCACCACCCTAAACTTAGGTATTCGGATGACACAAATAATTGGCCTGGTATAAGCAAGGACTATAAAAGAACAGGCTAGCTTATAACAATAATTATTTCAGAACAAAGATACAAATGAATAATCTAGTTAATTTTTTTTTTGCTCATCAAGACCTCTCTTTATTTTCCTTTACCTATGATGATGGTGATGATGATGATGATGATGATGATGATGATGCTTGCAAGAGTACCTACTGTATGTCTATATAATGCAGCTTAACCTGCAGGAGGCACTGGATGCCTTGTGCTCTTTTTATGTCTAGGAGATTACTAGCATAACTACACATGAGTAAAAATTTTTAGTTATGGATGAAACAAAGAAATCTTCATCCTCTAGCTGCCTCCAACATAGAGGAGAATTGTCCTCCAGTATCTCTTAACTCCTCTTGGCTTATAATTCTGTCTTTTCTAGGCTAGAGACTTATAGTGTGAAATCCTGTCAGCCTAAATCCAGCCTAAAAACATACACTTTGAATTCTGGCTGTTGGATCTGCTTCCTCTCTGGGAATTTGGCCTCTTGTACCTTACCAGAGAAGAAAACGATATGTAGTGTGTACAGATCTTACCTGGCATTGTCCAATTGATGACCAAATGTTTAAGGTAGACTCTCAAACTTGACTCTTGGTACGACCTGCTCCATTTTTTAGATTGAATGTAAATTTTTCATGAGGTAGTCATTTTAAAGGAATCCTTATATAATGTAATCAGCTTCACTATGCTCTCCACTTAGCATTTTCATCTAAGAACTATACAACATCTGATAGGAAACGTTCTTCTGCTCTTTTTTAGCTTGAGAACCTGAAGTGTAAGGAAACTTAAAAATTTGCGTCAGCAACAGATTATCAGTTAATCCAAAGAAGTATATCTCCTAGGAAATAATTACTTAGCATTTTAAGTCTCAATGAAAATTTTTTAACTTTTAAAAAATTGATAGAAATTGTAGCTCTCTTCCTAAATAAAATACTGCTGTTTTGATTTGTTTATTTGTTAATGTGGTGATTGGATGTTGCCATTTGAACTTGAGCATTATAAATCAAAATATTGCCTATGACATTTCAGAATTTTCCAGGCTTGTGGAAGAGTTCCGAAGTTTTAGGTTGAAACTTATGCAAACTGTGGACGGTCGGAATCATGGCACATTTGAGTGGGTGGACAGCATGTTAGTTCAAGCCTTACAGTCTGGAGACTGGCTTCTGATGGACAATGTTAACTTCTGCAAGTAAGAGGGCATTCATTACTCCTTGGGATTTCTTGGTTGGAGGATAGACTTTGGGTGAAAATAGGGCACCTAACTCAGAAATTAGAAGCTCTGATTAGTTATGTTTCCTTTCAGATGAAACTTGTTATTGTGCTTAATAAAAAGTTATTTGTTAACTTTTTACAGCGTACTTTACATGATGTTTTGAGTTCAGCCAAACCTCTGCGGAATTTTGTACAACTTAACTTGGGTCACAGCTGGTGCCTTAATTCCTGGCATAAAAAAATAATTGTTATTAATTTCTTAATGACATTTGAGTTGATCTGTGTCTTTTATCTGTGCCCTGACTTAGTATAATAGAAAGACTATTGTGCTTGGATTCAGATATCTTGGTTCAAGTCCCAGCTTTTGCAGTTTACTTGTTTTGTGAAATGTGTCCATATCTTTTGAGTTGATTTTGATTGTTGAGGGTTGAGTGGAGAGTTTTCATCTTAATTTCACATGAGAATGCCAACCTGCTGTCCAATGAAATTCTTTGCCCCATAGCCCTTCAGTGCTGGATCGCTTGAATGCTCTGCTTGAACCTGGGGGTGTTCTCACCATTAGTGAGAGAGGAGTGATCGATGGATCTACTCCCACCATTGTTCCACATCCCAACTTCAGGTATTTTACTTTTTGTTATCCCCCTAAGAATCTTGTGGCACTAACACCCTCCCCCCTGCCTATATAGTAAGAGAGGTATCCAGCAAGAATCTTTAGATTGTCCTTTTAGAGCCAAGCTAAAGAGATCATATGATGAATATTGATTATCATTGTTATTCTTGGGTGCATTATCAACTGTTTTATTAGAGTTGATGATGCAAACAAGGGAAAATGCAAATTCAAGTCAAATGTGAGGTCCATGTAATCAGTGGTCATTTTTGCCAGTCTTTGGAAGTTTATAGTACTGAGGCATTGAGTTCCCAAGATGAAGGGGAATTTTGTTGTGTATCTGAGCAAGTAGCTGTTATAAAGATTAAGAATAACCCTTATAGATAGGAACTACACAAGGCAATTCTGGATTTTGAACTCATTCAGTGCTTTCCCTAACAATCTAGATGAGTGACTTTAATGACCATATTAAACAGCTTGAAATCTGTCTAGTTAAGGACAAAATTAAAGCTGTTGATCTCTTCATTATCCTTGTCAAGGACTGTGATATGTCTTGATTAGATCAACAGAGATGATGGGCCTTCAAGAGTCTGCCTTCATTTTGCATAGCCACTGTAATAGATAGTTATGGTGTGATTTTTATGTTTTTCTTTCTCTCCCTCACCAAACTTTGTTTAACAGGCTTTTCCTTTCAATGGATCCTATTCATGGAGAAATATCCAGAGCTATGAGGAACCGAGGAATTGAAATTTACATTCCAGGAGAAAGGGATGAGAGTAGTCCAGATCCGTTGGATTTGAAATTGCTGCTGCATAGTATAGGTTTGGTTGGAGACAATTTATGTGACACCCTAATAACCATGCACACAGAAACCAGAGAAGTCATTGCAGGTAAGTTGTATTATTAAATCCTATGTTAGACAAGCACCTGCATTTCATAAATCACAAAGAGAATTTCTAGGAATGGTGTGACTTACTGGTTTGAATCAAGAGAAAGGGAGTTTTGTTTTTTTCTTTTACTATTTTGTGTAATATATCAATTTTGTACTTTTAAATTCTTCTTTGTGGAAACAGTGTGTCACTCTTGTCATCATGAGTATATACTTTGAAATTTTCTGGAGGGTGAAGATATGCAAGTGGGGCTTTTTGTATTCTTTTAGAGGCTGTGAACCTATGTCCTGTGCCAAAGTTCAGATACATGCCCTTCTAAGGATGAAAGAAAAGCAAATCCATTATTGTTAAAACTTTTCCAGAAATGAGATAGCTGCTTTGAATCAAGGGTATCTGAATGAGAAGGGGAGAGTGGGACCTTGATTAGATATTTGAGCAGAGTTGAAAGGAATCATCCTTTTTAAAAAATTTTTTTCAAGTTTGTGGCTAAACCTTTTGTAAAACAGCTCACAAATGATTTTTTTTTTTTTAAGGTTCTCCAACATCATCTTTATCTGTCTTTTTTCACACGGCCACACTTATTGTCCAGCGTCTGCTGCGGGGCTTGAGTATAGCCAGGGCCTTTTATGGAGCGTGCTGGGAAGTATATGTCTGTCCCCAGCAGTCACCAGCAAACCGACAGGTAAATATTTTGAAGACTTAATGTGAATTATAATATCGAATGAACGAATTCAGCAGCCTGCTGACAAGGTACCACAGACACTGTTAAGTGAATAACATATAATGCTACATAGTAGTAAAAGGTTTTTCATTTTTTTTTTTGTTTCTTACCACATTATAAAGACTAAAGCAAAGCAGTAAGGAGACAGTGGACAGAGTGCTAGATTTAAAATAAAGGGACCTGGCCTTGAATCACACCAGTATCACTTAATTCTGTGACACATTGGGCGTCAATTTTGTGATATATAAAATGAAAGGGCTATACTTGATGGCATCATAGGTCCCTTTCAGCATTAATTTTACTGTCCTTTGGTCTTATCCCTTCCATATTCTGAGAAAGACAATAAATAGGGTCAGTGGACCTTGACAGTAGAGTCAGATGCAATGTATCATTCATCTTGGTGCCATCCTTGGGTAATAGGAAAATTGCCATTATTCTTAGGAGGGAATTTATTCCACTGATGGAATGAATAAGCAGGATCTAAATTGTGTAGTTGTAGATTGGTAACTCTGTCTCGCTGCTGTTATACAGCTGTAGTCTAGTGAGACAGTCTTGTAGCTCAAGAAAATTGCATTGATCAATATAAGGTATTGTGAGTATTCTAACTGATCTCTTGGATGTTGTTTATAAACATTAATTACTTAGTGAATAGATTTCCAGCCTCATCATTAGAAGTTTGACATATTGAATGTGTGACCTTGGGCAAGTTAGCTAAAACCACTCAGTGCCCTCAAGATCTCTTTAAGGCTATAAGTTGCAGAGCAATTCTCAATCTGAATTGGTGTTTAAAGGGTCCTCATTGGTAGTTCCTTACATTAATAAAATCACACTTCCAATCACCCCAAAACTTTGAGTGCTATTTCTCTCCCGCTTCTTATCAGCTTGTGCAGGAAATATTGGAGCGATGTGTTTCTTCTCTGAAGTCACCAGAAAAGTGGGGTAGCTCACTTCTTGCCATGGGTGTGTGGCCAGACTCTCTGCCCTCAGCCCTGTTTGCTACTGAAGATTCCCACCTTTCCACAGTCCGAAGTGATGGACAGATCCTGGTGTACTGCCTTAATAGGCTGAGCCTGAAAACCAGCAAATGGGAAAGGTGAGCAAGAGAGTTGTTTGTGTTGATCTGTGATGGAGGGACAGGTAGCATAGTGTGGTCGAAGAAGCACTAGATCTGAAGTTGAGACAATCCAGGTTCAAATCTCATTTCTGTCACTTGGTACCTGTGTGTCCTTGAACAAATCATTTAACCCCCTGAGGTCTTGGTTTCTTTTCACTGTAAAAGGAGATTGGACTAGGTAGCTTTTGAGCCTTTCACATTCTAGATGTTCCGATCCATTGTAGTGCTAAGTTTGTTCTTGAGTAATAGGGGATATGTTCCTAGTATCCTAAAGTAATAGATTATATGACCAAGAACTGTCAAATCATGGTTGGTCTTCTCTAGGATTCAGATGTATCAAATCTCAGTTGAACAGCTATATTTTTTGGTTTATAGTGGTTTATCCAACCCATTTTTGGAGTAAAATACAGGCAGTATGATTTCTTGTTTTATTTCTGTTGAACAGAAGTTATTGAAAATAGTGTTGTTTTGCTGCATCAGCCATGATATTATATCTCTTTTAACTGTCATGGTTGTAGTTGAGGCTGTAAATCTGATTTGCCCCTTGAAGTCTTTACTCCTAAAAAATTCCTGTGTTTTCCATTGTACAACTTTTTGTATTCATGCCCTTGCCTTGTTGAATTTTGCAATAAATCATTTTTTCTTACTAATTCTTGTCCTTTCTCATGAATTCTAGGATACTTCCTCTTACTTTGCAAGACTTGGAGAAAATAATTCAGTCCTCTAACTCTGAGAGTCTAAACTTCAGTGCAATTGAGATGGATACTTCTTGGTTAGATGAAATGAATGTCTTGGCTTCTTCTATTAAATTGCTTCTTGAAAGGGCAACCAATCAGGACTGGGTTCTTCGAGTTAGGTGGCTTTACCATCTGGCGAAGAATATACCACAGGGTCTTGGTAGGTAGCAAGATCTCATGCCTTTTCTGTGTGCCAGTGTGAATATGTTTATCATTCTTAGTTTACTTTTTGAACGTCAGAAAGTGTTAACACTGTGAGGAGCAAGCATAGTGTTTTTGATGGTATAACTCAAGGTATTTTGTTGCGTTCTTATCTGTTGTCCTCAAGGTTTTTCAGTTGATAGAGAGCCTTTGTTTAGTATATGATAAGATACCTATAAAAAAACTCTATGAATAAGAAAGTTTCTATTAAAACCTTATTAGAATATCATTGTGGTGTAGAGGTGAAGGTAACCCCTGGATTCTTGGGAGACTGTACTAGCAGAGCAGAAGCACTAGCTGACACCCTCCCCGCCTGCAAGCTAGAAATGTTTCCAGGTATAGATGTGGTAGGTCTTTTGGTTGTCTAAATCTAGGCTTCCCTTAGTTCAGAGAGACTTATCACCAAATAGGTCTCCAGGTCATAAATTTTGAACCAAAGACAACTTTTTAAAACCCTGCAAATTATAGTGCTTATGGTCTGCATCTTTGAAATCACAGATCCTTTAATCGTTGAGGTGTATGAGCAAGACCCTTTCTCCCAACCTCTCCCTGCCTGCCTCCTGCCCTCCAACCACCCCTTTCCAACTTGAGATATTCCCAGTTGATTCTGAAGTTGTGTGAACCTTCTTGGCCTAACTCTACAGGGATGTCTATGTAGCAGTTACTGCCTTGTGCACGTGCATATTAGCATTAATTTAGTAATTAGAAATAATAGATGGAATAGTAGAATAATAGAAATAATAGGAATGATGTCCTTGATAACACATTTATTTTCCTCTCAGTGTCTGTACATGGGAACCTTATTCAGAAAAGGATTGTAGAATATGAGCACCATTTACTTTTAGCCTTAAAAGTTTCCTTAGTTTTCTTGTGGTAGGACAATACACAAAGTCATTTCTGTGAGTTGATGGAAAAGTAAGAAGAGAATGCATTAGCAGAGGTAGCAGATAATGAGGAACATAGAAATCTGTTGATGGAAATTATTGCTTGAAATTACAGGTTTATATTAATTTTCTCTATATTGGGTGATAATGACTGGAATAGCTGAATATATGTGTTGTGCATACCTGATTGACTCTATGCAGAAACTGATTGCATGCTGTCTTTCCGATGTGATCTGAAAGTTCCTAAGCCTTTTTTTCTTTTTTATTCTTTCTCCTACCTGTAGAGTGTGTAAAGACTTACCTAGAATCTGGTGCTACATCCTTGACAAACTTTTACTCTAATCCGCTCTCTGCTGAGATCAGTAATGTTATCAAGATAATGCAACCAAATGTGACAGGTATTTAATTTCACCTATGGGGGCAGACGGGTTGGGCACTGACTTCCATTGAATTGCAAGAAATGAAAACCTGGCAGAATGTTAAGTGTAGTAGAGTTTGTATTGAATCTCAAGCTCTGTGTATTGAAACTTCAGTTTTTCTATGAAATGATTCGTTTTTATTTGGTTTCTGAAAGAGAATATTAGATATTGTCTTAAAAAGAGTACCGTATCCACAAGGCAAGAGAATGACTGGAGACTTAATGGAATAGTCTTTCCCCTTTTCCCTGGAAAGGAGTCTGATGCTTGAAACAATGGTGCTTCTCAAATAAAAAATTAAGTATTAAAAAAAAAAAAAGAGTTCTGTAGTTGATACTAAGCTATAGTTTGTTAAATGCTACTCTTATTAGCTCTATACAATCTACATACAGTTTTTTTGCACTGAAAGTGCCCAGTTCCCAGACTGGTAAAGCTGAGAGCTAAGTAGTTATGAGTAATTTACCCAGTGACAAGAAGATAACAGATGCCACTGTTAACAGAGAACATGACAGAAAGTGGGGCTCTTTGGTAGGTTCCTGGATTTTTCAGACCATTTAGTATTAGCAACGCGGACCTATTAAAATGTCCATCAAAAGAAATCACGACATGGTGCATGTGCATAGTTTCAGCAATTTGAGATAAAATGTACATTTGCAAAAGAAGTAGTGAGAAGACTTTTCTGGCTTTTTTTTTAAGGCTTTTGAAGCATATTGTTGTTTTTGATTTTTAAAATGTATGTTTTTGCTTTCATTTCCATTCTTGGCCATAAACATTTTTCCTGTGGCACCCCTATCCATTGTTGCTTCTTGTGATCTGGATAAAACAATAGAAAATGTGGATAAATGAAATCCTTTTTGGGTAAAGGATGCTACTTCAATACTGTTTCTTCTATTGTGGCAATACTATAGATGAATCTGTGATTTCGTTGGACCCCCGATGGAACATTCAGGCTTTGGATATTATAAGGAACTCCATGGCCTTTGATACAGAGTCCAGTAAGACCGAGAAGATCCTTATGCATTTGGAATCTGTAGCAAACAGGTAGGTGAAGACAGCAGCTCCACATACTTGTACCCATTTCCTCAGGCTGAATGTTGTAGCTTCTTAAAGCATAGCTAATATAGACTTACTTTTTTCAGTGAAATAAGGAACCCACCTTTATTGTAGTATGTAGATCTCAGCCTGTTTGCCACTGTCATCTTTGCCATTGTACTCATGATTTTTGGTTCTTGAAAAGGCTTAAAATGTCCTCTGTACATACACATACGCACACATATATTTAGTAGCTTTTTCAAGATGAGTCAAATACAGATTCAGATGGATCCATGTAGGCTTTATGTTGAACACCTCTGTTTTATAGTATAGTCTTTGTTCAATATTTAGCAGTAGTTTTTCACTTCTTTTTTCCTAAATACATTAGACATATCAGCACATGGCATATATGTATTTTATCTATAAGTTTTTGTATTACTCTTATACAAAGATGATTTTGCTGACCCTCTGTCATTTGGATACATGTGTTGTAGACTTTTTAGCAGCAATATTATACTATTTTGGAAAAGCACAGCTCCCTCATTTTACAGATGAGCAAGTGTCACCAAAGTCACACAGGTTAACAGACACATAATTTGAACCCAGTGCCTCTGATTTCAAAACTAGTAAGTACTCTGTATACCTGTACCACAGTGATATGCTCCTCAGAACATACTCAGTGATCCATGTGTTTTTTGGGATAGAATGGGTTTGTAGATAATAATTTAGAGTTGTAAATTTGCCATAAGCAGATTCAAATTATGATTTTTTTCCCTCACTTTAATATAGGACAAATCTTTATCTGGACCGGGAAAAAAGACTTTTTACTGAGGCCAACTTGGCTTCCCCTGGAGGCAAGAAATCAAAGAATAGTGCATTAAGAATGTCCTTAGAATTCCAAAAAGGTGAGACTATTTAGCTTTGTTATTATTGTAAAATTTTACTGTGCTTCTTGTTTGCTAAATCATAATGTTAATGGTTCAGCATCTCTTTCTAGTTAATCTGAATGCTTATTTTTGAACATTCCAGAAAGCTCTAATTCTGGTATTTTTGTATGAGCAAGTCTCCCATAGCTTACATTTCATAAAACTGGGATTTATTTTAAAATATTAATGACATGGAAAAAAAGTTTTCTCCATTTGATTTTAAAAGATCCTATTCAGGCAACCAAGGTTCTGTACACCTTGTAGAATGTTTAAGGAATTGTTCTAGTGACCAGTTAGTCAGCTTTATCAGAAACCTTCAGGGTAGCCCCTGAACCATTTTAATTTTTATTTTTTTAATTTATCTTATTTTATTATTTTATTTTTTTTTAATGTTTTACAATCATTTCCTTAAAGTTAAGATTTTATCCCCCCACCCTTCCCCCACTACCCCCCTCCCTCCCCATGACAGCATACAATTGTGTATAGGTTCTACATATACTTTCCTATTGAGCACATTTTCACTATAGTCATGCTATGTAGTCGAACTAAAATAAATGGAAGAAATCGTATAACAAAATCAAAACATAATACACTGAAACCCACACAAACATGATCTGCTACATTCTGCGAATGACTTCCATATTTCTTTCTCTGAGTGTGGAAGGCATTTTGCCTTAGAAGACCAACATTAGGATTTTTTTTTTTTTCTTAGTAGGTTCTTGTGTTATTACAAAGTTCCAAGTCTACCAGAAAAAACTCTCGCACACTGTGGTCACTGCTGTGCACAAAGTTCTCCTGGTTCTGCTCCTTTCGCTCAGCATCAGGTCATATAAGTCCTTCCAGGCCTCCCTGATGAACCATTTTAATTTTAAAAGAAAGTGGGAACCACTTGTCTCAGGAACATGTTCTCCAAGAGCTTGTCATCTTTATCAAAAAAGTACCTATAATGCCTAACTGATTATTTTTACTCCAGCCCCAAGATTGTATCTAGCATTTCTATTATTTTTTAAATTCATTCTGCTTTTCATTAGTGTTTGACACAGGAATTAACAGGAGGCCAGGATTTAGTTGCTACAGTATTTAGGCAATATAAAGATCAAGACTCTCTCTGTCCCTATATTTTATTAAACATATGTGGAATTGTTTTTGTTTTTGTGTCCTCAAGATCCAGAGAATTATCAGAGCTTACCCCATGAAATTGTGGTCCATCTTGCTGCCTTCTTTGAATTTTGTGATTCATTGATAATGTTCTCAGTGCAGTCTTCCCAGGTGGAGTTATCTGATACTAACCTGATTAAGGTGAGTAGAATTAAGTGTGTCGCTTCTTCCTTTTCCCTCTACAACACTGGTGGATGAAAAGTTAGAAGGAGCATAGTCTCTTCTCAGTATAAAAGAAAAACTTGATAGCAATTAGAATTGCTCAGAATGGAATAAATGGCTTCATAGTTATGATTAATAGGGATGTTACTTAAGGTGTACAAGTGGAAGCTAGTTGATTAGCTTCACTATACCAGTTAATTATACCAGTTATACCACTATACCAGCCAATGACCAGTTAATGTCACTTTCACTATAGTGAAAGTATTTGTCCTTTGGGAAAGGACCAGATTCAACAAACCTTTATTGGTTGTCTTTTATGTGCAAGGCATTATATGCTAGATAACCACAGTTTCAACTCTTATTATGCCTTTTGTCTTACTATGACAATATGTGTCTCTCCGGAACTGGATTCAATTCTATATTGGTTACATATTATACAAGATCTAAAGTTCTTCATGTTTTAAAATTTTAAATCAAGCCTTGCTTATTGTAATCCACTTCCTCACTAAGTGCCGAAGAAGATGGCCTTACTTCTTCAAGTTTCCAGATGACCTAGGACTATCTCATCAGGACTCTTAAAAGTGTATTTGAAAATGACATCTTTGTCTTCTTGTTTAAACAGTGGTCATCTTGAACATTGCCTTCATGAATAACGAACTAAGTAGTCTTTTTGGGCAATGCTAAGTACAGGGTGAGATAGTCTCTTTCACGGGTGAGGATCCTGCTGCTTCAGAGCAAAATGTGGTCTTCTAGGTGCTCAAGTGCACCCCTTTGACTGAATCTAGACTTCACAGAGCAAATCCCCTTGATAAAAGGATTTATTCTGTCAAAAGGCCACACCCAAGGACCTAAGAGGCCATCTGTGACTTCTAGGCCCCAGGCTCCCCACCCCTAGTTTATTGTAATGGGGAAGATAAAGTCAGGCTTGATTCTTGGTCATTAGGTGGCTAATGGTAGACCTAGAACATAAAGATCCTGGTTTCTAGTCTGTACTTTTAGCCAGCTGAGTCACATACCTCACTAGATTTTAGTAAGATGTAGAAAGGAAAAGTAAAGTTGGAAGTGGGGTACTTTTGGACTAGACTTGTTTTAACATTGATAGAGGTAAGAAAATTTTCTCTACCTATGTAGATTAGCACCTGTTGTACGATTGATACTCCTAGAGTTGCCTTGGTTCCTGAGAACTTAAGTGAGCGAGCATTTGTTTTTGTTAAAAGTAGAGTCAAGGGTTGAATCCAGTTCTTCTTGACTGATGCTAGCTCCATCTTTTACTCTACCCTGAAATAAGAACAGGCGGAACTTATTGTCTAAATCGAGTTCACTGGAACTCTTCATTTGTATGATTCTAGAATGAAATGGAGGCCCAGAGAAGTTAAATAATTTGTCTGAAGTCTTACAGGTAATAAATGCCAGAGGCAGGATTAGAACCTAGGTCCTCTTGATTCCCACCACTATGATTAAGTAATTATGCTCAGGATGAAGGTAGTTTTCCATACTCCAATGCTTAGCACATCAAGTAAAGCTTATTGAGTAACTGACACTTAAAAGCTTGCTTAGGGCTGTTACTTTGGAAGTCATGGATCTACTGTTCTACTGTTCCTAAAAAATATTTCATATTGTGGGTTTTGTGTAAAAGGGAGATTTCTGTGATCCGTCTTGTTTTGTTTTTTTAGATCTTATGTTCTGTGCTATGGCGTGATCGGTTCTGGACAGTGTCCGATATGGTCAAAGTGGATGCAGAAGGCTTGGCCCTGCTCTCTCTTCACTGGCATTGGGTTTCAAAGCATTTGGTTAGTGGGGTTCCCCAGCTCCTGATTGGTCACGAGGAGAAGTAAGTCCCTTTCTTTTGGTACATGTATCTCACTGTCCCTTGTACGTGGTGGTGTAGTAGCAGCAGCAGTAGTAATAAGGATGGTATTAATGAGCACAGCAACAACTAAGTGAAGAGAAAGATGAGTTAAATGAAGACCTTTTAAGCTCTGTATAAAACTAGCAGCTTCTTTCACCACCCAGGTTTTCTCCATGCTTTATTCCTGTCACCCTCTTCTCTTATTCTCTAAAGATATTACAAAGAAGTGCTGTCTGTCTCAGAACACATTCAGAACTGTCTTGGTAGCCCAATGGGAGGCTTTACCAGTATAAAGAAGGTACAGAAGGCCCTGGGAAGACCTCTTCCTTTCAAGGTACACAGATTGTTGTTAGTAGCAGTAGAGACTATATAGGCTTTCCTGTTTTCTTTAACCCTTAATTCACTTAAGTCTTTTTGGGCCCCAGTTTCTTCATCTGTAAAATGAAGGGATTGGATTAGGTGATCTTCTAATACTTCTTCTAGTGCTAAATCTAACTCATGATTGTCTGAAGTAAATATAACCATTCTATTCTTTGCCAGTGAAGCTTTAATGTATATTCATGTATTGTAGACCAAACAATTTAGTTCCTTATAAAAGTTAGGGCTTTAATTTAGCAATTTATAAGGTGATTGGTATAATTGTTTCTTTTAATATGGTGAATTTTTTCAGAGCTACAGAGGTAAATAAATCAGTCAATCAGAAAACATTTATTAAGGGTCTACAGTGTGCCAAGAACTGGCATACAGAGAGAAATGTGAAATAGTCCCTACCCTTAATGAGTTTTTAAGTCCTGAATATTTAGTCACTGTTATCTGGACACAATGGGTAATTCAACCAAGGAAATTTTTCCTTGGTTAAACCCATGAAATAGACCAATATTGCTCTTCTGATAGTAAATAGTTCTGATATTGGTTTGTTGTAGGATAAGCTGGTGGTGGAGTGTTTTGAGCAATTGAATGTGTTTGGCAAATCACTTAGCATCCTGGAATTGAAACCTGCCCTTGGGGAAAGTGGTAGGAGGGATGAGATCATTCGTTTGAGAGTGGCTGCTGATGAGTATACATTGAAGAGGCATTTACTGCAGGCTTGGGGATTGATTCTCAGAGCCAATTGTTTGGAAGATGTGAACCCAGGTAGGGCATTATTTTGGTGTTTGGATGAAAATGTTTGTGGTACATGGATGTCACCTTGGACCCTATGTTCTGGAGGTTAATGAAATGTATGCCTCTTTTGTTCAGACACTTTGAAGAACCTTGTGAATGCACAGTGTTTGCAGCTTAAAACCAAAGGTGTTTCAATTGGTTGGCCAGAAAAGAAGCATATGGAAAATGCAATTACATGCCAGCCTAATGCAGCTTCCTTGATTCCGCTTACTAGGAAGGTTCAGTTATGGCCAGGTATGGAGTACCTGGCTATACTCTGGCAGTACAGAGTAACAACGGATTTTCTATCTCATGCTTTTCTGGGAAGGTAAGTCTTGGACATTCTTAAATTCCTTTGGGGCATTTTATTGTCTGTGTGCTACTTAGCTTTGTTCCTTGAAATGTGTGTTCCACTTTAAAATAAGGACAAGTTTGGCATAGAGGGAAGTAGCAAGGAAAGCACAAGGTCACCAGCCAAGGAAAGAAAAGCTTTGAAGATTAACTAGAGATTTATAACTTTCTGCTTAACTAATTTTCAAAAATCCACTTTATTCTTTGAGGCTAACTTGTTAGTTTTTTAAAATGACCATACTCAGTGATTTCTGTGGATGTATACGTACCACCTTTTATCCAGTAACCTATGTCTTTTCTTTTGTGCCCTCTCCCCTTAACTCTTGCTCCCTTTGTTTTTAATCAGGAATTGCAATAACCAACAAAGACGGGTAGACTATGACTTAAATTACCATATTGCATTTTGTCTCAAGTACACACCAAGTGCATCTCAGCAACTTAAAAGTCTTTGGTATCTGACAGACCATAAGGTAATACTACTGTGATTTTTTTTTTTTAAATGAGACCTCTTAATTGTATAGCTTGTGGATTTTAAGTAAAATTTGGTTCATATTTTGGTTTGATTTTTCTTTATCATTCCCCTCCATTTTTAGAGAAAAACTCACTTTATTTTACAGTGAGTGATTGTTAAATTTTTTTTTTTTATCAATTTGATCTCAGAAACACATAGTGTAGAGTGTCATGGCTTGAAGACGGGATGACAGTCTCTTCATCTTCAAAATGTAATTCAAAAGGGCTGCTAAAGAGTAGAGTTGATTTCCATGATTAAAGTCGGCCATAGAAGCTATTTTATTTCACTACTGGTGGTGGGGTTGTGTAGTTGGGCATTCACTTTTGTTCTGGTTTTGAGAGCTCATTCATTCATTCAGATCAGTTGAAAAAATCCACTAGGTCATCTTCTGTCATGAACAATAAATACTTCATTCTCTTGGCAGGTAGGAGTGTGACTGACATAGCTCTTCCTTAATGTGTGATAAGAGAATTTTAGCATTAGGTGCCATATATCTATTTAGTATGTGCCTCTCAGGGGCGAATAGTCCTTCCCTAACCTTTCCTAATCACCTGCCTAATATTATGGTGATGTTGATGACGGGCAAGCATCATAGTTGTGCAGAAACATAAACAGATTATGTGAATTCAACTAGATCACCTCAGGAACAATAGAGAAAATTTTAGGATAGGGTCCTTAAAGGTCTCAGCTCTGTTTAGAAGACTAAGATCCTTACAGATGTGGCAGCCAAAATCTTTTCTAAGCTTTCTGGGAACTGGGAAGACATAACTTCATGTTTTCTTTCCTTTTCCTTCTGTAGGGATCGACGGAAGAAATGGCTTCTTTGTGGTCTGAGCTCATTAATTCTGCCCTTATCTTCCTCTGGAGCAATACCGTCACTACAGATCCAGAGTACTGGTTAACTTGGAAACCTGTCCTTGATGTGGAAGGAAAGGAAATTCCTCAACCTCTGGATCCATCTTTGAAGGTTTGTTTTCATAGTCATCAGATTTGTCCTTATTCATAATGGAAAAGGTAAAGACTTCTGCCAGTGCTTTTGAAGAACACAGCTCTATAAAAATCAGTATAGGTTTGTTTGTTCCAGAGGCAAAAGATTGTATCATCAATTCAGGTTAATTAAATACCAATAATAAGCTTTCACAATTCAAGTTGAAGAGTCTGTTAATCTTTTATTTAATATTTTCTTTGTGATTAGTTTTAAGGACAATGGTGTAGAGTTAAGAATACAGTGTTTTGAAAACATGTGGTTTGGAATATGGGCTCTGTTCATTATTTGTTTTGTGACCCTGTGTGAGTCATTAAACTCCAGTTTTCTCATTTAAATAATATTCACCAAGCATTTATTAAACCTCTACTGTGTTCCAGGTACTTGACTACAGATAAAAGAGCCGATTACTATTCCCAAGGAGCTTAGATTTTATTGAGGGTGATAGATTTATATAGAATAAGTATAGAGAAAGTAAAAACAAAACAGGGAAATAATAGGTCATTTAGGAGAGAAGAGACTGTAGTATCACCAGTGTGGGAAGCAAGAAAGAGTTCATGGGGATGATACTTGGACTAGCTGCCTTATAGTGTCCTGACAGAGACATTTCGTAAACCTTAAAGAGCAGTGTAGATGTTAGCTGTTGTTAGCAAATGTGAGTTGTCTTAACTGAAAATAAGTAATGCTGACCTAACGATGCAGGGTGGTAATCAGAGCCTTGCGATGCTTTTCCCATTATACTTACTATGGAACTTTGCCTATCTTTATCTTACGTTTCCTTTTCATTATTGAGATAACTGTCATGTAAAAATTAATGTCCAGACCTGTTGCTTTCTGATTTGTCAAGTCAGTAAGCATTGCTTAAGTGCTTACTAGGGGCCACGCACTGCACTATACTAAGGTCTGGGGATACAAACAGAAGCAGAGAGAACGATGGTGTCTGCCCTCACAGAGCTTGCATTGTGATGGAGAAAGACAACACAAACAAGGAGCCTGAAAAGCGGGGAGGAAGAAGGGGGGGAGTGAAGAGAAATTCCAGGGGAGTCATGAATACTGTCTGGAGTCAAGACTTGATTGGTCTCCTTGTTTCCCTCAAAACGAGTTTCTGGGAGGAACCAGCCTAAGGGGTGGAGAGTGGTATGTCCATTGTGAGAAACTCTAAGAAGAATGATTTCCAGGCTAGCAAGCCCTTCAGAAAGCTGCTTCCTCTTTTCTGTTCTTTTTTGGATGATAAAGACTTTTGTTGCTTGCTTTTATATGTTTTCTCATGACTTTTCTGTTTTAAGAACTGAAGTGTACAAATGAATTAGTTTAGAAATACTTTCATCTATAAAGTGACCTTTGTGACCTTGATATGACCAAGAAAATAGTGACTAACATTCTCTGATACCAAAGAAGTTTAATTGGAAGATTTCCCTTTAATTGAGATCCTGGCCATACCTGTTCTCAGAATTGCTGATAATCAAAGTACAACTAGAAACAAATGCATTCTTTTGTGGAATTTCAGCTTGTCTGGAAACAGTGATTTTATACCATTAATTCCTATCTTTCAGGGACCAGGCATTTTAAATAGAGCAGTTTTTTCAAAGTGCTTCTTTGAAGTCATCACACGCAGCTATAGGTCAAGCCCCTGGGACATCAGTGACCTTTCTGTCCTCTCTTCTTCCCATGTCACCCTTGGAGAATGGGCAGAGAGAGCCCAGCAGCTTAAGGATATCGGCACCATTCTTTGGACCAACATGCCTGTTGTTAACATGGCAGAATTGAGGTATTTCCTCCTTCCTGAAATTTTTACTGATAGACTTCCCATATTTACCTAAGAGTAGGCTTCTCTGAAGTCTTGATTATATGTCTTCACACAGCACTTTTGCCTAGAGATTGGCTCTTTTAGGAGTCTGGTTTATTGAAATAAAGCGAAGGAAAGTACACACAGACACACACAGAGACACACAGACACACGCACACACACACACAAACACACACACACATACACACACACATACACACACACTTTTGCATATTACATGCTGTTGTTCCCAAAGGGGAATGGGGCGCGAGGGGATGAGTATAAGTGAAGAATATAAACTTCTTTCCCATATAGGGAAACACTCAGTGCTAGGTTCTTCATAAATTTGCAGCCATCTTTCTCTAGGCAAGATAGCAGTTTTTTGTGGGGCTGAGGGGGGGCCGAGAATGGTCTTTAAGTGAGATTTTCTGTTCCTCCCTCAGAAGCACGGATTCTCACCTCCAGTGGGTGATGCTGTATAGGACCCTTTTGGCTCTGGCAGAGCTGGTCCCAGAGCCCTGGAAGCAGGAATACATACAGCAGTGCAACAGGCTGCCATCCAAAGACAGAGTGGCTTTCCAGCATGTGTGCAGGACTCTGGGAGACATGATTGGGCAGGAGGTGCTGCCAGAAGAGCTTCTTGGGTTCTTGCTGACTTGCGTGAGGCACCTGTTTGGGGAAGGAGAGACCAGGAAGGACATACCTGAGGCAGCTGAGCGAGGAAGCTTGTGGGTGTACTTGGGCTTGTCGCAGGTCCAAGCATGGCTTCCTCAGACACAGTTTGATCCTGCAATCAAGAGGGAATACAAGCTCAAGTACGCCAGGGAAGAGGTACGGGAATTTGGGTGTTGGAAGGGTGAGGCCTCCATGGGAGGAGGTCTTCTGAGAGGGGAAGGGGAATATGGATGTGGCATTTGGGCTCTATACTTGCCAACACAGCTCTTGCTACTGTGTTACATTTATCTTAGATAAGAAACATGTACTCATCTGTGAGGCAAATGAGTGTGGCTGGAACATTATTCTCCAGTTATTCTTTTTTGGTCCCTTATTGTAAGTTTCTTTTTTTAGGATTCTGGAAATAACTTTCTTTCTTGAAGTTAATGTTTCCCACAAACTCAAATCCAGAGACCAGTAGCATCTATTTCATATTTTATCTTATGGAAGAATGCCACATTCTTATAAAAAAAAAGTTATCAATTCAGTTTTGTACTATGTATAAAGCACCCTTTCACAAAACACTTTATTATTTAAAGATAAAAGCTGTCACCCACAGAGAGCCTGCTTTTTAGATAATCAGAATATTCATCATATGTAACTTTTACCTGCTAATATGCATTGCGCCACTTTGCTTGTTTAGCTACATCAACTTGAGTGTGAGTGGAAGACTCGCAACCTTTTGTCGCAGTTGCATACAGGAAGAGACCTTGAAGATGAAGTTGCCATCAATTATTCTCATCCTCACATCAGGTAATGTAGCTGACTGGTAGTTTCAAGTGTGATTATAGTGATTTGGGGGAAACATGCAAAGTGTTCTTTTTGGTTTATTTTAAGAGTAGTAATATCTGTTTTTACACCGTTGGGCAATTATTAATGATCATAGGCATAGTATATTTAGTTTCTTGGAGAATGTTTAGATCAGGATGCATTCAGCAGGAGACTTTTAGATACAATACCTAAGTAGCAAAGACAGCATGTGCAGGGTAGTTGACAGTGTGCTGTTTTTGGTGGTGATGGGAAGCCCTTGGGTTAAATCTCACCTTCAACTCAAAATGCAGACTAATCTATGCCTTCTTGAACATAGGCATTATGGGAATTTTTTTTGTTGGCTATGCATATTTGTAATGAGTTTGTTTTTTTTTCTAATTTTTTTTTTTTTGTGGAGGAGGGGGTGTGTGTTGGACAAGTTTACGATAGACTAGCCAAGAAAAAGAAGAGATTTATTAAAATATTTTTATTTAAATGCATAGAATAGAAAGAAGGTAAGAAAGAATCATAGGTAAGTGAAAGCCCTGAAAGTTATGTGTTGAATTAATTGCATATTAAGGAAAACAGGCTATATATAATACAGTTTTGTAGTTTTATATATATAATCCTCTTTTCTTCATTGTGTATATGCTCATTCTATTTGATAATTAAGAGTGAGAGGGTTTAGATTCCTCAACTATAAGATGGTGATAATGATAGACCTACCTCTCAAGGTGGTTGTGAGGATAAAATGGTATGATATTTGTTAAGTGCTTTGCAAACTTTAAAGTGCTATATAAATTCAATTATTATTATTAGCTTGTACTTATTGTTAAAACAACACTTGAGCTACAGCATCTTTCCAGTGTTTTAATAGAGGAGCCCTGGTATGTATTCTGTCTCACTTACCTCCCTACCCCATCTCATCTTTCAAAATAATAAACAGGATATCTGAAAATAGACTTTAGGATGAGCTTGATAAGAGCCACAACTAATAGTAAACATAGAATTCAGTTCTGCACTTAATTTGAATTTCCATTACAGCCAGCTATAGACCTGCTGCCTAAAGAGCTGTTATGTCTATTTGTTTTCGTATTTTGACTATCTTGGAATTTATGTCCTTCCTCTGTTAGTTTATTTTGTTTTGTACATTTACTTTTAGAATACTACGCCAGAGGATACAGCAGTTAAAGGAACAGATATGCAGTCTGTTAGAAAAGCAGGCCTTCAGGCCTAAAGTTCCCTCTTATGAATCAATGGTCCAGGAAATTCACCACTATGTCACCAGCATTGCTCGGATCTCTTCAGTCCAGGATCTGCTCACCCGTCTTCTGCAGAGCCTTCGAGCAGATGCATCTAAGTCATTCCAGGCAACACAGAATTTACTGAAGGAGGAGGCTGCTTGGCAGAAGTCCCACCACCAGTTTAGAAAACGACTGATGGAGGAATATGCCCTGTACCCAGATGTCTTGGCTCCATTACAGGCGGCTATTTTGCAGATGCAACATGGCATGAGACTAGTTGCCTCTGAAGTTTATACCATGCTCCACAGTGGTTTGGTCTCTCCAGACAAGTTGAGTTCTCTGGTCACTTCACTACTGGCCTTCCCTTCTGTGGATTCTGCTTTTCCCACCTATTTTTCTCATGCAGATGCTCTGTGCTCTGTAAAGGTGATTGAAGTGCTCCGGGGACTTAAGAAGATATCTATGAAACATTCTGTTGGGCATGAATTAGAAGGCAAGGACCAGAAGCCCTGTCCAACCCAAGAGCAGCTGCTGATGAATGCTTTGCTTTACCTTCGATCCCATGTCCTTTGTAAAGGAGAAATGGACCAGAAAACTTTGATGCTTTTTAGGCATATATGTCAGGTAAAGATAGTTCTACCTAAATGTTTGTGGCCCTTTTCATCATATTTTTGAGGAAAACAAGGAGCAAAAAAAGGGAGACGAAAGATGTTATTAGTGTTCTATGAGTATTAAATAAGATACATTGGAGAGTAGAAAAGAATTTTAATAAATCACTTAAATTCTTACGAGTCATCAAGCTAAATGCCATCTGTAGATTAAACACAGTCCTTAAGTCATGAGATTTTCTTGTACATTATCACTTTGTTGATCCCTTGAAGTTAAAATCAAACTGAATATGAACCACAGGCCAAAAATCTGAGCTAGCCAATTACATAGTTTCGTGGAAGTTCACTAGGTTCAGCTAGTAAGTATTAATTGTGTCTTCTATACTTAAAACCCTATTTAAGGTTCGATAGCTTCTCTCAAGGCATTAGCATTCTGCTTAATATATTACAGCATTCTAGATTTGAAGCTGAAGCCACCTCAGACTAGTTTGTAAGACCCAATCGTGATATTTTCACTGTAAGAATTTGTAACCTGAAAATCAGCCAGAAAGACCACAAATTAGGATTCATTTTATTGTTTTGAGGATTTTCTAGATTTGAAAATGATGGAGAAAATTTTGGTAATGCAAATGAAACTTAAAACAGCGTCATGTGCAGATTTTCCCCTGCAGGGAGTCAATTGTTAAAACATTGACTTGCTCATCCTTGACTAGTTGGGACTTGATTGTATCAAATTCAAATGCTGCAGACAGACCAATGGTTGGGTTTTTTAAAATCCTCTTTAAATATGCTCTGCAAATCTAATGGACTTTTCTCAATCCTCACTGGACTTGATTTCTGTGCAGCCTTTGACATTATCAGACACCTTCTTTTAGATAGTTTTTCCTTTCTAGGTTTTCCCAGCACCATTTTCTCCCAGTTTTGTTTTATGATTCTTAAAATTCTCAATTGCTTTTGCTCTGTTTTCATCAAAATCATGCCCATTAACCTTTCTTGTTCCCCATGGCTCTGTATTGGCTCCTCACCTGTCTTTCTTGCTTAGTGATCATATCATTTCCTTGGATTCAGTTGTCATTTCAAAGTAGATGATTCCAGAACTCTTCCCAGCCCTAGGCTCTCCTCTGAGCTCCACCAGCTTCTTTTTGGACATTTCTTAACTGTATGTTACCTAGACATCACTCAGTATGTCCTCACAAAACTACCTCTGCTTTTCAGTACTTTGCTGTTTCTGTTGAGGGCACTACCATCTTCCCAAAAGCCCAAATTCACAGCTTTGGTCTCATCCTCAACTCCTTGTGCTTATCCCACATTGTCTGTTGTCTGTTGTCACGTTGTATAATTTCTCTGTTCACAACAGCTCATATGTACATCCTCTTCTGTACTCTAAACAGCTGCCAGCCTGGTAAAAGCCCTCATCACTTCATGCCTAGATTATTGCAGTAGCATTCTGTTTGGTTGTCCAGCTTCAAGTCTCTTCCCACTCCCTTCCTCCACTCAGCTGCCAAAGTGTTTATCTAACCATACTGTATCCCTGCTTAATACTCCAGAAGCTCCCTGTTATCTCCCATGTCAAATATAAAATTCTGTTGTTTGTCGTTTAGAATAGAGAAAAGAAATAAAAAACATATCGTAAACTTAAATATTGGAACTTAAATACAAAGTAAGAAAGAAAATAAAAGCATGTGATATACAGCAGAACATGAGAAGATTCAAAATATACAGCTATAAATTTTTATTTCGAGAAAGCCTGTATGATAAATACTACACGTTTTGTTGAGAACTGGCCATCTTTTCTTCTAAGTTTTCTTTTGTTCTCTGCTATGCACTTTTTTACTTTGCTCTTTTTTCCTCCTCCTTCCCCTCCCCCCAGGCTGCAGTTAAGTTTGGATGTTTCACTATAGCTGCAGACATATGTACACATGCACATATTTACCTACATATATAGACATACAATTTCCCAAACTCCTGATCTTTGTTTTTATGTTTGTACATATCTCTTGTTTCCCAACCCTCCTGCCTCCTCTGGTTTACTTCTGCCCACTATGTTGCCCTCCTGTTACTTGCCTCCAGGGATCCTTCCACTGTCCTCCCATTCCCATAGATCTAAAAATCCTTCCATATAGTCCACTATAATCTATCCCCTCAGCCTCCCCTCTAAAGATCCCTCCTCCCTGTCCTCCTACTGTTTGTTTTCTTCTGAATTTAGAAGACTTACAGTCACATGTGTGTGCGTGTGTGTGTATGTGTCATTCCCTCTGAAAACCATTCCCGGTGAAAGTAGGTTAGAACTACCAACCCTCCTCACCCATATAATTTTTCGTCTTGCATCTCATTTGCATAAAATAATTACTTTTTTGCTGTTCCTAAATCATTTTAGTTTTTAAGTTCATATCATACTCAGGTTTACTCCAATCTTTCTTATGAGCTACCCAATTATTAATAAGAATCTTAGACATACGCTTTATATTTTACATATACAAAAAGTAAACCATCTATACTTGTTGAATTAAAATATGAATTTTAATCAGGCTTTTGTATGTACCTTATACTTCTTTTGGCTCTTTTATGTCAGATCCTCTAAGTTCACCATTTTTTTCCTTCAGGATTATGTTTAACTTTGCTAGGTATACTATTTTTGTCTGGAGCCCCTAGTTCTCTCGCCATTTCATATGGTGCATTCTAAGACCTGTGGTCTTTTAGTAGCTCCCCTGCTGGTCTTGTGTGAGTCTGATTGTGGCACAGTCATATTTAAATTGTTTTATTGTTGTTCCTTTTAATATTTTATCTTTAAGCTGGGGGCTTAAGGATTTCAGTGTGATATGCCTCTCAGTTTTCCTTATAGGATCTCTTTTAAGTGGTGATCAGTGGATTTTTTTTCATTTCTATTTCCCACCCCACCCCCTTGTTCTAATGCCTTAAGGCAATTTTCTTTAATTATTTCTTGTATTATTGCATCAAGATTCTTTTTTTATCAGAACTTTAAGTTAATCTGATTATTTTTATGTTTTCTTGATCTATTTTCCATATCTGTTGTTTTTCTTACGTTTTACTTTCTCTTCTGTTTTTCCACTATTCGTACTTTGTTTAGTTATTTCTTGATCTCTTATAGGCTATGTCTTTTACAGGCTGTCATTTTCTTCTTTAAGTTTTTGGATCTCCTTTTCTAATTGGTTGACTTCCCTTTCATAATCTTTTTGTATTTTTTGGATTATTCAGTTTATTTTGTAAATAATTTTGCCTCCATCTCAGTCATTTGATTTTTAAATTCTTTTTTAAGATCGTCCATGGATTCTTTTTGGGCAGGTGACCATTTGACATCACTCTTTGGGGGTTTCTTTACTTCATTGTCCTCCTCTGAAGATGAAGCCAGGTCATCTCTATTCCTATAATAGCTTTCTATAATTGGATTCTTTCTCCTTTGCCTGTGTATTTTTTGTTGTAATAGCTTAATTTTTGTAATCACCTCGAGTGCTGGGATATGGGGAACTGTGCTTCTTGCCCCAGATTTTCAGTACTCCCCTCTAGGCTGGAACCAACACCAAACCTCCAACTCCCTGTACATATCCACAGCCCAGGGACTTTCTGCCCCACTGCTTCTGCACTTACCAGGCAGGTGCTTGTTCATTTTCACCCCTGCTGCACTTCACAGCACAGCTGGATCACAACAGAAGAAGGTCCTCAATCTTCCCGGGCTCAGATTCCTAACTCCACTCGTTGTCCTAGGGGAGAAGTTCCTATGGCTGGGGCCAGGCAGCCTCTCAAACCAAACAACCCTAGGGCTTTCCACTTGTTGTTAAAGTGGACCCTACCTTGGAGGTGTTTACTCTTCACCAGGACCAAACCTTCTCCTGGGATTTTTCTTCTGATCTTTTCAAATTTTACCAAGAAGACCCCTATTATGCCTCTATTCCTATTTATTTTTACCTGTACTTTTTTTGGCCTAAGGTGCTATTTTATCCCTTTTGTAGAAGAAAATCTTGAGAACTCAGAATTTTCTGAACTGCTTCACCATCTTCCAACACTATACTCTCTTGCACATGCTTCATGATCTAGCAACATTGACCTTGTGGTAACTCAGCCATAACCTTCCACCACCCTATGCCATATCTTTCCACTGACTCACCCCCAGACCTAGAATGCTCTCCCTCTGAATTCTCTTTAGATTCCTTGTCATCTTTCATTATTCAGCTGAGATCCTCCAGAATCGTGTTCCAAACCTTCTTTCTGAGTCTACTTTCTATGTTTACACTGTTTATATCTTGTACATAAACTTCTTTGTGTGTTGTGTCCTCTATTTTGAGCGTAAGCTCCTTGAGAACAGGAACTGTATTTTTGCTTGCTTTTGTATTTCCATTGCTTAGCAGCATAGTGCCTGGCGCATAATAAGTGCTTTGTAAATATTTGCTGACCTATTTGATTGAGCCTTTGCTTTGATTTTATTCCATGCTTACTCTAGGTTTTCTGAGGAGTATAGAAGAAGGTAAGCATTTATTTTCTTTTGTTCAGTGAGAGTGTTTGGGGAAAGGCAGCAAAACTTCTTTCCCTGTTTTTGACTTTCCAGGAAATCATAAATGAGTGGGATGAACAAGAACACCATGCCCAGGTAAAGGCTGAGCAGGAAAACAGCCTGTATAGATACAAGAACAAGAGTCATGGAACAGGACTGAGTGAGGAGGAGGAAGAGGAAAGAGAATTCAGAAAACGATTTCCACTCCATGAAAAGGTAGAATTCTAGAATTTTGAGGGGGACCATGGAAATGGGTTTGAGAATGGCTCCTCTTTACTGCATATACTGCATTCCTACGACGTCCCTGCCTTGTTAGACACCCAATGATTTCTTTGTGATAAGTACTCAGTAAACTTTCAGGAACGGACTGTTCCAGAGCTTTCAGTATTTCAGACAGCATAGCCCAGTGAATAGAGTAGTGAAGGTTGAGTCAAGAAGACCTTACTTTGAATCATATCTCAGACAACTAAACAGCAGTGTAATGCTGAGCTTTGGTTTTTCTCATCTGTGAAATGGGGATAATAGTACCTGCATCATGAGATTGTTGTGAGGATCAATGAGATAATGTATTTAAATGTTAAAATGATATATAAATTCCAGTTTCTGTTTTACAGTACTGGAACCCCTACCTCCCAACCTCTCTACCCTCTTTTAGGGGGGAATTATTATTTGAGGCCCAGATAATTTTGATGACTTGTTTAGGACCATTCATCCTAATGTGATAGGATCTTTGACTTGGATATAAAAGGGATCTTACAAGTCATCTAGTCCAACTTAATTTTATAGATGGGGGAACTGAGATAAAGAGCCACAGACATAGCAAGTGGCAGAGCTACTTATTATATAATTATTGTATCCTTAATATATAATTAAAATTCAGGTCCATTGACTTCACTTTACCCTGTATCAAAATCACCAAAGTGGTCCAGCCATAAGGCTGACCATAGCTCTTCCCTGTTCATTAAACTCGAGTGACTTCCTGTTGCCTTCAGGGTCAACTACAAAATGCTTTGTTTAGCATTTAAATCTCTTCATAATGTAACAAACCTTCTTACATCTCATTGCCCTGTATGTACTCTTTGATCCAGTGACACTGACCTCCTGGCTGTTCTCGTTCTCTTAGTGTTACCTCATGTCTGGAATGCTCTCCCCCCTCCTTTCTGCTTTCTGGTTTCCCTGGCTTCCTTCAAGTTCCAGTTAATGTCCCACCTTCTGCAGGACGTCTTCTCTAACGCTTCTGAATTCCAGAGCCGTTCCTTTTAATTATTTATCCAATATGTAGATTAATTTGTATATATTTGTTTGCATATTGTTTCTCCCATTAGACTTTAAGCTCCTTGAGGGAAGGGATCATCGTTTGCCTCTTTTTGTATCCCCAGTGGTTAGCACAGCACCTGGCACACAGGGCATTTAATAAATGTTTCTTGATTGATTACCATGTTGCGTCCCCAAACTAGTATTTTTCCAGGCACTGTGCTAGTTGCTGGGAATAAAACTACTTCAGGCACTGTGCTAGTTGCTGGGAATAAAACTACTTTTAGGAAGCTTACCTTTTAATGGCAAGTACACAACTATTTTATGCCTTTATCCTGTTTCTTCTCTCTCACTAATATTAATAATTGTCTTACTCTGACCCACAGGACTTTGCAGATATTATAGCCCAGCCAACTCTAGAGGAGCAAATGGAGACTGAAGATGAGCCAGTGGAGAGAGCAGATGAGGATGTAATTTACTTCTCCCCAAGCTCGATGCAGGCTGTGATGTTGGTCCATCAACAGTTGTGCTTAAACTTTGCACGATCCCTCTGGTACCAACAAGACCTACCATTACACCAGCCTAACCATTACTTCAGCTTATTTCTGGCCTGCTATCAGACTGGTGCATCACTCGTGACACACTTTTACTCCTGGATGGGTATGTTACTGTATTTTTATTTATTGTGTACTTGACAGTTGATAGAGAGTAAACTAAAATGGGAATGTAAACTAAAAGTTTTACATAATACTGTTTTCACTTAAACATTTCTTAGTGAATATTTTCTTTTTCTAAGGAAATGAAATTACTTAGGTCTAAATTTATTGCATTTTTAAAACTTGGAATGTTAAGGAGTTTTTAATGTCTGAATACTTTGGGGAAGAACTTAAGAGAACATGCAAGTTGTTTTTGTGTCCGGTGATAATTTCATTTCTGTAAGGCTTCTTACTCATATGTTGCACACCTGTTAGTTTGAATGTTGAATGTACAAAGACATCATAAAAACTTGTGAAACTCTATTTAAGGGATAAGTGACTGGGTGTTGAGGAATTTGTGGATTCTTGGTATATTCATATATAACTTCCCCAGTATCTCCTACCCTCTACCCCATTCATACTCCTTAAACTATAAAAGTAATTTTCCTTTCTTATCAGTCAGAATAACTATAAAAAGTGACAGGTTAATATGTCCACAGTGTAAATGATGAACAGTCTCTATGTCTCCATATTACAGAACCTGGGAGTTTGGAACCATCTTTTAGATATGCTGGTAACCACCCTAGTCCCAAATCTGGCATGTTTCTGAAGAAAAATTTGCCAGTGGTAGTTTTTTTTCACCTGATGGCAGCTTTTCTATTTGTTCATTGTGCTTTTGGTTACAACAAGACCAAAAACTCTTGGACCAAGAAGATACTCAGTCCTATTGGTCATCAGTCTCATTCTTGTTATTTGACATTGCAGGCACAGAGGTCAATGACAGGCTTCTGGGCAGCCAGCTCTTGGGCAATACTCTCTTCTACAACACTCTTTTTGAAGAGGCAGCCTCAGACCTGACTTTGAAACCTGATGGACCATATGATTTTTATCAGCATCCCAACATAAAGGAAGTCAGACAGTGCCAACCTGTGCTGCATGACTTCACTGAAGAAGTAAATCGACTTTTACAGGACTGGCCAGAGCACCCAGCCCTCATGCAGGTAAGTCTATCAGATCTGTCAGTGGCAATCACATATTGCAAGCACATGCACATAGATGTTTTACAACAAAAAATTGTATTTCAGTTGCTGTAGTTCATACAATACATGCTTGACTTTTGTCAAAAGTGGTCATTTTCTTTTTTGGGTTGGGAGAAGTCTTTTATTTGGCTCTAAACTCTGGACTTCATTATTCAACTGAAATAGTGTGTTCTCTGTCTTTAAATGATCTCTTACTTGCCAAGTCTAATGAGCTTTTATTAATCCTTTTCCTTCTTGACTTCTGAAATATTTGATACTGTCGACTATCTTATCCTTCTACATACTTTTTTTTACTTCGGCTCTTTGGGAACGCACTCTCTCATTTCTCCCATAATTCTTCCTCAGTTTGGATCTTCATCAGTGTCTTCCCCATTAACTGAGTGTTTCCCAAAAGCTCTGTTTTAGGGCTTCACCTTCATTTTTTTTCTCACTACATTCCCTCACTGATACTTATCAGCACGCATGGGTTCAATTATTATCTTTGTACTGATGATGTCCAGATGTATATAGCCATCCCTAGTATTTCTATTGAGCTCTCTAGTCCTGTATCATCAGCTGACATTATGTACTTGATGTCCCATAGGCTTCTCAAATGCAACATGTCCAAAACAACTCCTTCTCTCTCCCCGCTTCCTCCCTTCTCTCTCCCCCTGCCTTTTTTCCTCTTCTCCCCTCCCTTCTTTTCCTTCCTCTCTCCCCTTCTCACCTTTTCTGAACTTCTGTATCGTTATTATTGAGAGCATCAATCCACGGTCACTCAGGTTCACTATCTTGCTGTTATTCTCGATTCATATATTTAATTATTTGAATAATTAACTATTCTTGTTTCTCTGACTTTGACTTCTCTGGTATACCTCTCCTTCTGTCTGCTCACAGTCATCACTTATTTTTGGTCCCTATCAACCCTTGCTTAGAGTATTGTAATAGCTTCCTACTTACCTTCCCTACCTTGGCCATTTTCACTTCAGTTCATTCTTCACATAGCTGCCAAAGTGATTTTTTACTAAAGCATAGGTCTGACCATGTTCTTCTTTACGTATAATTTTACTGTTTGAATTCCAAAGATAAATACAACATTTGTGCCTGTCATATAAAAGCTTACATTCTAGCAGGTAAATATAAATATTTGAATGTGGTAAGTGTATAAGAGAACTATGGTATAGAATCTAATAAAAGGAGAGATCTTTGGAAAACTTTAATGCAGGAGGTGGCATTTGAATTAGGCTTTGAAGGATGAGGTAAGATTTCAACAACTGGAAAAGAGGTAATGTCCTAGGGATGTTCCACAGGGAATAGTTGGAAAAAAGATGGGGAGGTGGGAAAGTATGGAATGAAGACTAGTCTGATTTGTCTGGAACAGAACGCTTGAGTGGGACTGTTGTGAAATAAGACTCAACAGGTCACTGCAGATGTCCCAGTGCTGCCGGTCCATTCTGCTTGTCAGTGAATACACACACATTCACACATGCCCTATATTTTTCTTTGAGCCTATCAGAATAAAACTTTTTTTTCAAAATAATACCATTGTAACTTTGAGATTCTTTAGCTGACTTAAATGGTATTCCCATGGAAGCACAATTCATCGTATCCCATAGGTATGGATTGCGGAGCAGAATGTGCCCAGCTCAGTCAGGGCTAGCCTGTTGCCTTCACTTAACTCCTAGTTCTTCTATTCCTTGCTGATTTTAATGCATGAGACAACTTATTTTTAAAGCAGGAAACATAGATGGCTCTTTGATTTCAGGTTCTAAGTGTGTTGTTAAGCAGGGGTAGAAGATTGTGCTGATGATCACTGTCTCAGACTTAATCTTTTTTCTTCGTTATCTAGCTTATTGTTGTGATGGACAGAATCCGAAGCTTCCCACTCTCTAGTCCCCTTTCCAAATTTCTGAATGGCTTAGAGATTCTGTTGGCAAAGTCACAGGTAAGGTGGAGAACCAGCGTCACTTCTGTGCCATGATATAAAGTAGTGGAGTGGGGCTTTATAGTGATTAAATTGTCATGATGTTTTTGTGAGGGGAGAGAGTTGGCATAGGTGGCAAGGATCAGAACTATAGTTTTCCCTGTGACTGGCATAGGGAATTTCCCAGGAGCAAACCCCTTCCATCAGTTTAGATCAGCAACTGTTCTGCAATGTATAAGCTTAGAGAACTGTCAGGGACACTTAGAGTTAAAGTGACTTGCCTAGGGTCACCTAGCCAATATGTGTTAAATACAGGACTTTGAACAATATGTCTCTGACTCTGAAGCCCCAAGTGTCTTCTTAGGTTACACTCTTTCATCAATAGTAATTGCTCCTTATTTATTGGTATTAATAATTTATGATAGATCTTATACACAGTACAGTTATTATATGCTTTTGTTATTTAACGATGTGTAGAAAACATTACTAATTATTATTAATAATTTTCTAGGTCTTTTGTTACATTGGCAAAGCCTTTGAGAACCCAGGTCTTGACCTCCATGCCATGATATGAAGTACTGGAATAGGATTTTATAGAAGTTAAATAATGCCACTCTTTTATAGATCAAAACCATAAAAAAGTGATTTGTCCAAACTCATACTGTTAGTGAGTGCTGGAACCAGATCTTGGACTCGCCTCTTTTTTTCTCTAAGCTCATTATTCCTTCCCAGCTCTTCTTCATTTGACTTCAACTAAGTGCAGTTTTTGCCTTTTTAAGACTTGATTCTTGATTGACTCAGAAAAGAGAGCACATCCTGTTAAGAGAATTTAAATTAACTTGGAGTTTATAAACATACGTTGAGGCTCAGTTTGTTTTAGCATGTTGTCTGGGAGAGGCCCGTTTCCGCATAGTTCATTTAGCACCATTTTTCCGTTACCACAGACCTCATCAGTCCACAGCTAGCTGTTTTTATAAATGGGTGCTGAATTTTTTAAAACGACAAGTTGAAAATTATTAGTAGGTAGGATCAGTGCAAATTCATCACCACTATACCGGAATAACAGTTTAAAAGCTGTTCTCTGTTAGCAACTATCTCTCTTTGTACAAGGGGATGATAAAAGATAGCTAATACATTAAGGAAGGAACCAGTCAAAGGAGGAGTAGCCATTTGGGGCTTATATTCTCCTATCAAAAATCACTTAGCTGATAAAGGGGTACTTTTGTTTCCTTTAGGATTGGGAAGAGAATGCTAGCCGAGCTCTGTCCTTACGTAAACACCTTGATTTGATCAGTCATCTGATCATCCAGTGGCGTAAATTGGAGCTTAAGTAAGTAGTATTAAATGTGCACCTCCCAACTTTCTTCCCCACTCCTCACCCTCCTAATGTTCTAATCAGTTGTGACAAATTCACATAGAGTTGGGGCCATTAATCAACACCTAGAGATTCATGTGGTCTGCATGTTCATTTAGTATTAAATATTAATTATTAGATATTATCTATATTTTATTCTGCACACACAATTGAACCTTAGGATTCTACAGTTGTTTGAGTAGGGTTTTTCCAAGAAGATTATATTTTGAAATGGGTGTTTCATTTAGAATTGCCTGAGTTTTGATGTATTACTGATTTTGTATAAACTAATTTGAATCCCCCAACAGATCTGGGGTTTCTCCCAAACACATTCACTTGGAAAAAGAGCATTATAGCTATTGGTCCTGTAATCCAAAGTGTGTTTCCTGACTGCCAACATGGGTCTCTTTTCTCATGTTTCAGCTGCTGGTCCATGAGTCTAGATAATACCATGAAACGACACACAGAAAAATCCACCAGACACTGGTTTTCTATCTATCAGATGCTTGAGAAACATATGCAGGAGCAAACAGAAAGGAAGGAAGGTAATGATCTTTAGTTCTTTACACTTTGTGAATTCCTTTAGAGTAGGGGCTCTTAACATAGGTTATGTGAACTCATTTTAAAAAATAAACCACTGCATTATCTTGAACTACTCACTCATCCTCATCTGCCAGTTGCCAAATCTGGCTGTTTTTTGTGTCATCATCTCTTGCCTTGCATCATCTCTTGCACCTGACCCTTTCTCTTTATTCACATACCTTAATTCACACCTTAATTCAGGCCCTTATCATTTTTTGCCTTATATTTTAACAGTCTCTTAATTGGTCTCTTTCCCTCAAGTCTCTTTCTATTCCAGTTCATCCTATACTTAAGGTAATTTTTCTTAAGTGCAGATTTGATTATATTATTCCTTAAGTCAATTCCAGTGGATCCTTGTTTGTTCTAGGACCAGATATAAGCTTCTGTTTAGCTTTTAAAGCCCTTTATAACCTGTCCCCAAACTGTCTTTTCCTGTTACTGTATGTTATACCTTCCCTTCCCTCCAGTACTGCTGCAAGTTCAGCTAAACTTAGTCTCTCTGTTCCTCACATGTGATACTTCATTTCTTTTTTCTCTGTCTTTGCTGTGGCTGTCTCTTGTGCCTGGAATGTAGTCCCACCTCATTTCTGCCTTATAAAATCTTTCTCTTCCTTCAAGGCAGTGCTCACGTTCTACGTAAAGTCTTTCCTGTTCCTCTCTCTCCCAGCTGCTAATGTCCTGACATCACCTCTCTATCTTTTATCTTTTCCTTCCCAAACTATTTTATATTTATTTGTTTTTATTCTCTTTATGCTTATGTATTGATTTGTCTCCCAAATTAGAATATCAACACCTTATGACAAGGGATTCCTTCATTATTTGTATTTATGTCCCCAGTGTCTGCCTATTCAGTGCCTTGGACTTCGTTGGTGCTTAATAAATCCTTTATGGTTGATTAGATGAATGGTAGATAACTGGAGCTTTTCCCAGTGTGCTAGATTTAGAAGATACTGAAGTGCATTGACAGCCCTTTAGCCCTTCAGCAGGTGGAAACGAATTTACTTTCTACCTAGCAGGAATATTAGTTAAAATTGACTGAGGTTAGGCTCCTTCCTCATTCCACCTCCCTCAAGTGAGGGAAGTTTTCCTACCAGTTTTCCAGGGTGTAGTTTAGTGGTACTTGTCCACATACAAAAATTCCTTGTTAGAGCTTGGATTATTCTTATCATCATCTTCCCCATTTTACAGAAGAGTAGGCAGATTTTTAGCAGGCTTACCCAAAGTTCACACTGGAAGAGCTAGATAGGTCTAATAACCAGATTCCCTAGTCGTGTAATCCAGTACTCTTTCCATTGGGCTACAAAAAGTCTTAAGATCTCTTGTCAGAGAACACATTTGTCTGTTTAATGTAATTAATCTGTCACTAAGAATTGGTGAAGTCCTTTCTTCATATGCTGGACACTGTGCTAGGTGCTGGGGAGGGAAGGGGATAACAGAGGCAATGAGTGAAACAATCTCTACCCTCTGGGAACTTTGTTAATTGAGACAAAGCAACAAGTACATAAATAATTTTGAGTTAGAAGGTAATTCATTTTGTACTCATACAATGCCAGTCAGTTCTCAGTTCAGCATCAGAAAACCTTTATAACTAAAACGCCCCTTCTCTCATCTCCTTATCTACATTGTCCCCGTGAAATTACATTTGGTGTCAGATGTGCCAGAAATACATACTCCTCTATTTAAATTCTTCCTAGAATGTGATAGGCGTATGGCATTGACAATGTTGGTCAGCACTTTACAAGCTTTCGTTGAAGGAGCATCCCTGGGAGAATTCCACATACGACTTCAGATGCTGCTAGTTTTCCATTGTCATGTCTTGTTGATGCCACAGGTGGAAGGAAAAGGTAAGAGTTTGATTCTCTTGAAAAATACATGTTATTTCTATTTTGCATTAGAATGACGGCAAGATGAGTGGATAGAAAGCTGTCCCGGAACCCAGGAAGACCTAGGTGGCCGTGTAACCTTGGAATCAGTCACCTAATATCTAGGCAGCTCTTAGATGGGGTCAGCAACCAGGCTAATCTGTAGACTGACTCTTCTCTCTACCATTTCGTCCTTCTAACTCTACTTCCTCTCTTTCTAAAAGTGTTTTTTACATTTTTAAATGGAGCTTTATTGTATTCTGTAGTTTATTAACCCTTGGTCTAAGAAAAGGTGATACCCTGCATTGGTAGAAGAAATTTCCACACCTATGAGGTCTTTGTACCAATGAATTCACAGGTCCAGTTATATTATGTACAGCTTTTTCCATATAATGTATTAGTAAGCTTGCTCAAAGGGGAAGGGGGGAATATAAATGACATTTCTTGGTCTGGTTTATGGGGTATACCTTACTTAGTTTTTTATTTAATGTAGATCCTAGTAACTTACTCTAGATAGTGTTCACAGTGAAATGCTGATTGATTGTAGATTAAGGAGTGGTCTCAATTCACTTGACTCAGGGTAAATTGGTAAGTAAAGGGGCCAAATACTTTTTTGGCAGCTTATTTTCAATCCTTATGTAAAGACCACCCAATCTTTGCTGACTTCTAACTTGTTTAAGGGATTATTTAAGAGGTCCTTTTATGATACAGCTTTGGATTCTGCTTTTTAAGGAGAGGGGCAGGATCCACTCCCAAAGTAACTGAAGAATTCAAAGGCTCGTGCTGGAGTCAAAGGGAAAAATCCCTCCATTGATCCAGGGTGACTGTTAAGCTTTAGCAAGGTCATTAGTTGTTGTTCATTGTCTTCAGCCACATTGTCCTTAAATCAGCTGACATAAAGAACGATGAGAGAATGATGTTCACTGAAGAGACAGAAATCTCAAGGAGTTGGCAACATCTGCATCGGAGAAATTTGGGATTTATTGGTGCTCCCACTTTAAGGCCATCCATGGGTTATGGTGCTATGAGGAAAAACCTCCTTTTAGAAAAAGTTGTTTACTCTTTTTCTCTTTTATTTCTTTCAGATTCACTTTGCAGTGTTCTTTGGAATTTGTACCATTATTATAAACAGTTCTCAGACAGAGTCCAGGCCCGCATTGAGGAACTTCGATCCCCACTAGAAAAAGAGCTAAAGGTGGGTGACTTGAGTGACTCATAACAAAAGCACCTTAACAAATGCAGTTACTTTAGGTTATTCCTAAACTTTAAAAATCATCAAATAATCATGAGGATTCTATTGAAGGACAATAATTTGGGGAAGGAGAGGTGACTACTGTAAAGCAAGATAAAATATGGGTTTTTAAGGTTCGTGGTGCCCAGTTTTATGTCACGTAGTTTAGAGTTACATGTTGTCATTGCCCTCCATCTCCATCCCTTATCATCTTATTTTCCTTTTAAACTTGGGTCAGCAAAGAGCTATTTGGTCATATTGTTTCTGTTTAAAACTTAGAGAATTGTAGATTTAGGATCTGATGGTACCTTAGTGGTAATCAACTTGCTCAACTCCCTTATTTTCAGTATGAATAAATTAAGGCCTAGAAAGGTCACACAGGTAGTAAATAACAGAGCCAGGATGTAAATTGATGTCCTGTAACTCTTGGTTAAATACTCTTTCCACTGAATCAGATACCCTCCTTGATACAGGTTTTGAGCCACTTTGCTGATGAAGCAAGGTGATGATAGGAACTGACCAGTTCTGTGGTTGCAGTGGTAAACTCTGTGGGGTACAGGTCCTAGGTACCAGGACATGGGAGTACTCAAGTGGGTCATTGATTTTAATTGCCTTACACAAGTGCTAGAAGAATGTGGAATCTTTGAGGACTGGGAATCCTTTCACTTGTGGAAGATTGCATTTCCTCCAGTGTCACATATAAAACTTGGTGGCGTTTCCCTGAATCTTATTTGAGTTGCCAGAACTCAGTCCTGCATTTTGCAGATGGACCCTGGACCTGTTTCTGGGTTGTATAAGCATCATGAAGCTGGTGCTGTGAAGAGAGGGATTAAGTTTGGAGTTGGAGGACTTGGGTTTGAATGTGGCTTCTACCGCCTTACTACCTGTGCGACCTTGGCAAGTCACTTCTTTCGGAACCTCAATTTCCTTATCTATAAAATGAAGGTGTTGGACTAGGTGACCTCTGAGGATTAGACTAGATGGTCTGTGAGGTCATTTCCATCTCTTAAGTCTATGAACTTAAAAATAAACTTTATGTCTGGTTTTATAAACAAAGGCTGATTTCTGTTTATATTACAGGAATTTGTTAAGATCTCCAAATGGAATGATGTTAGCTTCTGGGCTATAAAACAGTCAGTGGAAAAGACACACAGGTAGTAATAAAACATTTTCTGAAGTTGGATTTCAGTTTTTATAATGGGCAGCAAGTATATAACCATAATACACTTGTGACAGTGGTAGAACAGCATGTATCACTGGACTTCTGAAAGTCCCTCGATTCTCTCTTTGGATGTACAGCATGCCTTAAGTGCTTACTACGGTGATTAGATTTTATGGCATTAACCACTTGGGCAGTCTGCTGACGCTTTGAGACACCTCAGGATAATGTTTTTAAATGCATAAAAGAACACATAGAGGATTATGATGGAAACTAATTTTATTGAAGTAGTTATCAGAAATAAAAAGTACATACACATATTCATAAACCCCCAAGGTAAGAACCTCTGACATAGTTAGTTGCCTTTGGAGAGTAAAAGAAAAACTTTATTATAGAATAGTAAGAAATGAAATGTATAAGAGGGCAAGTGTGTGGGTTTGATAAAAGTTTTAAACATTTTTCCTCCTTGAAACATGTTTACCTATTTCCAATTGCTGTTATTGGTTGTGGTCAGGACCCTCTTTAAGTTCATGAAGAAATTTGAAGCTGTCTTGAGCGAACCCTGCAGGCCTTCTTTGATGGAAAGTACTCATGGAGAGCAACTAGACTGTCTACAGAAGCAACCAGCAGCAGATGAGGAGAAAACTCCAATTCAGAGTCTTAACATTATGCTGATTGAAACTCTCTTAGCCAGACCAGACAGAACCCAGGTATGTACTCAAGTTTCTTCTGGGAAATTTTCTGTTCACATGTTATTCTTTGGAATGACAGACTCCTCCTACCTATGGGCCTATCCTGGCAATCCAAACAGGGCAATTAGAGCTTTTGAAGTATTGTTAAGAAGTTTTCAGGCTTTGGTTGCTGGCCCAACTAAAGCACCTGACCTGGCAGAACAGTGAGGCATAGCTGCTGGAAAACTCAGTGTTGGCATAGAAACCTGAGTCTGCCTGGCACTTGAGCTTGTGGAGAACCCAGCCATCCTTGGTGTTTACACCATTGCCTTTGACCCACCCCATCTAGCTGTGCTAGAAGGTCATCTTGTTTCAGATTGAAGGGACTAGTGATAGCTTGGGGATAGAGAGAAAGAGCCTCCCTCACCTTCAGGGCTCGGCTCATGCACAACCTTGTACTGGAAAGCCTCTTTCATTCCCTGCACTGAGTGTTTTCTCTCCCTCCTCTCAAAGTCCCATCTGTTTACATGCTAGAAAAATCAATCTTCTCAGGAAACTCTTGGATGTGAGGGGCAGTTTCTTATTTTGTGTCTCCAGTGTTTAGCACAATACTATACCCAGGGTGCACTTTAGCAAATGCTTGTTGGGTTGGGCTATATAATTTCCTCAATCCCCTGTACCTTCTTCACATAATTATAAGGAGAGCCAGAAGATCACTACCAAAGAGGAGATCGACAGCCTTTTTGTTAGATATTTTCATATACTTGGGAGGTCTGGGGGAAGGGGAAAATTCAAAATTGACTTACTTGCTACATCACCTTGGCTGATTTCCCCAAGTATCTAACCTAGTAGGTAGCATTGGAGACTCTAGAGCTTTCTTTTCTTTCTTTAAAAAAAAATAGCACATTTTTGTTTTTATACCATTCATTTCCTTATGGTTCCGTCTCTTCTCTCTCCCTCATTCCCATTGAAACTTCTCATGCAAAAAGAAAAACATTTAGGCAAAACCAAGGAGCATAGCAACCTTATCTAATAGTGTTAGTGACATTCTATACCTAGAGCTGAGAAGTGTATTTCTTCATCTGTTCTCTAAATCATATCAGTTAATGAGGTTTTGACTTCATCTTTGGTTCTCTCACCCTCTCCCACCCTTCCCCACTCCCCCAGTTTACATTTATTTAGTTTTATATGTTTTTTTCCTGCCTTTGCTTACTTTTCTCTGCTCAGACTCATGAAAGTCTTCCATATTCAGAGTTTTATTTTTCAGTGGATTCACTAATATCATTCTTTAACAGGTTACCCCATTTCCATACCTGTTTGTTATCTTTGAGCTAAGCAGAGAATCTGATTCCCATCCATTTTAGAATTAAAACACTCTACTCTCAAGATAATTCTGTGTCTCAGATTTAGAGACCTCGTGCTTGAAAGCAGTTTTCAGAAAAGCAAGGGTAACATTTCTGTTAAGCACATAAATTCACTGAGTACCTGCTATCTGCCTAGCTTTCAAAAACAACCCTCACCTCACAACAAAACGTCAGCTTAGCTATTTACAGTGTGTTGTGAATGCACTCTAGAAAGTCATTCATTTGATCCCTTTATGGATCACTTTATTTCAGAGGCCATGAGGCATTTAGAAAACTAAAAGAATTTTAAATCTGTAGTCAGAAGACCTGAGATTGACCTTGGCAAGCCATTTGGCAGGGATAAGAACAACAGCAGACATAACTGAGCTAGTGTTTGGATAGCACGTCAGGGTTTACAGGTGCTTTATATATGTTGTTTCATCTGACCCTCACAACAGTCCTGTGACATAGGCACTGTTATTATTATCCCTGTTTTGCAGATGAGGAGACAGAGGTATAGATGATTAAATGACTTGCTCCGGGGTTACACAGCCAGTAAGTGTCTGAGGCCAGATCAGAACTAAAGTCTTACTGACTCCCCAAGTCCAACATTTAGGTAGTTCACCGTCTAGCCAGACCTCATCTGCACACGTTCCAAAGTCTCAAAATCCAATCATTTCAACGCTGAGAATAGTATCATGTATTTCTTTTAGCATTTATGGAGAAAAAAAATGCTACCATCCAAATTTTTTTTTACGCATATTAATCATTGTGCCTATGCCTATGTTTACAGTGGTGAGAATTGGGTGGGGAGGCTGTCTGAGGAGCACCCACTGCTATGTCTGACTTTCTAGGTCAAGGGGCACCCACTTTGATTTTCTTACTTTTTTTTTTTCACATTTAATAACTCATATTTATAACCCTGAGATGTCAGAGATGATGGTGGTATTTAACACTTTGAGCATTTAAGACGTGAGTTTGATAGCACATTATTGCCAGCTGGTTATGATCTGCTTGATGGAAGTTACTCCTGCCTTTGTTTTGCAGACTGTGCTTCCAGACACATGCCAAGACATCATACCTTTCCTCTCTGAGGGGTTGCTGCAGAGCCGTTTACCAAAGCTCACCAAACGAATGAAGAAGATATGTATTACAGTCATAAAGCAGAGTCCATTGCCTAGCCTTGTGGAGAACTTTGATCAGTTTACAGGTGTGTAAGTGGGTACCCACAGTAGTAAGGTGGATTTTACGGGCAGGAAATTCAGAAAGGTGTTTAGGGTTTGTTTGTTACAGCACAGATTCTGCTTCTTTTTGGTCTTCTTTATATAGGCTCTGGTCAAAGCTATTGATTAATTTTTAGCAGCTAAACAATTTAAAGGGAGGGGGAGAAAGCAGGGACCAGTATGAAAGTGAAACAAGTGTTAGTTTTGGAATTTATTTGTTTAGACGAACAACAAATGCACCATTATCTAAAATTTAACGGAAGGATACCCTGCTTGGTGGTGGTGAATCAGCTTTTGTCCTTTTCTTTTCAGGCAGGACTTTTTAATGATAAGTAGAGCTCTGGGCTCTCAGGGAACACTTCTCCTCTCCCCTTCCCCTTTTCAAATGTTTAGTGTCTTTTTTTCAGCATCACTGTCACCAGTGACAACCCTCGCAACAGTGAATGTATGTGTACACACACGCATACACATGCGAACACATTGACTGTGTCTTGAAATGTATGCTTCATTCCACTTCTGTTCTCCATATACCTCTGACACTCTGACAGAAGTTTCATAGTCTCTCCAAGTATTTTGTTTTTCTGGTTCTTCATATGTCTCTGCACATTAGTTCATGCAAATAGATGCTGCTTCTGTGACTCTTTTAATATTCACTTCTACTTAGCTCAAGCAACCTTAAGTTTTCAGGTGTATTGCTTTCTTTCTCTGTATCTCTACAGGCGATATCATTTCTTCTGTATGTGAGCTACAGACCTTAAGTGTGAAACCAAACACAGATAAGGAAAAACAGAAATCAGAAGTAAAACATATTCTTTTGCAGAAGCAACGGGCTTTATCAGAGCTCTTCAAGTATCTGATGAAAGTTGGTGAGTCTTCATTAAAAGAAAAATGTATTTCTCTAATACATTTTATCCTTTTTGTCAGATTGTAAATGGAACAGCATGAATTATATTTCCTGAGTGTGTATAAAAAATATGTGTCTGTACACACAAATATATGTGTACATATACAACTGAATAAGAAAGGCAGTGTTGGTGTAGTGGACAGAGGACTGGCTTTGGAATTGTTAAGAATTGGATTAGGGTCTTAACTCTGAGGGTATATTATTGTCTAGGCCACTCTGGGCAAGTCACTTGATCTCTCAGTGCCCCAGGTCCTCTTTAAGACTATAAATTGCAAAGCAGTTGCTGATCTGCATTAGTAGAGTTAGGTTCCTCACCAGAAAATTCTTTTACCAGTGAAGTGATAGATCTGTAAATACCCTCCCTACTCCCCTACTCCCCTCCCCCCCCAAACCCCCTAGGCCAAACTCTTCCCATTTCTCCCAAAGAAAGAAAAGAGACTGAATGATTGGAAGGGGGGGTGCTAATTGTCTGTAAATCACTGAACGGTAATATGGTTGGATTCTTCATTACTCAATTTCCATTTTCTGTGGGCAGCTTTATAGTTTCCTTTTACTTAAAATAGTATTGAAGCATGAACTGCTGGGGAACTAGATTAAGGATGTTTGTTTTTTATTTTCTTAAACTCATAATAAAAATTTCTTTTCTAAGGCTTGTCCTATCGCAAAGGCCTTACTTGGGCTCGTTCCAAAGACCTTCAAAATATCCTTCATCTACACCCATTAGATCTTCGCAGTGCACTGTCTATCGTTGGCAATACACAGGAATCAGATGGAAGGTTTGTGTTTTGGGTGAAATTTAACTCTATACCTGGACATGAGTTCTGTACAAATGGGCAAGTTGTTTTCTCAGGGATTCTTCCCACCCTCACCCTCCACTTCTTTCCCTGCTGGTTCTATATTTCTCTCAGATTTTGTATACACAAAAATCTTCAAAACCCTGAATACCTTTGTAGAACTATTCATCTCTTAAGATGCTTTGAATACAAACCTTCTGTATAGCTTTAAACTTCCTTATTTATTTTTGTCAGGTTTTGACATTTGTTAACCTTTGAAGTGGTAATAACTAGAACTCGGAACATAAGCAAGATAGTGAGCTCATCTAGGACTGTGCTAGCAACTGCGACTTCCATTTTGGTTTCCATGATTATATCCTACAGTATGTTGAGCACACAAGAGGTGCCTATTTATTGAGTGATAATGAGTAAATGAATTCAGACAATTGTCTTTTAGATATAACTGGACTTCTTGTTTACTTGCTTTGGAACCTAACCCAAGACCTGTGGCTATAGGTTTAGGGACTTAAACTGTACCTCTTCTCTTCTAGGCTGCTTGCGGAAATCTCTTCCTCCTGGGATGGGTGTCAGAAATATTTTTATCGATCACTTGCTCGCCACTTAAGACTTCAAGCAGCGTTTTTGGCACCTTCAAAGGTAAAAGTTAATAGCTAGAATGAAAGGTAGAGGTTATCTTATTGTTTCAGTCTCCCAGAGGTAGACTTACAAAGATGTTTTTCAAAGCTTTCTCATCATGCACTGAAAGTGGAAGCAGCTGTAATCAGTCAGTCTATCTACCTATCAGTCCATCTACCTATCAGTCCTCCTGTGCGTCATGCTGACATCATAACTGTCTTAAACTTCAGCTTATTTATGATATTGGTTTAGGTGTAGGCCACCTCAAAGTTAGTTGTCTTTGAAATGGAGGGATGGAAATGTACATATATGCATGCAGAAATATTAAAATTGCCATACTGAATACAGTGTCTTTGTTGAAAAATTTATTTTCAGAATCTTTTCCATTGAAGTCAGTATATTTTATTGCTTTTGTTATCTTTACCACTTTACTTATTATCTTATTTATTAAGACTGTGCATCATCCTTTTATTAAGAGTGTTATTGTTTACATGTGTCTGTGAGACACACATGCTTTGTACAAGCCAGATAATGGGTGAAGCAACATCAGAAATGCCTGCTGGCTACCCTGCCAAGGTCTAGGGAATACAAAGGTAGAAGGGCACTCCTTAAGGAATTTACATGATACCAGGGTAGACAGATCCATTCTTTAATATTCTGACAGTTATTAGTCTTGAACTTTATGTAGGTTTTAGTTTGCAAATTGCTTTCACTCTCTCAGCATTTGTGTGAGGCACTTGGTACAATCAGCAGTCAGTCAGTAGTCGTTGATTAAGGGCCCGATATGTAGGCTACAGAGACAAGAATATTATATTCCCCCTCCCTCATGTTTACATGTTCTCAGAGGAGATGTGTCCATATACAAATATAGCCACTTCTAGCTAAACATAAGTAGATTGTTCCACAGATGTCCCTTTCTCTCTCCTCTTGAGTAGTGACCCTGCCTCCCTGTGGCTCTTCTGGGCTTCAGTGCTGGTGGCTATAGTGCCTGCAGCTGCAGCTAGCAAGGATCTTGCCACCTGCCAGCAAATTTACTCAAAGCCAGAACAGTCTGTATATGTTAAATATAAAGCCATTTTCGAGGAAAGGTGCAAGCAGCTGGGGGAATCAGGAAAAATTTCATGTTGATGGTTGTACTTGAACTGAGTTTTGAAGGAAAAAGAGATTCCAAGAGGTTGAATTGAAGGGAGATGTGTATTCTAAGCATGAAGAAGATCCACTTTCAAAAGCATAAAGACAGGCAATGGGGATGTCTTGTGCAAGAAAGAACAGAAATGACCTGTGTGCCAACCAGTGCAGTGTGTCAGGAGAATTCATTATTTCACATGGAATAGTGTGATGCGGTAGAAGGGACTTTGGATTTGGAGTCAGAGGGAGGACTAGGGTTCAGTCTTCATCTCTAGCCTTGGATTAAGTCAATCAACCTTTTCGGGTCTCAGATTTCTCATCTTGAAAATGAGTGTTGAACGAAGTAATCTTTTAAAATCCTTTCCAAGACTAAATCTCATCATCTTCAAGTCAAACTGTATGCCCTATGGCATGTTTCTTGGTTCAAAAATCATGGCCTGACATTTCCCATGCCTGTCAAATCTTCTTGCAAGAGACTAGCATGGTAAAGGGTTCCAGGGTTAATACCTTCTCCATTGTTATTCTCTTCCTCTTTCCTGTTCCACCTTCCACCTCCCCCTTGCAGGAGATTGGAATGAGTATCATTGACCGATGTAAAGGATTCTCAGCACACCTTATGAAGATACTGATCCACCAGAGGAGCTCCCTGACTGCCCTGACAGAACAGTGGATTATTCTCAGGTACAGATTGCCCAACAAGGATGATGTTGAGTTTTCCTTTTTAGACCAAGTGGATAGAAGCTGTGAATTTAAGCCACAGATTAAATCAACTCAAATTTGTGTGGGCTTATTACAGAAATGAAACTTACCCTTAAATAAAGGCTTGACAATTAATTGTCTGGGGGGAAGGTGAGCATTGGGTATTGCATTCTAGTTCTGTGGTTATGCTTGCTTTAAGTGGATATTCTTTATTCCCTTGTGAAAAGTTTTGTAGTCATTTTAGAGACTTTAAGTAGAAGGAGGGCTGCTTAGAGCTGTTCTGAATTGAGCGTGAAATGATAACATAAATGAGTTAGATTGAGGCCTTTCCTTTACTAAATGTTGTGGTGGCTAATACCATCATTTTATAGTCTTAGGGTAGCCAACACCAAATTGTATTTTAGAAGTCAGGCTTACTGAGCCTACTTTTGTTTAGTGGTAACAGTAGCAAAAATAATTCACATTTACATAGAACTTTCAGGTTTTAGAAGTATTTTCCCCACGACAACCTGGTTGTAGTAGTAAGCCTTATTGCCCCCATCTAACAGTTGGAGAAGTAGATAGAGTAAGAGAGATGTTAAGTGACTTGGCCATGTCTACATCAAAGCAAGTCTGTATCTTTGTGATAACAGGAAGCAACTGGCTTCTCTTTCGATTCAAGGTTCTTACCAGTTTACAGCTTTAGGGAAGGTCGCAATAAATTTATATTCTTGACTCTGAGGTTGTCTTTGTTGTAGAGTAATTATTTTGATTCAGCCATAACTCCTCACCATCTGTTATGTTTACTTTAGCTGAGTACCCTAAGTACTTTTTTTAATTAGAAATTCTTAGAATATTTTTCATTTTTTTCATTTCATAAGAAAAGAACTCTAGACACTTTTCTCAATGAGCAAAATGTAGGAGGGTTACAGGATCAAGTGAGAAGGCATTTAGTTTTGAATGATCATGTTTAGGTTTCTAGCATATGCTGTCAAACTCCTGTGATCCATTTAACGCTTTCATCAAATGGAACAGCCTCCATCCCAGATCAGATAGGATCATCCTTTTGCAAAATGTGCTATATACTTAAGTCTGCATTGATAAACATTTGTTAAATTGAAGCTTGAAAAACCTTTTTAATAATGTTTCTTTGGTGGATATTTTTCTCTTAGGAACCTTCTCAGTTGTGTGCAGGAGATCCATTCTAGACTGCCTGGTTCTTGTGGCTATCATGTGGCTTTCCCACCTCAAGATGGTGTTCAGCAGTGGACAGAAAAGCTACAGCATCTGTCCATGCAAAGCATGATTGTGCTGGAGCAGCTTTCCTGGTTTCTTCAGTGCTGTCCAAAGGAGCGGTCTCTAAGCAGTGTAGATGACAAGAGCATAGGAGATGGCCTTTCTACTCTCCATTCTGGGAAAACCTTCACTTCAGAAGTGGGAGAGACTTCTGGTACAATATGTAACATGATCCCAATAGAACTGAGCTACCCATCTCCTGTGTCTGGAGATTACCTGCCCCCTGGTTGTCGAATGCGAAAATCAGAACAGTTATGGCAGCAGTCAGTAGCAAGCGTGACTGAGATGCTAACAGCCATTAAAACTGTGAAAGCTGAAGTGGACAAAATCAGGCAGCAGGCTTGTGAAACTCTCTTTCATTCTTGGTGAGTGGATGGGAATATATCGCCATTACTCACAGTGCAACTGAAATCTGTCATTCATAGGAAAAGAAATGGGATTTACAAATATGCAATTGCTTTTCTTTGAACTCTTTCAATTGGGCTGCTGGATTAATTGTAGGGTATGAATTATAAAAGTATATGCATTAAATACCATGTGTCCAGCCACAAAATATTAACCAAAATGGGCTTTATCTGGTATGTGTGTTTGAAGAATTCATTGTTTCTTTCCTGTCCCTTTCAACTTTTGTGACATTTCTATGTTGTTGCAGGAAACATTTTGAAGTGTGCTCTGCTGGGTTGAGTTGCATGTCCAAAGTCTCAGCTCAGTTGCAGGGCCTAGAGTCCTTGTTCGTTCTTCCAGGGACAGAGGCTGAGCAAACTGCACAGCAAATCTCATTAGTTAGGAGTCTGGAATATATTAGAGGGCAAATCGATAAAGCCATGGCCGACTTCACTGCCTGGAAGACACATCTCCTTACTTCATGCAAACAAGGTGAAAAGGACAATTTTTCTACTTGATTTTTGAGATTTAGGGGACAGAATGGGAAACCTAAAGCAGTAAAGATCCACTACTTTTGTTCTATAAATGTTCCAAGTCTAGATTAATGTTAATTCAAATCTAGATTAAATCTGAAGAAAAACTGTAATTTGGAGGGAAAGAGTTTAAAGTAACCAGGACAAAATTTGCAAAGACTTTGTGGCCTTGTTTCTCATCTTCCTGGCCTGTCTGCTAGAACACACCACCTGTTAATTGTTGTCAGCAATTAATATTCTTGACAACAAGCATGTAAGTCATGGTAGTGTGAAATAACAGGACTGCAAGAGTTAGAAATCTTGCCTTTTTTCAGACTGAAAGGCTTAGTACAGATATGTGTATGAAGGTCATGTGTTGTTTATCAGGCATTATATTGCTGTACATATTCTCATGACATTCTTGCCCTTCCAGAAGAGTTTTTGTATATTGATTATTATAAGGATTTCCTGGGTTACCAAGTCAAATGATTCATTATCCTTTATTTTACAAGGCAACTATATATCCGATGAAGGATTTGTGGAGGATTTCTCAGCACAAATGGAGGTTGCCATCCAGGCAATCCTCTTTGCTACCCAGAGTTTGGCAGAGAGAAATGATCAAAAGATACAAAGAGGCAAAGAACAAGAAACTTCCCAAGAGGAGAGTGGTAAGTTTCATATGAGACAAAGTTACTTGTATGTTGTCTGAAAATTTGTTTAAAAAATATTTGGTGAAAAATCTCAAACCACTTTGATTCTTATTACTTTAATGCTCGTTGATTTCTTACCTCTGTGTCCCTATAACTTTGTACAGCATGGGTTTTGGTATGTATATGACTTTCTGCCATTAATGATATTTTTCTCTACCACCCCAAAGACACAACAGACTCGATGGAGAGAGTACAGTCTGGACATCTAACAAAACTCCTAGAAGATGACTTCTGGGCTGATGTGAACTCTCTACATGTGCAAAAAATAATCTCAGCCATTTCTGAGCTCTTAGAGAGGCTGAAATCTTACAGTGAAGACTGTACAACAGAGAAGCACAAGGTAAGTTGGCTCTTTAAAAGCTCATATATTCATAGACTGTTCTAAGGGAACATATCTTCTGACTCCTTCTTCTCCAGTCTGACTACCTTTAGTATCTTCTAGATAGCACAGCTGAGAAATTGCCCTGATTCTGTACATGATAGGTTTTTGATAGTTGTGATATGTGGTACTTGGTCTATTTGGAAATGAATGCCTGAATAATAAAGGTAAGAAAGTATAGTTTTGAATACCAGAAAGCCAGTTACTCTTCAGTTGGGTTTTAGTCATGTAATATTTGACTTCCATTGTGTGGGTGGGGGGAATTGATGTAACCAAGGGGTAAGTTACTCAACCTCTTAGTGCCCCAGGGAACTCTGTGAGACTAGAACTTGCAGAATAGGGGCCAATCTACATTGCTGGAAGATTTTCCTTGGGAGTTCCATATACTGATGAAATCACAGGTCTGGACCCAAAAAAAATACCCCCAACACCAAAATATTAACATTCAACAAGTGTATACTAAGTTAATTTACTAATAATAAGCAATTATTACTAAACTAATAGTTAATAATTCTGGGATACTTTAATAATAGTCAAAAGTGAAAAGTCATTCTGCACAGTAGCATTAACTATGAGAAGTTGATCTTCCCAATAACAGTCTTGCATTTGTTTTGCAAAATTTCATGTTTTATTTTGCCACAGAAAGTGCAACATGGGAGTATTTTACAGAGGGCTGTCCTTAAAGTTAGGATTGCCTGGATCCAGGTGCTGTCTTTGACACATCTTGACGCACTGTGCGATTCCAGGCAAGTGCCCCAGGCAGCTATCTTAAGATATAAGTTGGAGAAATCTCATCAGTTTTGGTACAGGGATTTCCTCACTGGAGAGTTCCTTGTTAGGTTGGGACAAACAAAATTCTACATTATTTTTGTGAATACAAGCTTCCCTATAAATTGACTATACTTGGACAAGTAAACTTCGTACAGATAACTGAGAATTGGAATCGTGAACCATGGCTTTCAGTTTGTTAAACAAGGCATTTGTCACTGAAGAGTTTTCTTTTGTTTGTTTGAACAAACAGTTCTTCAATCAAGCCTGTTCCTTGTTGGTACGCCTCATGCCCATGCTTTCCAGGTATTTAGATCTTGTCCTGTTTCACCTAACAGTGTCCTTGGCAACTCACCGAAGCACTGGGAAATTGCTCTCCGTGCTCACTCATGTCTTCTCTGAACTTGGTCAGAAGGTAAGCCCCATTTGGAGACCACTTACGCCAAAGAATACCCGAATTTTCAAATAACTTAAATTTAGAAGTAGTTTTTCATTTGATAGATTTCTACAAAGTAACTGGAAGAATTATATAATTAAGGAGGCCATTGATCCTGTCAAATGATTTTCCCAAGAATCTTTTCTGTTTTGAGTGAATTATGTTAAAGCCATTAGAATTGATGCATAGATAGACACTCTTAGAAACTGGAGATCACATTGGAATTAATGCTTTTTTGCTTATGTACTGACTTACTTTGAACTTAAATGTATTTTCTAGTGCAGATCATAATTCATCCACATTTTCTTATCCTGTATGTTTATTGCCAATGTCCTTCCATAAATCCTTCTGCCCTCACAGTGAAGGCCTTCCTCTTAGGATTAAGTCGATACTAGTGGAGTTCTTGGACGGTCCATCTCCTTCCTGGAATCCTTTTACTGAACCACCAGCCACCTTCTCTGCCAATCATATGTATTCTTAGTGATACCCTTTATTATTTTGTAGCCTGTTAATATCCACTACTAATTCATCTTTAGGTGACCTACAATTTTAATGCTTTGGAAATTGTGGCATTCCATGGTTCACAGCCACATAGCGTCATCAGAAGAGTACTGATGTTAGAAAGACAGACCTTTGTTTCAGTGAGAAGAAGAGAGTTGTTAAAAAGCTCTGTACAGTTCTCAAAATGCAGTCCAGCTGGTGCTCCTTCCTTTGTTTAGTTCCAGGCCTAGTTCTTGGTCTGTTAGCAGTGTCTGCATTGTTCATGTGCCTTTTTTTCCATCTCTTCAAAATCTTTATGAGAATGATTTGCATTTATATCAAGGGCATCATTGAAGACATAAAAAGGGAACAAGCAGGCTTTCACAAATGATAAGTTAGAGCAGATAGCAGCTTTACTGTCACACAGTTGATGGAAAGGCTTCGAGAATACCAGATTGCACTGTCCATATTGTTTGTTGACTATATATTTCAAAAGAAAACAAAACCTTAAAATTGAACAAAATGGTACCTTAAAGAGCTCTTTGCCAAGCAAGATTTTTCCCCCATTCATTGTCATAATCTTGCAAATTCTTTGAAGATATGCAACAATAGAGATAACTGTGCAGTCTTCTGTATTAATATCAGGGCCTGATATTAATCATGAGGCATGAAACAAAGAGATGCCTACTTCCCAGTGCTGTTTATTCCATGGGGAATTGTCCTGTGGAGAGTCCAAATTGAAAGATTTCCTTTTAGATGATGATGAGTTCTTCCTTATGCTGCTGCTTACAGATAACATTGTGCTACTTATAGCAAACTCCTGACATGGCAGAGCTTCCTTCATGAGATCCATGGTCACCCCAAAGATTTAAGTCTAACTGCAGAGGGAAAAGCAAGTGGACAAAGAATTTTTTTGTCAACTCTATAGTTTGAAATTGTGTGGACAGAACGTAGGTCTAGTGAATGATCACGTAGAACATAACATTTCAAAATGGAAAACCTGTATTCCATTGAATTGAAGGTCCCAGCTTTGGTTGTTATCATCTAAAGCAATAAATCTGATAAGTCATCTCGTTATAAATATGGCTAGATTAAATTGGAGTCTTTGTTGATATAATAGGACCTTTCATTACAGAATGCTGCCTGTTAAGACTTCATTCATGTAAGATTTTTCATGACTGTTGACTATGCACCAGTGAGAATGTATATAAGGCTCTGAATTGCTTAGTCAAGGTAGATCAGTGTTTTGTTTAAGGTGTCAATATTGCTTCATTTAGGTTGGGTATAGTTAAGAAGTGTTGGATCTTTATTATGTGGGTGGTAAATTTTTTCCCTTCTTGTGAATTATTCAGGTGACATATATACTTGGAAGGATGCAATCATAGTATGGATACCTCTTGCCCATCAGTCTGTCAATTAGCAAGCATTAATTGTCTGTTATATATTGGGAACTGTGCTAGATGTTGAGGATAAAAATGCAATAAATTAAATACTCCCTACTCACAGGAAGCTTATATTCTAACAAGAAACAAGGACCTACATAGGTATATGGAGAATAAATGCAAAGTAGATCAGGAAAGCTTATGAATAAAAGATAGTTCTTGAGCTGTGTCTTATTGTAAGAAAAGGATTCTCTGAGAGAGAAGTGAGAAAGAATTACATTCCAGGGCTGGGCAACAGCCAGTGTAAAGGCATGGAGATGGGAGGTGGGAGATGGAGTGTTACAAGTGAAATACAGAGAGGTCACCTTGTCTGAATCCCAGAGTGTGGGAGAGGGAGTAATGTGCAATGAAGTTGAAAGATAATGTGTCACTAGGTTGTGTAGGACTATAAAAGCCAACATGGAGCTATATTTTTGCTACCACAAAAACTTCTGTGTGAGTATTTGGGTACAGACAGGGTCAGCTTTCTGTGTCTGTCTTCCTTTGGGGTATATATTTAGATATGGGCTCAATAGGTTAATGGGCATAAAAAATTTTTTTTATAGATTTTTGTAGCATAATTTAAATTGTTTCATAGAATGGTTGGATCAAATCATAGCTCCACAAAGATTTATTACTATGTATCTTCTCATAACTCTTGATTGTTTATTAACCTTTTTTCAAGAATGTGAAGTGAAATTTGAGCTTAGAATCAGTAGGTACTATTTGAGAAAATGTCACCCTTTTAGAACTACTTCAGTGAGCCAAAAGTGTTGATTTAACAGGTCTCTGTGGGAATTAATTTAATTAATCCACATAACAAATTTTTAATGGCCAGCAGAATTTCATTAAGTGAAAACTTAACACAGATATTCCTTTTCATTTTTTAAGTTAATTATCATTTAGTAGTTTCACAGAAGTTTTGAAATGGCTATAAAATGAATAATTTGGAGGCAATCAGTGATAGAAAATAAACAACTTTTTTTCTGGTTCTTTACTGAAAGGAAATAATTGCTCAATCTCTTCACTGCTACCTCTGTTTCTTGAAAGGGATTTTGCCTCCCCAAAGAACTGATGGAAGAGTCTGCAGGGGAAGGAGCATCAGAATTCCATGACTATGAAGGAGGTGGAATTGGAGAGGGTGAAGGCTTGAAGGATGTGAGTGACCAAATAGAAAATGAAGAACAGGTAGGTGTGAGCCCACTTTCCTTTCTGTTTCCTTTTAATCTCTCAGGAACTAAGCACTTTACTGTAGATTACTATCTATCCACTTGAAGAAAAGCACATCAGGTTTTTGTTGTTAGCTTATCATTTTTGGGAATCTCAGTGGTTTTGGAGGTTCTTTAAGGAGCAGTTTTTTCTTGGTCTTGATTCTTTAAATTATGGAAAAAACTCTTTCAATCTAAAAGAAGTTGTTTTTATATATTTATAACGATTATTTATCTTGTATTTTATTATTATATATTTATATTATAATATATTTATGTTGTTTGCATTATATTATATATTTTGTTATTATAATGTATATTATTTTATATTGTTTATTTTATTATAACCTTTTATGTTCTAATCTACATCAAACGGGACAGAAGTGTTCTCTTGGCTTGTAGACTTCTGTTACTAAAAGCTCTTTGCTAGAGTTTTCCTTCTTGAAATGATGACTTCAGTGTGAAAAAAAGTTTTCATATACTTTGGACTAAACTCTTTTACTTTTAAAACTCCACTTCAGCAAATAACTGAATTGGTGGATACTTAGTAATACATAAACTATGTATGTGTGTTTACTGAGAGGAACACATAGAGGTATGCAAAGATACTCAAATTACTTTTTTTACAAACTGACTAGGCTGTGAGAGTGTGGTATAAATGTATTATCTGCCAGGCCAAAGTTAGGAAGACCTAGGTTTGAATCTTAGGTTTATTATTTATTAGTTAATTGATTCAAGACAAGCTAATACCCCAGGCAACCTTCTAAGACTGCAGGTCACGCACAAGGGGTTTCCTAAAGTGCTAAAATCACAGGTCTATTCTACCCACCTCTAGCCCTTCCGAAGACAGAAAAGAAAAAATACTCTAATCCAACACTTGGTGAACTGTAGGCCAGAATGTAGCCTTTTCATGTTTTTATAAGGTTTGAGCTAAGAATAGATTTCATTTTTTAAATAAAATTTTTATTTTATTGAAACATGTAAAAAAAAAATTTAGCTCCAGTATAAAAAAACTGGCAGCAACCTGATTTGTCCTTGAAGCAGTAGTTTGCCAACTGCTACTCTAATCATAATTGTCAGGCAAAAAAGTGTTTTGTGTGATTGAATTTGGGAATTAAATTTCAAATAATGGTAAGTTATTCATCAATGTCTTTGACAATGTTATTCACTATAGGTCGAGGACAGTCATCAAAAGGGTCAAGACAAAGAGAAAGAGGACCCAGACTCAAAACCTGATATTAAAGGAGAAGATAATGCCATTGAAATGTCAGAAGACTTTGATGGGAAAATGCATGATGGGGAACCAGAAAATCAAGGTTTGGCACTTTTGGCTAATATGGACCATGTAGCTTATTTTGGGAAAAAAGATAAGGTACAGTCCAAGAAACTCCATGTTTTCATTAATCTGTTAGAACAAGTTGGTTCATAGCAACATATTGATGGTTTGAATTATAGTTGGTTTCAGAGCATTTAATATAAGCATGTGTATCCCTCTCTTAACAAAGGCAAAAATTTCTAGTTGATTTCAAAGATGCTGCCTTTCCCTATGACCTCATAACCTTGCTTACAAGGTGGCTTCTTTAGTTTCAAAGGGCCTCTGCTGTAGTTACACCTGCCCAAAACCATACACCAGGTCAACATCGATGGCAAAACACAGTGTATTGAGTACAAATTATAGTGGGTTTAAGTATTGGGCAAAAGAAAGTGGTAAGTTGGTCAGGGGGTGGGGAAGGGATCCAGCTCTGGCAGAAATGAAAGTTACTGTTTAGTTTATAGCCTCTGTATCATAGCATTGTAGCTAAAAGGAGATTTAGGTTGTCAATTTAATACCAGTGTTTCATCTTACAAATGAAGGAATGTGAGGACCAGAGAGAATGAAGGGCTTTACAAAGTTACCCCGTTAATAGCAGGCAGAGTTACGACCTGTACCCAAGTTTTCTGATTAATTTCACTGATCTCTGTGCTATGCCTGCCAATGGTCTGTTCCAAGGTTTTGTTTAGATGGAGCCAGTTGTTTGGCTGTTAGGTAGACACCAACTGTAAATCCTTGTTCATCCACCATGGAGAGGTTTTCGCTTTTATGTGAACGGGATCTGTGTCTTCCTGCCTGCATTTTTCTGTGTGTTGGGATATGTCTTATTAAGTTGAATGCGTCTCCCCTTTTTAGAAGAGGAGGATGAGAAATCTGATAATGAAAATGAAGAACTGGATAAACAGATGGGAGATCTCAATGGAGAGGAAGCTGAAAAGCTAGATGAAAGGCTCTGGGGTGATGATGAAGAGGAGGAGGAAGAGGAAGATGACAGTAAGGCAGAAGAAAATGGACCAGGAATGGATGAGGTAATTTTGTTTAAGGGGGAAAAAACAACCCGGTAAAATCTTAGGGTCTCAGCTTAGTAAATCCTCTAGGTTATATGAGAGATAATTTTTTGGAACTACTATTTTCTTCGTTATAAACCCTTTTTTCCCTGTCTTTCTATGCCTTTTCCATTTCTCTTTGCTTTTTCTTCTTTGCTGAATACCTCCAAGATTTGTTAGTTTCATTGGTTACATTCAGTGTTAGTGAGATTGTTCTGTAGGTAAAGCCATGGATTATGAATTCAAATTAGGAGAAAGGGAGAAAAAAAAGGCTTCTTTTGGCAAAAATAGTTTAAGGCTAGAGTCTTGTCAGTGACCACAGAATTTCTCCAATTGTTTTGGTTATTCCAAATGTGTAAAATGATGGAGCTGGGAAGATCTTAGAGCTATTTGGTCTTTGCAGTGATAGAGAGTAGTTTCAAATTTATTGCCTGAGCATGGCACTTTGTATGTTGTTCATACAGACGCCTCTTGGTACTGATGTTTGGATCTACCTTGAATGTTGTTCTTTCAGGCATTCTTGGTTCTCTATGGGCTGTACATTTCTATATTGTAAGGTTGAAGAGAAAAATTGCAAGGTCTTAAATCTAAATTGTTGTATCAGTAGTTTCTGGGATTGGGTGTGAGGGTTTTTTGTCCATCCCTCCCCACATTACACACTTTGCCTACCCCATTTTTTGTCTGTTAAACAGGAGGATTCCGAACTTGTTGCAAAGGATGACAGTGTGGATGCAGGCAATCAGAACACGGGTCAAAAGCAGTCAAACAAACAGGAAGAAGAGAGAGAGGAAAATGAAGATGGACAAGGCAAAGAAAAAATTCATGAACAAATAGATGAGGTAATGAGAATTTCAAAGTAAGTACTAGATATCTAGTATTAATTAGTACTAGTAAATAGTACTAGATTAATTGCAAATAGAGACAACCTGATGAAAACTTCCTGACCCTAAGACTTACTGAGGTAGGAAACCTGTTCTTCTGTGTTCAGATTGTATCCTCTGTCCTGAAGATGGGTGGACATTAAATAAACAAAGCTCTTACAGACATCATCTTTGCGTAATGTGTAATGGAACTGGTGCTGTGGGGCTAAGATGTCTCAGCCATCTCTTTCTATTTGATTTTGGGCAAATCTGTGCCTCCCGACTGTTTGGTTCTTCCTAAGAATGTAGGTTTCACTGGTAATTTTCTGTATTTGTTGACCAGTGTAAGCATGAGTCTTAGGAAAAGGCATTACATAGTAAACTAATGTACAGTCCTACCATTAATCAATGAATTATGCCCTCCTCAATTGCTTGTGCCTCTTTTCATCCATTTACTATCATTTCAGTTAATGTAAAAAAATGCAAGGGGCAGCTAGGTGGTGCAGTGGATAGAACACCAGTGCAGGAGTTAGGAGGACCTGAGTTCAAATCTCACCTGACACTTGACACTCACTAGCTGGGTGACCTTGGGCAAGTCACTTAACCCCAATTGCCTCATCCTGGGTCATCTCCAGTCATCCTGATGAATATCTGGTCACTGGATTCAGATGGCTGTGGAGAAGAAGTGAGGCTGGTGACCTCCACAGCCCTCCCTCACTCAAAACAAAGTCAAGTGCATCATTATTTCTCTGATGGCATGGTCTTCTTTGGCAGTGAAGGACAAACACACAAAAAAAGTGTACAAAATGGGTACTTAATGGCATATGTAACTGCCTACAAAGAGGTAGAATGTCCATGAGGTATAAAGCCATGTTAATGCTTTGAATTTTTTTTCTCTCTGGGTTGGTCACTGAAGAACTTACACAGAAAGAGTTTTGAAATGACAGCATGGCTGTTCAAATCTTTGCTTGCATGGCAATGATAAATTGAATAGACTGATTGATACCTAGGGACATCATAAAGCATACTCTTCTAAGAGAATATCTGAATTCCATGAATGCATCTTGTATGAAAGCACATTGCTTTCAAGACCTCATTCATTTCACTTAACATTTATTAAGTGCCTGCTGGGCAGGTACTCTCCTAAATACGTGGCAAGACGAAGGAAACAGCCCCCTTTCTCTATGAATTTACATTTTAATATAGTAAGGTATGTAAAGATATATCTTACTACACTGTTCTCTTTGTTCTGTTTTCCTCTGCTTACTAGAGAGAATATGATGAAAATGAAGTGGATCCTTATCATGGCAACCAAGAAAATCAGCCTGAACCAGAACCTCTGGACCTTCCTGATGACTTGAACCTTGATGGTGGAGAAAAGAGTGATGAGGAGGATAAAGCTGAAGAAGGAGGTAGTACCAGTGGTAGAAACTGTTTCAGTGGTTGGAGCATGTGAAAAATGGTTGAGAAATATATTTTACTTTTCTTTCCCAAAAAAATCCTGTAAATTAAAAAAACAAACAAACAACTCCATAAAAGATAGAAACTGGAATGGAATTCAGGTCAGAAATCACATGATGAGATCGTTTTGAACTGATTGCTTGTGTTCACTCAGTGTTAGAGCACATATCACTTTAATCCTATATAAAAAGTAGTATATATATAATCAGTAAAATATAGAGAAAGTACATAAGTTAAGCTCATTAACTGGCTGGTGTCTGTTTAATCTTATTATTTCACATTCTTCTATTAATGTTCCTCCTAGCCACTTCATATCTTTTTCTTCTCATAGTGTATGTTTGTATTCTTTTTCTACCTCCCCTTATTTTTCTTTCTCAGTTTATGTTTATGCGCATGGACCCACAGTACATACCATAATCTAGAGTAAATGTGTGCTCTCAGTGTACAGTGATAAAACCTAGCAGCAGCCATTTATGCTGTGGATACATAATTACCTGTAGATGTGTAATTTATAGATTGTCATTTTGGGAAGGGGCCTTATAGATCATCTCCTCATTTTAAAGTTAAAAAAAAAAATCTAAATACCACAGATAGGAAGTTCATGTGCATAAAGCAAAGAGATTTAAAACCAGGTTTTTGAGAATTCTGTGCTCGTTTCACGTTACATTAATCATTGGCATACCTCTTTGTTCTGTGTCTCTTTCAATAGTAAGTGTGAGTAGGCATGACCCTTCTCATCTACAAAGTAGCATGTAGTTTAATAAGACTGTTTGACCTGGAAAATTCCAAATTTCTGAATTGAAAAGTATCACATAACCTGTAGTGATTTCCTTTAGGTATGGAGTAGTTTGTGCTGACATTTAACTTTCTCCAGATGAATTTGCCTAGGGAATGAGAAAGCAGCATTCTGTTGGAGGTGCTATAACAAAGACTAAATGAAGAATTGCCACAAAACATTTCAAATACAAATTCTATTTCAATTCATGCTTCTAAGTTCAGTTCTACATTCAATGAATTCTTACATTCCCAAGATTGATACTGAAGACATTTAAGCTAGTTTCATTTCTTCTGTGTTCAAGAACGTGCTTTTCATTGTGTATTCTGAAACTCAGCCTTCCCTTTCCTTTTTCACTCTTCTCTCTCCAAAAGTTAATCATCTTGAAATTGATGAGAAGCCAGTGGACCCAGAAGAAGCTGCTCATGGAGCTGAGGAAGAAGATCAAGATGCTGTTCCAGAGCACAGCGAGGGAGTTGAAGACGAAGGTGTGCCTGAAGAAGGAGCATCTGAAGATAACAAGATGGAGGAGGAGAACGAGGCACAGGCTGAAACTGATGACCCAGAGAAAGATAATGTTGAAAACTCTGAGGAGTGTGCAGCTGAGGAAGAGCGACAGCATCCAGAGGAGGAGAACAAAGAGGCCAGCGAGGAGAACAAAGAGGCCAGCGAGGAGAGTGGGGTCCCTACCCGTGAAGGCCTGCAGCCTCAGGTGGGCTGGGATGACAGCTACTTGTTCTCCTTCAAAAACAGAGGGCAAGAATTATCTCCCTTTGGTTGGAGTATGTGTTGGGTTAGAAAAGCAAACCTGCCTCACACACACTTGTGATATATTTAATATTTTATCTTCTGCTCCACTGACAGCATGGAGCAGTAAAAATAGAACTTGATGTAGGGTCAAAGGATCCAGTTCAAATCCTGACCCTGTTCAGTATGAAGTTGAGCAAATCACATTATCTCTTTAGGTTTGGGGTTCTTCATCTGTAAAATAATGGAGTAGAATGACAGACAGATGACACATTTTTCTACCATGTAAAATGGGTGGGATTAGACTAAATGACCTTGATCTCTAAAGTGACTTTCAATCCTTGAGAAACATCCTCCCACAGTCAATCACCTTTGTGATGTGACTATAACCTACTTCATAGTTTCTGTGGCTTCCCTTATATTGCTTTCTCTCACAGTGCTAATTATTATATTCACTTTGATTTCAGGAAGAGGAGGAAAAGGAAATTGCAGAAATGGATGAGGAGATGCCTGAAGCCATGGAGAGGAAAGAACATGAATCCTCTGGGCAGACAGGAGAGGAGAACCTACAGAGTGAGATTGCTGTTGAGCTAGCTGGAGCTGCCTCTGAGAAGGACCAAGTGAAAGAGGTGATTTGGAGTTCCATTTAACAGCTCAAGCTTACTCTTCTCTCCTAACTACTGTGCATTACCCTCCTTCCCCATCCCACTTAAAGAAATCTTGCTAATGATTGGGATGTATATATATTTTTTTATTTTCTGGACACTCCATAGCTCATTTCTGATTATGTTTCATGTGTATGTATCCCACAGCAAAATCTACAGAAGAGTGTGCATTTAAGAGATTTAGTTTACAAGCATCAAGTGTTATTGGAATCATGGTTTTGAAGAAACAACTTACCTGTGTTTTAAATAATTTCCTTGGAGAGAGACAAACATTGACTTTTCTACAGTGATATATTTGTAGCAGGGTTATCTTGTTTTTGATGCTGGACAGCAATTTTGCAAACACTTTTAACTTTGATTTTTATATCCTAAATCATGAAGGGAATGTTCTATACATTGACCTGTATAGGGAGACTGTAAAATCAGTGAACGTTACATTGGTTGTTGTCTACTAGAATAAATTGTTGATGAGTTCTTCTTATCTTAGTCCTCTTTGGCTTTGGATTTTCAGGAACATGGAAGCGGTACTGCAGATGCAAGGCAAGCAGAAGGCCATGATTCCAAGCTGATGTCCCGGTTGGCTTCTCAGAAGCAGAGCAAGAAAAATACACAGGTTTTTTTCTCTTTTTTTATTCTCAGCTAATGTGTAGGCTCTAGAAAAGAGGATTTATGAACAGGACCACTAGTACCTGCTTGTCCTTCTTCCTGACCCTGTCCCTCTTAAGAATTATATTGGAAAAAGTTGAAACTGCTTTCCGTGGTAGGGCCTCCTTGCTGCAACTTAGTTTAGGCAGGAACCATTCCTCTTTATCTTTGTTTCTTCCCCACAAGTATCTGTTACAGTGTTTTACACTTTGGACACAGTGCTGAATTTTATAAACCTCTGATTTTGTTGGCGTAAGTACTCTTTCCACCGGCACAAATCACAGCCTATTGATAATTTCATAGATGATCTCTACTAGTAGCTGTGGTCATGAAAATTAATCACCTGATGGCTAGCTTGGTGTTGGGTATTTCTGAACTCAGCTAGGTTTATCCTCCAATAAGAGTTATATAGTCAATTCCTAGACCTGTATTACGTAGGCATCTTAATGGTTATTGAAGTGAATAAATGTTAGCTCGAGACAGTCCCTAAAATTTCCATCTGTTCCATCTGCCTGGTGGACAGTTAGAACAAAAAATTTTGTTCTCAAGGTGCTTAGCCAAACCAGTCACCCATGTTTTAATACATCCATAGTTCCCCTCCCCCACCCCAGTTTTCTATTTTATTTTTAATTTATGGAATAAAACAGTAATTTCCATAACAGTACAGTAGAAAAGGTGAGTGCATATGAAACTACATATGGACAATTTGTTCTTCCTTTCAAATATACAACAAAATTATCATTAAATTCCTTTCTCCCCATTTTTCCCTGTTCCACCCCTCCCCCTCTCCTACTCTAGGGATGGCTACCATTAGATAGACCTATATACATGTAAAATTATTCTGTACATACTTCTATTTATCAGTTCTTTCTCCAGGTATAGATATAAGGTCTTTCTTCATATGTCCTTCATAGTTGAATAAATTATTTTGTCTATTATGAATTCACTTAAAAGCTCTTCTTAAAACAACATTACTGTTAGTATATACAGTGTTCTCTTCAGTTGGCTCTTCATTATTTGGTGCAAGTCTTTCCATGTGTTTCTAAAATCATCGAGCTCCTGATTTCTTACAGCACAGTAGTATTCATCACAGTCATATACCACAACTTAGTCAGCCATTCTCCAATTAATGGGCATCCCTGCATTTCCAGTTCTTTGCTACCACAGAGCAGCTCCTCTAAATATTTTAGAACATATATAGGTAGTTTAATAACTATTTGGGCATAATTCCAGATTGCTCTCTGAAATAGTTGGATCATTTCACAGTTCCACCAACAGTGAATTAGTGTTTTAGTTTTTCCATGTCCTCTCCAATATTTGTCATTTTCCTCTTCTGTCATTTTAGCCAATCAGGTAGGTATAAAATGATATCTCAAGGTAATTTTAATCTACACTTCTCCAGTCATTAATGATTTAGAGAATTTTTTCATATGACTATAAATTATTTTGATTTTTTTTATTGGAAAACTGCTTTTCCTTTGACCATTTATCCACAGAGTTTTAAAAGAAAGCCTGGCCAGGCTGACAACGAGCGCTCCTTGGGAGACCACAGCGAACATGTACATAAGCGGCTAAGAACAGTGGAGTCCACTAGCTCAGCTGAGCGAGAAACAGCTCAGCCCCACGCAAAAGTTGAAGAAGCTGATGCATTTGAACATGTTAAGCAGGGCCACGAATCCTATGATGCACAGACCTATGGTAAGGTACCACTGAGTACCACAGAACAGTCATTGGTATGGCTAATGCTGCATGTCTCTTTGGGAGCTGAGTCTGTGCAGTTTCCTTGTTAACCTACCTTCATTTAAATTTGGAGTTAAGGGAGAAAGTAATTTATGGATAAAAAATTTGCAGAAGTGCTCATAAGAAATTCTAATATGAAGTATATATTGCAATAAAGGCTGAAGATTTCAATACCTAATATGCTTTTTAAAATGCTTTTGTCATTTAAAAACAACCCCACTTCACATACTGTGTTCCCAGGTAGTTTGTTGCCTATAGCTCATTTAAGGATGGCACCTTCAGTATCAAGTAAGAGCTGTGAACTTGAAATAGATGTTTTCCTCACTCGGTGAAAAGGAGAGGCAGAATGAAATAATGAGTGAAGTGTAGTATCAGGACTCAAACATGGAGTCCCTTCTCCTAAAGGTCACTCCCTGACCTGTCTAGTAGCCATCCATTAACATGGGATAAGGTTTACAGCTTATGTTTCTGCAGCACTTTAAGGCTGACATTTTCACTACCGTAACCTTATTAAGGTACAAGTAGATAAAGTATTATCTCCACCTTACAGAATAAGGGAGCTAAGGCTTAGAACAGGTGAGTAACTTGACTAAGGTCCAACAGCTAGTCAGTATCCAAGAGTCCAGATTCAGACTTAGGCATTCAGATTACAAAACCATTGTTCTTGATGTTGAATCACACTACCTCTCTTATAGACTGATTAGTAAATATTGTGAATTTAGTCATATGGTGCATTTATTTCCATAGTACTGATTAATTACTTCACTTATTTGCACATCTGTGGAAAATAGTGAAAGGTAGTTGTTATTTCCTTGCAACACGGGGATCTCTGAGGCAGGTATTTTGCATAGCTCCCACAGTGGCCCTGATAAATCTTGGAAATTAGAGAAGTATTGTGGTACATCCTTACTTTCACCCAGTGATCTAGATGGATTTTTATGTTTTGACTATAGATGTGGCCAGTCAGGAGCAGCAACAGTCTGCTCTTCCTCCCAGCAGTGAGCAGGAAGAGGACTCAGAAGATCCTCCTATGGAAATAGATGAACAAAAAGAGGATCTCAAAACAGTTGATACACAAGAGTTGAAACCAGATGAAGTCAAATCTGGTGCCTTAGCAACCCAAGGTAAGCCTAACTCTTTTTCTGACCCTTCTAAAATGTGTTCTCCTGTGTATCGTATGTCTTTCCCCATAACTAGTTTGCACTTGTGTCTCAGTGATCACAAGACTTGGTAATCTGTAATTCTGTGTACTGCTGTTTTGGGTTTTGATTCTGTGTAGAGTGTTAGGTTTCTTCCTAATTTGAGGGAGGGTAAAAAGCCATTTTTGAATGTAATGAAAACCTGACTTCTAACTTTAAAAGGGGAAAACTTCCTGAAGCACTGAGCCAAAAGCTAGGGTTCCTGATTAAAAAGCCTTGGGCATGGTTTATCCATGGGCTCCTGCCAGAGTCATGAGGTTTATGTAGCTTAAGGAAGATACATGCAGTGATTTAATTCATTTGATCTAAAATAGTATCCTTCCATATGGAACCTGAAGCAAGTTGTTAACTAAGTGCCCCCTCACTGAAGAGCCAGACATGTGCAAAATGCAGAGCCAGCCTGCAGTCAGCCAGCTGGGGAAGACTTCGCTCTAACCTCTTGCTCAAATAGTCAGTCTAAGTACTCAAGACAATAAATGGGAGCAACATCTTGGACAGAAGGGAAGTGTCGCAGTTTAGTATACCGAATAAAGTATTATCCATAAAGACAAAGGGGAAAGCCCTCTTTCTACTGAGTAGATAAAATAGAGGGACAGTATTATGTAGAGGTGAAATTGGGGATATTAGAGTTAGGTTGTACCCGCTGGCCTCAGATTCCCTTATAAAATAGGAGGTAAGGCCTTCTAATGAAGGAGTGTTGGAAGATAGGAGTCAGTAAATGATGTGTTTACAATAAAGAAAAGATGGAATAACTACTGTGCCAAAGGAAAAAACCAGGCTTAGATAGTAATGCAGGATTTAATATAGTATATTTTCATGTAACAATAGGGGATGATCAAACTGACATGGAGACCCAGCCAATCAAGTCAGAAGAAGACCAAGATCTGAGACCAGACAAATCACCTACCAAGATGGACAGTGAAAAGCAAGAGAGAAGCAGAGAGTCAACCATCCATACAGCACCTCAGTACCTCACAGATTTGACTTTCCAGGTATTGAAGTTCTTTGAAAATCATTTTAAAAAGCATTTTGGCAACTTGTAAAATCAGAAATTTATCAAATTCAATCCAGTGAACATCAAGTGCCTTCCAAGTGTAAGACACTGGTAACACAAAGGAAAAATTTCTTCAGGACATAGTCTTCAAGGAACTTATTATCATCTACTGGGAAGATAGGATATATGCAAAGATAAGTAGATAGAAAACTAATTTAGGGAGAAAAAGAGCACTAATCACTGGATATCAGAAAAGTTTCTCTTGGTCGATGGCATCTGAGCTGAAGGATTTTAAAAGGTAAGGGGGGGGCGGTACATTCTAGGCAAGAGGAGGGAACAACCTTTGCAAAGGCACGAGGTGTAGTAGTTGGAATGTGAAGTTCATGGAACAGTAAGTAGCCCAGTCTGGCTACAACGTCAAGCACAGGAAGAGAAGCAGTGTGCGGTAGGATTGCAGTGGTAGATTGGAAGCACATTATGGAAAGCCTGACGTAAATATCAGGCCACAAGAGTCTGTGATTTATCCCTTGTCAACTGAAAAACATGCAAGATTTTTGAGGCAGGAAATAACTGGGTCAGGCTCCTGTTTTACACATAGTCTTTTGAAAGCTGCGTAGAAAAGGTGAAAAGAAAGGAGAGACTGTAATTAGGAATACCAAATGGAGAGTGGAGGCAAGAGGTGATGAAGTTCCGACTTAAGTGAAGGAGTGGTGTGAGAGTGGAGAAGGGCAGGGAGGGTTGTGAGGAGCAAAACTGACCGAGGTGAGTGGGAGGACGAGGGGTAGGAGCAAAGGCAGGAGACTGTGAATACTTTTCTGGACATACCGAAAAAAGGAAAAACAGAGGGAGGGCGAAGGGCTAGGAGAAGAGAGGGAGAACTCTGGGACCGAACTAGAAATTACAGTGAGGAGAAAGAATAAATTTTGGGGGGGATGATGGAAGGGAGGGCAATGGGAGGAGGGAGCAATTTGAAGTCAACACTCGGGGAGGGAGAGGATCAAAGGACAGAATAGAAACAATGGGGGGCAGGATAGGATGGAGGGTAATTCAGTTAGTCTTACACAACACGACTATCAGGGAGGTCATTTGCAAAACTACACAGATAGGGCCTATATTGAATTGCCTGCCTTCCCAAAGGGAATGGGTGGGGAGGGAGGGATGGGGAGAATTTGGAACTCAAAGTTTTAGGAACAACTGTTTAGTATTGTTCTTGCTACGAGGAAATAAATACAGTTAATGGGGAATAGAAAGACATCTGGCCCTACAGGACAAAAGAGAAGATGGGGACAAGGGAAGGGAGGGAGGATAGAAGAGAGGGCAGATTGCTGTTAGGGAAAATTAGAATGCTCGGTGTATTGGGGTAGGGGGCGGGGATAAATGGGGAGAAAATTTGGAACCCAAAATTTTGTGAAAATGAATGTAAAAAGTTAAATAAATTTATATTAAAAAAAGAATAAATTTGGAAGGTTTTGGGTAAGAGAGATGCTTTGAGAGGGAAGAGAAAGAATATCAATAAGAAAACAGTAATTTCAGGAATTTAAGATCATGGTGGACATAGTTTTGTGTAATGGTGAGATCAAGGATGTAGAACATAGAAAAATTGAGGAAGCCCAAGTGAGGGTCATTTAACATGTATGTTGAATTCCCTGATTATAAGGGTAGGGATTGGGGTTGAGAAGAGAGTAGGACTGAGCAGGTATTAAGTTCCAAGGGAAAGGATGGCACATATTAAGAGAGCAGGTTTCAAAGTATTGTGGTAGAGTAGCAGGTGCTATATCCCTCCCTAGGATGTTACAGGATATGAGGAACAAGGGAGCACTCAGCACTTTTGAGAATTTCTAGAATATGTTAGATTCTAGAATCTATTTCTGGAATAATTCTCTCTATTCTTTTTTAAAACTAATGTTAAAGTGAAAGGGGATGCTCTCTTCAGATCATTCATGCCATCTATCCAATTCCAATCCATGCCATCTACTCCTATTCCTCATAGAACAAGACAAGACAGGGAGACAGTCCTTACTTAGCCATGTTAGTGGCTGAATTGGCTTTAAACCCAATTTTACTGTTCTCATCCCCATTATAGCTATTGATACAGTGTGTAGGAATCAACTTATGGTTGATGGTTGTAAATGCTGGTATCTTTGATTTATGGCCTATCAGCAGAAGAGGTCTGCTGCTGTTTTTGTTTTTTACTTATACATTTATGTGCCTTTGCTAATTTTTGGCTGTGTCTAGAAATTGAAATATGAAGCAAGAAATAAAAAAGGTGGAGGGCATTGCTCAGAATGCTAAAATCTTGGATTTGGAAGGCACCTTGGAGATCATCTAGCTCAGTCTCACAGTGTTTTTTATGAAGTCCAATTAAATCTGTGGTCTACAAGGTATACAGTAGTTTCCTTTGAGAAAGAGTTATTCCTTGATAAGATCATGGGGTTTAACCGTTCCTAACTGGACTAAATTTCTGGCATTCTGTTCTTAGCACATTGTCAAAGATGTTGAGAAACTAAGGCAAGAGCTGGAAAGACAGCTAGAAGCATGGCAAAAGCAAGAGCCTGGACACCCGGATGAAGTAAGTGACCTTATTAAATTGATTTTAGATGGATACCAGGTTGTTGACATGAAAAATTCTGAGATTTCAAAGGATCATTGGTTTCAAGCTAGAAGGGGTTTTTAGAGGTCATTTTACTGATGAGTGATAGGATGAAAAATATTTAAGTCTTACTATGTGCCAAGCACTATACTAAGTGTTGGGGACATAAGTTGAAAATCAAAAGAGTTTATGCTTTCAAGAAGTTCACCTTTTAATTAGGGGACAGAATGTCAAAAAGGGTTCCAGTGCAAAATGTATGGCAAAGTCCAGGGATCTTCACAGTAGATCTGTCAAGGAGTTAGGTTCTCCAGAAGTATGGAGGGGGGATGCCTTATGGCAGGGCAGACAGTAAGGAACAGGATTTTCCATCTTATTGGAAGGCTTCCTGTGGCATAGTCTTTTCTGCTCAGTGAGATGACATGTGTCAGAGATCAGACAGCTAATAGTGGCAGAGCCCACATTGGGAACCATTTCTTCTGCCTAAATCCAGAGATTTTTCCATTGTGCTGTATTCCATGGGTTCTTTTAAGAAATCTCAACAAGGATCAGTTATTTTAAAGACTTAGAAAACTTCATACCTCCTATTAACTAGTAAGAGGAACAGCAGTGGCATAGATAATTGAAACCTTAAAAGTTTTCTTTTATCCAATTGTTTCAACCTCTTTCCCCATTATACTTTTTATCAGAACTAAGAAATAGCAGAATTAATTTGGCCACTTTGATTTCTCTTTCTTTGCCTTTGATGGAAACATTCATGAAGCATTTAGTGATCAAAAGGCAGTGGTGCATTAATGAGGGGGGAAGGAGGAGAAGGTAAAAGCAGTCCATCTACATGAGACAATCTTGATTAATCAAGGGAAGGTTGTCATTATTAATGACTTTGTTGGGATCTTTTTTAAGTGTTCTTCATTATAACCACACACATACATGTGCTAATATACTACATCCATTATATGAGTGAAAACACTTGCTGGTTGGGTGGCCAGAGGACTAATTTATATGGTTAGTTCCTCGAGGTACTTGTATTTGTTTTGCAGCTTCCCTTTTGATAACATGTCCATGATGAAGTGTCAGCACCCATCAACTAAAAAAAGAGTCATCTCTAGCAAATGTTGCTGCATTTAGATATGTGAATAATTTCATACCTCCTCATATGGAGTTTTTCCTTCCCTTAGTCAGAATAGAGTGCTCACATGTTCTTCATGGATTGGAGTGTTTGGGATGAGGAGATTAAGTAGCACAGAGCAAAAACTAGTTAGAGATTGCTATGTAGGGCCCTCTTTGCAAAGCTTCTTTCCAAGCGCCTTCATGATTTACTCTCAAGTAATGAGGGTTTCTCCATTCTTTGTCCCAGGAGAAGGCAGCAGCTGAGATGTGGCAGCAATACCTTGTCCTGACTGCTCCTCTCTCACAGCAACTCTGTGAGCAACTTCGACTTATCCTGGAGCCCACCCAGGCAGCCAAGCTGAAGTAAGTGGTTTTTTCAGTTGATTAAAGTTCACTGAATACCTAAGGTGTATAGGAAACTTGGTGGTTTGGACAGTTAGAATGTATTGACATGCATATTCACAGTACAGCCTAGTTATGGGGAAAGAATGTATTGTCTCTTGCTGGCATCCTGAATTTATTTTCATAGACTCAGAGCAAAGTTTATCATTTGGATTCCTTGTTATTTATGCTAGGAATTTTGCTCGGTATTCATGAAGTTCATCGATTAGCCTCTATTCAAAAACATGAGCTGATGCTTGCCGTATTTCTTCTCATGTAAGAGAGAGAGTAGTTACTCTTCAGTGTTTCCAGTCGTAGTCATGAAGGTCTGAATCCAGGAACAAGCATCTCTGAATTTTTTTTCTTAATCGATTTTGGTTCTGCTTCTCAACTCTCCTCACCCAAAGTGAACCAAACAATTTCAGGTTTATTTTTAAGCTAATATTTTATATAAAATTTTATTTTCAAGAAGTTATTTTATGTTCGCCTAACAGTCTAGTCTACCCATTCAGATTCTTATCTGTTGGTTCAGCATCATCTGGATCCTTAGCCTCATCTGATGATGCCTTTGATTGCTTTGGTTTGATCTGTAAGGTTACATTAAGGTAGTTTTGTTACTTTAAAAAATACCAGTCAAATGATGGACTAATGTAAGCTAATATATTTGTATCATTTTCTCCATAAATTCACAGAGGAGACTATCGAACAGGGAAACGGTTGAACATGCGGAAGGTTATTCCATATATTGCTAGTCAGTTTCGGAAGGACAAGATTTGGCTTCGAAGGACCAAGCCCAGCAAACGCCAGTATCAGATTTGCCTGGCCATTGATGATTCTGCTAGCATGGTAGACAACCACACCAAACAGGTAAAGAGGAAAGAAATAAGAGAATTTGCATGGTGAGGATACATGGGTGACAATGCAGTCACCAAACTTTTTTTTAATGTCTTTAGAGGTGAATATGAATTGCTTACAGTAACAGTTATTTCATCAAAGGAGCAATAGTATGATGAGACCTATAATTTGAAGTGTCTTCTGACTTAGAGTAGTAGGTTTTGTTTGGATTATTTTTTTATTTACAGATAATTTTGAGATTGTTGGAGTGATTTTTACAGTTATCAATTTATCAAATAAATTTTAAACTAAAACCTAACTAGTCAGTTGAATCTGAATAAGTTTTAAATGTTTCCACAGTGTACTCTTTTTGGTTAGAGATTAGTAAGGGGTCACTATTCCAATCACACCTCAAACTTTTGTGTTTCTCAGTGGAATTCTCATAAGTAACCAGAAATGAAACTGGAGACCATTGTTCTAGCTATATTACTAGAGAAAAATAATCACACTTGCATGATAGTATTTATGTTAGGTACTATAAAATAAAAGTAACACTAAACACAGAGACACACATACTCTTTTTTGGTAAAGGTTGACATTTGTCATCTTAGACCTTTTGCAATAAACTCAGTTTTTTTAAGCCTTCCATGCCGAGATAGTTGAATCACTAGAATTTCAACCAAAGTTGATTAAAAAGTTGCAGTACAACACTGCAAAGGTATAGTTCTGCATTTTTTTTTTTCAGTCATACTGGGTTCTTAAAATGGCTTTGAATAGGGCCTGCCTGTACCAAGAAATTATTTTCCTCTGTTGTTAAAAAATGAACATTTTTTTGGGTTACCTACTTGAAGATTATATCTTGGTTAAGTGCTAATACAGAGATTTGAGTAATGTAAATTAGAGTTAAAATCCACTCTCAGACACTTACTGGACTATGTATAACCCTGGGCAAGTCACAGTAACCCTGGACAAGTTACTTAATCTCTATTTGCCTCAGTTCATTCAACTGTAAAAATGAATTAATAGCCCCTCCCTCATATGAGATAATATTTATAAAGCAGTCAGTACAGTGCCTGGCACTTAATAAATGCTTGTTTTCTTCCTTCAACTCCTATACTTTTTACAGCTTGCATATGAATCGTTGGCAGTGATTGGAAATGCTCTGACCCTTTTGGAAGTGGGTCAGATTGCTGTATACAGGTAAGAATGCTGTTTCATTCTAGGGAGGGAAGAAAAAGACACATTGAGGTTTGGTTATTTGGATTATATACCAAGAATATGTTCATGTTTGGTTTTTTCCTCCAAGCTTTGGGGAAACTGTTCAGCTGCTTCATCCATTCCATGAACAATTTAATGATCAGTCAGGAACCCGGATACTGCAACTCTGTAAATTCCAGCAGAAGAAAACTAAGATTGCACAGGTATGAAGTAAAAGTGCAAATGTTATTTGGACTAAATGATCTTTTGCAGTTTTTTTTTTCAGTTTTTAATTTGTCTCTTAATTTTATGTCATTCTTTTTTCTGAATATCCTCCCTCTACATTTAACTTTATGTATTAAGCTATGCTTTGTAACAAAGAATAAAAAGGAGAGGAGTAAAAACAGTTCAGTGAAATAAAAAGCATCAGCCAAGTCTCATAGTATATGCATCATTTTCTACCCATAGTCTAGTACCTCTTTTTTTCAAATCAGCTATTTTCAAAGTAATGTAGAATAGGCAAGACTTCTGTGAATTGCAGAGAGATTCCCAAGCCTTAGCTAGTGCCCCCTTTATTTTAATTGGCATTCAGAATAAAATTCTGTTACAGAAAACAAATGTGGACATTTTCTTGGAGTCAAAACAGAATTTAATCTATATTTCTGAATTCTCTAAACATCCCTTGGATTAATTTATGTATAATTACAATCCTGTGCGTACATATATCTCTTACCCCAAAATGTTTTGCTCTTCTGAATAACTCATAGTACTTTATAAAAAGTGGTAAAGGAAGGAGGAAGGATGATAAGAGGAAGGAAGAAAGATTTCAGGTGATTTTTTTTTTTTTTTAAATAGTAGATCATCTAGAATGATCGAAGTGGCACTTGCAAATGTTGGATTGACATAGGTGTAGAACTTTATTAAAACTGTGCCGTGTCCACTTTTATCTTGAGAATCTTGGAATATTTTACAAAGAGAATTATATGTTTCTAATGACTCCATACGATGGGATAAAAGTGTCACTACAGTTTTGGGTTTGGGAGAAACAAAGGCCAAGGGTGGTTTGCCATTTTCTAAGTCAGTCCAGCAGCTGTTGGGGAGTATAACCCTGCTTTCTAGATCCTCTAATTCAGGATTCTGTATTTAGACTTTAAAGTTTTTGTTGTTGTTGTTGTTGGGTATGGGTTTGTTTTGTTTTGTTTTGGCTCATCAAAATTTACTGTTCCTTTTGGAAATTGGGGGGGTGGGTATGTCCCCCATATACATTACACTTGGGGCTATTTGTTACAGAACCCCAAGCATTATTTCCTAGCCTTTATCTTGGCCAACCAACCCTGGGAAATTCATTATCCTAGTGATACCATAGTGCGTTTCTGAAGCTTTCCAGAATTTATAGGGTGAAAGGTTTCTATTTCATCATCTGTAGTCAAGAAGTATAGGCCCCTTAGGGGATAAAGTCCTCTATGTTCATTAAGGCAAGAAATGACAAATAAAGAGCTTTCTGCTTTTCTTTTTTCTGTTTCCTGTTCAGTTTTTAGAATCATCAGCAAGCATGTTCACTGCCGCACAGCAGCTCTCTCCAAGTATCAGTCCAGGTGAGCACAGTTCTGTCCTCTTTGGTAGTAAAGTGGTTATCCACTTGTTCTGTATTTTCATCCTATTTGTCATACAGCATGCAAACTTGTCACTGCATGTCTGCACTTTTGGAAACCTTTCACTAAAAGTACTCAAGTGGATGAGTTGTTAGTTTCAGAAGAAGATGGAAATTCCTGAGCACAAAGTCAAATTTCTGTAATAATGGAGCAATACAATGAGCCTAATTTGTAATCAACTCTACCTCACCTTCTGGTTTTGAAATACATAAATTCATAATCTGCTTTCCCTGCTCTGTGCTCATCCCCCTCTATTGATAACCTGGGAGTTTGTGACTCAACTGGTAGGTAAGTAGAGACTGTGGGTAAATAAAACCTGCAAATAAAACCCCAAGATTTCTCATCTATTTCACAAGGCTTATTCCTCTTCTATTATAGTACTTCATTTTCTGAATTTTCCTCTTTAATTGTAGTAATATTGGCACAGTTTCTAAAAGTTGCCAGATATTTTCCTGATGTGGGTAATTGAGTTATTTAAAATAACTCATTTTATTCCTTCGCTTATGTACCTTCTAATACTTAGAAACAGCGCAGCTGCTTCTCATAGTCTCTGATGGCCGAGGCCTTTTCTTGGAAGGTAAAGATCGAGTTACAGCAGCAGTTCAGGCTGCCCGCAGCGCAAACATTTTTGTCATCTTTGTCATATTGGATAATCCCAGTTCTCGGGTAAGTGGGTATGAGAGGAAAAGTGTAATTTGGACAGATTTTTCCTGTAACTTTCTAACAGAAACATATACATGTTGATCTTTGTAAACTAGATGATGGTTTTTATACCTTTAATTAAATCTGACAGCTGTATATTGTATACTAGATTGGAAAACTAAAGTAAAACAAGTCCTTCTGCCCTAAAAGAATTTACTTTAAACTTTAGTCTGTTTTCTTGAGGATGAGTTTAAACACCCTTGAAAATATTCATTATCCCCTTTCCTCTTTTATTAGCATTAATATCAGGGGTGAACTGTCTAATGGCAGTGAGCATCAAATACCCTGTTAAAATATCCAAAATATGATTTGTTTCAAGCACTGTACATCCAAATGGGATTGTACTAAAATGTATGACTGGGGATTTTTTTTTTTGGGTGAAAGTAATACATTTTCAGGAAATTAAGAATTTAAAGTGACTTTGGCATGAAATAGGGAGCTTCTCCTTCATTTATAGTGCCTAATCAACTGTGGGATATTTTTATATTCATTTAGTCATCATTCAGCACATATGTTAAGTACCTGATATGCTGAGAGCCCCTATACTAAGCCTTTATCAAGATATAATATTTACTTTTTGGAGATGTAAAGTTTAAACCAGATGCAGACCCTGCCTTTCATGGAGCTTATAAAAGTCCTGGAGAAGATGTGTAGGAAGGTCATCAAGGGGGCAGATAAAACTGACCTTAATGTAAGGAGTAAGGGTCTCTACTTTTGTGACAAGATAGAGAATCGGAAATTCGCTGTGGGGTCAGGAGGACACAGGTAACTGATAGAATATGTGAAAAACTGGTACTGAATGAGAGCTCTGAAACTGATATAGGCAAAGAAGTATAGGCAGCGGGTAGCAATTAAAGTAGACTTACAATATTATAATAATTATATATATTACATGTTACATATACATATATACGTTACATAATATACATATTACATAATAATTATATAATTTTACATTAATTATACTTGTATAAATATTATATATAATTTGGTGTCTAGAGACATTATAAATTACATACGCATACACACACATATAAAATATATAAAATCAGGAATTAACCAGATGAAGAGTTTTAGGGAAAAAATTCAAAGCATAGTGAAGTATGAACAGAAACATGAAGTTAGAAGCTTACTGTGAGCATGTGTGACAGAGTAGTTCAGTTTGGCTAGACCATAGATTATGAGGCAGGAAGTAGTAGTAGTAGTAGTAGCAGCAGCAGCAGCAGGTAGTAGGAGGAGAGAAGAAAACGACTGAAAGGTAGATTACTCCTAGATTGTGGAGTCTTTTGTATGCCAGATAGAAGTTGTTTCACTCTGTGGGCAGTAGGAGACTTTGAAGATATTTAAGCAGAAAGGAGAGACAAGATGAGATGAGTCTAATATGTTAGCATGATGGATGGATTGGAGGTAGTACTAAATTTGGAGGACCAGTTAAGAGATGGCTTTAACAATCCAGAAATGTTTCTATGCAGTCCAGTTTTTAGAGTGGTAATATTGGAAGAAAGTAGGGTTGCTGTGGTAGTTGGTGATAATTTTCAGGTGGAGTAAAGAGTCAAGGATCATACCAACCTTTTGAACATGGGAGACTGGGTTAATGTTAGAATAGGATCAGAGGAGAGGATAAAAATCTGCATTTCAGATGTATTATTTGAGGCAAGAGTGGGACATTTTAAGTAGAAGTATCCTGTGAATGGCTGAAAATGAAGACCTGGGATTTAGAAAAGAGGTTGGTCTTGGAGAAGGATGTTTGGAGTCATCTTCATGGTTTGTAGTGGAAAAGAATGGGATTAAATGAGACTGACAAGAGAGAGTGAGCAAAAAAGAGGGACCAAAGATGGAATCTTGGGGAATATCCACTTTCACTGGCAAGGATTGGTTTTGTTTTTAAAGCATTTGTTAACTGCTTACTATATATGGAGCACTGTTCTAAGCAGTAGACATACAAATAAAACACCCTCAAGGAACTTATAATTTAATGGAAAAGGACAGTACAGAAAGCTGAGGTGTCAGCAGGACATTCCAGAGAAGTGAATTCCAGAGAAGTGAAGCCTGGAGAGGAAGGAAGGAGTGAATATTGCTGGCCTATTTCCTTAAAATGCATATTCTAAGGGGAATTGGCCAATTGAGGAATGGGGGGGGTGGTGTCACAGAGTTGGAGGGATCTTTTAAGGTGAGAAGGCCTTTAGGGAATGGTGGAGAAAGAAGTCCAGAGTCGAAGGCAAAACCTGGAGAAGAATGAAAGAGTAGGTGATTCAAGAAAAGTGGGATTTTTGGATTTTTGTAGAGATCAAGGGAGGGTGAGGACTGGAAAAAAAAAAATTAGATTTGGTAATTAGCAGGCCCTTGTTCACCATTAAGAAGTGGTGGGTATAATTTTTTTTTCCAGTAATTTAGTAGCTGTGGGGAGAAAAGAATTGGGAGAGTAGTTAGGTAAAATTAAAGGGTGAATCTGAGGCTTTTTTAGGATATCAAAGACAAACATGTAAGTAGATAGTGAAAAGGAATGTAGTGAAGATGCATGAGGTGGAGGGGTTGTCTACAGAAGATGAGACAGAATGAGATCCAGGGTACAGAGCCAGAAGGAACGTCAGAGTGAGCAATGGTGTCAATACATTTTGAGCAGCCGAAAGACTTCACATCAGATAGTCTCTATCTTCCCAGCGAAAAGGGAAACATGTCATCTGCTGTTTTCACTGTTTTCAGAGGAAAGAAAATACTTGAAACAGTTAGTGACAGAACCAATAACAGTAGAGTAAAAGTATCACTGAACTGTCATAAGAACCTCGGTGAAGTTATTTATCAAATTTATAGTGGCTGAAAATATGTTGATTTTAATGACTGGTGGGATTCCTGTCGGAGTTGTTGTGTTGTCCTTCATTCTTCAAGAGAACTGTGACATCAGGAAGATGACATGACTCGCACTTGACTTTGATTTGAGTAAGGGGGTTGTACAAGGTCACCAGCCTCACTTTCTTCTCCAGAGTCATCTGGGTCCAGTGATTTGATATTCATCAGGACGACTGGAGATGGCCCAGATGCAGTGTGAGACCCTGGCCCTTTTAGGCTAAGGTCTTATCACATTCTCACTTTGGGTGAGATACACCTATTCAATGAATAGACGTCTTTAAGTAATTACTCAAGGGATGGCTCCTTTAATGAAAAAAATCTACTTAGCAGTAGAGAAATTGGATGTATATGTGATATAGATTAGTAGGTTTTGAATGAGTGAAGGATCCTGAAGTATTTAGAGATCTACCTTTTCAATAAGAAATTATTATTTAAATAGAAATAGGTGCCACTTTACTGAACTACATAGTTTGGGAAATTCTAAAGTTCTCAAATCAAGAACCAATTATGACTGACCAAACGAGTGATCTGGCCTTCAATGATAAGTGGTTTCTCTTCCTATGATGTATCAATCCTTGGCAACACAGTATTATTGTCCCTTGCATTTACCAGTTTTAAAACTCATTTTGTCTCTGTTCTCAGAAAAGTATGAAAATACATCAGATATGCCTCACATCAATCATATTTTTTCTTTCTGTTCATATTGGCAGGATTCCATCTTGGACATTAAAGTTCCAGTATTCAAAGGACCAGGAGAACTGCCAGAAATTCACTCCTACATAGAAGAGTTCCCTTTCCCCTTCTATCTCATTCTTCGAGATGTTAATGCACTTCCTGAGACACTTGGTGATGCCCTCAGGCAGTGGTTTGAGCTGGTGACAGCTTCTGATGGGCCCTAAAACTTGACAGCAGAGCCTGAAGCCAGCTCTTCATTTGTAGCATGGTTAGAACAGTATTCCTCATCACCAGATGCTCCCAGTTAGGACAGCTTTCTAAAGTTGAAGAGGTTGTGTGACATTCTTAGATCTTTGTTCTTAAGTGAACTCAGACCTCATTTATAAGATGTCACAGCTTTGGCTACAGTGCTTAAAATAGTCAGTATTTACATTTTAAATTAATAACACTACATCAGAATCTAAGGACCTCTCTCTGGGACTGGTACTCGTGAGCCTAGGGAGAAAATGTAGATAGGGCATTGGTAGAAACATATTTTCATCATAGCCTCACCTGTGAATTCGTAAAAGAGTTCCACCACATTCACATACCTGCCCTGGAATCATCATTGCCCATGAGAACATCATCTCATTGACCTTATGTCCCAAAGCTCTTGCACCATCCATTCTCTCAAGCATCCCTACTCTTCTCAGCTGAGAACAAGCTTGGAGGATTTTCTAGGGAGGAGTACTAGCAGCAGCCTTGGAGAGCAGCTGTCAATGATGTGTACAGGAAGGGTTGAGTGTAGACAGGAGAGCTGATTAGCTTCTCCCTGGTAGCAGGAAGAAGAGTTAGCTGCCTTTTCCAGCTTTCCTTTGTTGCAGCTTTGCCTTAATAAGCCTGCATCACGCATTCACCACTCCTAAGTTACTTTGATATTCATCAGGACGACTGATTCATCAGGAGACAACTGATTTAGGCTGGTGGGTTTTGAGTGTAAGAGACCATTTCTTGTCAGGATTAGTGTGAAAGGGAATGAACTGTCCTAGAAGGAAGATGCCATGTGCTTTCTGTGTTCTTGTATCCTATCTAAGCACTGTGGATTCTAGTTAACTTTCACAGCAGTTTTTAGGCCTTGTGGAAATGGGTTTTTGTGTCCCATCTTTGCTGCTCCCTCCCATTTGCTACTGTAAGCTACTATGCAATGATGAAAAGATTATTTTTGCTTGTTGCTTTGTTTTTTTTCCAATATCTCAGTGCTACTGTTTACTGCCATTGTTGTAGTAATTTATTTATTTAGCTGATATTTTTCTTAACTGTTGGAGAGGAAAATGTGATTGGAAAAGCAGTTCCTTATACTACTTTTGAGTGGTGAGGAACCAGGCTTATTTCTAGGAGGAAAATGCTGTGTTTGGGAATATTGAGCAGCTAAATTTATTTTTGCAGTCAAAACATGTTCGTGGTTCTTGGGAGGGTTTCTATTCAGCCAAAAAAACCAGTACTTGAAAATACTTGAAATTGTGTTCTTTGTTCTATTTAATAACAATTTTTAAATGTTGCTGGTGTCTGATGTCAAAAAGATATTTTGTAGTAAACATGCCATGATATGAATATCCCTCTGTATGTATTTGACACTGTGAAGTTTGCCACTTGTCTGAGGTGGTCATTAAAGACAGATTTTATTTGTTGGTTAATCACGTGTCCTAAAGCATGTACATGATTTTTTTTTCATTGCAAAAGCTATGCAGCTTTTATTCTTGGAAAATAAAAATGTGTTACTGTTGTATGTAAATCATAGCCATTCTTAATAGAATTAGGTATGGTAAAAAGAAATCTATGGCAGGTCACTCACTGAGGAGAATTACTCTGAGAATTAGCAAATGAAAATGGCTGACATTTATAATAACCTTTTATTTTACATATATTATCTCATTTGAGCACTTTACATAATCTTCTTTGAACCTCACAACCCTGTGAAGTAGCTATTAAAAATCCTCATTTTACAGCTGAAGAAACTGAGGCTTTTAAGGGTTATTAAGTGACTTGACAGTGCTCACATAATAAAAGTTAGAGGTAGGATTTGAAACTCATCACAGTAGCAGAAGATGCTAGTTGGAATCAGAAGGATGCAGTGTTAGGCACTGGTCTAGGAGGAAGTTACTTTCTAGGAAAAGTTGGAGAGAATTAACATGATTTACAACTATAACATGAGTCACCAGCAGTGGTGCTAGCAAACAGAATTTTCTAGGAGAATCAGTTGTTTACAGACAAATCCTTACTAGATAGATTCTTAGCCTATGAACTATCTAAGGTCTAGGCTTTCATCTTCTGTGTTCTTCCACACCCAATTTTTTCATTAAAGAAGATGGCTGGCAGGCTATAATCTGATACTATTGTTGGAATGAGAAAGACTATTACTGAAAAAAGAAATGACAAGCCCTAAGAATGGATCATCTAGCCAGACCCCTTCATAAAGCATGGACAGCCTCTATAACATAACCAACAAGTTACTGTTCTGGAAGACTCGAACTGATAATTTTCCATCCCCTGAGTCACAGCTAATTCCAATTTGGGAGAGTTCTAATTTTGATATTTTCCTTTATTGCGCTCATCTTCCTCTAATTCTACCTATTGGTCTTTATTTCTGCCCTCAGTGGCCAAATGGAATAAGTCATCTCAATTTCTACATGACATTCCTACAAAGATTTTATTACAGTAACTGTATGTCATTTTCCTTCCCTGCCTCATTCATTCTACTTCAAGAAAGCTAAACATCCCAAAGGTCTCAAGTTGGTATTCATATGACAGTTTCCAGTTGCCCTTATGTGTGTGTTCATCCTTTACTGCCAAAGAAGACCATGCTCTCAGAGAAATGATGACATGACTTGCACTTGACTTTTTGAGTGAGGGAGGGCTGTGCAGATCACCAGCCTCACTTCTCCTCCAGAGCCATCTGAATTAAATGACCAGATATTCATCAGGATGACTGGAGATGACCCAGGATGAGGCAATTGAGGTTAAGTGACTTGCCAAGGTCACACAGCTATATGTCACAGTGCTAAGTGTCTGAGGTGATATTTGAACTCGGGTCCTCCTGACTCCTGCACTGGTGCTTTATCCACTGCACCCCCTAGCTGCCCAAGTTGCCCTTTTAGTTGTCTTCTGGATGTAGCTTTTTAATGACTTTTCCTAAAATACAGTTCCCTAGAACCAGATATGAGTGCTCAAGATTTGAACAAAGTAAGGGTACACAAGAGAACAATAGGACTACCATCTTCCTTGTTTTAGATTCTATACTTTTAATGTAAACTACAGTTAAGTTCATTTTCTGGTTGCATTTTATATAGTTGGTTGATTCATATTAAACAGGCCACAAAAGACAACTTTTTGTCATCACATGGTACTCTTAGACACATCTCTCTTACCCTTTATTTGCAATTTTATCTTAGACACCCAAGGAGTAAGACAACATTCATGCTTATTAAATCTCATTTTACTAGAGTTGGCCCATTGTTTTAGCCTATTAACCTTTCTACCAGTTCTGTCATTCAATATATTAATCAACAAAGTGTCTCAAGTCTACCTTCGGGGACAAGATGGAGAAATGTAGTACATTTAAATGGATGTGGGACTGGGGTGGATACAAATGGATTAATGGTAACTTGAGAATTCTGTTATGGAGTGCCCTAGGGATCTGTTCTTGGTTCTGTGCTATTTGACATTTTTATCAAAGTCCTGGATGAAGCCCTATGTGGCATGCTAATCAAATCTGCTGACACATAAAATCCAGGAAAATCAGGATCCAAGGAACATTTCAATTTTATTAGAATTCAACTCAACAAATATTGCTAGGGATGCAAAAAATAATAACCTCCATGATTTTGCCTTCTCTGAGGAGTTTCAGCATGGACCCAAGGAAGGGAATAGAAAGTAATTGCAAAAGGGATCGTGCTAGTAACGGGGAATTTGAAATCTAAAGTCATATCTTTGTAACCTTAAGCAAAATAACTTCAAACTTCTTAAAATTCAGTTTTCCTCATCTATAAAATGCAAATAATATTGGCAGTACCTCTCAGCACTGGTATGAGAAAAGGGCTTTGTAAAACTTAAGGAGCTAAGTAATGTGCAAATGATTCTGTCCATCCTAAAATATTCAGGTCACATGCAACCTCTGGAATCTTCCCTGATGCTCTTTTTTCCCTCTCCCCCCACTCCAGCTGAAAATCACCTCTCTGAACAGCTTTTTTAAATGATGATAATAGCAACTAATATTTATATAGTATTTACTATGCGAGGCACTATAATAAGCATTTTGTAATAATCTCATTTGTTCCTCAAATTTATCATGGAATACATTATGGTCCCCACTTTACAGATGAGGAAACTGAGGCAAGCAGGTTAAGTGACTTGCCCAGGATCACACATCCAAGAAGTGTCTCAAGTTCAAAGATATCTCCCCTGATAGGATGTAAATTCATCGAAAGCAGGTTCATTTGGGTCTCTATCTCTAATGCCCAGTATAGTACCTAGTATAGTACTTGAGACTTCCTGACTCCAGGTATTGCTCTTTATGTGTGGTGCTGCCTAGCTACCAATATAGCATGTACTTCATTTTAGTATATTTCTGTACCTTCCCTACTGAGTTCTATGTATCTCTAAATGTCACTCTTAGTGAGGTCTGTAAGGAGATAAATAGAGCAAGTCATACTAATCTTAATGTATGCTACAGATTAGTTGCCTTGCACAATATCAGTGGATGGAGGAAAGGAAAGGAAGACCAGGATGCTGGGGAGATAAGAGATTATACCACTATTGACCAATGGTTAGTTGTTGTCCTTTGTTCTCAAAGAGGACCAAAATGATATCACTATGATGGGGTTAAATGATCAATATGAGCTCTGAAGGTTGGGCACAAATAGTCCATATGAACATTTGGAGTGGAGAGGTCACTAAATTTGCACATCTTGTTTCCTTTGAACTACTGCAATTCTGCTTTGTCTCTCATGTCTCACAATTCCAGAGTTCTTCAGAGAGACCTTGAGTGTGTCTTTATAATTGCTTCTGGCCTCCATGAGAATGCTTGCCTTGTGTCAGTTCTCTGTGAAATAGTCTTTTAGGCAAATGTACTTTGGGTGTTTGAACAATGTGACCAGCCCATTGGAGTTGCACTGTGCCGTATGTAGTTTGAATGCTTGGCAGTTTAGTTTGAGTAAGGACTTTAGTACCTTATCTTGCCAGGTGATCTTCAGAATCTTTCTAAGATAATTCGAATGGAAGAGATTCAGTTTCCTGGTCTGGTGCTCACAGGCATACAACGATGGTATCAGCACAGTGGTTCTGTAGACCTTCAGTTGGGTAGGCGGCCTAATTTCTTTCCCATACTTTCTTTTGGAGCTTCCCAAATGCTGAACCAGCTCTGCTAAGACGTGTCAACCTCATCCTCTATGTGTATGTCCCAGAAAGTATACTACCAAGGTAAATGAACTTATCCACAGCATTCAAAATTTCTCCAAATAACAGAACTGAACACTACTTTGTTTAACATGCAAAGTGTCTACAAGGTTAATACAAGGTAATTTTGGGGAGGAACTGTTAGCTGGAATTGCAGTACTATGGCTGAAAAGGTCTCATGTAGAAGGTAGTACTTAGGAATTGAGCTTTGAAACAAACTGGAGATTCTAAGCAGTGCATTCCAGGCATGGGGGTAGGGGAAGGTGAAACAAATGCAGTCACAGGAACAGTAAATGGAGTACCATGTATAATTCAGGAGTAGTGGAGCACCTTGTATCCTGCGGAGGCCAAGTTGGCAGATTGTAAGAAGTGTTAAGTTCATAAGTGGTGACTCTGGAAAGGCAGGTTGCAGCCATGTTGTACAGGCATTTGATTTCAGAAGCAGGGGAGTGGAATGACTGGACTTGTGTTTTAGGAGAATCACTCACTGTGTGTGGAACATGGATTAGGGATAGGCTTGAAGCAGGTCTAGGTGAGAATCAGTGACTAAATGAGTATTAAGTGCCCACGCAGTGCTATATACTGTGCTAGGCTCTAGGTACACAAATACAAAGAGTGAAACTCCCTGCAACAGTGAGCTTACATTCTGATGGGGAAGACAAGTGCATATAAAAATACGTGCAGCGATGAGGGCCAGAATTAGGATGGTGGCTGTGAGTAGAGAAATATAAGTCAACAAATATTTATTTACTGTTTACCGAGTGTCTAGCACTGTGTTAAATTCTGGGAATACAGAGAAGCTAAGAAAAAGCCCCTGCTGTCAAGGAGGGATTCCAATGTGTAAAGAAAACACAAGAGGAGGTTTCAAAACAAAGGGGGAGGAAACAGAAAGGGAAGGTACCTGAGTAAAGGCAAAGTGGAGAAAGACATCTGAGGGAATGAAGGAGTGAACATGACTTGAAATATATGTTCTAACTAAAGCGGGAGCAACCCCAGGATGGCAGAAAGGTCTTTCAGAGTGAAAAGACCACACAGGGACTTAGGAATATATAGATCTGAATAAAGATAATCACTGAACTCATAGGAATTAATGAAGTTACTAGGAGAAAAAGTATGAAGAGGGAAAAGAACTTGCCATAGAGCTTCGGGATACACCACAATTAACATCTGTAAATGAATGCTGAGCCAGCAAAGGAGACCGAAGAGAAGTTATACGGGCAGGGGAGAGCCAAGAAACCAGGAAGACAGAGGAGCCGGCAGGAAGGATCAGGACCGAGCCAAGCTCGGAGCATTTGGCAGCAGCAATCACTGGTGACTGGAGAGAAGCTGAAGCTCAACGGCAAGCTGAGAGAGGGGGAAAGTGAAGGAGTTGTGAGAGCAGAAAGAGAAACCGGGAAGAGCTTGAGGACGCAGGAGACCTCACCGGGTGTGAGGGGCAGCGAAGGAGGCTGTGGATAGGAAGACGGACGACCCGAGAGCGAGAAAATAAAAGAGGGGCTGTTTGTACCCCCCACTGCACCACAAGGCATTCTCCACGGGCTTCCTTACCACCCTGCGGTGTGGGGCGCAAGGCGCACCTTTCTGCCAAGGGTCATCTCACTCATGTCACGCCCCCCCCCCCCGCAGACCGGCCCCCTCTGCTCATCCTCACGACCCTCCCTGTGTGTGGTGCCCTCCAGCGTCCGCAGGGTCCATACCCCCACCTGTGATGCCCTCCTTTATGGGGAGCCTCGACACTGGAGATCCCCCAGCAATCTCGTATTATTCACGTTTCGTGCTCCATGTTTTGTACAGGAGCCCGGGGCGCTGTGCGTGTCCCAGACCCCCTCGGGCAGGCTGGTGAAGCCTATGGACGGACCGCTTCTCGGAAAAACTGGATTGACTTCTTTTATAAAAGGAAATACTCAGTTTCAATGAGAGGTTAGTGAAAATACAGATGCCATTTTGTAAAGTTTTATATTCCTGTTCGAGGACCCTCGGTGCGTGGGGTCACTAAAAGGTTCACACACGGTCACCGTGGTGGAGCAGTAGAGACGGGACCCGAACCTGGCTTTTCACAGACGTCGTGCTCGACAGCTTGTCCCTCGTTAAGTTGAACCACGGCCCGGGCTCGGAATGAGAATCTTCGGAGTTGGAACTCCCGCGTGGTTCCAGAACGAGGCTGGTCCCGCCCACTGCCTCTTCGCTCCACCTCTAGGCCGCAGCCTAGGACCCTCCGCCCCTCCCTCCCTCCCTTTCCCTCCCCCTCCCCCTCCTCCCTCGGCTCTCCGCCTTTCCCCTCTCCTCCCCCTCTCCTCGCTTCACCTCCCCCTCCCTCCCCGCCGTCCTCCCGCCTGCTGTTCCGGCGTCCCTCGCGAGAGCCTACCGTCGGCTACACCGCGCTTCCGCTCCTGCGCACTATCGCCGAGACACCGGGGAAAGGCGGCTGAGGCGGTTCAAGTCCGGCTCTCGGGCTCGTCATGTCCTCTCCTCGCCTGCCCCCTGTAGCGCTAACCCTCAAACAGGTACCCGCGGGGCCCCTGCGCCCCGACCCCTCCGGCTGCCTGCGGTCCGCCTGCCCTCTCCCCGCTTTCCCTCCGGATTTCCCTCGGTCGGGCCCGTACTCGGGGCTGGCGGCAGGGGGCGTGCGCGCGCTCGTGCCCGCGCTCGTGCCCCGCCTCCGCGCTCGCGCCCCGCCTCCGCGCTCGTGCCCGCGCTCGTGCCCCGCCTCCGCGCCCGCGCTCCTGCCGGTGCCGGCCTCGGAGCCCTGGACCGCGGAAGAGCGCCCTTGTGTAAAGCTCTTCAGCGTAGGTGGCGCCCCCTCCTGCCCTCTTTGTGCAGCTGCGGGTTCGTAGGTGCCTAGGAGGCCCAGTGAAGCCTGGGACAGAGCCCTGGCTCTGGGACCGGAAGGTCCCGGGACCAGAGCAAGGCCTTGGGCCTCGCTGGGCTCCGGTTTCCTCTTCGCTTAAACCAAAGGGTAGGGGAGGAGGTTGGGCTGCATGCCCCCTGAGGTTCTGTACCCCTCCACCCGCCAGGGCCCTTTCAAAGAACTCCTTGGGTCAAAAGGATTTTCACAATGACCCCAAAACGTCATTTGACTTTTTCACCGTCATTTTCTCATGAGTTTTCCAGAGATTATGTGAATTGTGAATTAAAGGTTTAGGAAGACTGAGGAAATACCTCAGCTCCAGTAGAGAGGACCCGCGCAAACAAGCTCTCTGGGGTGCGCAGTAATTTTTAACCCTAAAGGTTGAGAACTGATCTTTACCAACACGGGGGGAGGTCACCGTTAATGTTGGAAATGTCTCATTTTTAGAGGCTCTAAAGCTGGAAGATTCAGATTGTGTAGATAAACCCCTTCATTTTTCATGAGGCAGGGGAAGGGAACAAGCATTTATTAAGCTCCTACTATGTACCAGGCTGGTTTGGAAAGGGTGAGTGATGACACATGTTGGAAGTAATAAAGGCCAGTTAGAACCCTCTGCAGTAATAAAAATAATAACATAGTGCTTCCTGTGTGCTAGATATTGAGCTAAGCACTTCACAGTTAGCTCATGTGACCATCACAACAGCCCTGGGAAGCAAGGGTTATTATTATTTGCATTTTACAGGTAAGGAAACTGAGGCAAACAGGTGAAGTGACTTGGCCAGGGTCATAGCTATTGAGTGTCTGAGGCCATTTTTCAACTTCCTGACTTTTCAGTCTTCCTGACTCCAGACCCCCTTCTCTATCCATGGTGTACCTCCCTGCCTCTACAAACAACTGCTCTTTCAAAGATTATCATTAGTAAGGAACCTTCTAGAATCTAGTCCATCTAGTCCAAAATTTTACTGAGAAAGAAAGTGAGGCCCACAGACGTGTCACTTGTCCAGCTTCCCACGCTGAATCAAAGGAGCCAGAATAGAATTCCTTGGCTTTTATATTCCTTTGAAAAGTACCTATAGTTAGAGTTGGCTTTATATAAATTGGCTTTTGTAAGAGTTGTCTGTGACAAGCTACATGATGTTAATCAAGTCTTTTCACCTCTCTGGTACTCAGTTTTTATATGAAAAATGAAGGGTTTGGAAACATTGTTTTAGATGTGGCTGATGTGGGAATTTGTCTTACTTGACTGTACATATATGTTACAAGAGTTTATTTTTATCAGTAGTGGGTGGGGAAATGGGAGGGAGAAAAAATGCTTGATTAAAAAAAATGAAAGGTTTCAACGTGATGTTCTCTAAGGCCTCTTTCAGCTTTAACTATAGTTAAAAAATTCAGATATAATTGAAATTTCTCCCTTCTGAAACAGTTCATGAGAAGGCAACAAGTCCTCCTTCTATACAGAAAGATTTTACAAGCAATTCGCCAGGTACCAAATGAACGAGATCGCAAGTATCTACAGAACTGGGCAAGGGAAGAATTCAAAAGAAATAAAGGTGCCACAGAAGAGGTAAGGATGATCAAGAGCTCAACCTGGTGGCAGCAGCCCCCCCTTTCACTACTGTCCAGCTTCTTTTCCATGATTGGTAAGCTTTAAATCAAAAATTTTAAATTTAGTATGAATAGTATCTACTTAAGTTAAGCCTTTCTCTGTACCCTATGAAGCACTACATTTTTGAGTACCTTTTTTTCTTCAAAGCACTTTTTTTTTCAAACTTTTAAAACTTTGTGTAAAAGCAAGGACTCAAACATATACCAGAGGGCCTACTGTACAGGTTCTTTGATCTGCTTTTCTAAAAGGAAAGCAACTTTTGAGGGATCAACAATCACTTCAGTCAAGCACATGTATCATTCACTTAGTTCAGGGGGAAAAGTCAGCACCTTGAACTTCAGAGAAAATACAGAGAAACAAAGATCATCCAACAGACAGGGCTTCCAGCTGCCTGACAGATCAGCAGATAGATAATTGTCTGACCATACATACATAGTTACCAGAGAGAGAAGCACTTACATCTGGGTTTTCAAAGCCAGGGAACTCCTTGGTGGCTGCAATCTGGAGTCTCATCTGGCACACAAACCTTCCAAAAACTAAGCCCCAAAGTAAAACCTTACCCCAGAGTATTTATACATTTTTCAGAGCCAGAGGACATCATAACCCTTGAGAACCAGTGCTTTATTAGAAAATTAACAAAAGGTGTGAACCTCCCCTAATCAAGCTTTCCTTTAATGGGCAGGCCTATAAATGGATTGGGGGAGATTTTTAAACTCTTCTAGTTACCCTAACATTTTGCTTTCTACTTCTTTGAAGGAATTAGCTACGTTAGTGGTGTCAAACTCAAATAGAAATGGGGTCTACTAATCTAAGGAACCTGGAAGGTTACATATTGAATTAGTTTCAAAATGTAGTGTTTTCTAAATATTATCTAGTTCAGCCTGCACTTGAGAAGGTTGTGGAATGTAATGGGCTACATGTTTGACATCCCTGGCTTACATGATAGGAAATGCATTTTTACTTAAAATGAGTCCATTGATTTTTAAAAATCAAATATTTTCAGGCAATTTTATTCATCAGGCACCACTACTTTTAAAATAATTTCTACATAATTGTAGAAAGTATGGAGGAGGAAGAGGGGAGGAAGAAATGTCACACATTGTTTGATATACTTAATTGCTTTCTTCATTCTTAGATTTTAGCCATCTGTAAATAACAAGGTGGTAGTTACTCTGCCTTATTTTTTTAATGTGTCTCTTGACTAGATTTTAATTTCTTCTACAGGATACAATCCGAATGATGATTACTCAAGGAAATCTGCAACTGAAAGAATTGGAGAAAACATTAAACTTAGCAAAAGCTTAACTTCATAACTTCCCCAAGGGGTTTTCAAAATCTGTGTTGGAGTACTACAAGATAAATGGAGTTTTAAACTCATTGCAAGGAGTAGAAAGCTAAGATGTTTGTAACAACCCTTGCCTAGTGATGATCCCACTACAAAGTCAAAGAACATGCCACATTTGTGCAGAATAGCCTGACTTGTTGTTAAGAACAGATTAAAGAGCATCTTGGGAGTTGCCTTAGCAGTGAAAAATAAATGCCAAGGACTTGTTTTATTATTTTGGATATGCTGTCAGTTTTCGTGAGAAATAACACTAACCAAAACATAACATATTGATAAAAACCATTAAAAATGTGTTTTCTTGCATGTCACAAATGTACTAGACTCTTACTTTTTCTGCATCTCATTCTAACCTTGGTTGACAGTGTTACAGAAATTTCTTTTTGTGTTTATGATTTGGTCTATAAAAGTAAAGAAAATTTTGCAAAGTAGATAACTTAATTGGGGCAGGTAAGTGGCACAGTGGGTAAGAGTGCTGGTCCTGGAATCAGGAATACTAATCTTACTGAGTTCAAATCTCGCCTAAGACACAGTAGCTGTGTGAGCCTGGACAAGTTGCTTAACCAATCCTGTTGCCTCAGTTTCATTATCTGTAAGATGAGCTAGAGAAATAAATGGCAAACTAATATCTTGCCAAGAAAACCCCAAATGGGATCATGAAGAGTCAGACATGACCAAGCAACAACAAAAATAATGATAACTTGTCATTTCAGTAGATACTCCTTTAAAAGGTCCAACAGTAGGATTTTCTACAGTAGCATTTTTAATTATTATGTTCCTCAGAGGGAAACACCTCTGCCTTGTAATTAAGTTGGAAAAGAGTGCTCATATAAGACAGAGTAGTACAGTTGGAAGATCTGCACTTCTATCCCATGGATGTTGCTTGCAAGTCATTAGACTTAAATGATCTTTGATCTCCTAATATGAAAATTAGGAGAGTAGAACTAGATTAGTGGTGTCAAACTCAAACAGAAACTTCAAGCCACATACTGACTTAGAAAACCACAAATATTGTTGTATTTTTATTTATTTTATTAAACATTTCCTGGTTACATTTTAATTTTTAGCCCTAGTTTTATGGAGCTTGACAACTTGACAGTTTGAGTTGGATAACATCTAAGTTCCCTTCTTGCACTAAATATATAATCCTAAGTGTGGCCTATATTGAATTGCCTGCCTTCCCAAAGGGAATGGGTGGGGAGGGAGGGATGGGGAGAATTTGGAACTCAAAGTTTTAGGAACAACTGTCTAGTATTGCTGTTGCTACTAGGAAAGAAGACATACAGTTAATGAGGAATAGAAAGTCATCTGGCCCTACAGGAGAAAAGAGAAGATGGAGACAAGAGAAGGGAGGGATGACAGAAGAGAGGGCAGATTGGAGATCGGGAAAATTAGATTGCTTGGGGTATTGGGGTGGGGGGAGGGGATAAAAGGGGAGAAAATTTGAAACCCAAAAATTTGTGAAAATGAATGTAAAAAGTTAAATAAAAAAATCCTAAGTGTGTTCCCCTTCAACTTAAAAATGTGTCTTAGTCTCAGATAATTCCTGCACTCTTTCCATACTTAAGTGAATGGGACTCTAGTTTAAAGGCGAATAAAGTGCACTAAAAGACAATTGGGGTTGTAAGATTTTGTAGCTTTTGGTGAGAAAATGAGAGTTCAGGCAAAGATAACGGTGGTGTTGCAAAGAGTGTCCTCTGCAGGCAGTGTAGTTTGTGGATTCAGCCAGTTGTCATAGGCCGTTTCTCTCTCTCTCTCTCTCTCTCTCTCTCTCTCTCTCTCTCTCTCTCTCTCTCTCTCTCTCTCTCTCTCTCTCTCTCTCTCTCTCTCTCTCTCTCTCTTTCTCTCTCTCTCTCTCTCTCTCATAACATTTTTTCTAAAGAGAAAGAGCTGCTGTCCCTTAAATGTGCAATTCTTCCTCCAAATACGTATTTTAAAAAAAAATACAGCTTCATTTTCCAATATTGCTCTCCATACTCCCCAACTCACAGAGTTATCCTTACAATAAAGAATAATGGAAGTGGGAGGTTGGGGGAAGCAGGTCAGAGGAACTACCCAACACATCAGCTGACTCTGTGTGAAGTGCTCCATAATCACTTCTGCAAAGAAGGGTATATTCTTAAAGCTCCTGTTTGGGGCCAAACTTAGTTGTTATAGTTATGTAGTATTTACTAACATTTTTTCCATTTCTTTTCCATATACATTATAAGTCATTATATAGATTTTTGGTTATGCCTACATCATTTTACATCACTTACATGTCTTCCCTTAACTCCAAGTTTTCTAAGAAAGTTTAGACATTTTCCCTGGCAGATTCAGAATTAACCTGTAGTCTCTGAGTCAACCATGTAAGCCACTCAGTTAAAAATTATCTACTTTCAAAAAATTATTTGAAAAATGGTCTATTACCAGAGGACCAATGATGAAATAGACTACCTACCTTCTAAAAGGTGATAGGCTGAAGATACAGAATGAAATATATATTTATGGATATGACCAATGTGGGGATTTGTTTTGCTCAACTATGCTTGTTTGTAACAAGGTTGTTTTCTTTTTTTAATGGGGTGGGGTGGAATTTGGTTGGGAGTAGTTTACTATTGATAGTATTACCAAAATAAATAAAGAGGTCATTGGAGCCTTTTGAGAAATGCGCAGAAAAGAACAGAAGGAAAAAACCTAAACAGCTTTAAAAATAATGTTGAATTTATTATAATTTTAATTAAAAGCAAACTGCATTATACAGATTCATAGTTTCATACTTAATCTTTTTGTACCACTTTGTATGTGAAAGTTTTTGGTATTAAGTATAGAATAAGAAAAAAATTACTAAATATAAGTTGGAATTCTAGATTGTTGGATACTGTTTTATCGGGTCTTGAATTTGTTAACTACTTTGATAGCTGTTTCCAGAAAATCTAGAATTGATACACTTTTTAAAAGTGATACTAATGAACACGTTAAGGAAAAGTCTAAAAATGTTTATGGAACCAACTGGTTACATTTGACAGGGTGTTAGGGTTAATCATTAGGGATGTTTAGTGGTTTGTTTCATGGTTAAACATGATATAGCTATAGCAAGAATGCTTCTATACTGCATTGGATCTGTGATCTTATTGATATGGCCTCCAACAATGCAGTTCAAAATGCATCCATGTCCTCCCATCTCTTGGGGCTTCATCCATGTCCTGATTGTGATTCCTTCCTAAGTTTGTTATAGAGAGTGCACACCACGTGCTAGGCCTTCCTCATATTGTTCTGACATCAAAAAGAAACTAATGAGGTGTGAGAGCTGTCCTATAGTTACTCCTAAATCTCACCACCTAAGTGACGCATCTTTTTTGATCATCTTTCTTTAATGACATCCTTTACACTGTTTCTCCTTCAAAACTCCTTGTTTGGAATGTGTTGCAAATCTCTATCACACACACACACACATTACGTAAGTTCTTTAGAAACTTGTGTTTCATGACTGGACATGAGATATCACTTGGATGAATATTGTTGTTTAAAATCTAGGCATTTTAGGGAGTAGCTTGGAGACTTTAAAAAGAATTTTGCAATCTACCAAAGGCAAATTTCAGCCTGGCTTATTCCTCTTATTCAAATTTGGACTCAGCTCATTGTCCCACAAGGAGATTTAACCCCAACTAACACCTTCATTTACATTTCCAAAACACAAACCTTGTGAGTCATCCTTCCATTTACATTCAACTTCATCTTCTAGTTTTGATTATAGCAATAATTTCAAGACTGATACCCTAAATACAGGAATTGAGATTTGGGAAGGACATCAGCAACCATTCAATCTTTTTCTTTTATTAGATGGTTGTCTCCTCCAACCTAACCAAAAAAAAAAAAAAAAAGCCTTCAATATGTAGCTGTATTGGCAAGATAAATTTTCATATCGGCCACATGTGAATATATATGTCTCTGTATTTTAAGCTAATCACCTCTCTGTTGGGAGTTGAATGGCATGTTTTAACTTTATTCTTGACTCATGGTTTATCATTGATCAGAGTTCCAAAGTTTTTCAAAATTATTTTTCTCTATAATGTATTAATTGTTCTAGTTCTTATTTTGCATCAGTTTACAGATTCCAGATTTCCTCTGAAATTATTTCTTCATTTCTTATGGGATAATAATATTCTATTATTCTACCACAATTTGTTTAGCTATTTTCTATTAGGAGGAAACCTCCTTAGTTTCATTCTTGATTACCTTGAACATAGCTGCTAAAATGTTTTTGTACTTATAGGTAGGTCCTTTTCCCTGTTCTCAAGATTTCTATGGGGTATAGGCCTAGATGGGTCAAGAGTATGCAGTTTGATTTGGGGCACAGTTGCAAATTGCATTTCATTGTGGCTAGATCAGTTCATAGCTTACACTAACAGTGCCCTCCCTAATGTACCTGTTTTCCTGCAGCCCCTCCAACATTTATCATTTTCATTTTTTGTCACCTTTTCCAGTCTGATGGAGGTAAGGTAGAACCTCTAATCTAATTCATACTTAAAAAGAAGCCTTCATTATAGTATGCCTGACAAGTGGTCATCCAGCCCCTGCTTAAAAACTTCTAAGCAGGGAGGTGTTAGGAATCAGTTTCCCCCACCCACACCTAAGAGGTCTCCTAGTGAAGCCTGGAGTGCGGGGTCCTGCCTGCTGGCCTCATGTAGTATCCAGTTTGTGTTTGCACTCAGGATCTGTTCCTTGACTTGTCCACTCTGAGACAAGCTTTCCACTGTTTTAAACACTAAAAACACAAGTGAAATGCTTTATAATAAAGTAACTGAGACTTTCTAAGCTTCATGGTCCATTCAGCATGTCATTAAGCACTCTAACCTTCATCTCTCCATTGGGAGCAAGGAATCTACATCCTGTGTCATGACCTTAAGAAATACATTTTCTTGACTTTAATAAAGCCAAAAAAATTAAATAAAATCTGTTTCTAGACAGTCTATGAGCAATAACTTGACTTTGGGACCCTAAATGTATGATCCTTGTTCAGTGACTAATGAATGGACATTCTACTGGAGAAATAATGATCTCTCAACTTTTTGGTGGTTAAAAATAAATCTAATCCCTCCTCTGTGACAGTTTTTCAAAGTGTAACAGCTATCATATACCACCCTATCCCCAGTATGATCTTGTGCAAGAGACACTTCCTAAGTTCCTTCAGCAGATCCTCATGACATAAACTCCAGGTCCTTCACCATGCTGACTGCCTTCCTCTGGACTCTCTTCAACTTACCAATATCATCAATTAAGTTGAACCTAATACTCCAGTGTGATCTAACTAAGGCCAAGCATTATTGGAAACTGAATTTCTTGTTGTAGCCCACATTAACTCTTCTGAGCCACATCATACTTCTGAGTCAATTTTCAGTCCACTAAAAACCCTAAATTCTTTTCAGATGAACTGCTATGTAACCATGTCACCCTCATTCTCTCCTTTTGAACTGGGAGACTATTCACTGTCAAGGTCAGACATTTAGGGTACAGTTAAGCACAGTTAACTTTTTATAGATGATCTAGAAACTCCATAATTTTTAGCACCCTTTGTCCGTTTTCTGCCACTACCACACCACAACTAAAATAGAATGGGAGAGGCCCAAAGGACCAAGTATCATTTCATATTTTTCTTTGTTTCATGGGTTACCATGGCCAAAGAAATCGCCAAGGAGCTGGCCTGAGGCAGCATTAAGATTGGATTTGAACTTGGAGGATTTCTGTTCACCTTCTGTCTATACTAAGCAAACTTGGGCAAGTCATAACCTGAGTTCCATGTCCTTCACCTGTTAAAATGAGAGGTTGGAATATGACCATTGAGGTCTTTTCCAGCTTTGAATTTGCGTGTGAACAACTGGTAGAAGAATGCTAAGGATCGGAAATTAAAGCATGTCAATCAATCTTGGACTTAGTGAATTGTTATTTGTGATAAATGACAAATGACAGGGATATTAGGTCTAGAAAAAGCATCACTCATTACAGTTAGGAATGGCAACTCAAGGAATGATGTGTTGATGCTATCCAAAACTTAGTGGGTACCTTCATCTCCTATACATCATAAGGTACACATAGTGATTTACTAGGGTAAAACAGTACTATTAAGGTAGTTTTTCTTTTAAGTGTTGTGTAATAATTGTCGTGGCCGTGGAAGGCAGATTTTTATTGTAATTCATTTTAGAATACTTTGTATGCTGAAGGGAGCAAATAACTGATTTCCTCTTATTTTTATCAAGTTCTGTGCTTTTTTTTCTGCTAATGTGCTTTGTTGGCTTAGATAATAATACTTTATTTCTTTAACTTACATGAAAAGCAAATGTCATTTTTCCACTAATAAAATTTAATTGGAAAATTTTATGTAAATTTTTTTATTCTTTCAATTCACATCATGAGAAGTTGAAGTTATAAAAAAACTGGGTTTTCTGACTCTCCCCAAAATTTCAAACAAAAGCTGTCTGTTATATCTTGCTGTTTATGTGAGAATATAAACAACTATCTTCTCTCATTACTCACTGGCAAAGGAGTAAAAAAGGCAAATCTTATTTCCAGTTTATCCATGTGTTATCACTGATGCCACGGAATAATTTTACCTTTCACAGTAATTTCATTCTACACAACAAACCTGCTTTCTACTCAATAGCAGGTCTATTCACACTTTGTCAAACTTTTTTGTTGGTGGACAGCTATACTCTTTTAGGGACATGTGCATAGAAAAATGGAGGCTAATTTTAAAATCATATTTTCAAATACAATGAAATAGAAATTAATAACCATCATTCTGAGTAATATTTAATTACTTAAAAACTAACTCGAATTGACTTAAAAATTAAATGGAAAACAATTAACATGCCTTTTTACTGTAAGCCTATAGTAATTTTAACATTTGACTACTGAAAAAAGATGTAAACATGTTAATACCTAATCCCTTTATTTTGAACTATTAAATCAAAAGGTCGGAACTAATATGTATCACAGATATTTAGTGTACTCAACAGTGCACTAAGAGGAATTTTCACAAATACTGCAAGACAGTATAATTTGCTTTATAGCTACCACCTTAATATACAAAATATATGCATTCCTGAAAAAAAAAACCTGGCTATAATGCAGAATTCTGCATATTTGCAAATTTTACTACCAACTTACAAAAATCTCATCCAAAACTTTGATACAAATTTATTTATATGGTAGGATACCATTTCCCTTTTTTGCTGACTATTCTATTCCTTAGAAGTGCAGTTGTGACATTATACTTGTAGATATAAGGAGGGGTAAAAGCTCTAAGGAAAATTACAGACAGGTTTGGAACTTATTTTTGACAATACCAAATAAGATAACTAATATTTTGACCAAAGCTAGCCATCAGAATGCAGAATAACATCAGTAGAAAAGTCCAGGTGTTGTTGTACTCAGGAAATTATTACATTTCTATTTGTATAGCCTTAGTCTACTTACTGAGCATGGGTCTAAAAAAGGTTGAAAGACTGGAGACAGTAGCTTTGGGTCAGGTTAACTCTTCCTCTGCTTTTTCACTCCGTAATTTATCAAGATGGCAATTTAGTAATGAAATTATCATCTGCCTAAAAGTTGTTGGTTGTTTGGCTTTAAACAAACCAGTATTTCCCACACTCTTGCTACTTTTTTTTAAAGAACTATATAATAAATTTGTATTTTTTAAATTAAAATGAGTTTGAATATGACACTCTTTGAGTTCAAACTGGTGATCTGGTATCTTATTAAACAAGGGCAGAGAATTATAGCTTTCAGAATTATTTTGTGGATTTCACTTCTTCTAATACTGGGTGCTCATTATATACCTGTTGGATTGAATTAGGGAATGTTCTGAGGCTACATTTACCTCTCCTGAGGTTGGATTAGATGATCCCTGAAGTTCCTTCCAGATCTAAGGTTCCATAAGCCATGATTTTGCTTTAGGAACAAGGCAGAGGAAACTATTCCATCTGGCAAAACATTAATGGGGTAAGCCGCCTCTATAGCCGTTAATGAACCCTAAGGGGATGGAATGAATGGAAAACTGCACAGCTCATAAGCAATATAGTTTAAGGACAAAAGGACCAAAAATATTGATAAATGCCAATTTGAAATAATATTATATCATTTTTATAAGTTACAGAATGATGAAATTCATACACTGGGTTAGTCTATTGCAGATAACCACACCTTAATTTAATATTACCCCCAAATACAAATTTAATAGGTCACTAGTTAATAAACTATAGTAATATGGGCTGGAGTTAGTTTGTAATTGTTTATTTTTTTTTTGGTAGAGGGGGCAGGGAAGCTTTTGGTTATATTTACTCTCCAAAGTCAATTCTTTTGCATCTGGTTTAGTAATCATGCTATTTTGATATAAAGAATGGACAATAAAGAATGGATTTCTGAGGTTTGTTTACAGAAAAAGAACATGCTACTCAAATTTTTAGATAAACTAGGAATTTTAAGTGAATACATATGTCTACTATGCTCCAAAAGACCAATAGTTTGAAGGGCAAAGTTAATTAGTGAATTAAAGAATCTTAGAGCTGGAAGGATCTCATGGGTAATCCAGTTTAACTAATATGTACATAGGAAGGTATCCCCTTCTATGACATTCCTGACAAATCTTCATCCAACTTCTGCTTAAATACCTCCCAGCATGGTTAATTTGGCACCTCTCTAAAGATTTCAATGCAAAAACTACACTTTTGAAGTCTTGATTATCTTTTCGTGACACATCAATGAAAAAGGTCTCAGTGCCTTGCTAAATTGGAGAATGGTGTGTGGGAGGTGTATCTGATGATTCAGTTATCCAATTTGCCATCATTAAATCAAATTAGTAGAGATACTTGGAGATTCTCTGAAGAGAAGGGAGTAATTGAAATATGATTTGAACAATTTCCATTTTTGATTATAAACAGAAGAGTCTTTATATCTCTACAAAATCCTCAGTTTCATAAGCTGAAATTCAGAAAGGATTTTGGATATTTTGAATTTGATTTTCAATTGCTCACAGAAACTCAGTGAAACTATAAGGTTAAAATATTATTTTCCATTAGTTTGTTTTAAAATGATTCTAAGATTGGCCAAAGGAAACTGGTCCACAAACACAGTAACTGTGAACAAGTGTTCATTAGAAGCCCCAATCTTAGCAAGCATTTCCAACTCTACTAACATAACCATTTCCATTAACTATATCACAAATAATTTATTTAAATATACTTATACTATCATAATCCACATGATTACAATGGGTTTTAGACTCTTCCTCTTTCCAGTTATTTTTGGCTTACAGTTTTGTAAGGGGTCACTGCATGAAAATCAAAAAATTTCATTCCCCTTGAAACCTTTTTCCCCTAGTTTTTTTTTTGTCAGACTTATAAAAATGGCAAGCTTGACAGGTATAGTTCAATTCATGCCAAAGTCACAGATCATTCAGAGATCTAGCATTGTCGAGGCACAGCAGGTGAATTTGAACATAAACGTGGAACCAGTTGGCTTGAATTCACAAAGGGCTTTTCTTTTGGTTTTTGGTGCACATATTTCATAGCTCCCGAATATTAGGCTAAAGCTTGAAACTGGTATCTCTTACAGTTTCACAATCTTCTTAGCCTGGCCCACTCAATCCAGGACTAAAAATTTCCCATGAACCTGAACAGAGTTTTGGGTTTGTGATGAGACTTGATACTACTTCCCTTGGTTTCAGGTATGAGAACTTCAAAAAGAATTCAGGGCACAGAAGTCACATATCGATCACATTTCAGAAATTAAGTATTGTATGTGTATGTTTGTGTTTAAAGGCAAGCCTTTGTGCACCAAGAAGAACGCTTCAATTCCAGCTAATGCTGTTCATAGCATAGCAAAATCAGGAATCCTCCAAAGTACTTTTACACCTCAGTGCCTGGGTGCTAACTTTCCTTTTGTATTTTGGTCCTTAGCTTACTGAGTTCCTCTTCTAAACTCTTAATGTGTTCTTTTAATGTAGCCTTATCTTGCTGTGCTTTCTGATTAGCTTGGCACCGGGCTTCCTCAATCTTCCTTTCATACCACTTTTCCATTTGTGTAGATACAGCCTCAAAAAAATACTGGGTAATTTCTAGAGCTTGGGAGGTGTCTCGAATGGGAGGGCCAGCCTGGTGGTCTGCTGGTTGTTGCTGGGTGCATGTACTGCCAGGTACATGTGTTGATGCATGTTGCTGGGTCCTATGCCTTGTCTGCCCACTTTTTCCAGACTTCTTTGTTTGAGTGCCTTTGTCCATGCAATGACCAGCTTGGTGTTCCCATTTAATTGCTTCAGTTGAGGGCAACAAAGCTGTCTGTACCTTAACATGTCTCAGTTTAGAGTTCCCACAGTCTAATGATGCCACTTCCTGCTGTAGTCTGTTGGAAGCAGTAGAACTAGTAACTGCCTTTTCCTTGGGCCTAACAACCTGAGGAGGGATAGCAGAAGCAGTGGCTGGACTGGTCGTCGTAACCACTGATTGGTCTGCACCTGTTGGGAAAAGAAAAGAAAGTCAGCAAATCTAGCCTATTTACTTGATCACATGTAATCACATTACTCTGCATCAACATTCTATTTAGAAACCTGTAGGGAACACAGTCTTGAGTTACCTTAAGGTAACTGAGGCAGACAACCTATAGCCCTCCATCAATCCCATTACCTCCAAATCTGTTCTTTTTTTCACCCTTTCTCTCCTTTGCCATTTTTCTTTTTGTCCTGCTTATATTTAAGACTCTCAGGGCACCAAAGTGAAACAAGCTACTTTAATCTAAACCTGAAGTTTCAAGATTCCATTTCTTGATTGTACAGGATCCTAAATGTCCCCAGGAAACCAGGAAACTGAATTAAGTACTATTGAAATTGTATAAGTACTTTCCACCCATATTTAGCCTTTTCCCACAATTTAAGTTCTGCCACATGCCTGTCAGCAGTAACCCCTGGTCTTTACTTCTAATTTGGAAAGGGTGATCCTATTATTTACAAAGTCCTTTCCAAAGTGATGGGAAGCCAGAAGATACATATTTCAGGGATCCCTGTCACCTGGAAAACAGACTAAAAAAGAGGCACCCTGATGGAGCTTTTGCAAGATAGAAGTCTGGACAGGGGAAAAAGTACGGAGAGGGAACAACTCCTCATACTCTGAATGTTCCCAAATTTACTATCAAATCCAACATAAAATAAGGATAATCATGTCAATTAAAAGATAGGCATCCTTGACTATCACTGAGATATCATTGTCTAGCACAATGTAGCAGGTCAGTAAATTAATTGCCATTCACAGAGAACTGATACTTTGGTAGAGTTTCAACCTAAGTCAGGGAGCAGAATGAGGAAAGTCAGTAGTTTAGAGGGAGAAAGCCCTTCCCCCATTGACATGTAAGGGATAGATATCCTAGTAAATAATTCCTAATCTTGACATGCTATATAGCTGAGCTCAAACATATTAGATGAACATTAAAAATGTTTTTCAAAGTCTTATTATGTTAACTATTATCTTTTAAGAAACTATTTAAAATGATGCCGCAGGTGTGTGAATCTTTTAAAAGCTCAGTGGCCTACAATTTTAAGAAGTCTCAGTTTACCTGTGAGGGATTCAGAAGTAGACGGAGTTGATTTAGGCCTGGAGGCTCTAGAATCTCCAGAAAGTTTCAGCTCCAAGTTCTGAATCTTTAACATACACCATGTTTTCAATTCATCCACTAGGGACACCTAATGAAGAAGATGCAAAATGAAATCTACAAATGAAATAAAGCAATAATTGGGCTTTATCAAAGATGAGAGTTTGCAGTTGAGGAACTTAAATTTGCCACCCCATCCTCTTCCTTACTACATGAGCTAACCAACCGAGATAATTAATACATTTATCAGCTTTTTGTGGTAAAATGGAAAACACACTGGACTCAAGAGTTAGGCCAATCCATAAAATGAGGCTAATGATACAATACTTGCCTCAAAGTGATAATGGGAAAATCAAATTAGATAATACTCATAAAGGCTTTGTAATTGTAAAATACCATATGTAAAAAAAATACTATATGTAATTACTGTGCATGCCTGTTTTCTACTTGTTCTCCATTAGGTGTTACTAGAATAAGGTGTGGGCTTATGATTTCTCTGGTGTTGGAAAGTCCCAGGTGAGGAACTCCCCTCTGCCAATGGAGGTGAGTAGAATCTCTGAAATTTATAGTTTTAAAAGAGTTGCCTAGAGCACTGAGAGGTTAAGGGATGTGCCCAGGGTTAGATAGCAGGTCAGAGGTGGGATTTGAAATCAGGTGTTCCTGCCTTCTCTCTATCCCTGGCACCATATAGACTTCTCAGGTTCTTACTGATTTAGTGCAAAGGCAGATATTTATTCATCAGATATTTACTGAAGGCTAGCCTTTACCTGTGTAAGGTATTGGCTAAATCATGTTAGGATACGACAAGATGGAATCTCTGCCCTTGAGGGTGGGGTAGAGAGATGCTTTGAAGTGAGAGAAATATATTCACTTTATTCAATTAATGTGTAATACAATACAAAATATTTCAAAAATCACAATACATTCAGCTATGTATTTAAGCTCACAGACAGTTAAGTGGTATAGTGGATAGAGTGTCAGGCTTCAGGTCAAGAAGACTCGTGTTCATGAGTTCAGATCCAGTCTCAGACATTTTACTAGCTGTGTGACCCTGGAAAAATCACTTAACTCTGTTTCCCTCAGTTTCTTCATCTGTAAAAATGAACTGGAGAATGAAGCCAGAACAGAGAAGGCAATGGCAAACCACTCCAGTATCTTTGCCAAGAAAATCTCAAACGGGGTCATGAAGAACTGGGCTCAACTGAACAAATCTGTACGAGGCACATTTCAATGATGTATATAACTCTATAGAAAGATCTAATACAGAATGTGCTGTTAGCATGACAAACAAAACACAACAGGAATTCAGAGATTACATCTCTGTTAAACAAATCTCTCCTCACTTCCCCAAACCAATTTCCATTCTCAACTTCTTTCTTTCCTTCTGTAACACCACCATTCTACAGGTAGCCCAGGGCTAAAAATTCCATTTTCTTTGACTCTCTGCTTTAATTCCAATCATCACATCTGCTGGAGTCTAGCTGGAGAGCCAGAAGGGAAAGGGCCAAAAAGATAGATTAGTTTAATCTGCCTACATCAGCATCTGCTTCAGAAACTGGTAGCTATAAAGAGCAGAGTTAGCATAAGGGAGGGCAAGTTGGGTGAGGCAGTGGATAGAAGGCTGAGCTTGGAGTTAGGAAGATCCAAGTTAAAATCTGGCATCAGTCACTTACTAGCTGTGTGACCCTGGGCAAGTCACCTAACCCCTATTTGCCTCAGTTGTTCATCTGTAAAATGAGGACACACCAGAGAAGGAAATGGTAAACTACTCCAAGAAAAGCCCATGGGTCATAAAGAGTCAGACACAATTGAACAAAGCCAAGGAAAACAAAAGCAGCCCTTCTTCTATTTGTCAGCCTGTCAGATAAACTGAAGACAACTAGAATGTCTCCTTTAACTCTTCTCTCCTGATGAAACATACTGGTTCTTTAACCAATCTTTATAGGGCATGATCTCCATCCTTTCACCATCCTTATTTTTTCTTCTAAACACCCCCTAGCTTTTCAATATCCTTCCTTAAATGTGGCACCCAGAACTGAAAACAATACTGTAGCTGTGGTCTGACCAGGGCAGGGGATAGTGGGACTGTAAGTTCATTGAGTCCACAGTGGATGAGGCAGCAAAAACGCTAATACAGTCTGGGGCTATATAAACAGTGGCATAGCTTCAAGGAAAAGGGATGTGATAGTTCAACTATAACCCTTGGCTACCCTGGCCAGACCTCATCTGGATTGATTTGTTGATTTAAAAAGGGCACTGATAAACTAGAGAGTTTCCAGAAAAGTGCAGACAGGTTAGTGAAGTGTCTTGAGTTCTTTCCAGCAGAAGTATGTTAGAGTAGGGATTCCTTTAGTGTATAGCTTGAACTAGATGACTGCTGAGGTGCCTTTCAACCCTCAATTTCTGTGGTCCTATGATTCTCTAGCAATGGTCTACTCTGCTCATTAATCAGTCCAAAATTGCATTGACTTTCTTGGTTTCCATATCATATTATTCACTTATATTGAACTTCATATATTTGTGAAGTTTTTTTTAATCCAAGTATAAGATTCTACATTTATTCCTATTATACTTCATCCTATTAGATCATTCCCAAGAACTTAGTAGATTTGGTCATTATCATCTTGAAAAGTATTGTGGTGTAGTGGAAAGAGGACTGAATTTGGGTTTAGAAGACCTACTATTCCTTAGCTCTGTGACCTTGGGGAAGTCACTTCCCCTCTTGGTGATTCCTCATATGCAAAATGAGGGTGTAGTTCAGACCAAATTATCTCTAGGGTTCCTTTATAGCTATCATCTTTTGATGCTATCTGTAAGTAGATTTTTATGGAGGGAAGGAGGGTAGTAAGGAATGAAATCAGAGAAGAATTCATGGACAGAAGTGTAACACATACTAAATCATTTAGAATGTATAATGAACTAGGTCTGTATTCCAAAGAGATTAAAAAACAAAAAGGAGAGAGACTTGTATGCACAAAAATATTTATACCAGCTCTTTTTATGGTGGCAAAGAATTGGAAATTGAGGGGATGTCCATCAGTTGAGGAATGGCTGAATAAGTTGTGGTATGTTACTGTGATTTTGAATACTACTGTACTATAAGAAATGATGAGGAGAATGCTTTCAGAAAAACCTGGGTACGGTGTCAGGCATGGGTCTACGCCTAATTTCTGCCACACCATTAACCAGTTTTCCCAGCAATTTTTGTCGAACAGTGAGTTCTTATCCCAGAAGTTGGGGTCTTTGGGTTTATCAAACAGGAGGCTGCTATATTCCTTGCCTACTGTGTCTTGAGTGCCAAGTCTATTCCATTTGTCTACCCCTTTGTCTCTTAGCCAATACCAAGTGGTTTTGATAATTGCTGCTTTATAATACAATTTGAGGTCTGGTAGCGCTAGGCCACCTTCCCAAGCATTTCTTTTCATTAGTCCCTTTGATATTCTGGACCTTTTGTTCTTCTAAATGAATTTTGAAATTATTTTATCCAGCTCTAGAAAATAATTATCTGATAGTTTAATTGGTATGGCACTAAATAAGTAAATTAAGTCATTTTTATTATATTAGCTCAGCCTACCCATGAACAACTGATGTTTTTCCACTTACTTAAATCTGACTTTATTTGTGCAAAAAGTGTCTTGTAATTGTGTTCATATAATCCCTGGGTTTGTTTTGGCAGGTAAACTCCTAAGTATTTTATAGTGTCTACTCTAGCTTTACATGGGATTTCTCTTTCTATCTCTTGCTGTTGGACTTTGTTGCTAATATATAGGAATGCAGAAGATTTGTGTGGGTTTATTTTGTAACCTGCAACTTTGCCAAAGTTGTTTATTATTTCAAGAGGTTTTTTACTTGAATCTCTGGGATTCTCTAAGTATATCATCATATCATCTGCAAAGAGTGATAACTTAGTTTCTTCTTTGTCTATTTTTATTCCTTCAATTTCTTTATCTTGTCTAACTGCTACTGCTAACATTTCTAGTACCATCTTGAATAATAGTGGATCTGATGCTGAGCGAAAGGAGCAGAACCAGGAGAACTTTGTGCACAGCAACGACCACAGTGTGTGAGAGTTTTTTCTGGTAGACTTGGAACTTCGTAATAATGTAAGAACTTACTAAAAAAAAAATCCCAATGGTGGTTTTCTAAGGCAAAATGTCTTCCACACTCAGAGAAAGAAATATAGAAGTCATTCGCAGAATGTAGCAGATCATGTTTGTATGTGTGTGGGTTTTAATGTATTATGTTTTGATTTGTTATATGATTTCTTCCATTTATTTTAGTTTGACTACATAACATGACTATTGTGAAAATGTACTCAATAGGAAAGTATATGTAGAACCTATACAGAATTGTATGCTGTCACAGGGAGGGGGGTGGGTAGTGTGGGAAAGGTGGGGGGGGTATAAAATCTTAATTTTAGGGAAGTGATTGTAGAACAGTAAAAAAAATAATTAAAAAAATACTTATTCAGATAAAAAAAGAATTAAAAAATCAAACCTACCCCCCCCAAAAAAAGAAAAACCTGGGAAGACTTACATGAACTGATGCAAAGTGAGAAAAAGTACGCACAGTAACAGCAATATCATATGATGATCAACTGTGAATAACTTAGCTGTATTCTCAGCAATACAATGATTCAAGACAATTACAAAGTATTCATGATGAAAAATGCTATCCACCTTAAGAGAAATAAGTGATGGAGTTTTAATGAAAAATTGAAGCATACTTTTTTTTTACTTTGTGTTTTCTTTTACAACATGACTAATATAGAAATATATTTTGCATGATAATCTATATCAGATTACATGCCTTTTCAAAGAGTGGAGAATGGAGGAAGAATTTGATAACTCAAATTTTTAGGGGGGTGGAGCCAAGATGGCGGAGTAGAAAGACTCACATATGCTAGCTCCGAACCCACAGCCCATATATTTCCTGCAAGAAGAACTCCCCACAAATTCTGGAGCACTGCAAGGCACGCAGAAACACAGTGGAAAAGATTTCCGTTCCAGAGAGCCCTGGAAAGCCGACCCCAAAGGTCTGTCGTGCTCCGGACAGCAGAGCCCACCCCTGAGCTGCCCTGGCCACGGCCCCAGAGGAGCAGATCCGAGCAGGCTTCAGGGATGGAACCTCCAGTGGCCGGGAAGGTATCTCCGCCCACAGATGCTACAGGTCAGTGAGAGAGACATCTGGGCTGGCCGAGAGGGGAGCAGGGTGTCTCCGTGATTCAGGCCCCCTCGGGAGGCAGCGGCAGTGGGAGTGGCAGAGGCAGCAGCAGAGACGGCAGTCCGGAACTCCCCGAGCAGCAGACAGAAGTTCAGGGCCATTACCAAAGGTCTCTGCATAAACCCCCTGAGGGAACTGAGCCTGGGAGGCAGCCCTTCCCCCACCCAAGCACCAGAACTTAAGCTTACATTGAATAGCAGCCACACCTGCCGCAGAAAGCCCATTTGAATCTCAGACCCCAAGCACTAACTGGGCGGATCTAGGCGGGGTGGATAGGAATCTCAGAACTCAAGTAACTGGCTGGGAAAATGCCCAGAAAAGGGAAGAAAAATAAGACTATAGAGAGCTACTTTGAGGGGGTACAGATGTTCCTGCCTTTCAATTCTGATGACGAGGAACTATTCTTACCATCAGGGAAAGACGTGGAGGTCGGGGCCTCTGTATCCCAGACATCCCAAGTGGATGTCCGGTGGGCTCAGGCCATGGAAGAGCTCAAAAAGAATTTTGAAAATCAAATTTTTAAAAGAATGAATGTTAAAAATAGTTTTTACATGTTATTGAGTTAAAAATTAAAACATTAAATATCTCAGAAAATCTATAATGGATTAGATAAACAGAGAAAACAAAGAGTTTTGGAGATCTATCAAGTTCTCAGCCTTACCTGACTGAAACACTAGGATTGTAAAAAACAGAAAAAGGCAGGGAGAAAAGCTAGCTACAAAATTTTAATAAGAAGTGACTTGTCTAAAGATATGTAGTATAAAACAATACAAATCTTCCAAAGTCTTCTTCAAGTCTCTTATGGCATCCCTACCCCTGACGCTCTTAGCCAAAGTCATTGCCTCATATTTCACTGAAAAAACTGAAACCATTCACTGAGAACTCTCTTTACTTTCCTCCTTCTAATTTCACATCCCTCAGATGACTTCTTTCACTATCTCCCCTTCACCTGTTTCACATGCAGAGATAGTCTTTCTCCTTGCCAATCCCTTCATCTTATTTCCTATCATCTTTTGCAGCAAATGGACTCCCTCTGCTATTTCAACTCTCTCATTTATCTTCAGTATCTCCCATATTAGCTGCTTCTTTACTGCTGATAAACATGCCCATGTCTACCTCCTCATTAAAAAACTCTCACTTGATCCCACCAGTTATCAGTCTTTATCTCCACCCTTTTGTGGCTAAACCTTTGGGAAAGCTATCTGTAGTTAATAATTCCAACTTCTCATCCTCTTTTAAATCCAATAGAGTCTGGATTCTAACCTCATTCCACTGAAACTACTCTCTGTGAAGTCAGTAGTGATCTCTTAATTGTATATTTACTGGTCTTTTCTAAATTCTCATTTTACTTGACCTCTGTAAATCTTTACATTTTCTATTATCCTTTTCCCCTGGATACCTACTCCTCCCTAGGTTTTCTGATACTGTTCTCTCCTGCTTCTCCTCTCTACTTATCTGACCACTACTTCTCAGTCTCCTTTGCTGGATCTTTCTCTAACTCACTAACTGTGAGTATCCTCCACCGTTCTATCCTGGGTCCTTCTATTTTTTCTCTTTGGTGATTTGGTGCTTTCTTTCGTTCCCATGGATTTAAAGATCATCTCTATGCAAATGGTTCTCCTATCTGTTTATCCAGCCGTAACCTTTCTCCTGAACTCTAGTCTCATATCTCCTATTGGACATTGGACTATTGGACATCTTGAACTGGATTCCCACAGGCATCTTAAACTCACTATGTCCAAAACAAAACTCATCATCTTTCCTCACAAATCCTCCCTACTTCTACACTTTTTTTATTACTATCAAGGACACTCCCTACCATTCTCCCAGCATCCTAATCATACAACCATGGCTTCATCTTTGACTTCTCATTCCATCCAATCCGTTGTTAAGATTTATTGTTTCTACCTTCACAACATCTTCATATGTGATTGCCCCCTTGGTCCAGGCCCTCCTCACTTCAGTAGGTTGTCGTATTGGTCTCCTTACCTCAAGCCTCTGCTCACTTGTCAAAGTGGATCTTCCTAGAGAGTGGATCTGAACATATAACCCCCCTACTTATTAAACACCAGTGACACCTTATTACCTCCATTATGAATATAAAATCATGTTTGGCTCTTAAAGTTCTTCACAACCCAATCCTTTCATACTTCTCTTATCTTCTTGTACTTTACCCCCTTCCACATACTCTGTGATCTGGAAAGGCTGGTTATTTTACTGTTCCTTGCATATGACATTACATCTTCTGACACTGCAACTTTTCACTCCAGGACCCATACTCTTTCCCTCTAACGTCTGCCTCCTGACTTCCCTCAAAACTCAGTTAAATTCCCACATTCAGCAAATGGCCATTCCTGATCCCCTTCTCCCTCCCACTAGTGCCTTCCCTCAGAGATTGCTTCTCCTTCATACTCTTATATGTGTATAGATGTTTATATGTTGTCTCTCCCATTAGAATGGGAGTTTCTTCATGGCAGGGACCATATTTTTGTTTTTCTTTATATCCTCAATGTTTAGCTAATGCCTGACATATAGTAAGTATTTAGAAAATAAATCTTTGCTGACTGATCAAAGTAAAACTTCTACCTGCTTTCAATTATGAGCTCTACTTCAGGGTAGAAATAACACCTGCAATGTCTGAGGAAAGCTCAGTGCCCTCATTAAGCAAAAAGCAGAAATGATGTTAAATTCACTTCAGGATTACAGAGAACAAATACTATGTAATACAACGATCTATAGGGGTTTCAGGCCCCTAGCCTGATGTGTGGTAGATGTACAAAAGTGTCAACAGGTATGTCTTTGAGTCATAAAACGACTGACAGTCTTGTTGCTTACCTGTCGTTTCTCTCCCTCATGCTTCTCCAGCTCGGTATGTTGCTGCAGACGGTTCAGACAATCTGATCTCTCTGCGGATAGCCGCTCAGCCATCAACTTATCCAGAACTCGTAGCTAGGATTTGAAGCAAAAAGAGTTCATTAATAAGGTTACATGATATGAAGCATACGTGCAGACAGACACCAGCCCACATACCCTGCAAAGACTAAACTCAACTAGGCAAACCTATTAACAACCAGATGGGGCCTTAAAAAGAAATTCAGCATGCCCTGCCCACTTTATTTTAGTCTATTTTTGTTTTGTTTGCATGGTACTCATAAGGTGTGTGTACACGGCTGATAGATGCTTGTGTGTGTGTGTTTTAAATGCTATAATGTGATATACTATAATACTACTTACAAAATTGAAACCCAAGTCTCCTAGCTCCAAGTCTAGTGTGTTTTTCCCCCCTACAACATGCTCAGAAATGCTTAACAATAATCTTCAATCCTCTAAGTAGGGATGTTGACGTTCCATAAGTTGAGAGACTCACGGACTTAATGAATACATCGACTGGTTGATAAAGAATAAAGTAGATTCTCTTGGATAGAGAACAGATATTACAAATCCAAATAAAAAGAGGTCTTCTTTTAAAAAAATATCACTTTCTAAAATTTCACACAGCATATCATTTTCTTCATGAATGTTGTCCACAAAGATGAAGTTTCTCCTGGGGGTGTATACAGAGAAAAAAAAATGGATCCTTATATTACTGACCTGATTCATTTCCTTACCTGATGTTGGGTCTTATTCTCCATCTGTCCCAGTTTTGTGTTCATCTTATCCTGCACAGTTCCAAATTCTGCCTTTATCTCCTCAACAGTTGCCTCCAGCTGATTCTCCAGTTTATTAATCAATGGTTCACAACGACATCCATTTATTGGTGCCTGGGGGAAAAATAAGCCTCGATTAATCAAGAGTATTAGAAGAAAAATCATTAACATAGATGCAATTAGCAAAACTTTATTTCTTCTTTGGCAACAACTCAAAATGCTCTGAGCTAATGAGTTCCATCTCAAAGGCCCAGACAAGTTCAAATTTTGTAGCTAATGCTAAAATGTAAGGGGCTTATGTAGTCCCCATTTTATTCTGAGACCTAAGCATTTGGAATATTGTAATGACAAGCAAAGTAGGATTTTTTTTTTGCTGTTTTTCTAGATTGAATTTTAGTCAACCGAGTATCTTTGATTGAGTCTTGCCTTTGATTGAATCAAGAGTTTTGATTGGAAACAACATATATATTGTTTTGCTTGGAGGAGGAGTAGAGAGAGAAGCAGAGCTAAGAGAGAGAAATGAGTGTGAGCAGGCTAGGGAAACTTGCTTGTGGAGAGGCCTAACAGAAAGAATGTTTGTGATGCTGGGAGCTTTGTCTGTTGATCTGTGTTACTTCCTCAGACAGAAGCCCTGTCTATTGTCTTTATGAGTGAATTGAGATGATGGTGCTGGTAATGTGTATAAATAGTTATAGCCTTGTTAAGCTTTGTTTTCCCAGAAACAGGAGCTTCAGGCAGGAGCCCCTGGAACCTGCTGTCAGGAAGAAACAGGAAAAGTCTGGAGTAGAACAGTCCTCACGAGCTGAGTCAAGGAGCAGGAGCAGAAAGCTGCCTGTGTGTGAACCTGAGAAAGAGCTGGGAGTGGTTGACTCATGGAGGGAGAGTCGTGGGGTTTGGAAGTCAGTGTCAAGTCAAGAAGAGAGAGGACTTTACTTGGACCCTGTGTACTGATTAAAGAGATTATTCTTACAGTGAGCTGAGGTTGGATGGTGTGCTATTTTCTGCTGCCCCTTAAGGATGCATTGTGCTAGGGAAGACCCTAGCCTGGGACCCACTGACTTTGGGGATGCAATGATACGTGTTTTGTGCCATATGGCTTACTTAATGTTATGAGATACATATATGTATTAAATGATATGCTTTGCTTAAGGATGTTGCTATAAGTGTTATGATTTACTTTGAAGAATGTTTAGTTTATTGCTGAATAAATAGAGTTCATCATTCTATGTGATTATACCCTTAAAATTATTCACAGAAGCAGTCATTAGGTGTGTTGCCGTGATAGGCATTACAGATTTACATACATAAGTCCCTCTCTAGGCATGAATGTACATGAAATCCCTTTGTATTTTATTTATACATGTATATGTTGCTCTGGCAATTTAATTCATCAAAAATATCTATAGTGTCTTTTACTTTTTTCAATATCAACTTTAAAGTCAGCTAACAAAAAAGACTTTGCTATCAATATAGTATTTATTAACTTACAAGGCATATTAAGCATTTTTGTTATTACTATTATCTATTGTGATGATAACAAGAATGAACAAATCTTTGAGGTTTGCAAAGTACCCTAAAGTGATGATCTCACTGGATCTTTACAACCACCCTGGGTCCACTTTATAGATGAGAAACTGAGACTTGGGAATTTTCAAGGACTTGCCATTGCCACCCAGATAGTACATCTTAGAGGTAGGATTCAGATCCAGGCCCCTCTTGATTCTAAGCCTGTGGTTGGTTCCATTTCTGCTCTCTCTGCTGCTGGCTTGGGAGCCTCACCAGTTCGAGCAATTCAACAGAACATTCACCAGTGTGTTCTGTCCTGTGCTAGCCCTGAAGTGCCTTTATAACCATGATAATGCCATTTCTATAGCACTTTAAGGTTTGCCAAATGCATTATACACATTGAACTCATCCTCATAACAACCCTACATTTCCCTTGGTATAAAACAATTATAACTCAGTGACCTTTCACGCTTGGAGTATTTTGGCCTGTAGAGAAGCCTTCCTGAGAGATATTTTACAATTCTATTATTTGGCTAAATTAGTTCTTTCCCACCACTCCTCTATCTCCCATCCCTAATCTCACTTTACATAAATAGCCCTGTTGTAATTGTCCTGAATTAGTGACTTAAGTCACCTGCATAACTTTTCCATCCTTTCCACGGTACAAGGTATACAGCTGGTATGCTCTGAACTCATGAGGAGGGGGTGGAGATGAACAACGATGCTTATTCCTTTTTTTGGGGTGATTATGTGAGTTCTTCTGGTGCCCAGGAATAGGCTGCTGGTCTGCTGGTGAGGTGGGGTCAGAGAATGCAGATACCTAAAACACAGAATGAGATGATACCCCTCTTAATTAACATTATCATTCCAAAGTAGATCAGATCAGCAATAGTGAGGTCAATATTTACCTGACAAGGGCAATTGACCTCAGATCCATTATCATTTTAAAATATTTTGATTTTGATAACTGTATTGCAATATACTTGATCTCTTTAGTAATTTCATGTATTTGTGCGCTTAAAAACATTATTCTGAGAAGGAGTCCATAGGCTTCACTAGCCTGTAAGGGGGGATCCAAAACACAAAAAAGGTGAAGAACCCTGGGACAGGGGTAGCTAAAGGCATACACTTGTACACGTTTTGGATAAAGGAACTACACAACTTTTCTTCAAAGTTGGGTCTTCAGATTTACCACCCCTCCCAGACTGATAAGTGTGCAGCATTCTCCACCAAACACCTTGTCTCCAAAGAATTGTGTTGCCTACAGGCATAGGTAGCCATTACGGACAGAGTGCCAGATTTGATTTCTGTGTTCTCATTGCAAACCATTGTTGGCAAGGGAGTGGGAACTTCTACTCAACATGGAATGATATTCCCACACAAATGCCTAACCACTGAACTCTCAGCTCCTTCCCTCAGAGAGAGCTGCTTTCAAATTAATCACTACCTTTTGTTTTACTTTTTTCTTTCGATTATTCTTTGCTGGGGGCTCTGGAGATGCAGAGTAGAATTCTTCTTTGGCTTCTCCTTTCTTCTGAATGGCTTGCTCACTGCTGGGAGTGTCTGCTGCTGAGACACTTCCCTACAAGAAACAGATGGAGAAAGAAACTTGTAGAAGGTTCTTTTAGGGTCCCCAATTTAATAGATGAGAAATGAGAGGAGCTGAGGGAGGTGGAACGATTGGCCCTAGACATAAAATTAGTAAGTGATAGAGCTGGGACTCAAATCCAAGGCCTCTGATTCTGCACTGTAACACACTGTTTCCCTATAGGGTCCAACTTTCTTTTATTTAAAAAAAAATGATCTGTTGTCTATTTCTAAACCTATCAGAATCCTGAACAATGATGATATCTCTAGCAACCGCTGGGGTTCTTATGTGTGTTGATGAATTTAATTAAAAAATATTTTGATAACTGCATTTTAATAGAATTTTATAACTATATTTTAATAGAATTGGTTTCCTTTGTAATCCTATGTATTTTATTTTGTACAAATAAAAATATTCTGAGAAGGGATCCATAGGCCTTTATAGACTGATAAAGGGGATCCAGGACAAAAAAAAATGATTGAGAACCCCTGGTCTATAGGATATCTGTAAGGGAGCACAACTGTAAGGTCTTGTAAATTGACTATTTCCTCTTTCTATTGGTCTGATTTTAACAGAACAAACCAATACTCTGAATGTTCTTTTAATTTTTAGGCATTAAGAAAAGTTATATTCTTAGTCCTTTTCCACCCTCCCTGCCACCACCTTTTCTTAAGTTTTACTGTATGTTTTGTTTTTATATTACATGTATTTACAGATTACTCATACTTCATGAAAGGTCTCTTGTAACAAAGTAAAATGGTTAAGTAACACTAACAATGTGGCAGTGACTTCATTTGGTGGTGTATGTAACATTCCACATCTGTATAGTGTTCTCCAACATCTCTCTATTAAAAAATAAATAGAAATCTATTTTCTCTCACTCCTATCTCCATATATATATAGTCAAACAAGACAGTTTTCTCATATGTAATACTTTTCCAGAATTGTGGAGATCTAAGACAACTCAAACAACATTCTAGCAGTGCAGTAGGATAGGGACTTTTCCATCATTACCTAACCAATTATGCTCAGGCTTTTATTCGGACAGCCCACAGCTGATTGATCGAAGCCAAGTGTCTTAATAGCAAATATAGACAAGGTCCCCAGTCCATGTGGGACCATCTAGAAATTATTTAGAGACATATTAAATCATGCCCTTTTTCTTTTCTTCATAAACAACGTTATGAACTACCTAGCAAATAGTGGTAACTTAAGTGAACACAGTAGGGTCTAAGACTTTTAAGCAGTTGTTCTGAATATGAATACTGCACTGAAAATAGCCAAAGTGATATCCTCTGTCTAATTCTGGACTTATTAAATTTTAGGGCATCTCAAAATCCTGGGACCAAAGCTATATGGCCTCAAAATTTGTAAATAACACATGAATCACTTACAAATAAAATATAAATCACTTATAAAATAAATTTTAAAAACTTGCTTATAAATTAAATGAAAATTCTACAACTTTAATATTGGGAATCAAGGGAGAAGTTTTTGAAAAGGACAGAAGCACGTGGTTATTGATATAATTCTAAGTGTTAAAAGGCATATATTCCCGGCCCTTATTCCAGCCTCTTTTGGATAACTGAGAAGCTATGGGTAAATTCTAAGTGTTAAAAGGCATATATTCCCAGCCCTTATTCCAGCCTCTTTTGGATAACTGAGAAGCTATGGGTATCCATCTTGCCTTTGTCAAGGGAAGGAGAAAAAAAAAACAACCCTCTTTATTTTCCTGTAAACATTTTTGATTGTGAAAGGAACAAAACAAGAGGGTGCAAGGTTCAAAGGACTGGGGACCATGATTTGAAACTCCAGTGTAAAAAGAGAGGAGGAAGACTCCGTCTCTAATCTGAACAAGAGATGATAAGGGAAAGGCTGCCAGAGGCCCATCATGGTGGCCAACCAGGACCTATGTGTGTCCTCCATCTGTCACACACCTTGCTCTGGGCCACCTCATCTCGTGGCACAGACTGAGCTCTCCTCTCCTCCTTGAGCCTCTCTCTCTTTTTTCGTAGGCTTCTCCCACGACTGAAGCGCAAGACCTGAGGTGAGGCAAACATATCGCTATCAGAACTACTGGCTCCTGATGAGGTGGCAGGGCAGGGGGAGAGGGGTTGGCAGCAGGTGCTCTCAGGTTGAAAAATGTGGGTAGGATCATGTTGTTTCTTCACCTAGGGTGTTTACGATGGAATGAAACAGCAATATTTAATATTAAATTGAACAGTAATCATTATTGATTATTAATATTTTAATGTTAACATTATTTTAAATATTTTGATAATTTAATATTATTATTCAAATTAATAATTATTAGTATTGCTATATAAATTAATTCAATAAAATAATTTAATGTTGATTTGATAAATTAATTTAACATGAACCAATTTATCATTTAATAATATTTAATAACTAATTAATCATTAACATTTTATTACATAATTTATTTAACAATGAACATTAACCAACAATTTAATATTAATTTAATATGAAAAAGAATTAACATTTAATATTAAAAAGAGTTAACATTTATATAATGCTTTAAAGTTTGCAGAGTTTTACATTTTCTCATTTGATCTCCACCACATCCTTGTGAGGTAGGGGCTATTATTATCCCCATTGTATGGATAAGGAAAATGAGGCTCAGGGAGCTTAAGCAATTTGCCCAGGGTCACCCAGCTAGTAAGCATCTAAAGCAGAATTTGAATTCAGGTCTTCCTGATTCCATGTCCAGTAGACTCATCCACTATGTCATTTGCCTGCCTAACAAAGACAAATGGGATAAGTGCATGGAAGTAATATGACATATGATAGTGCTGGAAGTAACAGATGATTACTATCTATGTGATAATCAAGGAACTCCAACTAGAGCAATGAACTTCAATCTGGGCCCAAAGAAAGGAAAGGAACAACTACAGGCAATCCATGTCTACCACCCAATCCAAATCCTGGTAGCTGTTGTCTATAGACCTGCAAGTCCCTCCCCTTCCTTCCTCATTGAGTTTGGTGCCTGGCTCCCATTTTTTGTCACCTCTTCAACTCTTGCCTTTTTCTAGGGGACTTAAACATACATATTGACTATCCCTCAAATACCCTAACCACTCAGTTCTTCAACTGTATTCACTGGAATTCAATACTTTCTTCATTACCCCTAGACTCATTACACCTTCATTATGCCTAGAACTTATTTTCAACATGTGACAGAACAGAAGGAAGCCTGGCTGGATAATGCATACAATCGAATTAGTGTTTCCAAACTTAAATCATCAGGGGAGCATGCTAACAATTCTTTTACACCTACTCAAAACTCCTTCATTTAGAAATGAAGGCAACGTTTAGAAATTATGACTTGTGAAAATGAATTGTTCTTTACTAGGATTCATTATCTCATATTCTGTTAATTAAGAGCACAGGGACTCTTGGCTTGGGCTATTTTTCATGAAGTAGCAGAGGGAGAATGTATGGAGAAAGGATTTGTGCTTTTACTCACGCACTTTCTGTCCCCATCAGGTCCTCTAAGGTCCTGAAAACTGATTGCAATAATATGGCCACATTTGGGCTGCTGAAGAAAAATGAAGATCCCAGGGCAACATGCGTCTGGGAATTCTAACAGAGTTAGAAAGACCTGAATCCAAATCCTGCCCCAGGTTCTTTCTAGCTATGTGACCCTGGGAAAATGACATAACCTTTTTCTTAACCTTAATGGTTTCCTCATCCATAAAATGGGGATAATAACATCTCTTATATTAACAGGTTAGTTGTGAGTTAACAAAGTTAACAAGTTAACTTTAAAATGTTACATAAATACTAATTATTATTATTATTTATTAGGGGTATAGACTTTTTTAACCTCATAGGTACTCTCACACGGTAGGCTATTTATCTATGTTTATTGAAGGTACAAAACAACAAATGAATGAATAAATACCTCACATTTGTTCAGACTTTTTACTTTTCAAAGTTCTTTTCACATCTATTTCCAATTTCCTACAAGGAAACCAATTTCCTACAACAAAACTTGAAAGACTGTGTTTCTATTAACAGTTCCCTTAAAGGGTGATTAAAAGGTGTCAGTCTGGCAGCTCTGGTATCTCTGGAGGCCCTCACCTACTTCTTAACCCTAGGGGTGCTAGGAGTAAGAACTACCTCATTTCTGTGATTAACATTTCTGAATGAAAGTATGAAACTCTTTGTGACTTACTAAAGTTGTTAATTACTGATGAACATCAGGCCTATTTCTGTGAAATGAAAATTGATAACTGAGATCATTTCTATGCTTATCATGGCACAGGATTCTGATGCAAATGAATGTGGTCTTTTTTTTTTAAGCTTTCTTTGATTCATATATATATATATCTCATGCTTGGACCAGGGTAGCACGGTCTTCTTTCAACATGCCCCACAATACTATATAGAAATGTTTTTGATTTTCATAAGGTCTTTTTCTATCCTGCTACTTTCCTGAAGCTACTGTCTCAATTAGAAAACCCGAGGATCAGCAAAGAAATGAAGTACACTATCACACCGTCAGCAAATATGGATGGTTTCAGTCCCTTCTGTCTGTATTATGACTTAAATTTCTTTCTCTTGTCTTTTTGTTATTGTTAGCAATTCTGAAACTATGTCTAACAACATTGTAGAAAGGAGGCATACTTATTTTATTCCTGTATTTACTGAGAAAGCTTCAAGTATTTCCTTATAACCTGATAGTGTGGTTTTTAGATATGTCCTTTGCTTCATGTTGAGAAAAGGCCCTTTAATGCCTGAACTTTGTGGGATTATTAGTATAAAATAAGCAGTATACTTTGCCAAAAGCCTTTTTCTGCATCTAATCATTAACCAGAATAAACCTGAGCACTGCCAAATAGAGTTAATGCAATGCGGCCAACGAAAACTAGTTACTAATAAAAAATGGATTAAAACCTACTTGTGGTGCTTTGGTTAGGAGAAGAGCAACTTCAGGATTATTGTGGTGCCGGGCTGTCTCTAGTGGAGTCTGACCAGCCTAAGGGAAGGAATCACATAGAGAGGTAAAGGTGTATGGAACCAATTATGTAAAAATACAACAGTTTATCCAAAAGTTGGCGTAATGGATAATGAACATATAGGTAGGTCCTCAGAGGGTAGACATCTGTTTCAACAGCTCTACCTTTAGAGTGATGATGGAAATATACAAAATACAAATACAATATATAAAAATATAGGTTGGTGGGGTCTTTTGATGTCTATAAAAAGTTATAGTTAACCATGGTGAATTCTTTTTAGAGCAGTCTAAATTATTTTGCTATAGGGGACCATCAAATTCATTTCCCTCCTTTCTATTCCACACCGCCACCACCCAAGTCAGGCTCTTATAACCTTTTGTCTGGACTACTGAAACACTTTCTACCTAGTCTTCCTGTCTCACTCTCTGCAACCTCTAACATTCCAGATGTATTTTCTGATCGTGACCTTTACTAAAAAACGTACCGTGGCTCCCTACTATCTACTACATAAAGTTCAAGCTCTTCAGCTTGGCAATCAAGACTTTTTAATGATTCAGTCCTCTTTATACCTTTTCACTTGTAATTCACACTCTTCAACTTTGTTTACCCTGCACTTCAGCCAGCAAGGATGACTCTTGGATCCCTGAAAATACTTTTAGCAATATTAATTATTTGTTATTTAAATGATCAGTTATTACTTTTATTGTTTCTTCAGCTTTTTCTTATGCTATTTCTTGACAATTATTATTTAGTTATTAGAATGTGATCTCTTTGAGAGCAGGGACTCTAGTTTTTCTACTTTTATCTCCAGTGCTTAGCATAAATACTTCATTAATATCTTCTCATTCATTCATTCATTCATTCATTCATTCATTCATTCATTCATTCATTCATTCATTCTCTATCCCTTGGATATCCTTTAACAAGAAAAGGCAGTATGTGGTAAGTACCAAAATTGCTGGTACAAACACAAATATAATAGGAAAGAAATATGGTAGATGAAAGTGGTCCAAAAAGACTATTAAATAGGTAAAGCTTGAGCTGGGTCTTTAAAGAGGGGTAGTATTTGCTTGGAAGGAGGGTGTTTTTTGCTATAGTAAACAAAGACAGATTGAAAAGAGCAAGAGTTTGCTTGTGGATTGCTTGGGTTCTTTTTGGGAGGGGAAGGAAAGGAGGACTGGAAGTGATGATGAGGCAGCCAGCCTAGCTGGAGCTGAGGGTTTCTAGTAGACAATAACAAAAAATCAATACACCAAGCTCAAGAGTTTGTACTTGAAAGCAGTGGGGAGCTAGTGATTATTTCTGACATAGTAAAAATAGTGGGTTAGGAAGACTAACATGCCGGGGAGTTATTGGAGAAGAGAAAGTCTAAAATCAGACAGACCAATCAAGAGACTAGTGAAATATTCCAAGCACAAAAGAATGGGGTCCTAAACTGTGATGGGATTAGAAAAGAAAAGAATGGTGGAAGAAACCAAGGAAAAATTACCCTGATTGCCCTAGACTGAAGCAGAGGCAGAAAGGAAAATCTATTTCCATTTTTCTCTAGTTAATCAGGGTATACTTCTAAGAGGTATTATCAGCACCATGTGATTTTTAGTATAGACTTAGCTCCAGGGTGTTGGAGGCATAGATAGAAGCCAGAAGAAGCCATCCCACCTCATTTCCTGGACCTCCAATGCTCCCCAGATTCCCTGCTACTCTCTCCTTATTCTAACCCAACTGAACTCAACCTCATTTCAACTCAGACACTGAGATGAAACTGAGTGAGGAAGAACAAACGTTATAGCTCATGGTATGAAAAAAGGGATAATGGCCAAGGCTAGAAAGGACAGCAATATAAACACTGGATAAGGAAGGCAAGAGACTTCTGGGAATTAATTATCAAGCCATTTACCCCAGTAACAAGCAAGCGCTAGAGAGGTGAACTCAGATTTCCTTCCTTCTCAGGTTCAGGGGAACCCTGCTGAGGACTCCAGCTCTCTGTTCATTTAGCCGAGTAGACTCCCATTTACTGAACCCACAACGGTGAGGGCTTATCTATCCATTTTCCTGTGCTACTAAAGCACAAGAAACCTTTCCTCTTCTCATAGGCTCCCCATGGAGTCATGCTCACTGAGATGCTGGAAAAGAAGGACTTGGACTGATTTCCTTGAAGCATATATAGTTTTCAAAAGAGATTCCCATGTTCTTTTCAGAAGGGTGAATGGTCTTGGCCTCACTTACGTTGTTGACAATTGTCCCATCAGCGCCTGCTTCCAGTAAGATTTTAGCCACTTTTTTGTGATTTAGCGCAGCAGCAATGTGAAGAGCTGTGTCCCCAGCCTGAAATTAAACAGAAAAAATGACCATCGTAGGAACTTCAAGTGCCTTTCTTACATGTCCTTCCCATCCTGAATTGAGCTGTACCTCTTCAAGTTCAAATAGGGATTAGTGTTGAGTTGAGGTCTGCTAAACTGAGACCTGTCTGAAAAAAGAGTTATTTATTTCTTTGGCAGAAGACAGCTGTTCTTAATGATAGGTTGAGTGAGATCAGCATATCCCAAACTTATTTATTCATAGAAAACTTTTGGGACTCATATCTTCTTGATAGAGCTTATCAAGTTTGCCTGGGGATATTCAACTCCCCCTGGAATACAATACAGTTACGGAAATTTTGAAGAAAAAATAAATAGAAAAAAATTAAACTTATATTCATACTAATTTTAAACAATCTCTGCATTTAAGTATTTTTGATACAAGCATAACTTCATAATAGAAATTTCTAATAGAATATAAGCTCCTTGAGGACTCACTTCTGTATTTATATCTAATATAATGACTGACATATAGTAAGAATTTAATAAATCTTTGATTGTTAATTCATATTTTAGAGTGGAAAATACAGGCTTCTTTTCCCCCACAGCACCCCTATTCATATTATGGGAAATGTTGTTTGGGATATGCTAACCGGGGGTGGGGAACCTGTGACCTCAAGGCCACATGTGGTCCTCTAGGTCTTCCTAGGCTGATAATTAATTCCCAGAATTAATTCTTGACTGAATCCAAACTTCACAGAACAAATTCCCTCAAATAAAAGGATTGGTTCTAGAAAACTTGAACTCAGTCAAAAGGCCACCCCCAAGGACCTAGATGTGGCCTCGAGGGCCTCACACCTGCAAACTAAGAGACTGCTAACATTCTTTGAGCTAAATTCCAGTGACATCTTTCCCCTGCAGAAATACTGGGAATTGATGACAGAATCAACTTTAGGAAACATGGGAAAGTTGGACTGGGTTTACTTAGTAAAAAGAGATCTCCAGAGCTTATTTATTGGGCTGAGGAAATGTCAGCGTTGGGACGGATCAATAGGCAAGTGGACAACAAGGTGAAGTTGTTGAGGGTCTGAGGAAGTTGCTTCTCTGGAAGACACAGAGAATCCATTTAAGGCTCTAGGTGTGGGATTAAGCCAGGAATGTTGACAAGCAGGCAGCCTAAGGTGGTGGTAGTGGAGTGGGGGTGAGGGAGGGTGAGGGTCTCAGTTGTACTATCCAAACCATTCGCCCCAGCACAACTTGTTTTTATTTGCCTATATTAAAGCAATATGTACTTCCTTCACTGGAGAGAAGACAGTGAGAGCCAACACGTTCTTTTAAGAAACTACTAATTAGTTCCCTACTTGCTACATAACCTTTTATCCAGGGAAATCTGAAGTATATTTATTTGTCCTATGGAGAGTTATGTTTCCATATAAACTCCACCACTACTACAGAAGAAAAACTATTAAGCTATTTCGTTGATTAGACAATGCTGATTTAGTCATTCTCAATTCTGGTATTCTCTCAAACAATCAGATACAAAAAAGAAAGCAGTAGAAATCAAAAAAAATCTACTCTTTCCTCATAACTGGTGGTATCACCATAGACCCACTTTCATTAACAATAAAATAAGTTAACTTTATATGCATAAAACCAGTCTGACTTATATGGTTACAGTTATGGTTAGTGCAAATAATGAAGCCCTTGAAGTGATCACATGTACTTGAAGTTAAAATTGTGTAAAATATGGTCATTGGTTCCAGCCCAGTGGAAATATGGCAACCTCTTCAAGGAAATTCATTGCTTAAACTAATCAGGATCTAGGTATAATCTCTTTCTTTCAATAAATGTTGAAAAGAAAAGTGTGTTTCATTTCCATTCCTTGGTTTACCATTCAGGGAAATAATAAGTAAAGTTTGGGTTTCTTTTATTTGAGGAAGGAAGAATGAAAGGGATATGGTGAAGATTCTGTGCCAGGATAATCTACTGTTCTAGGATCATTTGTTTATTGTTCGGAATAGGGACAGCACAAGGCTATTTTCTTTGAATCCCAAACATTCCCAGATACTTTTTATTTTTAAACTTCACATTTCTGCATCCCAACTAAAAAATGCGAACCCATGGTTTCAATTGATCAATAAATTTACAGATAGTTATATACGCTAACAAGAATCATTAATGCTTTCTTGGTACACCATAGGGACCTCACAGGGACAGCACACTGAAGTCTGATAGCTACCACAAGGACAAATAATTATGTATTATCTTGGTAGGGCCTGAGCAGTGACAGGACCTATAAAGGCAGTAGTAGAGCCCATCAGGTCACAAGAATCCCATTCCTTTGCTCCATGAAGCTATAATTCTTTGTCAGCTGGATTTTTCCTTGAGTGTGTTTGTTTAAAAAAAATATATATATATATATGCATATATATATATATATATATATGTCAAAACCAACAGAAACCACTGCAGCATATGCAGAAAGTGTTCATTATGCAAATGTGGTGATATGCACAGAAATGATAAGAAACCACAGGCACACCCTCTCTATAAGGCTATTTAGGGAATCCAGTGCCATGGTACCAGGCTGGAACCCATGTTCCCAGGGGATCATTTACTGTAATCTCCCAGAACTTTCAGGGGAGGCAAAGCAAAAGCAGCTTCTAGCCTAGCCTAAGTCTACGTCATGTCAACAAGCCTTGTACAAAGGGTGCACGACTGTAGTATAAGATACATGCACTGACCTGGTTCTTTTCATGGACAGAACAGAAAGCACTGAGGAGAACCCTAATGATGGACAAGTGATTATAGCGAGCGGCCACGTGCAAACAGGTATCTCCTGCCTGCAAACAGAAATAAAACTCTGAGCATGTTTTGGTCAGGAAATGGAGCAGAACAAAATAAAAGCAAATAAGGAGAAAGCTTGCGGCTGTCATTTCCCCTTTAAGAGCTTTCCATCCAAGTTCTTAAGCTGACTTCTAGCTGGAGATGCAAAAGCAAAGAAAGGCCAGGAAAGATCTTGGCAAAATGGCCTTCCTTGACTAATAACACAAAACCAAAACCAACCACGCAAAGCGAAATTGCAAACGACATCTTTTAACTGATGCTGTACTTCCAGCCTCACCATAATTCTCTGTTTGCACTCATTGTACAGAGCCGCCCACAAAGGCAGCTGGAATAAATGCTTCCATTTCTCATACAGCAGGTGTCTGCTCCCCACAGAGACTTTAGGAAGACCTAAGGCAGATTCTGCTTATTTAACATTTCAGTTGGAAGTAAGGTTCCAACTGTGTCCAGCCTTGTCATATCTCTCCAGTGCTGTGGGATGAGCCAAAGAAATGACAAAACACTGCTATGGTTGGTTCACATCCATTAAGGGGAGACGGGCAGGCCAGTGCAATGGTCAATCCAGATTTTAAAAGCATGAAGTTCTCTCTAATGGAATTCAAGGATATGACACTGCCATGATGTAGCGATAATTCAAAGTAGGGATGGTGATGACCCACAGAGAACAATGTAGTCCCAGGGCCCCACCAGAGTCTATGGTCTGGTGAGTCATTTGTAAAAGAGCAGTGCATTCAGATACTGTACAGTGAAGAGACTGCTACTCCAAAGTGAGATTATAGATACTAAACTTGACCAAATATGGAGGGTAAAAATGCCAGTAGATTAAAGTAAAAATGTAGTTTAAATTACCAACACTTCCAGATATTTTCCCCCTGATTTAATTGTTAGAGGTTCTGTTAGAGGCTGATCCCTTTTACAGAGAAATAGCTGCTAGTAAAAACAAAGAACCATCAAAGATATGTTTTTCTTATATGGTCCTCTTAAAAGAAACATCTTAACATTTCTCTTAAATAAGCTAATATTAATCAATGCATTAAGCACACAAGCATGATCTTGCTGGTCCAGAATCCAGCAAGGACTGAGCAGAAAGCTCTAGGTCAAAGGGGAACTCTGTGGACCAGGCAGGAGAGCTCTGGGGAAAGATCTCCCTTAGAAGAAAACAAGGCCACCAACCCTCCCAAGAAGGGTTTCCTTTGAAGTGATTTGTAACAGAGCCTCCAGTCAAAGCAATCCTCTTCATAAGGCACCCGTCAAAAGGGGAAGGATACATACAGAGGAGAGGAAGTATAGAAAGAAATTGCCCAAGGTATGTTTCACCTGCTTTAAGCATGATGAACTACTTTGCCCACAGTGATGGCATATTAAGACGAGGCAGTCGGGAATCAGCCTCTGTCTTTTTAACCTTTTGTTTTGTATTATGGGCACTCCTCTGATAGTCTGGTGAAATCTATGGACTCCTCAGAATAATTTTTTTAATGCATAAAATAAAACATATAACATTGCAAAAGAAACTAATTATATCGAAGTGATTACATATTAAAAAAATAAACTCAAAGATTCCAGGTTAAGAGCCCCTGCCTGGTTTAGAGAATTTTATAAAAAGAGTTTTTTGCCATGTGATTTTTAATAAAGGTGCATTAAAAAATGGTTACTGATTTCCAAACTTGATTTCATAAATAAACAGAATAAAGCGGGAGAAGGGAAGGTAGAAGCTACATCTGAAATATCTTCTTACCCCCACTTTAAATAACTAGATTGGAAATAAAGCTAACAAACCATGTTCTAGAGTAATTATAAGAAACTATTCAGCTCTTCTTTCTAGATTTTTTTCCCCAAGGTTGGCTTTCTACATCTTTACTTTCCAAGGTGAGAGAGTGGAGAATCACAAGTTGCATTTTTTTTTACCCACATTATTTTTGAGGTCAGGTCGAGATCCTCCCAGCAAAAGAACCCGGGCGCTCTGGGAATGACTGTTCTGACAAGCCAAGTGCAGAGCCGTGTTCCCTGCCTTGGGGAGAGACCGAGAAAAATTAAGGACAGCATTAAGAAACACAATTCTAAAGAATTAGCAACTGCCAGGAATTGCCTGTTGTAGGACCTTAAGTTTACTTCGGTAAGAAACTAAATGAAAAAAGTTGCATTCTCTACCAGCTGATGAGTGGCCTCATTTTAGATCCTTGGGGACAATCGGTCATAAAACAAATGACTTCGCTATTTACAGCTACTATCAAGACAAGTAATAACAGTAAAGAAGATAAAACACATTCCCTATGGAAATATAGAATTATATGTAAATCAAGTTTTTCTTTTTTTTTTAAATTAGAGTACATCAGGACGGTACCCCAAAAAGATGATGAATGGGACTAAGCGAGGATGGGTGTGGTCCTTTTAAGTCCTTCTCAAATTTTCCATTTATTTGGAAATGCTAAGTTTAATTTTAAGTGAAATACTAAAACTATTCCATGGGGGATCAGCTCTAGATAGCATGTACCTTCTCATCCTCACAGTGTGTGTGTGTGTGTGTGTGTGTGTGTGTGTGTGTGTGTGTGTGTGTGTGTGTGTGTGTGTATGTGTGTGTGTTCACAAGCACTTGCGCATGCATGAATATATTATGTATATGTGTAAATGTATATAAATACATACTTATAATATATACAACATATATACCTATTCACACACATTTGTGTGTATATATATATGTGTGTGTGTATGTGATTTGTCACTAAATAATGGAAATCTCTCCAGTGTTTTAAACACTTTTCTTTCTGTTATTTCAATGATAAATTAAAGAATAAAACCTTTTCTGCTCTATTTTAGTAGATAGATTTAGAGCTCAGAAGTCACTGAATCTGACCCCCTTATTTTACAGATGATGAAACTGAGGCACAGAGACATTAAGTGATTTCTCTAGGATCTGACTGCAAGCGTCGGAGGCAAGTTTTGAACGTAGATCTTCCTGACTCCAAATCCAGTGTTCTAATCGCAGTTCACAATTACATAGCACTTTCCATTTACCTTTGATCTTCAAAACCTCTCGGTAAGGGAGGTAGCAAATACATTATGATTCCCATGACTAACCAGGAACTAGAGGTGTGGAGAGCTTAAATGACTTGCCCAGCTAATAAATGGCAGAGTAAGCCTTCCGACTCCAAGGTTTTTTTTTTTGGTAATTACTTTGGAGGGCCCAGAGGCCAGTTTGATAATCTTTGCAAGAAAAACAGGTAGTAGATGAAGTGGTCTAGGTTTTGGTATGTTTGTTTATACTTTAAGTGGCTATATTTACATACTCACTGTCTTTCCTTTTGAGATTAGAATCTGGGCCAAGTGAGATCCTCAGACCTGTTAAGGTATCTAACGATTGCTTCTCCCTCACTGAGTTGCCCTCCCCTTGGGATGCAACTACCTGCAAGATGATCTTAAACTCCAGACTCCTTGTGTTTTGACAGGGCGAGAATGTTTCCTCCCTTCTCTCCGCACTTCCCACCTCTGTTCTAGTTCAGATGTATTACAAAAACCCTTTCTAAAGACTGGTACTCCACTCGACTGATACCATACCTGGCTGCTCTTTGAAAACAAGGGAATTTCCCTTAAGAGATTTTTTCTTTTATATTCAGATTTCTTTCTCATTATTAACTACCAGCAGTGCCTCAAGAGGTTCTGCAAGACAAAGAAAGGTGTTAGCTTGCTGAGGCACTGAACACTAATCCAAGGGCAGCCTATAATATTTTTACACATGACGCTCATTGGTAGTAGAAGAGGTGTCTCCTGGCTCGGTCAATTGAGTTCTCATCCCTGGTTAAGAGTGGCAAGAGACCGGGTGGCTGATGGATTAGGTCGTTCTTTTTGTAATTAAAATGCTCAGCTCTGCAAGATTCCTTTTGTGTGCTACTACAAACAGAATTATGCTAACAGATGTTAATACAGCCAGATGAGGAACACAGTGCCAGGAACTAAAGAGCCCTGACTCTAATCTACCATTTTTTACTGTTCTAATCCATTAGTCAAAAAGCATTGATTAAACTCTTTCCATGTGCCAGAAAGCGCTAGGTGTTGGTGGTTCAAAATAAAAAATGAAACAGTCCTTGCTCCAAGCAATATGTCCACTGATCTCCAAGGCGGGGGTCAATTCTAAGGTTGCAGACACAAAAAGAGGGTTCTGAAAGTGACTGTGGCAGGCTGGAAAAGCCACACTATTGGTTGGGGTTGTTGGTTTGATCAATTAATCAAATATGTGTTGAGTACCTACTATGTACTCTGTTATGTAAGTTACCAAACTCCTTTTTTCAAAGAGCTTACAATATAGTTGAGGAGATAAGGCACATATACATGAAATAACAGTACACTGAAGCATGGGATACACACCAAATGCATGGTGTGAACAGTAAATATAATAGGAATTGAGAGTGAGAGTCAGCAGTGGCTGACTAAGGCTTCCCATGATAGCTTCAAAGAAGAAATGAGAGATGAGCTGAATCTTGAAGGATTTTGTAAAGGAAATGAGAGAGAAATCCAGAAAGAGGGTAAGGTCAGTTACAGAAGTATCACAGATGGAGGCAAATGAGACAAGAAAGAGTAAAATGGGGGACGGTAACTAGATCAACCTAGGTTCATCCTTTCTATCAAGTTTCAGCTCAGGTGACATTTCCTTTATGGAATCTCTACCTTCTCAAATTTCTTATAGCAGTCAGTCTGAATCAATTCTTTGAACTTGCCTTTTCTTCCTTACAGAACAGTAAGCCCCTTTGAGAGCACCTCTGAATTCCCAGAAAGTACATAGTAGGCAGTTGAAAAGATTTTTTGAGTGAGTAAATGAATGGATGGATTCAGGGAATTGTGAGAGTTAAGACTGGAAAGGCAGGTTGGGATCATTCTATAGAGGGCTTCATTTCCAGTATTTTCTTTCCTACCTTTTTCCTTCCCTCCTTTTTCTTTTAAATAATTATTTTATTTGTTTTCAGTGTTCTATCCTTCTTTCCTTCTTTACCTCCCTCTCAAAACGCCAAATGGGGTTGCTCAAAGTAGATGATCACCTACGGTGTAAGTTCCTCAACCTGTCTCACGCTGGTTTTATGTTCTCATAAGTTTCTCATAAGTGTCTAGCACAATTCTGGGTTGAGAGTTGATCTTTGCTAATTTTTACTGATTGAGTGTATCTTTGCTCTCTACAGGATCTTATACCTGATCTTGAAGATATGCATCCAAGGTTCACTAAAGTGGCTTATTACAGAATTCACTACTAACCATAATATTTGCCATGGACACATGCATGTTAGATGTGGTACCATTGCCCAACTTCCACGGGCACATAAAACTCTAATCTTGAATGTTTTTTATTCTATTGTTAGTACTATATTCTAATAGAGTCTGCTGGCTATAACTGGTAGCAGAAATACCAACTTTTCCAGTGCATTACAGGTAGCATCCATGGTATTGTGGACAAAATGATGGACTTGAAGTCAGGAAGACTTAGCTCAAATCTCACCTCTGACAGTAGCTTTCTGATCCTAAGCAAGTAACTAAACCTCTCTCAGTCTCAATATCTTCACTGATAAAATGGGGATAATAATTCCCAAGTATTATTACTTTGAATACTTGTACTTTGTACAGTTATCAAAAGCGTCTAATGAGACAATGTTAGATCAAGCACATTATAATCTTTAAAGTGCTACATAAATGTCATTTATCATTAGTCTATGAAATTGTTGGGACCCAATAAGATATTGTAAACAGGGCCTGCAAAAGGGCAAAAACAGGCAAGGCCAAGTCCTGTTTTTGGCTTCTTTCTGTCACCTCATTTCTCATGGGCACCACTAATATTTTATTCATGCCAAGTGTGAAGTGTGGCCCTCCCATCCTGAGGAATGCTCATAGGAACAGTGGGTTTTGGAGGACTTCACTGGAACAGAGAGGCATGCAATATCATGCCAGACATAAACATGAGCATCTGTCATCACATTCTGGTTAAGCTGATTTTGAACTGCAACAGAAAGATGCTGACATTCGCTGGTTATAAACTTCCAGAGGAATGGTGAGGAGGGGAATAGAGACTTCAGCAATAATTATTCTCAGTGGAACTGCTGTCCTAAGCCAGGTGTCAGTCTGCCCCTGGCCTCACCTCTACAGCTGGAATTTCCTGGCAGGATTCACTCTTGTTCAAGACTCTGAGTGCCAGGGCATGGTTCAGTCATTATCTGTGGATAAGTGTCATTACCAGGTCTCAGCCTGAAAGGAAATACACAGCCTTCTCTCCTTCATGAATGGGAAGTTCCTGTCACCTGCTGGCATCTCACCTTGTTCTTGGCAAGCACGTTGGCTCCTGCTTTAACGAGAAGCTTGGCAGACTGGCTGAAGCCATGCCAGGATGCTTCATGAAGAGCAGTATTCCCATCCTACAGAAAACACACACACACACACACACATACACACGAAGAGCAGGTTTAGACTCTTGAGTTGGAACAAGGAAGTATTCAATAAAAGCACATAAAGTATAACCCACCTGGTCATATCCTCTACAAAGTTTGGTGAAGCATTTACTCTTGGACTCCTGAACAATTTATTTTTCAGTGAGACCTCTGGGATATACAAGGCATGCTCCAGAAACCCAGGTTGGGAGGAAAGAATTCCATGAATATCATCCTCTCCATTCATCTAACTTCACATCTATCCCCAATAGACTATAATTTCTTTGAGAGCAGGGTCTGTTTTTTGCCTTTCATTGTATCCCCAGTACTTATTAGAACAGTGCTTGAAATATAATAAACACTTAATAAATGCTTATTGCCCTAATTATTCCAGGGCCTACTTTACCCCTCATATCGGCTACAGAAAGAAATACTAAAATGTTTCAATAACAAAGCCCAACTCTCACTGTGCTCTCTGACTTGGGAGTCACTCACAAATCTACCATGTCCAACTGGGCAGGTATCATTCTCTTCTTTTAAAATGTGAATTAATGAAGTAATACTCAAGCAAACCCAAGAACAGGAACAGGCACTGAGGGAAAGGTGGTTTGTCAGTAAATAGATAGGGGAACTATCTGGCAGTATGTTAGCTCCTTGAGGTATGGGACTCTTTACATTTTTGTCTTTGAGTCTCCAGGGTGCACCACAAAGTAGGTAGTTTTGTCTTAATCCGCAATGAGAGGAGTACCCATATTTGCTGTAGTTACATAATTTAAAAATGACAAACAGTTCCTCCTCCCCTTCTCTTGACCCCTTACTACTTAACTTTCTTTTTTTTTCTTGTTGGAAACAATGATAACAACAATAGTAGCTTCCATTTATCGAGCTCTTAAAGATTTATATATTATATCCTTGAACCACAAGGATTGTGCCTGAAGCTTTACAGGCGAGAGAGTAGCAGAGGACAGAAGGTGGTGGGTCTGGTAGCAAACAGTTACATTCTCCTCCAAGTCTTCCAGAAGGTCTTGTATACAAGGTACAGTCAGATGGGGTAAGGGACAGATCCCCTTTGCTGGTGGGCTCTCCCTATGACTACATACATAGCTGTTAGTTTGCATGTTGTCCCCCAACCTTTACTCCACCATCTTGGCTCTGCCCCCACCTCACACACACACACATTGTCTCCCCAGTGGATTGGGAGCTCTTTCAAAGTAATGAAACTTCTTTCTTTTCACCTTTTTTTGTAGTCGCAGCCCTTAGAATAACACCTAGCACAGAGTAGGCCCTTGCTGATTTGACCTGACTATGGCTGCTATTCAGACTTCAGCCAGCCTTCCTAATGGTGGCAGTAAGCTAAAAAAAAATTTGTTAGAAGTCAGCTTCAACAGTTCTGGTACTTGGCAAGATTATACTTGGCAATCCTGGGTATGGTGGTCTCTTTTTTCAGAGTAGCTTTGCCATAAAGTCTATTTTCAGGGATTTTAAATACTAAGAGCACTGCTATGGGAGAGTAGTTAAGCTAGTAGCCACAGACACTGGTAGTCAATGAGAATAATGATGCAGGAAATGAGCGTATAAAGGTATGTCAATGAGAGGGAATATGGAAAGCAAAAATAAAGGGGGGGAGGGAATGGCTCTGGGTAAAACCTTATCACCCAACATGCTAGGTCCCCCTACCCCTCCTTGTTTTGGTGACTGTACCTGTGATTTCATTGATATAGGATACAATGGCATACTCTCTCCACTAATGCAGATGGGAATGTGCTCTGCCCCTTACAGATGTGAGCCCTGAGAAATCAGATGATTTGCCCAGGGTCACAAAGTCAATATGTATCAGAAACAGGAGTTGAACCCAGGATTTTCAGACTTCTAGGACAGATGTCTTGTCAGCATGCTGCTGGAACAATATATGACATTTAAAAAAATAGGTTTATCCATGTGTAGTCTAAAGCCACTAAGTAGGTAAAGAAATCGGAAGATCAAACTTTCTGAAAGACTAGATTCTCTTATAAGGTAAATTCAAGTAAGATATAGTCAATCATCAAGTCTTAGGTACTAGTACATTCATTTCACTTGGAATTATCCAGCTCCTGAAAAATATTTAGGACATGTTTCTTACAGACTTTCTACAAACCATGTGTGACCTTGCACAGAACTTGGGGGAGCAGATCAGTGTCTGAGACTTCTCTTTTTACCTTGTCTTGTCTGTCCAAAGCGCACCCCTCTTGAATGAGAGCAGCTATGACCTCGGTGTTCCCTACAACAGTAGCTCGGTGCAATGCAGTCTGATCCCCCTGAAAAGTGATGCATTACCAATCAGTTAATTATCTCCATTTGTATCCTTACCCCCACTACTCCAACCTGACAGGCAGACCCATACAGAACATAAACAGGAACCCTGTTATTGTGAGTGACAGGGCCTCTGTGGTTCTCAGAACAGTGGGTGCTGGGTAGAGGAAACTGGATTCCACTTGCCACCTGACCACTGGCCCAGCAGAATCTCAGTCCCATCACCCAAACAACTCTATGCCATATAATTCCAGCTGCAAAGTAGGGGTCATGCACCTCAACAAATGCCCTAGGAAGCAGAAAGGGTTAGTAAATTAAAACACTTTAAAGATTCAGTTAGAAGATATTGCATAGACAGTGTACCTATCACCTGGCATGAGGAATGGGTCTGGGACCTGTGCTGGCAATTTTGGATCAGTTTATCTTTAGAGGCAGAAACTGGACTGCAAGGGGTGGATAAGCGATCTCTCCATTACAGAAGGCATCACCATCTCACTCTCTTTAGCTAATAAACTCTCACAATTCAGGCTAGTTAGCCATTTGTTCACTGTCCCATAATGGTCATGGTCAACAGCAGTTCAAAGAGGTTGATTCTTCATTGATTTCTTGTGAGGAACTCTTGGGGAGCTGTTAGGACCAAAGCACTTCATATTCATAAAACCTTTGTGCTGAGCTTATTTCTAAGCCTTATCTGATTTTTCTTGGTACCATTCACACTAATTTATACTGTCTTTAACCCCTCTCTGGGGTTTAGATTCTTGAAATTGTCAGATGTTCCTCTCTTTGTCTCTCAAGGGAATGAGTGGAATCTGATTCCCACATCTTGAAATGGAAAATAATTGGGCATAGTGGTATAGGCCTGTAATCCCTTCTTTTGGGGGAGGCTAAGGCTGGTGGATCACTTGAGCTCTGAAGTTCTTCAGGAGTTCTCACTAAGTACAACATTAACATAGAGAGTCTCTGAGACTGTGGGGGGTGGTGGTGGTAAATCAGGTTGCCTAAGTGTGGGTGATCCAAACCAGATCAGAAACAAGAGTAGATCAAAGCTTCTGGGCCAATCAGCATTGGGACCAGACTTACGAATAGCCACTACACCTTCAGTCTAGGTGAGAGAAGAAAAGAGAAAAGAAACAGGAGAGGAGACGAAAAGGAAAGGGAAAAGAAAACAGAAGAAAAATAATGGAAAGACACTCCTAAATGTGAAAAGGTCAGTACTGTAGCAAAGGAGGTTGTTTCTACACAATCTAAAAAGCAAATCTTCTCTACGAAACCATTAGAAAAATCAAGCAAAGAAAAAGACACTTTATGATAGCTCATAGGCTTTTAGATCTGCAACAGAACTTGGACTCTAACCCCCTCATTTTGCAGACAAGAAAACTGAGGCCCAGTGAGGTTTAGTGACCTGCCTCAAGTCTGCTTCTGTATTGTCACTCAAATGATTATAAGATCAATGGAAAATATGAATGATTTTTCTGGAAAGACCAATGAAATGCCAAAGTCAGAAGCTCTGAATTCTAGTCCTGATTCAAAATGTGTAATCTTGGGCAAACTAACCCCTCTGGCCTCAGTTTTCTCATCTTTAAAAGGATGGTATTGGACCACATTATCTTTGCAGTACTTTCCTGCTCTAACATTCTCTGGTTCTACCGCCAGGAGTTCTATACACATGCAATAAGCCCATAGAGGAAGAGACTGATAAATTCATAAAGCATAAGTGCTGGAAGAGGCCTCTTCTGAGATAACCTGAATGAATTATAATCTGTTTACATAATGATTTTATTAGTTTGGAATTATCTGGGACGCAAATTAGAAGTGGCTTAATCTCAATTATCTAATTTATTTTTCCTTCCTGATATTAAGGAGGTTAATTAAAAAAACTGTTTTTAAGGGTAAGAACTTTTAGAACCCTGGCTAGAGAGGCAGTGTTCTACAGTGGAAGGACTGGATTTTGAGTCAGAGGACCTCTGTTTGAGGATGGGCACTGCCATTTATTCACTGTGTGATCTTGGCCAGCTCATGTAACCTCTCTGAGACAGTTTCCTCCAGATGTAAAACAACGGTGATGATGATGACAATCATGCTTGTCTACCTCTGTAGAATTCAAAGAACAGAGAAAATACTTCTGAAGATTATCCCTCCTCATTTAATAGCATTTGCAATGTCTCTTTCATATTCAAGCATAGCGTAGTGGACAGTGTCCTGGACTTGAAGACAGGAAGACCTGTGTTCAGATCCTACCTCTCTTACTCCCTGTGTAACACTGGCTATGTAATTTCTCTGGGTATCAGTTTTCTCATTTTTAAAATGAGGAGAATGGAAGAAAGGAAATAAACATTTATTAAGTGCCTATTATACTCCAGGCACTTTGCTGAGCACTTTATGAATATCATCTCTCTACGGCCCCTTCTAGCTCTACAATGAATCTATGAATTCATTCTCTTAAAATTTTTAATGGTACTATCATTTCCTTATCCTTTGGAAAATCCCCAAAGCATTTTCTTCAAAGTGACTCACAAGTTAAAAATGAAAACCATATACATACGAACCTGTAATGGCCTCTTTCAAGACAAAAGGCCCCAGTCCACTACTGACTCTATCAGACTTCTACTCTGGATGACCTATTTGACATTGTCATAACTTCCATCAAGGGCTTTCCACAGGTCTAGCAGAAAACCCCTTTGCCTCGACTCAATGTGATTTATCTACAGCATCAGCCATATTGTTATAGGACCTGTTTCATTCTTTTCAAATGATATGGGAATCTGTTATGTTCTTCTTTCTCCCCATCACCTCCGTGGTCACACTTTAATACAGGTTTAAATGTTCATCCTCCAGGAATAAGGAGAGGATATTTCTGTACTCTGTCCTACATGAAATACCATGTTCAGTTTTGGGTGCCATAGTTTAAGGAAATTTAAAATGGAGAGCTTTCAGAGGAGGGCAACTATGAAGGTGAAGGGGCTAAAGTAAATGTTGTACGAAGATTGCTTGACAGAAGTGGACATATTTAGATTGGTGGTATGAAGAGTCCAAGGAGACCTGATAGTTGTGATCATGTATTTGTAGGGCTGTCATATAGAGTAGGGATTACACTTATTCTGTGTGGCCTCAAAGGGCGGAATTAGGAGTATGGAGGAAATGTTGAAGGAGTCGGTTTAGACTTGATGTCAGAAAAGGTATCTTAGTTAAGCTGTCCCAAAGTAGATTGGCTTACCCCGAGAAGTGATGAGCTCTTGGAGGGCAGGTCTTCAAGAAGAAGGGGATGATCACTTTTTGGGGATATATTATGGTGGGGATACCCTTCTGACATGGAATATACAAAATGGCCACTGAGGTCCCTTCCCACTCTAGAACTCTGTGATACTCGAAATTCTCCTATAATTCATTAAGTTAACAAATCCCCTTTTCCAAGGAAAATTGCTCTTTAACTCAATCCAAGAAGGTAAATTCCTCTATTCAGTTCCATGATAACCAGTATTTTCTGTAACTTTTAGCGGTATCATCAGAGTCACACAAAGTTCAAATGACTTTCATCACAGGACAGCAGTTGGAGCTCCATCTGCATCACACAAAGAGGAACTTGTGACTTTTTCATCTTATGACTTACAAACTCTGATAGAGAATACACAATCTAGTTTAGGAAAAATGGAATGTAAGCGCTATCTCTTCCATTTCATAGATCACATTATACAGCCTAGTTCGACATTTTAAAAAATAGCTGTATCTGGTAATCCAGCCTACCCATTTTACTGTTGATGGGAAACTGAGTCCCAGGGAGGTTAAGTGGTTTTTTTCAAGGTCACACAGGTGAAAAGCCTCAGAGATGAGATTTGAATGTAGGTCACTTGGCAACTAGGTGAGCTCTATTTAGAATGGGGTGAAGGGCCTTTGGGGGCACAGCCTATAAGAGAATGATTCAATGCACATGTGACACCAATTTGAATTTGGCAATCCCTTAGTTATAAAGGCTGAATTCCTCTAAGGAAAGGGAGGAGAGAGGAGTAAGGTGAAGGTAACAGCTCATCGTCTACATGCTGCTTCTGAAGAGGTAAACAATTTTACATCTTAGATCCCAGTGTCTCCCTCAAATGGAACAGACAAAGCCTATTCAGTTTTTAATCTTTCCTCCCCATAAAGGCAAAAGATTTGATGCTGAAACACACCTATTTTGAAGTCTACAGCTGAGAACAACCAAACATTTCCTTAATGTTTCTACACTTCAGTCATCATTAAAAAAGCCCCAAAAGGCACTTAAAAGCTGCACTGGGAATCATACAATGTACCTTAAATAAGTTCCCTGACTTCTTTATGACTTAAAAAAAACCCTCCAGGAATGCCTGAAATGTTTAAAAGAAATGAAAGGATGAGTACAGTAGTCTTAATAGCATCCATTCAACAAGCATTTCTTGATTAAATATTACGTGCAAGGCATGGTGGAGGGATATTTTAGGTAGAGATTAAGCACCTACTATAAACCAGCACTATGCTAAGCAGAAGATGAACACAATAAAATTTCAAAGATATAGCATTTCTCTAATAGGGACATGCTGTTTTATTCCCCTGCCCTATCCTAGAGGTTAAAGATAGGGAAAGTCTACTATTACTCCCTGGGAATGATGCCCCCACTTTGAGGCCATTTTAGTTCCTTGTAGGATAAGATTAGCAATATTTCTTTGAATCTCCCATGTGCCTACTCTTTATGCAAGACACCTGGGTTGACTGCAGAAGAAATCACCACCATGACTGCTCAGAGCCCTGAAATGGTTCAGGAAGCCAGAGTCTTCTATACATTAGCAATCATCTACACAGTTGGCGCAATGGATAGAGCACTGAGCCTGGAGTCAGGAATACCTGAGTTTAAATTCAGCTTCAGATATTCACCAGCTGTCTGATCTTGGGCAAGTCACTTAACTTCATTTTGCCTCAGTTTCCTCATGTGTAAAATGGGAATAATAATAGCACCTACCTGCCAGGGTTGTAGAGAGAATCAAATGAAATAATTGTAAATCACTTAGCGCAGGGTAGGTGTTATATAGATGTTAGCTATTACTATCAATCATTCTGAATCAAACTTTGAGTTGTCTTTCCCTTATTGAACACATGACAATATTAAACATCAGCATCGGAAGGCAACTTAAGAGACGATCTAGTCTGATCTCTCTATTTTATAGATGAAAAAACTGAAGCGTTTTGCCCAACGTGTTACAGAGAGTTATCGGCAGAGACCGAACTAACACTCAGTTCTCCTGATCCCCCAATTCAGACCTCTTTCCAAATTGTCTCTTTATTTAGGAGGGAATTCAAACCTGGGCTATTCTTGGAAAGAGCAAGATAAAGTGGTGGTATTTGGGCTCTCTCCTAGCAATTATCAAACTCAAACTTCACTGGCTTGCCTCTAGGATGAAATACAAATTCCTCTGTCTGACATTAAAAGGAATGGTGGGGGGGAGATAGGGAGCAGACCTGTGATTTTACTGACATAGGGAACTCCGAAAGGACTCTCCTTCTACCAAAGCAGATCCTCATCCTCTCTGCAACTTACAGTCTTAGAGAAGAGACTAGAAATTGAGAACTAATTATCTAGCTAGCATTTATATAATGCAAAGTATTTTACAAACAAGATCTGATTTTATCCACGCAACAACCCTGGGAGGTAGATGTTATTACCCCATTTTATAGATATGGAAACTGAGATGGATAAAAGTTAATTGACTTGTGTAGGATTACACATGAAATAGGTGTCAGAGACAGGTGTCACTAGCTCCAAGGAGAGTCACACTCTGGACCTTATGCCATACTGCCTCTCATTGACCTTTAAAGTCCTTCATACCCTGGCTCCAGCCCTACCTGTCTAGCTTCATTCCATAGGATTCCCCTTAATGTCCTTGGTATTCCAAACCGGTCACTTTGCTGTTCCTTGTCCCCAACATTCCATATCCTGACTCTGTCTTTGCCCATTAGAATGGGAACTCTTTAGCAGTGGACTTGGCACATCATAGGCGCTTAATAAATCCTTGCTTGGTTTTATGACTGATCTGCCCAAATCACCTACCTCATCCCCAGGATGTGCCCCCTCTTCACTTTTACCTCCTAGATTCCCTACCTACCTTCAAAATTCTGCTCAGATGCCACTTTCACACACAAGGCTTTTTTCTGATCCTATTTGCTAGCCCAACTCCAGTGTTATTTTCTGTAATCTGTATTTATTTATATGCGTACATGTTGATTCCGCAATAGAATGTAAGCTTCCCAAGGGTAGGGACTAATTTCCCTTTGTCTCTGTGTCCCTACTGTCTATCACAGTACCTGACCATATAGTAGCTGCTTAATAAATTCTTACCAGACAGATGAATGGTTTGGACATAGAAAAAACTAAATACTGTAGATATATTCTGATTAAGCAACAAAATGGGGAGGGGAGGTTGTATTAACCAGTAATCTTAAGAACAAGGGATTCTTCACCCAGCAGTTCTGATTAGGGAAGACACTGAGCTATGTACTAGGTTTCATGAACTGATGATATCCTGATGGGCAAATCCCTTTTATCTCTATATATTTTTAAAATTTGGGGCTTTTAGGGATTTGAAACCTCTGGAATCAACATCTTTAGATTTAAATCTATTTGGCTTCCCTCCAAGTGGTCAGAAAATTGAGAGTGGTGAGAAATAGTGGGCAGAGATTTTTAAGTCAAGCGACAGGACAAACTCTGAGCCATGCAAACAGAAGTGTGTATATCTTTTCAGGAGCAATCATGCTAGGGCAGGGCACACATGCAATTCTGCTGAAGGGAAGCATGAGGCCAGAGAGATGTGCAAAGGAAACTGCTGACCTCCTTCTCTCTCTCTGATCTTCTAGGTTCCTTCCTAGCCTTTCTCCTCTGGTCTTTCTTATTTTTCTCTTCCTTGATGCCTTTCACCGTGGCTGCTCTGTCCTGGACTATTTCTGAGGTGTGTGCCGTGTGAATACTCATGGACCAGTCAGAGACCTCGTTAGAGCTCCAATAGGATTTGGCAGGATTGGCAGGAAGCAAGAGAGAATTAGCTCCTGGTGTTCCATACTCTAAAGAACTGGTTTCCACAGGTTGAAATTCATAATAATCCCACTCCAGGCCACTGAAGGTCATTCTTCCACTAATTCTCAGTCTTTAAAAATGACTTTAAAGAACAATATCTGCAGAATATGAAGTTAGGGTTTTAAACTCTTCACAACAGTTAAGTTCTCTAACAGTATACACACCATCCAGGATAGGTAGAAAATTTCATTTATTAATTTTCCCAGTTTTGCTAAAAGAACAAAAGCACGGAGTTTTCTTCTACTGATATTTGCAAGTCGCCTCAAAGACTTCTCATAGGATCTAAAATCTAGAGCAAGAGGGGACCTCAGAATTCATCTAGTCTAACCCACTCTTTTTAACAGATGAGAAAACCAGGGTTCAAGAAGGTGAAGACACTTGCCTCAGGTCACCCCAGCTATAAGCATTGGAAGGGAGATTTGAACTCAGATCTTTTGATTCTAACACCAGGGCTCTTTCCACTATACCAAATGGTTTCCCACTCAACACCACTCCACTCAGCCCACCATGACTATGCTGGAGATAGAGACACTGGAATCAGTAGTTGCTCGTACATTTAGAAATTCATCCTTTCGTTACAAATGGAGGCCAGGACTTAGCCACATCATTCATTCCCAACTCTTAATGATAGCAATACAAGTTTATGTGGTTGTTTTAAATAGAAACAGAAGAAATATAAATATTTTTGAGTAGAATAAGGTAAAGACACAAGAAAATTAAAAATTCCATGTGCATGATCAGGGAGGGAGGGCAGAGTGCTATCCTCTGAAATTAGATAAGATTTTCTTTATGCTGATATTTCCATCTTGTGATCATCACCTGTGCCTGCTCTCTCCACCCACCCCCACTCCCACCTATAAAATTAGACTTGATTATTGTCAAACAATACATGCTTTCTGAATCCATTGAAATCTAACTGCATGGGGACTACCATAGGACATGCTACTAGAAATGTGTGTGGTTACCACAGTTCTCCATGTTTCGTACCAGATTTCTGTCATTGTGTAAATAATCGTGATCACATCACCAGAATATGAGATATGCGCTGTCTTACACACCTTTAGCAACTCAGTCCAATTCCTTCTACTCCAAGTCACTCACTTCAAAAATAAAATCACACACACTGAGGTAATCTTGTCTTTGGAGGAATGTTCTAATGGTGTGTGGGTATGTGTGTGTGTCCCCAAAAATACATACTGGAGGTCAGTAAATTTAGTTAGACCCATTTTCTTTAGAAAACTTTGCTTCCGCTGAAATGCACAGCCTTTTCATGAAAGGAATGAGAAAAGTACACATTCATAATCCCTGCCCTAGAAACCTGTGGATCTCTTGAGTGGAGGAGTTCTGAGATACAGTAGGGTATAGACCAACTGAGTGTATGCTCTAAGGCTGGGACTAATATGTTGAATGCCCCAATCAGAAGGCCATTAGATTGTCTTAGAAGAGACAAACTAGCGTAAGTTGGAAAAAGAGAGTAGGTTTAAGCTTCCACACAGATCACACAGGCCAGTGAGGAGCTCTGTACTTCCATACCCTGATGAGATAAAAAAAAAAAAAAAGTCTCAAAAAAAAAAAAAGTAATGGTAAAGTCTCTGATATCATGCATGGTCACACACATATATATACATTCAGCTCCATGTCCTCTATTTCATCAGATATGCCATCATTGTTACATTTCTACGAATACCTAACCTTAGGGCTTTGCAAAATTACCTTTGGAAACACTAGAATAGGTTGGTGAATCCCATCATAGCCATACCTAGGTGTGCCCACAGGTGTGCTCAATTTCAGAAATTATTAAAAGTGAATCTGGAGGAGGTTATATTAAACTTAGTATTTTCAGGAGGACTCAAATGACCTACACTTTTCGCACCCATATCCATGTTTATCAGAGAGCACTACTATATGATATATGGGTGCAACTGACCTAGTTGCCAACCTCCTGCACAAGGGATATAGTGAATTTGAAACAGAAAATAAAATTACATTTTTAAAAAAGAGGGATAGATTGGCTTCCAAGGGTATGATTATATGACACAAGGAGAAACAGTTATTGACTTTTCTTACATAGAACTGTCTTTAAGGTTGACCCTTAACAAATCAAATATCACTCACCAGCAGCCAATGAAGTTGCCTCCTGCCAGTTAATGCTATAGTCTAGCAGGATATAGTAGAGGATTAACACTATTAATGAAGATAAGTAAAAAGAAAGAGAAAAACTGATCTTCCTTTATCTTATCTCCTACAGTTTTAAGAAACTTCACTTATAAATACCTCTAATAGAGGGGTTCTTAACTTTCTTTGTGACATGGTACCCTTGAGACTCGATGAAACTTACAAACCCCTTTCTCAAAATATTATTTTTAAATAATTGAAGGAAATGCTAAATTTTAGTGTTTATTGCAAATAAAGGTGTAATTTTTTCCTTACCCAGGTTCACAGACTTCCTGAAACCTACCCACTGACTCCTTGGAGGTCTAATTACACCAGATTTGATCTACATACAAACCAGTGTCACAAAGGAGTCCTGGTGAGGCTCTCCACGTACTTAAAAGTCGAACATGTGGCCCTTTAGTGCTAGTCCTATTAGATGGAGAATCACAGATGACTGGAGAAATCAAACATCAAGACTCCAATTTGAATTTGCTACTGGGTATATAACTTAAGGCATACTTTTAGGCTGATCTTCAGAATTATTTTCCCTTGTGTGTGATTGACCTACATGAGGGAATCATAGAGGTTAGTCTGGCCTGGACTAGCCTATCTCTCCACTACCACTTTTAATCGCACCATATACTTCTCAAGAGAGATTTTGATTCTTGACAGAACAGCTCCAAACCCTTTACTTACATCATCCTGGACATCCAGGTCACAGCCTGCCTTCAACAAGATCTGAACAACAGGAAGATGGCCTTTATTGGCAGCAAGATGTAGTGGTGTCCGGCCATGCTGTAGATGCAAAAAAAAAAAGAAAAAAAAATTGCTGATTTCAGATCAATGAACAATTCTGAAGAATCACCTCTACTGTCTTCCTCTTTCCCACCTCATGTAAGAAATGTTGCTTCACAGTGACTTTTATTCAGATCTTTTCTCCTTATTTACATAGAAATTCTCATTAATTTAGCTAGAACAAAGAGTAGATTTCCATTCAACAGAATAATTTGAGCCAGGATTGGGATGAATAACTGAAATCCAGTTAAAAAATAGAACTTTATTTTAAACAATGATATTAGCACTCTCACTAGTTTCTTATAAAAGGGTCAGTTTGTAAATTGAGTGGTTTAACTTTTATCTTCCTTCATTTTCTTCCTGGTATCAGTGTTAAATGAAGAGGGAGAATAGCTAATTCAGGGGTGGGGAACCTGCTGTCTTGAGGCCACATGTGGCTGTCTAGGTCCTGGGGTGCAACCTTTTGACTGAGTCCAAGTTTTACAGAACAAATCCTTTAATTAAGGGGATTGGTTCTGTGAAGTTTGGAATCAAAGGGCCACACTTGAGGACCTAGAGGCTTACATGTGGCCTGGAGGCTATAGGTTCCCCACCCGTGGTTAAGTAACCAGAAAAATCACAAGTTAACTATCCTATTTAGACAAAAAACACTAAAACCCCGCCCCCCAAAAAACAAAAAAACCTTAAAACCCAAATGTGGTTTCTTATCTTCCAAATTCTTTTCACAAAGAACTTTTGATTCTGAGGCCCCAGATCCAGGACATCCCTGGAAGAAATAATGCAATTCAATGCAAACAAACTAGAAAATAATAAGAATGGTATTCTTCTGAAATAACTGTAGTCCCAAAGAATTTGAATTTCTTTTTCTTCCTCCCCGATTTCTACTCACCCTGGGGAAATGGCTCTGCCCGTGATCAACCCTGCTTTAAATAGCAGCCTCCCAGCATGCTGGAACATACCACCTGAGGGAAATCAGGGAATCTTTCCTGCCACATTAAGGCATGTTAATGTGATCAAAATGTTTACAACCCCCTGTGAAAGACTAGCATAACAGATGAGTTATAGGTCATGTAGACAACAAAGTCTCTAAATGACGCTTATTAGAACTTCTAAACTGTTTTCATAGTTCAAATTTGTGAAAAACCACCAGAATCTGCTAAAACTATCCTTAAAGTCTAGGTTTATTTGCTATATACTAGCTTGTGGTGGAGAAAGTAACAATCAAGTGATAAGAGAAAACAGACTCTTAGTTTCCACAAGTGGAATGCAATCAAGGAGGTAGGATTCTAGGGACAGAGGGAGGAAGGAGGTCAGAGCTCACTTTAAAATTAGATTTTTTAATTAAGAACATAGCTTCTCCCTAGAAAGTGGGTTATAAAGAAATCTTTAGAAAAACATCATCTAGTATGAAGTCAAGGAGTGACCTTCACTCCCTTGTAATTGCACTCAGCCACATTCCAATTTAACCTGGATTTTTAAGGTTTAATGGGGATCTTCTCTAGTTGTTAGGACAGCACAAAACCGATGGTTTCATGGGTTTCTTCTCAATGGATTTGGTTACTCATTGTAGTATGAACTCAGAAGTTTCCATTTCTGCCTTTACTACAAATGCATCCATGGCATTCATACTTTGAAATTTTATGCACATCTTTCATGGGAGAAAGTTTGTGTCTTTAAAAGATAAAGAGTGTCTACTGTCTAAGTGATACATATACATACATATGTATCTCTTAAACATATAGTGCAAATGGATTACAAGTTGGGTCTAGAATGAAGCAGGTTGGGGAGAACAGGCTAGATGATTACCTTCAAGAAAATGGGAGGATCAAAGGATATAAACAGGCAGTTTTTAGATGAAGAAATTAAAGCTCTCTATAGTCATGAAAAAATGCTCTAAATCACTATTGATTAGAAAAATGCAAATCAAAACAACTCTGAGGTACCACATCATACCTATCAGATTGGCTAACATGACAAAACAGGAAAATGATAAATGTTGGAGAAGACACGGGAAAATTTGAACACTAGTGCATTGTTGGTGGAGTTGTGAACTGATCCAACCATTCTGAGGAGAAATTTGGAATTATGCAGAAAGAGCTATAAAACTGTGGATGCCCTTTGCAATGCCACTTCTAGGTCTATATCCCAAAGAGATCATAAAAACAGGAAAAGGACCCATATATACAAAAATACTTATAGCAGCTCTTTTCGTGGTGACCAAGAACTAGAAATTGAGGGAATGCCCATCAGTTGGGGAATGGCTGAACAAGTTGTGGTATATGAATGTAATAGAATACTATTGTTCCATAAGAAATAATAAACAGGCTGACTTCAGAAAAACCTGGAAAGACTTACATGAACTGATGCTGAGTGAAGTGAGAAGAACCAGAAGAACATTTTACACAGTGATAGAAACATTGTGGGATGACTAAATTTGATAGACATCTCTGCTTAGCAATGTAAGGATCTAAGACAACTCCATATGACTCATGATAGAAAATGATATCCACATTCAGAAAAGGAACTATGGAGTTTAAATATAGATTGAAGCATACTATTTGCTTTCTCTCTCTCTCTTTTTTGTTTCTTCTTTCTCATGGTATTTTCCCATTGGTTCTAATTCTTCTTTACAACATTACTTATGTGAAAATATGTTTAATATGAATGTATATGGAAAGCCTGTATCAGATTGCATACTGTCTTGGGGTAGGGAGAGGGGAGGAATGGGGAGAAATATTAGAACTCAAAATCTGATGGAAGCGAATGGTGAAAACAAATAAATAGAAAATGAGGGACTCCTTGAGTAACAACAGCTTATCTTCAGAACAAAGCCCTATCTTTTTAAATGTCAATATTCCATTGACTCTCTATGGCTGCAAATAACAGAACAACATTACAGCCTGCAAAGAATTAAAGATAAGTGCTACTCAAGAGGGCATTCAAAAGGCACCTCGGGCCCAAGAGTAGGCTAAAACATAAAACAAAGAATCATGAAGAATCAGAGTATAGAAACAGAGGACCAGAGATTTTGAGCTGGAAGGAAGGTCAGAGGTTATCTAATCTAATCCAGTGTTTCATTTTACAGACGTGGAAACTAAGACCCTGAGACGTAACATGACTTGTTCAAAGCACCATCAAAGAAATGAAATCATGAAGAAAGGTAACAGGCTGATCACACAGCAAGAGCAAGGGACAACCTGTATGTCTGTTTTTATAACATCAGAAGGAAGTGAGGAAATCCCCTGGAACACTGGGTGGCCCTCTTGAGTTGAAATTATGGAAGACATAAATATAAGTCACAGAGAGCAGACGGGTAGGGAAGGTTGAGGTCTGTGTTCTTGAAGGGAACATCCACACTGATGAGATCACAGATGCATTTGAGGATGGAAACCACAAAAAAGGGAATGTGGGTATGTGTTAGTGTACGATGAAAGAAGAGAAAGCAGCAGGAACAAGAACATGATTGCGTAAAAAGAGCACCAGACCAGAAGTCAGCCTTCAAGGCTAGTCTGTGACACTAAGTAACTGTGGCCTTGAGCAAGATACTTTAATTCTCTGAACCTCAGTTCCTTCATCCACAAATTGAGGGAGTCAGACCAAATGACTCTAAAGTTCTAACATTCTGTGATTCCCGTAAGTGCTTTGGAGCAGATTGGGTAGGTGACTTCAGTTCCAAAGCACTTATGAGAATCACAGAATGTTAGAACTAGGAAGTACTAGCATTTGAAGGAATGGGTTTATATCACAGGATTACAGATTTAGAGGTGTATGGTTCCCAAAGGTTGTCTGGCCAAAGTTCTCCATCTTAAAGAGGAGGAAACTGACAGGCCAGAATCATGTGAAAGAGACCTAAAATAGATGAAATACAATTATATAGACTGCTCTTGCTTTAATGCAAATTCACAATAAGCAAATATGACTTCATGTAAATAATTCTTAAAAAAATATGTATTTCAAAAGAACCACTGATGCTAATTCTACTGTACATTACTGTTCTCTCCCCTCCATTCCTGCCCCATGACTGGGCATCTGCCCACCAAATTAACAGACAAACCCTAAGGGATAAAAAACCCTCCAAGCTAAAGCAGGAAAAGGAATTTGTAGAAAGACCACCACCACATTACTGGGGACAGATGGGGACTTGACTTGAGATCTGCAGCACTGAAAGAAGAGACCTTTATTGGGATGCATATGTCTGTCTTCTATCTGTCCAAGTGCGGATATTGCCTGTCTGTTTCCAGCCTCCTCGTGTTATTCCTTTTCTCCTGTGTCCATGTCTAGCCCCCATGTGTCTGCCCCCAGCTTGTTCTTCCTCTCAATTCTGGACAGGCCCCCATGTGTTCTTCCTCCTGCTCTCACTTCTCTGTCCCCAGACACCACCTTGAATTCTGTACTGGCCTCTTCCCTCCACAGGTGCACAGCTTCCCTCCTTCTTTCCTTCTTCTCTCCTCCATGTCTATGGGCAAATTCCAACTACATAAAAATCCCTTTATGTAGAGGTCTGTGGAACAGTCCACTCACGTAAAGTAAGGACTGTGTGTATCTACATTTCAAGAAGTGAGAAAACTGCCTGGAAAATAAAGTTGGAAAGATAAATCTAAAGTACAAGGAGAGAAGTAGCAATGGCTAAAGGCAGCAGCATTTCAGATGAAGTGAGTAAATTTGAGAAAAGCTCATGTGGAATGCTTCTTATATTTCTCACCTTAACAAATCAGTTTTAGTCCCAACTATAAGACAGAGCTCCAACCCTAGTCAGATCAGATCAACTGACTGCTCAAAGGTAGGAAGTTTCTAGGGTTAGTCTAGAATTATAAGGTAGGCAGATTGAAAGCAGGTTTATTGCTGTAATTATGATGACTAATACCACCACCACCACCATCACCATCACTACTGCTACTACTACGCTAATATTTATGTAGAAAAAAGGTTGAACTATTTTTGTGTTTTGGACCCCTTTGGCAGTCTGGTGAAACCTAAGGACCCCTTTTCAGAAAAATGGTTTTAAATACATAAAATATAATAGTTTTCAAAAGAAACTATATTGAAATATAGCTAAGAAAATATTTTTTAAAACAGCTTCACAGGCTAAGAAGCCCTGAGATTTAAAGGTTTCAAAGTGGTTTATATATTATCTCATTTTATCCTCACAATAATCCAATGAGGTAGAGACTATTAGTATTCCCATTTTATAACTGGAGAAAACTCCAGAACTAACCTAGAATAGTATGATAACGCCAACGGTAAGAATCATAGCTATGACTGATAGAGCATTTTGAAGTAGACCCCAGTTCAGAATGACTCTAGGCAAGGGGAGAAAGCTAATCTAAGTCCAAAAAGTGAAGAATAAGAGACCGGTTTCCTGATTGTATTGTGTGGCTGTTCAGGTGCCACAGAAATCAGTGAAGGAAGGCTCTTCTGGAGTTCTTACAATTTCTCTACCTCCTCATCCCTTCTGCATAAGTACTGGGGCATGTAATTATTTTCACGGTGCAAATGCTTATCATGTGCAAGATAACTAAATGCCCCATGAAATGGTGCTGCTACTTGGTTTTGGATTCACTAAAAACTCAATTAACCTAACTCCTTTCAGTGGTTGACCCAAAGAAAGTTCTTTTTTTTTTTAAAAATTTTTCATTATTAACACAATTCATATCACCTACAATTCCAACTTTTGGTCAGGTGATATTTCTTTTAAGGCATTTACAATATAGACCACAAGTGGATTTTTTCTTTTAACATTAACCAACTGAGACACAAATAATAACTATGCTTGCTAACTTCATAAACCCTTGACCTAATTGTCTCCACATTATTGCTAAGAATTAGAGGACCCTAACTTATTATTGCTAAGAATTAGAGGACCCTAACTTATTATTAAAGTCCTAAGCCTAATAGCTTTATTTTAGACTTAATGTCAGATGTTCCCCTACCAACAATCTATAATTTAATAGATCTGGTATTAAGCTCACAAACCTTTTGACTATAGGAAATTGCCACTAAGAGTAGGGACATTGTGGGGAAACAATATCTCCCCAATTTCATGTCAGTTCCAGGCAGGAGTAATATTGTTAACTTGCATTCAGTGAGGCTTAGAGTCTGCCAGGTTGAACAGCTGCTCTCCCACCCTTCTCATGAGATCACCTTTTTCAGTTCATACCAGCATCTCATAGGTTTACTGGTATTATGGATTGGAGGCTCAGACCATCTTTGTTGCTATCCATACCTGGAGTTAGACTCAGAAAAATAGTCACTTAATAGTCCCATAGCATCTTAAAATAGCAAGTTCCAATAGCCAGGTTTCAGATATGACTATAATTTCACATTGGCTAAGGAACATCGTTAGAGGCAAGTCTTAAGTGGCTTACATGCCTTTCTATGCCTGGTCTAGTTCCTGCTTAAATAACAATCATAAAATCAAATTTACCATTAAAACCTTAACTTTTCCATCAACACCAAATTTTACCCGAAGTTACCTGCCTCTAGGAGACTTAGACTAAGATTCATTTCCCCAAACTAAAGATGTGTCTGATTTAGCCTCAGTAATTAATTCAGTCAATTGTTTTAATACTAATTGCTTATACATCACTTTGTAACATGTCCAATTTTTCTTCCCATCTCTCCCCTCCCCCACCCCCTAATACCTTGCATTCTTATTGCCCCTTCCCTCAATGGGCCCTCCCTTCTATCACACCCCACCCTTCCCTTATCTCCATCTTCTCTCTTTTCTTGTAGGGCAAGATAAATTTCTATACCCCATTACCTGGGGTTTCTTATTTCCCAGTTACATGCAATAATAATTCTCAACATTTGTTTCTAATACTTTGAATTCCACCTTCTCTCCTTCCTTCCCTCCCCACCCATCCCCATTGAGAAGGCAAGCAATTCAATACAGGCTATATATGTGTCATTTTGCAAAAGATTTCCATAATAATCATATTGTATAATACTGACTATATTGCCCACTATCCTACTCTATCCCCCCTTATTTTTTTATATTTGACCTTGTCCCTTCCCAAAAGTGTTTATTTCTAGTTATTCCCCTCTCTCATTCCCCTCACTCCACTTGTCGCCTCCTCCCCTATTTTCCTGTAGTATAAGATAGATTTTCATACCAAATTTAGTGAGCATGTTATTTCTTCCTGAAACCATATGTGGAGAGAGTAGCTTCACTTTCCCCCTCTCCCCTTCTCCCTTTTCTCCTCCATTGAACAGGATTTTTCTTTATCTCTTTTATAAGTTATGGCCTTCCCCATTCCATTTCTCCCTTTTTCCTCCCAGTATTTTCTTCCCTCACCCCTTAATTTTTATTTTATATCTTTTTTTTGTGGATATCATCTCTTCTGATTCAACACAGCCTGTACTCTCTTGTCTATATGTGTGTGTGTGTAGAATCCCTCCACCTACCCAAATACTGAGAAAAGTCTCAAGAATTACAAACATTTTCTTTCCATGTAGGAATGTAAACAATTCGGCTTTAGAAAGTCTTTTATGATTTCTCTTTCCTGTTTACCTTTTCAAGCTTCTCTTGATTCTTGTGTTTGAAAGTCAAATTTTCTATACAGTTCTGGTCTTTTCAACATGAATGTTTGAAAGTCCTCTATATCATTGAATGACCATTTATTCCCTTGAAGTATTATACTCAGTTTTGCTGGGTCACAAAGAAAGTTCTTAAGGAATTCTAGTTGATTGATCAATGGCTTGCTTCTTCAAGGAGAATGTAGGAGCCATCTCCATTTAGCTGTCTTCTGGTTGAGTTGTCAGCAAAAGTATTATACCATGTAATTCCTCCAGTGGTATGTCCATATACTGGTCCCCAGGCAAGGATCTTGGAGTCTCAACATTGAAATTAATGTTAACTGATTTCTTAAAATCTGTAATTCTTAGCTCCCTTACCCCCTTTTCTGCCACTCCACCATCATCACTGAGAAACAAAGGGGGTCATGCAGATAAAGAAAAATTATTTTTCTTTGTTTCATGGGTTGGCCATAGCCAAAACAAAAATTCACTAAGCCTTTCTTTATTTGGCTAGGCAAAAACAGACACAGCCTGTTTCTGAGACTGAACTTGAAGCCTTTCCAACATGGTAGAAGTTGCCAAGAGTTACTCTGCTCCCCCAGCCTTTCAGAAACCTAGGTCACCTCCACACCATGATGAAGAGACTTCAGAGCAAACAATGTGGGAGAATTCTGCCACAAAGTGGCAGTGTTAGGATGAGAAAGGACATTACCTTCCTTGCACTGTAGAGGAGCAGAGGAGCAGTGTCAGCCTCAAATAGATATGGGGGCCACTAAACCATACATAAAAATCCCTGCAGGCCATATATTGACTTACAAAACCATATATGTTTATACATTTATTTTTTATTAGTTAATGTATTTTGTTAACTATTTCCTATTTACATTTTAATCTGGTTCAGGGCATACTTGGAAGTGTTGTGGGCTGCATGCTCTCTATGGGATGTGTACATGACACCTGTGTTTTAGAGACACCTTTTTTGTGTCCTAGGACTAGGATTTTATAAGATGGAATTAAATTTCTTGCACACACACACACACACACAGCACATCATTGTGCTGCAGCAAACAGGCAGAAGGGAGAGTCACTTGTCTGTGCAGCACTTAACACAGTACCTGGTACATAGCAGAAGCTTAAGAAATGTTTACTGATTTATTGACTGGCTGAATGAATGAAAACTGGAAGTCCTGGTGAAGGTCTGAGGGGGCTGTGTTTTTTGGAATAAATACCATGCCTCCAGCCAGTTTTGCATTCAGGCTTATTTTCCAGCTTCTCAGAATTCGCAAATAGGAAAGAACAAAGGTTAAAAAAAAGATAATTTATATTGTGAAGGACAAGAAAAAGTAAGCAAAGGTAATAAAGTTTCCTTTTTGCCTCCACTCACCTCAGCCCCCAAAATTAGTTCAATTCTTGCTCAAGTTAGATTTCAGTGAGCAAGGCTGGCCCATCCTCACTCTTCTGTTAACTTTAGGGAGTCAGACTGTCTTTGTATTGGTCACAGAGCTCACTCTCAGAAAAGTTGTAGATTTTTGTGTTAGCTGCTCCACTTGGAACTCCATGACTGCCTTTAGATCTGACCAGTCTCTCTAGCACAAGGGTTTTTAACCTTTATTATGTCATAGACCTCTTTGGTGGTCTGTAGACTGTAGACATTTCTTAGATTAATGTTTTTAAATACATAAAACAAAATATATAGGATTACAAAGAAAACCAACTATATTGAAATACAATTATCAAAAAATTTTTTTTAAAGTTACAGGTTACAGATTAAGAACCACTGGGACTCTAGTATCTTATAGACAAGAATGGTCAGAATCCCCTCCAGAACTTTCCCTGGGCTAGCTACACACCAGAGTCCCATTCCAGACTTACGCCTTTGGGCCAAGACCAAATAAATTGTCATCCTTCTTAATAGCATCATCCACTATCTGCCAGACAAGAAATGAGACCCAAATCACTAAAATGAGAAGCTTCCTTTAGAACAGACTGAGATCTTGCCACAAGCTGGCATACTACCAAAGATGGGTGACCAAAGCCAGGAGGTAGAAAAACTGGCAGGCTCACCTCCAAGCAGCATGCATTTCCCCTTTGGTAAGGGTCCATGAAGGAGAGGCAAGTGAACAGAAACAGGCACATGAAATGTCTCTAGGGAAGGAAAGAAAGGAAAAAGGGAGGCAAGGAAAGAAGGAAGTAAGGAAGAAAGGAAGGAAGGAAAGAAAGAAAGAAAAAATAAGATAAAATCAAATGGTCACACTCAGAAACAACTCTGGGGCTGTACACCCTTCTGGGATTACATAGATATGTTCTTGCAAGGTGAACCCCTATGTCCTGACTCCAGGCATAACTGGGAATAACAAAAACCACAGAATGGGAGTGCCCCACATCCCAGAAGGTTATGGATAAATCACAACAGGTGACTCTAAAGGGAGAACAGAGTAGGATGAGGACAAAACATCTCTCTGTCTCTCTCTCCCCTCTTCCTCCCTCCTTCCCCATACACCCCAACACATTCCCCCCCCAAACAATCCCTCACAAACCTCCAAGTTTAGCTACAAAAAGCCAACTCCCAGTCTTTTCAAATGGCAAATGCAGCTCTGTGGCTGCAAAGGGAACATTCCACAGGCAGAATTCCATGTTAAGATAACAATCTCCCACTAGTGAAGAAATAATTGGGGCTGAGCCAGAGCTAACTTAGGCCTAAATCAACTGCAAAAGGAAGCAGGGGTGTTTATTTTCACAACAGGTGAGATTCATTTGTAAACTCTCTCCTCACCTGCACATTCTCCAGTCGGGAGTACTGGGAGTTTACATCAGAAAGACTTGACATGAACACCACTTAACACACAGGGGAAAGGGGAGGGAGGAGGGAAGATTATCTGAAAATGGCAGCTGCATCAGAAATCCACTCCTCCCTTTTAATAGGTGTCATTGTGTCTCAGCATCACAAAACATGAAGGAGCATAAAGACTCTCAGAACACAGACCACACAGAATGAAAATTTCACTTTCATGGTCCCTTTTCCCTACTTCAATAACTCAGACACTTCTATACCAGAGGGCTAGGTTTATCAGGTTCTTGTAACACTTGCCTTGGATAAAGGTGGATTGATATTCCATCAGGAAGCTGCTGCAAAGTCTGAAAAGAAAGGAATATAGGATGGCTCTTGCTATAGATTCTAAAATAATATAAAAAAAACCCCATATGTTTGCCGTGTCCAAAAATACGTTTCATTCTTCAAAAATCACTTATTAAACATCTACTATGTGTAAAGCCTGTGTTAGATGCTGGAGATACCCAGGTCCTATTCTTAGTGACTGACAATTCAATGCTCAGAGTATAATAAATAGTAGAATAATTTAATATAACAAATAATAATTCTGTTACCTATAGTGTAACATATATATGTTATATATAATAAATATGTATTTATAATATGACAAATTTAATGTAAGAAAGAATGTGGCATCTTTGGAGTGAATGAGCTCAAAAGACCAATTACAAAGAGTTTAGAAGATAATTAGAGAAGATAAGGTAAGCCACAGACCTACTGGCTTCAAGACTTTATTCTTCAAGATTTAGTAGTAACTAAGATTTCCTCATCTGTGATAAATAATACTTGCACTACTTAGCTGAGGAAAGCATTTTATAAATCATTAGGTGCTATGTCACTGTGAGTTACTGTTATTATTATTAAAAGGAATGACAGGTAGCAGTGAAAAGCTAGTTGAGCTTAGATGACCTGAATTTGTTATAGACCTAGCCAATTAGTTTGATGATTTCTTTCAACTATGTTGAGCTGTTCAGGGATAAATGTAGAGGAGGCGGATGGTAAAAAGAGAGCGGAAGGTAGAGGAAAGCATAACTGAAGTAGTTAACTACTGAAAAAGGAAAGGAATTAGGCCAGGCTACAATTGAAAGACTAGGAAAATGGAGAGGAAATTTCTCTAACTTTTGAATAAGTACAAGGAGGAGGAAGAGAAAGAGGAAAAGGAAAACGAAGGAAAGAAATGGATTTAAACTGCAATGTCAAGTTAGCTGCAAGAAGATTTTCCTAAGTGAGGAGTTTTTTCCCTAAAGGTTATTAAAAGAGAAGAGATAAGGGATGTGCATCCTTTTAGGCACTAGTGGTTTTAAGATTTAGACAGGAGAGAAAGTTCTGAAAGAAGAGGACAATCAAAGTAAAGGGATGGAGCAAGGAAAGAGTAAATGAAGAAAGTGAAAGGAAAAACAAGAAGAGACATACTTGTGTGCTCGTCCTTCAATGTCAAAGAAGACCATGCCATCAGACACATGACTGGCACTTGACTTTGTTTTTTTTCTTGAGTGAGGGAGGGCTGAGCAGGTCACCAGCCTCACATCTCTTCTAGAGTCATCTGAATCTAGTGACCAGATATTCATCAGGATGACTGGAGATAACCCAGGATGAGGTAACTGCGGTTAAGTGACTTGCCCAAGGTCACACAGCTAGTGAGTGTCAAGTGTCCAAGGTGAGATCTGAACTCAGGCCTCCTGACTCCTGCACTGGTGCTTTATCATTGCACTACCTAACTGCCCCCAAGAGACACTTATTGCAGTACTAGAGTAACCTTTCCCCTAAACCAACAATTCCTTAAGTGATATTGAGTGACTCCTGTCTTATGGAATGTTCCTCTGATGAGCTCCTATTTGGGGGGACAGAAGACTCCGAGAAACACAGACATGGAGAGAGAGAGAAGATGTCATTATACTGCAGACGATCATAGTTTTAACTTCTTGGCGAGGAAGGAAAAAAAGGCAAAATAGGTTTCAACTTTTTCATTCTCTCTTTTTTTTCTCTGTTTCTGTCTCTCTCATTCTTTTAGGTAGTGTCTTTGGATAGCAGGTACTGACCTTGACATTGATAGAAGGACTCAAAAGGCTCCTTTGAGGGAGCTGTGGTTGCCAACAAGAAATGACGTTGGGCAAATCTGGGTGCCTTCTGTTGACTGGTTGTGTGATACCACATGACTGAGGTAGCAGAGGAGAAAGGCTTTTTCCCCAAGGAATGGCTTATCTAGGGGACAGAGCATCTCTCTTTCAGTCAAATGTCTTGTCAGTCCTTCCCATCTCCTAGCAGCAACACAGCCGGAGAATTAAAAGTACAAGGAATGGGAGTGAAACAGGAGAGAGAGGAAGCCCAGACTGGGCATGATAGTGGTTGGGAACAAGAGAACAGGAATCTGCTTCAGAGATTAGTATATGAATGTGCCCATCTCCTAATTATATCAAACCCAAAGCAACTGATGTGACACAATATCCATATGACCCAGAGGAGTGAGGGAGCATTTAGTACAAAGAGCCCCAGATTTGCAATTTAAAAAGTCCCAGTGTGCCTTGAACAATTCACTTCATGGCTTTGAGCTTCAGTTTTTTGATCTGTGAAATGGGATTGGAATGGAATATCTCTAAGCTTCCTTCCAGTTCTAGATATATCTCCAAGGATAATTTCATAATCGTAAATGAGTAGGCAAAAGGGCCAACAAAGTAATATCTGTGTCCCAAGACTGAACTGTTTGCTCAATATAGTTCTTAACTCAGGCCACAATGGCTGAAGAGAGGGAAGGAAACAAAAGGGTCATTTTCTTATTCAACCTCCAATAGTTCCCTCTTCCTCTCTCAGCTGAGAACCTTGCCTTATATTTTGCATAAAAAAATTGAAGCCAATTATCAAAAGCTCCCTCTTTCCACACGCAATCCCTCATCTCATATAATTCTGATGCCTTCGATCACCATGTCCTCCAGTTTTGTCTCACATGAAGAGGTGGTCCATTGTCTTTACCAAGGAAAGCTCCTCTACATGCACAAGCAGTTCCATTCCAAACCATCTTCTCCAGTAGATTGCCCCCTCTCATTCCATTACTGGTTGCTTCCTACTGCCCACAAACATGTCCAAGTGTCCCTCCATCCTAAAAATAAACCACACCAAAACTCATTTGATCCATCCATCCACAATAGCTATGCTCCTATATCTCTCCTCTTTTATGCAGCTAAACACCTTGAGAAACTTGTTCTGAATTTGATGCTTCTATTTCCCTTTTAATCACTCCCTTCTTAACTCTCTACAGTCTGGCATCCAACGTCATTATTTAACGGGAACTCCTCTCTTCAAAGTTACCAATGATCTCATAAACGCCACATCTAATTGCCTTGTTTTTGAATCCTCGTCCTTCTTGACCTGTCTGCAGCCTCTGACGCAGGTGATCGCCTTCTCCTCTTTGATACTCTCTTCTCTCTAAGTTTTCATGGCATTACTCTCTCCTGGTTCTCCTTCTACCTCTCTGACTACTCCTCACTCTCCTTTGCTGGATCTTCATCCAGGTCACGTCTGCTAACTCTGTCCTGGGCCCTCCTCTTCTCCATCTATACTGTTTTGCTTAGGGATCTCATCACTCCCGTGGATTTAGTTATTGTCTCTGGGGTGATGCTGCACAGATCTCCTAATCATCCCTAATCTTGCTAACTTCCAGACTTGAAGCTACAACTACTTGAAATAATCAGATTGATTCTGTCTTCTATTGATTCTATTTACAATTAATTGATTTTGTCCTATAACTGCCTAAGTCATGATTCCTTGAATCTGACCTTAGTTCAGAAATTCAGCTGTCCCCTAACAAGAAAAGTTTTGTTTAGAAATCCATTTCTCTTATTAATCACTATTCCATTCTTGTGTCAAGGAAATCTGTTATTCTTGAAGGATTTCTGGCTTGTTATCCAAAGAAGTCTGGTCCACCGCCTCCAACCTGGCAGGTAGACTCAAACAATGAACACTTCTCAGTTACAGGAGGGAAGAAGAGGGTTCTTGCTAGCCCCTCATTCCCAATTTCCAACCAGTCATACTGTTGCCCAAGCCTCAGCTCTGTAACAAATCATACTGACTTTGCCATTCATGATGATGAGCTCTTTTAACCAGTTAGAACTTGTATCCTGCCTACAATGTAGTCCTGTTCTTTGTTCTGTACACACCCAAATAATAAAAGAGAGCTGTTTCCCTTATTCAGGGTCTTAGCTTATCTGGGGAAACTGAGATCCTATTTATTGGTAAATTAAAGCTTAACTAATCAATCATGCTTGGAACCTTGCATTCCAGTCTACCTTAATTTAAACTGTTACATGCCTATTAGACATATTAAACTCAATGTCACATAGAATTCTTAAGTTCAACATGTCCAAAACTAAACTCACTATCTTCCTACCACCCCCAAACCTACCTCTTCCTGACTTCCCTATTACTGCTAGAGCAGGCAGAAGGAGGGGGGAAATGGGTGCCACCATCCTCCCAATCACCCAGGCATCATTTTCAACTCCTCACACTCTCTCTCTCACCTCCCATAGCCAATCTCTTGCCAAGTTCTGTCTATTTTATCTTTGGAGCATCTCTTTTATGGGCCCTCTTCATCCATCCCTCTGACATTGTCACAACCTTGGTATAGACCTTCATCACTTTACATCTGGACGACTGCAACAGGCTGATGGTTAGTTTGAGGTCTCTTCTATTTCCAGTCCATTCTCCATTCAGTGATCTTCCTAAAGCACAGGTCTGAACACATCAACCCTCCACCCACAACCATTCAATAAACTGCCGTGGCTCCCTATTGCCTCTTGGATCAAATATTAAATTCTGTTTGGTATTCAAAATCTTCATAACTTCCTCCCTTAACATCTAAGATATCACCCTGTAATATATTTGGTCTTCCTGAAAAGCAAAGGGCAAACAACAACTTCCTCTTCCTCCCTCCCTACCTTCCCAGTCTTTTTACACCTTACTCCTCCCCACATACTCTGCCCCCCAGTAACACTGGCCTCTTTATTATTCCTCACATAAGACACTCTATTTCCCACTTCCATATTATCATTGGCTGTCTCCCATGCTTGGAATCCTCATCTCTGACTCCTGGCTTTCTTTGAATCTCAGATAAAATTCCACTTTCTAGTAGAAGCCTCTCCCGCTTAAGGCTTGTGCCTTCTCTCTGTTGATTTTTTCCCCCAATTCATTCTGTATATATCTTCTTTGTACACAGCTGTTTCCAAGTTGTCTCCATTAGGTTATGAAGGAATTGTCTTTTAAAAGCCTTTCTTTGTATCCCTGATGCTTAGACAGTACCTAACATACAACAGGCACTTACGAGATGTTTGTTGTCTTACTTATCTTCCTATTTCTCCCACTCCGCCCAGAAAAGGAATCTTGGGTGTAAAGCTGAGCAGGCAGGAGATAAACTTATCTATGGCATGCACCTACTAAACCACAGCCAGCTGTGCTGACATCTGGGTAGACCCCATTCCACTCCATTCCCCAGCTTCCCAACAGAGTCACTTTTATGGCTTCTGTATTTACATGCTCCCCCAGAATGTAGATTAGGCAAATAACTCTTCTGGAGCTTTTCAAAATGCAGATTACTAACCTGGGAACCAATAATAACTCCAATGCATTTTGTTCAATGATGGCATATTTAGGGGAGTTTTTAAAATGCTGATTACTGACAATGTCATGAGAGATTGTAATGGTTCCTCTGGAGTGGTTATGACCTACTAAATAAATATGATTTTAGCGGGGTTTACTGGCACATTAATCTGGGTTATTAAACAGTCAGCTAAGCAGTTAGGGGTTTTTATTCAAAGCAGAGATTGTTGAGGCAACACTACAGTAATCACATAAAGGCTTGCAATGTGGATTGTTGACAGAATGCCCAGGTACCAGAACAGCTTATCATGCTACTACACCTGCTCAGAAGCTACTCTAATTTCAAGGCATTGTATACACAGGTACATTAGAGATAGGAATAAGGATCATGGCGAGGGATAGTCCTTGTATACAGTGTTGCAGTCTGTAGCCCTACATTTAAGTAACCCTTTATAGTTGATGATGTACTTTCCTGACAACAACCCTACAAAGGTAAGTAGCGTACACATATTATCATTTGAAGAAACTATGATTGAAAGAGATTTGCAGACTTGCCCAGTTAATCAGCTAGTAGTGACAAGAGCTGTGTCTTCAACCAGCATCTTTTGGCAAATTCAGTGTCCTTTCCACTATATTACATGACCCGTATATATATGTTGTGTGTGTGTATATATATATGTATATATGTGTGTGTATATATATACATATATATATTTGATGTATATATTTATACATATGTGCAATATGCATAGATACATGATATGTATAGATGATATACTTATAAATATAACTATTTAGATATATCAATTATAACAGAATATATCTATATATAGATGATATATAGATGTATAAATTTATACATACATACAAATAAATGCTATGCACTTGAGTGATTTTGAATTTTCTTAAAATTTTATCCTATAAATGATGTTAGGCCTGCATGGTATCTTTAGAATGGAAAACAAGCTTTTCCACTGACAGCTTGGCTTTGGTGAATCTGTGGTATCATTCGGTACTCCCTCCCTCCAGTGGTACAATTCACAACTCATCCTCCACTTTTCAGCCTGTTACTCTTGTACACATCCTCCCATTATTTGTGCAGATTTATCCAACATGCTACATATCTTTATATAGATCTCTTGATATTACCTATAGAATGACTGTGATGACATATCTCTAGAATGGATCCCCATATTTATTTTTTGATCTGGCTCACTCACCCCAACCTACTCTCACATGGTCAGGTGTAGGTTCCCAGAGAAGGACTACTGCCATACAGCTACACTCAAATTCTTTCAGGCTTTAAGAGGCAAAATTATTGTGGGGAGATATATTCTCCTTATTCCCCACTATCGCACCCCCTAGTGTGCTTCCATTTATACAACACAACCACTCACTATGCTGATACATTAGAGCTTAAATATAACAATTTACTTAATAAGGTGAAAATAATAACAACATCATACTCATATATGGCAAATGCAAGAAAAATACAAACAGAGTCCATATGTAAGGCCAGTTCCTACATCCCACCAATGTAGTCAATATCTGCGGTGGATAGAAAGTAGGCCTACAGAAATCTGACAAGGAGGCACATGGAGTAGGGGGAAATGTGCTTGAGGTGATTTATTAAGGCCTAGAAAGGCTTGAGTTCATGGGTCCATTCAGGAACAAAAACATGTGCTACACAAAACTACTTCTCTATTACTTTTTCTCTTCTGTCCTTACTGTTTTCCTCCTCTACCAAACCTCTTCTCTTCTTTAAGCCAGAACACTACAAGGCTCATCAGGCTGGCTCCCTCTGGGCAATACAAACAAGCACAACCAGTTCTCTGCTAACCAGTCAGTCAATAAACATTTATTAAGCACCTACAACATACTAGGTACTGTGTCAAGTGCTGGAAATACAAAGAAAAATTAATTTTTTCTGCAGAAGATTACTGTTATATCCTCCCTATGAGAGGTGATAAGATAATTTAAAAAAATTACTGAAAATCTATGTGTAAAAAACCAAATTTTCAGGTAAGCTTTGAATGACTTGTTTGCCAAAAGAGGTAGAAAATGAATTGTAATATAAATAAAAAGGCTAAAATCACCTTGTAAAGGGTATAAAGTGCTCCCCCACTTTGTGTGTGAATATTTCTTAATAAATTCCAGTGGTTCCCATATTGTCTAGAATAAAATAAAAACTCTTTTGTTTGGCATTTAAAAATCCATCACAGCCCGGTTGTCTCCCCTCACTATTATTCCACTTTTGTCATACATTAATCTGGCTACACTGATCTACTTGCTGCTTTTTACACGAGACGTTACATTTCCTGTGTTTGTGCTTTTGCACTGGCTGTCCCCTATGATTGGAATGACCTCCCTCCTCACAGTCATCTCTCAGAATCCTTATCTTACTTCAAAACTGTTCAAATATCACCTTCTTCAGAAGCCATTTCAGGTCCCTCCCAGGTATGAGGACCTTCCACTTTAAATTCCCTTTCACATACTTTGTAGGTATCTTATGTACCCATTTATGTACATGTTGTCTAACCTATTAGAATGTAAGCTACTTGAGGGAATGAATTATTTTTATTTGTATCCCCAGCACAGAGCATCACTCCTGGGTCATATTAAGAGTTTAACAAATGCTTATTAACTGATTGGCCATGAAAAATCCTTCTATTCCTATTCTTTTAAATAACTTTTTATAATAAATAAATATTTATTTTATCAAGTGCTTTCTGGATGTACTAATTTATATAATCAAGTTGGAGATTTGAATTTTTGGATAAAATATGTATGCTATTCAATGGTTTTCCAGCTGTTGAACCAGACCCTCATACCCAGTATGAAACCTGCTTTGTAATCAATCAAACATATATCAAGTGCCCAATTATTTTTAATTTATTGATTTATTCTGTTAGCTAATATTTGATTTAGTATTCTGTCATCTATACTCATTACTGCAATTGACATGTCATTTTCTTTTTAAGTGTTATCTTTGCCAGTTTTTAAAATCAACACTTTATTTGCCTCATAAAAATTACTAGGTAAGATTCTCTAGTTTTCATTACTTATGAATAATGTATGTAATATAGAAATTACTTGATATGAGAATGTTTAAAAGAATGCAGCTGTGATCCACCTGGGTCACATTTAGGGGGTGGTGGTAATTCTTTGATAACTTCTCTTATTTCTCCATGATTGGTTCATTAGGATATTACTTTTTGTGTCCATTTGGATTGTTTATATTTCTGTAGCTAATAATAATATATTTCCTTTAAATTCTATATTTTGTTAGACTAAAGTTGCAAGTAGTATATCCTACTTTGATTACACTTATGATTTTACTGGCATAGGGAAATCTAGGTGAGAAAATATCTTCTATAAATGTAGACTTGCTCCTACTCCTACAGTCTAAGAGAATTGCCTGAAGTATTGAGAAGTTCAGTAATCTGCCCCTAGTCAAAGACTCAGAACCTGTAAGAGATGGGACTTGAACTCAAGTTTTCATGCCTCAGAGGCCACCTCTTTCACTATTAAACCATATGCTTCTCCCTAATAGTATTCTTAATTTTTTGTATGTTATGGTCATTCCTTTTTTACAATTTTGATGATTTGCATGCTTTTTCTCCTTTTACAAATTACATTTACTAATGGTTTATTCATTTTCTTCGTGTTCTAAAAAAAAAAAAATAACCTTCTCTTGGTTTTACTTATCAATTCAACTGTTCTTACATCTCCTCTCCATTTATTCCTGCTGTTAACTTTGCAATTGTTCTTTTTTCCCACTTTCCTTTGTACTGCTGCTTTGTTACTTTTCTATTGCCTTTAGGTACAGGCTTAATTCATTTATTTTCTCACTTTCCCTCATTAGCATATGCATTCAGTTATATAATGTTGCTTCTAAGAAACAACTTTGGTTGTATTTCATTGATTTTGATATGTATGATTGTATCTGTCAATTACCACTTAAATATTCAGTTATTTTTCTCATTTCTCCTTTAACTCAGTCATTGTTTAATATAGTAAATAAAGAAGACCTCAAGTACCTTCACTGGGCTCTCTGTGGCAAGCATAAAGGAGGGCATGGACAAGAATAATATATAATGGGCATATATAACTATATAATTATATATATACATACATACATACATATATATATATATTACAATCTATATCACTGGGATTTCCAAGTCAATGAAGGCACAGATCCATTAAGTATTTGAGTATTTTGAATGAATCAATGAAAAAATTTATTAAAGCATTAAACACTGCTAATATTAGGAAATAAAAAGTATAACAATCTCTATCCTCAAGGAGTTTATATTCTAATAGGGACAACATATATAGGTTTATGGGGTCCAGAAAAAGGGGTTATTGTCTGGGTAATCACAAACATGACAAGTAGAACAATACAGCAATTCAATTACATGCATTTTCAAGAGGCAGTGATAGTATTTATTTGATGTCAGTTGTCAGACTAAGAGATGAAAGGCGGCAGTGAAACAGCAGAGTAGAAAATGGTTAAGATAAAGATGCAAAGTCCCAGACTGTGTAGAACTGAGTGGCTTCGCTCTTTTCATTCATGGTCCTGGTTAATCAATCAGCCACTTACTATAGGCTGCTACTGTGCTAAGCAGTGGGATACAAAGAAACGCAAAAATAGTCCCTGCATTTAAGGAACTTAATATTTTAATGGTGAGACAACATGTAGGTAAGTAGGTACAAAAAAAAGCAGGTAGCAACCAGAGATTCACTTTGACAGCATAATAAAATTAGAACTTAACTATGGAAAAAAGGATGTTTAACCCTTTAGAACTTCAGTACTTTCCTCTTTTTCCTGGGAACTCAATTCTACAATAGTACTATATATTTAAAGTCCCTATATAAGTCCCTAGCATAAAAAACTCACTGGAGAGGAAAATAGAGTTGTCTTCTCTGTTCATAGTCTTGGATGTGTCCCTTCTATTTTGTATTTCTATTGGGTTAAAGAAGGCCTGGTATATAGACGCTATATTATTAGCCTAAGAACTTGCAAAGGAGCTGTGGACCTTTTCTCTTTTCTATTGAGATCTAAATGAGAGCTACATTCTGATGTTCTCCAGGTATGGTTGGTCCTGAGACAATGAAATGCTTTTGAGAAAATGAATTCTGAATGCAGTCCATGCAACCCCAGAAATGTGGTTCTGAGAAAAGAAGAGAATAAACATTTATTAAGTGCTTACTATGTGCTTGGCACTGTACCAAGAGTTTTATAAATATTATTCTACTTGATTCTCAAAAAAACCCTGAGAGGTCAGCTCTATTATTATCTCCATTTTACAGTTTAGGAAACTGAGGCAGACAGAGTTTAAGTGATTCACCTAGCTAGTAAGTGTCTGAGGCTAGAGGTGAACTCAGACTTTGCTAATGCGGTCGCAACTCTATATGTACTATATTACCAAGTGTCTATATATTATATTTATTCTCATGATGAACATTTCAAGACAAAGTTAAAAAGTATCATGTTAAATGCCACATCTTATTCCCTTTGTGCATATGAAAAAGCAACTTTTTTGTCAACTTCTTTGTTTACTTCTTGAAGGACAGCCTAGGAGCTATCCTTCCCTTTAAATGCACCCTTTAAAAAAATCTCTAGAGAATTAGGGACTTACTAGAGCTCTCTCTGCAAACCCCTCAAAAAACCTGTAAAAAATTACTCTAAACAAATTCTAGAGCAGCAGAAGCCACGAAATGACAGATTGAAGTAAAAGTTCAGCCCCAAGACAATCCAGAAAGTTGACAAGAAGGGTCTATTCTGCCAGGCTAGAAGCAGAGTGCAATTTGGCATGGGCTGCACTTGCATGGACGGAGCTGGAGCATGACTTACGAGATAATTGTTGGTGGCTGCTGGAGTTTTCAGACTTTTCAATCCTTAAACACTAGTTTCAAAAAGAAGGGTCTCTCATCTGACTGAGAGGGGAGCATGGTCTCGCCCCAGCTCCAGCCTCAGCCCTGCCCCAGTGTTGGCTCAGCCCCAGTGTGGTGGCAGCTACTGCTGAAGTGGAGGAAGCTTCTGGAGCCTCTTACTTAACAAAGAGCTCAAAAGACAAGCAACTGACTGGGAAAATGAGCAAATGGGAAAAAGAAACCGACTATAGAATCTTGCTTTCTCGGTGAAGAGGTATTTTTTTACATCATTGGTGATGTGGAAGATCAAAACATACAACCAGAGGAAGACAATAAACACAAATCTCTTGCATCCAAAGCCTCTAAGAAAAATATGAATTGGTCTCAGGCCATGGAAGAGCTCAAAAATGATTTTGAAAATCAAGTAAGAGAGGTAGAGGAAAAATTGTAAAGAGAAATGAGAGTGATGCAAGAAAATCATGAAAAATGAGTCAACTGCTTCCTAAAGCAAACCCCCAAAAATGCTGAAGAAAATATCTTTAAAATTAGACTAACCTAAATGGCAAAAGAGGTTCAAAAAGCCAACAAGGAGAAGAATGCTTTAAAAAGAGGAATGGGCCAAATGGAAAAAGAGATCCAAAAGCTCACTGGAGAAGATAATTCCTTAAAAATTAGAATGGAGCAAATGGAAGCTAATGACTTTATGAGAAATCAAGAAATTATAAAATAAAGCCAAAAGAATGAAAAGATAGAAATCAATGTCAAGTATTTATCAATGTGAACAACTCACCTGGAAAATGAATCTAGGAGAGATAATTTAAAAATTACTGGACTACCTGAAAGCCATGATCAAAAAAAAGAGCCTAGACATCATCTTTCAAGAAATTATCAAGGAAAACTGCCCTGTTAATCTAGTGCCAGAGGGTAAAATAGACATGGAAAGAATTCACTGATTACCTCCTGAAAGAGATCCCCAAAGGAAAACTCCTAGGAATATTGTACCCAAATTCCACAGTTCCCAGGTGAAGGAGGAAATATTAGAATCAGCCAGAAAGAAACAATTCAAGTATTGTGGAGACATATTCAGATTAACACAATATTTAGCAGTTTCTCCACTAAGAGATCAGAGGACTTGGAATATGATATTCTAGAGGTCAAAGGAGCTAGGATTAAAACCAAGAATCACCTACCCAGCAAAACTGAGTATAATACTTCAGGGGAAAAAGTGTAACTTCAATGAAATAGAGGTCTTCCAGCATTCTTGTTGAAAAGACCAGAGCTGAATAGAAAATTTGACTTTCAAGAGAAGCATGAAAAAGTAAACAGGAAAGAGAAACCATAAAGGACTTACTAAAGTTGAACTGTTTACATTTCTACATGGAAAGATGATATTTGGAACTCATGAGACCTTTCTCCATATTAGGATAGTTGGAGGGAATATATATATATACACACACACACACGTATATAATATATACATACACATATATACATATATACACTCACATACATATATATATAGACAGAGACAAAAAACAGACAGAGAGAAAGAAAGACAAAGAAACAGAGAGAGATATATACAGAGAGACTGAGGGTACAGGGTAAACTGAAGATGAAGGGATGATACCTGAAAAAGAAAATTAAGTGTTGAGACACACTTATACTATGAGAAAGAGAAAGGGAGAGGTAGAATGTAGTAAATCATCTCACATAAGAGTTTTTACAATGGATAGGAAGAAGGGGAAGGTAAGAGATAATAAGTGAGTCTTCCTTTCATCAGATTTGGCTTCAGGAATGAATAATATACACACTAAGTTGAGTATGAAAGTTTATACTATCTTACAGAAAAGGGGATAAGAAGGGACAGCAGACTGGGGAAAGGGGTAATAGCATCAAGCACTTTGGTAGAGAGATGGGTCAGAGGAGAGAATAGAACAGAGGGTGGGACAGGATAGAGGGAAATAAAGTTAGTCTTTCATGACATGACTGTTATGGAAGTGTTTCACATGACTTACACATATATAACCTATATTGAATTGCTTGCCTTCTCAATAAAGGTGGATGGGGAGGGGAGAAGAGAATGTGGAACTCAAAGTTTTAAAAAATCAGTGTTAAATATTGTTTTTACATGCAACTAGGAAATAAGATATATAGGCAATGGGATATAGAAATCTATCATGCCCTACAGGAAAATATAAGGGAAAAGGATAAGGGGGGAGGTGATAAAAGGGAGGGCTGATTGGAAGAAAGGACAATCAAAATACACACTGTCCAAGGTGGGGAAAGGGGGAGATGGGAAGAAAATCTGAAATTCAAAATCATGTGGGTGTGAATGTTGAAAACTGAAAATTAATAAATTTTTTTAAAATCTCATTTTACTTATGAGAATTACAGTATTGATATAGTTCAACAATATGTTGGGTTTTTTTTTTTAATAGTACTCCATTTAGCTGGTAATTAGAGAACTTCATTCACTAGGCAAATACTTATGAAGCATCTATATATACCACGCACTCTACTAGGTACTGGAGATAGAAAGATGAAAACAAATAAAAATTTCTATTAAAAATAAGTAGAAGGCCTGACTTTGGCGGAAAAAAAATCATCCCTTCATGAAAGATTGGGGAAAAGGCAGATAAGAATGGGGGATAATCTCAGGATTTATTTCCAATGCAGAATAAGGATAAAGAGGGAGTTCATTTTTAGAGCACCTAGAGTTAACATTAATAGATGGTCTAAAATTATTTGATTCTTATCAATCAATCTATCCCATTTTCTGCCATTCTACCATACTCACTAAGAAAATGAAAGGTGACTGCCCAGAACTGAGGGTTATTTTGCATTTTTTTGTGTGTCAATGGTTGCCATGACCAAAGAATTCATCACCTAGTGGGCAGTCTATAAAGAGCAAAAGGTCTGTTGCTGGCACCATGCTTGAAACCTTTCCCAACAAGGAGAACCTGCAGTATGCTCATACAGCCTGAGAATGCATGGTCACTTCCACACCACAAGGCGGCATTGAGTAGGACATTTTTTGGCATATCACCTCCATCAAACAGAAATCCCCAATCTCTATGTTCTCTAAAAAGAATCAGGTAGCCAGATCTCCTCTGTACTTCTGACTACAGGTGTGAAATTCTGAATTCAATTCAAGAATTTACAAGGTATGGAGCACTGTACTAGATATTGGATGGAGACACAAAACTAAGAACAAATGAAAAAATACACAATTCCTTCCTTTCTTAGAGGTAGCTAGGTAGTATAGTGAATAAACACCGGACCTGAAGTCAGAAAGATTTTAGTTCTCATTGGGTCTCAGAGACTCACTAATTGTGTTACCCTGGAAAGGTAACTTCTGTTTCCCTTGGCTTCCTCATCTGTAAAATGGGGATAATAACAGCACCTACCTAGAAGGGTTGCTGTGAGGAGGCTCAAATGAGATAGTATTTGTAAAACACTCAGCACAGTGCCTGGCACATAGCATACACTATATAAGTATATATACACATATATGTGTATATATGTAAATAAATACATACACCCAAAATACTTATTCCTTTCATGAGCTTATCTTATAGAAAGACAGAAGATAGACACAAACAGATCATAATAAGTATATATACTTAACCAGAAGTACAAAGTTTCAAGTCGGTCCAAGGAAGAAAAATGACAGAGCTCCAAGTCTAGGACACCTGAGTTCAAATCCAGTCTCACACATTTACTAGCTGTGTGATCCTGGGCAAGTCACTGCTGTCTACCTTAGTTTCTTCATTTGTAAAATGGGCAGCAGAAGAAGCACCAACTTCCCAGGGTTGTTATGAGTATCAAATTAATAATAAGAATAAAGCACTTAACAGTGCTTTATACTACGCTACAGTGCTTGGCACATAGTAAGCTTTAGATAAATGTTAGCTATTGGCTGTTATTACTTTTGGTGCTCTGAGATATTTCTGTTGAAAGTTTTCAAGCTCGTGGGAGGTTAAAGGTGGTCCCTGCCTGAGGACTACAACCTCCAAGCCATAAACATATGATCAGAACAGGAGAGGATGATTCTCCTCATACTTTGCAACAAGAGGAGGTTGGGTATACCTTTCCAGCATTTTTGTCTGCTTGAGCTCCAGGGTATAAGAAAATGGTTCTAAAACCATGATGCACCAAGTGTTCAACCTGTCTTCCAGCAGTTCATAAATTCAAGGGAAGTATGGAGATCAGTACCAAATTGGATAATAGAAGTAGAGTAAGGGAGAAAGCATAAGCAGTGAGAAACCTATCTTGAGCATAGAAGTATGAGTACAGAAGCTGATTAGAATGCTGGGTTTTTTTAAATCCTTCCCAGAGACATAACAGTTCCTCCTTATAATGATCACCAAGTTTCACAGCCCTGCCATATCTATGGTCTGTAATATAACTTGAATTGAATACCAGGTATAGGTCAGCTACTTAACAAAAAAAATTAGAATATACATTAACTAGGCAGGTACCACAGTGAGTTTACATTTCATGCAAAGAGGACTAGTCCTGAAGCTGTCTTATAGAATAGGGCAATTATAATCCTTCTCAGGCTTTAGAGAAAAATAGACATCCCTTCCCCCAAAAAACACCAAGAATTGTCATACTAGATCAAACCTTTGGCTTACCTACCTGAGTAGTGAGGTGATAAATTTTGAATAGAGGAATACATCCTTTAATTTCCAAAATTAGCTTTTTAAAGTTTCAGGGGATGCCCCTTGTTTCTGTCATAGGATTTAATGAATAAAGATGAAATAGTCCGATCTATGTGCTTCTCAGTTTCATGAAATTTGATCAGTTCACCTCTTAGCCTTTATATAATCAATAAACATTTGTTAAGCATTCAGCATTCTGTATGAAATAATGCAGAGGGAAATGAACAGAACTAGGAAAATTATTTATACAGGAACTTTATTCAATGACATAGAGACAATAGGCACTGAAGATTTCTGAGAAGAGGAATTGGCATAACCAAATCTTACATGACAAAAATTATTCTGCCAGTGACAAGAAGAATTGAATAGAATGAAGAGAAAATAGGGGCTGAAAGATCTGCTTCATAAAATACTACCATAATCTAGTTAGGTCCTGGAAGTTGTTTCAGACTTGTTTAAGAAATTATTACTCTATACTCCAGACTTATGAGAGGACTATTTCTGGAGTGGTAGTGATGGGGATACATAGGAGGGAATGGATGGGGGAAATGTTGTGGGGACAGAATCAATAGGACAAGTCATTTACCAAGGTAAATGATTAAATATGTGAAATGAGAGAGAAGAAGAAGGTCAAAGATCTCCCCAGGGCTTCAAATACAGGATAGACTAGGTTTTGCCACTGAAAGAAACAGTGAAGGAGAATAGGTTATTTTGGGAGAAGACAACCTCTGAACCCAAGTTTGAAGTGGCAGTGGGATATCCAGGTGGGATGTCCTATAGGCAGCTATAGATGTAGGTTTCTAGGTCAAAAGAAAAGCAAGAGTTGGGGATAAAGATTTTGGAGTCATGCCTTGGAAAAAATTAGACTGCCGAAGAAGAGACTATATGTAAAGAAGTGGATCCTAGACAAAATGGTAAATAGTAGACTATAATTACAATTCTCTGCAGTAGACGGCAATTATCTTAAGAAATCAGGGACAGGAGAAAGAGTAGAAAAGGAATGGTCCAAGAGGTAGAAGGGCAAGCCAGGAGAGGTTGGTTCCTTTGAAACTGATTTTTAATAAGACTTTTGCCTCTCAAATGAAGTATGCTAATTTTTTTCTTTGGTCAATTCCCCTGTGTAAGGAGACCTCCTCTCCTCTTAAATTCTTTCATTTTCTAATCAGACTCCTCAGGACCTTCTTCAGCTCCACATCTGTTTTGAAAGACAAAACAAACAGTGTGACACACAGTATTCCAGGTGTAAAGAAGAGTGGGTTCTATAAATAGCTGAGCCATGAGCAATACGTAAAATTTAATCAACAACTTTTTTTTTAAAGGAGTTTGAAGCTAATAAGCATCCCATCCTCCCAGTTTCTCTGTGTGGGAGGAAGGACTTTGTGCAACTAACCTTATTTTATAAATAGAAACCCAAGGGAAAGGAGAGGTTGCAAGGGAATTGCTTGAGGAACCCTAATATAGTTACAAGGAGTCCTGGTTCCTTTACTCCCTCTATTAGGACCAAATATCAGAATGTGGTGAGCACAATGAAAAGGAAGCCAGAAGACCTAGTTTTAGTTATGGATCCACAATCACTTTGAATAAATGAAAGAAAAACCATTAATTAAGCCCTTGCTACACACCAGGTACTGTGCTAAGTACTGAGGATACAAATATAAGAGGTGAGGAAGTTCCTTGCCCTCAAAGAGCTCCCTTCTAATGAGGAAGGTATGGCATCTAAGGAGTGGTGGTTAAGAGTGCCACTTAATCTCTGTAGGCTTTTCTGTAATATATGAACATTTTAAGAAATGACATCCCTTAAAGAATGCAGAACCAACTGAATACAGAGTGAAGCAAACTTTTAAAATTTTCTTTATTTTTCTTGGGTTTTTTTGGGGGGGCACTATGGTTTCTTTTACAACCCAACTAACAGGGAAAGATGCTTTGCCTGCATAACCTACATTAAATTGCTTGCCTTCTCAATGTGGGGAGGGAGAGAAACTGGAACTCAAAATTTTAAAAACTAATGCTAAAATAGTTTTTACATGTAATTGGGGAAAACAAAATACTAAATTAAAAAATACTTTAAAAAAGAATATAGGAACAGATCAAGTACATCAAGTACTATGGGCAACACATTCTTGAAAGTATTATGAGGTTTCTGAGGCAAGAGAAAAATAACTAAAAATTATACCCAGTAACAAAATTTGTACAAAGAAAATATTAACATCTCCCTGACAACCCATATGCCTATTTTCTCAGAATGATCTATATGCAAATCAAGGAAAATATAAAAAGGGAAAAGACAGACCTTCCCAAATGATTCTCTACAGTAGACTAAATTGTTTTACAGACATACATATGTCTGAAAGGTGCAAAGAATACCAAACCCCACTGTGATTGCTATTTGTATATTACAAAACAGCTTTTGACTAACGAGAGAAAAAGTGTTAAAGGTTCTCCTCCAACGAAGAGTTTCTCACATGAATGTTAAGATCAGACAAAATTGCTTGAATAATGCAAACCTAGAGACTCTGTTCCATGACCCTCTGATTATTCACAGACCATTCATAAAACAGAGAGATTAAATGCTTGCCAAAGTATTAGCCACCAACATGGAAAATGTCTTGTGTAAGGTCCAACGAGATGGTAGGGTTCCCCAGATGCTCCTGTTGGCAGATAATAAATACTGGGTCGATTGCATTAAGCCTTAGATCACAAAGGGCTTCCTCAATTAGATGATTATTTAAGGGACAGCAATTTAACAATCCCTACCGGAAAATCTATATAGATGAAAAAAATGCTTAAAGTGCAGGATATAGTATGCAGTTATATGGTGAGTCAGGGGGCAGGTACTGCAGATCGACTGTTAGCTACCAAAATTGAAAGAGAAAGAATGTACTGCATTTGGGAAATCACACAGTGCTTTAAATTATATCAAGCTACTCTGTGAGGCAAAGAACCCTCTTTAAAAAAATGCAGAATATTCTCAATGTGATGCTTTGGAATATGAAAACCTCTGAAGTATTAAAATTGCGGTAACTCAAAGGGCAACAGAGAGAGATGCATGCCAGGCGTGGGCAAGTCATGGTGCATTTCCAATAAGATCAATGCACAAGAAGTGGTTTGTTTAAGGCATAAGAAAGTAGAAGAAAGTTCAGAAGGGGACAGATAAGCAGGACATTGTGGTCACTGTTGTGTTAAATTTAATACACAATTTAATTTTAAAATTTAAATTTAACATATACTTTTAAAAGCTGTAAATCATATTTAAGGTTTCATATGCACTCTTTTTCCTTTTCTTTGTAATCAGAGACATTTACTGATGTTTGTAAGCTCATAAATAACATTTTTTTGGTTGGAAAAAGTGGGATAAGAAATATTATCAAAGAAATGTAATAGCAGGAACAAAGATGAGGTAAAGGGACGAGTGAGATAACTGTGTTTCACCAGTAGCTGAGAAAAATAAAAATGCCTGCATGGCATGTTAGGTGTATCCTCTATTGTTGGTGTTTTGTCTTTCATTTTCCAAGAGGACCGATGACATCAGAGGATAATGTCTTAACTCGTGTTAATTGGATTTAAGTGAGGCAGAGTTGCACAAGATCATACGCCTCATTCTCCCTTCCAGAGTCACTGAAGTCCTGTGGCATGACAAAAGTCAGAACAACTGGCAATGACCCAGGATACAGCGGATGATCTTGGCATCTCTGATGTCTGACCAAGCTCTAAGTGTTCCACAGTGTCTGCTTCAGTCACTTTCATAGTCCTTGGAACAAATTGTTCTTATCTGCCCATTCTACCAGGGAAAATCTTCACATTCTTGGAGTAGACATTCCCATAACTCATGGATGGGTTTGTTGCCTACTGTCACCCTCCACCTGGGTTACCCCATCTACTGAAATGGTTTTCTGGGAAATGGCCACTGTGCATGTGGCTTCTTGGAGCACAGGTGAGAAATGAGTGATAGGTGGATGGGTAGCCCTGAAAAGGGCTTGACACCTCATAGTAGAGATGCTAGTTCTCCATACACCCTTGTATTCTCTGTAGAGATCTATGGAAAAACATGGACAAGACTTGCACAGAATGAAAAGACATGGATGGCGTTGTGATATGTACCAATGGGGAAAGTATCCAGACAACAAGATTACAGAACTAAGGTCCTATGATCTGACAGATAATATGGCAGAGTAGAGAGAGCTCTGGCCTTGGAGTCTGTAAAACCTTACTTCAAATCCCAGCTCTGTCACTTACTAGCTGTGTGATCATGGATAAATTACCTAACTCCTCTGGACTTCAATTTTCTCTCCTGTAAAATGCAGGGGGCAGGGAGAGGGGTTGTACTAAATGCCTACTCCAGCTCTAAAGCTATGATTCTGTGATTCTGTTGAATATAAGGACTGTTACTAAGTAGACTTGCTTTAGCCTAATTTTTGTTCAATGGTAACTCTGTTAAGCAAACCCCAAAAGGATGTTAAATATTAAAACTTTGCAGATAATTTGCAGTAATGGGAAAATACACAGGTCAATATATTTCCAGTTAGCATTTGGTTTTCTTAAAATTCCAAAAGGAAGAGTTTTCCTGCTTATCAAAAGGTATATCCTTCAGGAGATCAAGGATGCCTCCATTGCACATCTCTATAAAGGTAAAGGAAATAGATTGCCCTGTGACAATCACAGGAGGATCTCTCTCTTTGCCGCTGCTGGTGAGACTCTTACCAGAGTCCTCCTTAATAGACTGATCCTTCATTGGAAGATGGTCATCTACCTGAGAGCCAGTGTAGCTTCAGAAAGGCCAAAGAATGGTTGACATGGTATTTGCAGCCTGATAACTCAAGGAGAAATGCCAGGAGCAGAACAGAGATCTGTGCACAACATTTGTAGATCTAACCATGGTCTTTGATACTATTAGTTGTGAGGGCTTATGGAAAATTATGTCAAAATTTGATTGCTAGAGACGTTCATCAGCATAGTATATCAATTTCATGACAGCATGCTTGCTGTTTTGGACAATAGACAATGCTCTCGTGCCTTCCTAGTGTGCTTGCTCCCATGCTTTTTAGCATGATGTTTTCAGCCATGCTTTCAATGAGGAAGAACACGGCATCAAGGTCAGCTACTGTATTGATGGTAAATTTCTTCAGCCTGAAAAAGGAACAAGCCAAGACCAAAGTGGAGGGAGTGTTGGTGCATGATTTTCTGTTTGCAGATGTTTGTGCACTCAATGCAGACTCTGAAGATGAGATGCAACCAAGTATGGATCAATTATCTATAGCTTGTGCTGATTTTGGCTTAACAAATAACATTAAGAAAAAACAGGTGCTCCATCAGCCAACATCACACCATTTATATATGGAACCATTGGTTACAGTAGATGGAGAAGTTTTGAATGCTGTGGATAAGTTCACTTATCTTGGCAGCATACTTTCTAGGGATGTACACAGTGATGATGAGGTTGATATACACATTGTCAGAGCTAGCTCAGTGTTTGGAAGGCTCCAAAGGAAAGTATGGGAGAGAAGAGGTATTAGACTGATTACCAAACTGAAAGTCTACAAAGCTGTTGTCCTGACCTCATTCACTGTGACCACTCCAGAAAAATGTGTATCCAGCTCCAACTTCAGTAAGCTGACCTTCATTTGCCAGCCTTGTTTCACTTCTATTTGGATGCAATCAATACCTGTTGAGTTCTCTTGCAACAAGAGTAGTTTGTTTTTCAGGTGTACTGAATTGCTGTCTGTAAGTGTGTGCATGCTCCATGTGCCAATGGTGAGTGAAATTATCTTTGCAGATGTTTTGTACCTTTTTTAATATTTTGACACAGTGGGATTCCCTGCCTGCCATGGTAATCAGGTCAGGATTGGGTAAGCAGACAAATTTTAGGGCACCTTTTCTAGCCACCTTCCTCACACCAGGAGACGAACGCTGTGATCCTTAGAAGACTGCTCAGACACCCAGGGGGCTGCCAAGTCCCACAGCTGCTCCCAGTGAGAAACGACCTGATGACTAGGACCGCCTGTGCGTAGGGTTGTGACCATATGACTATAGCTCCCAGTATATCCGCACCTGCTGCTTCATCACTTGCCTGTTGCCACAGGACTTTGAGGTACAATGGTAAAATGGTATGGGTGATGTCTTTTGATTCGTGCATAAACTGGATTTAAGGGAGGCAGAGTTGCACGAAGTCATCAACCTCACTCTCTCCTCCAGAGTCATCATAGTCCAGTGCCAGGACAGAATCAAGGTAACTGGTGATGGCTCAGGATGCAGCGGACGACCTTGGTGTCTTTGGTGTCTAACCAAGCTCTAAGCACTCCACATCTCCTGCTTCAGCTGCCTTCATGGCTATTGGAACAAATGTTGTCAAATGCTTTCAAAGAGGATGAACACAGCATCAAGGTCAGCTATTGTACTGATGGTAAGTTCTTCAATTTGAAATGGCTACAAGCCAAGACCAAAGTGGAGGGAGTGTTGGTGCATGATTTTCTGTTTGCAGATGATTATGCACTCAATGCAGCCTCTGAAGCTGACAATGCAGCAAAGTATGGATCAATTCTCTGCTGCCTGTGCTAATTTTGGCCTAATAATTAACACCAAGAAAACACAGGTGCTCCATCAGCCACAACCATACCATCCATATGTGGAGTCATTGGTTACAACAAATGGAGAAATTTTGAATGCTGTGGATAAGTTCACTTACCTTGGTACTTTCCAGGGGTGTACACATTGAAAATGAGGTTGATGCACGCATTGCCAGAGCTAGCTCAGTGTTTGGGAAGTCCGAAGAAAAGTTTGGGAGAGAAGAGGTATTAGACTGATGACCAAACTGAAAGATTATAGAGCCATTGTGCTGACTTCATTGCTGTATGCCTGTGAAACATGGACAGTCTACCAGCACCAGGCCAGGAAACTGAATCGCTTCCATTTGAACTGTTTTAGGGAGATTTTGAGGCTCACCTGGCAGGATAGGGTACCAGACACTGAAGTCCTTGCTCGAGCTGAACTGCCAAGCATTCAAACTATGCTTCAAAGAGCACAACTCTGATGGGCTGGCCATGTTGTTTGAACGCAAAATGTACACTTTCCAAAAAAGACTATTTTATGGAGAACTCACATGGGGCAGGCGATCACATGGTGGCCAGAAGAAGCGATACAAGGACACTGTCAAGGTCTCTCTAAAGAACTCTGGATTTGACTGTGTGACATGGGAGATACTGGCACAGGACTGCTGAGCATGGCATGCCTACATCAGAAAAGGTGCTGTGTTCTATGAGCAAAGCAGAATTGAGACAGCACAAAAGAAACATAGGATGTGCAAATTTGGAGTAACCACCCCAAATATTCACACCGACTGTCTGTGCCCAATCTGTGGTAGAGCCTTCCAAGCTCATATTGGTCTAATCAGCCATAGTTGGAAACATTGAAACTTCACTTTATCATGGTGATGTCATTTTGGTCCTCTTCAAGAACAAAGGACGACAACCGGTGCTTATGAAACCTGGACAGTATACCAGGGCCATGCCAGGAAACTGAATCACTTCCATTTGAATTGTCTTAAGAAGATTCTGAAGATCACCTGGCAAGGTAAGGTACCACACACTGAGGCCCTTACTCAAACTATGCTGCCAAGTATTCAAACTCTGCTTCAGAGAGTGCAACTCCAATGAACTGGCCACATTGTTTGAATGCCAAACATACACTTGCCAAAAAAACTGTTTTTATGGAAAACTCACAAAGGGCAAGTGCTCACATGGTGTTCACAAGAAGCGATACAGGGACACTCTCAAGGTCTCTCTCTTTTTTTAAAATTATTTTCAGTGTTCTATAATCACTTCCGTATATCTCTGATTTTCTCCCCTCCTTCCTCTACTTTCCCCCTCCATTCCCCCTCCCTCCCTGAGACAGCATGCAATCTTATACAGGTTCTACACATACATTCCTATTAAATACATTTTCACCTTAGTCATGTTGAATAGAAGAATTGAAATGAATGGGAGAAACCATAAAACAAAACAAAGCATAATACAAAAAAAAAAATGGTCTGCTTCATTCTGCTCTCCAGTTCCACAGTTCTTTCCCTGGATGTGGAAGGCATTTTGCCCCAAAAGTCCATTGGGAGTTTTTTAGATCTCAAGGTCTCTCTTAAGAACTTTGGAATTGATTGTGTGACATAGGAGACCCTGGCACAGAGCTGCCCAGCATGGCATACCCACATCAGAGAAGGTGCTGTGCTCTATGAGCAAAGCAGAATTGAAGTAGCTCAAAGAAACAAGAGATGCACAAATTTAGAGAATCCGCCCCAAACGTTCCCATGGACTATTTGCGCCTGACCTGTAGGAGAGCATTTTGATCTTGTCCTTGTCTGATCAGTTGGTCAGATGGTTTCTAACTTGGTTCTAGCATAGTGATGTCATCTTAGTCCTCTTCAAGAATAAAGGACAACAACCAACCATTGTACATTTGGCAGGAATGATATATTTCAAAGAAGAAATATTTGTTTTACATCTATGTGTATGGGTACATCAATCTTCAAAAAAAAATGTCATCCATCTAGTTGACTGGTTCCTTGGTCCTTTAACCTTTACTTGCAGATAGGCAAGTATTTGGGCATTAGAACATTCTCAGCAATTAAATGTCACAGTTCTCCTTGGGAAGTAACCACTATTTCTCAGGGTGGAGAAGGTGGGGCATTTCAATGGTGGGCTGTTGGAGTTTCAAGCCGTCTTCTACCATCTCCTTATAACCAGGCAAGCCATTATTTCCCCTGCTTTCTCATAACCATGGTCCACCATTCCCAGAGAACATAGTCCCCACACACTTTGATTTTAGCATGGTGACACCATTTTGAAATCCTTACCTGGGATGGGAAGGTAGAAAGAACAGAGATTATCAACAATCCTTGGAAAGGAATAAGTAATTTACAGTGTGGAAAGGAATTGCACAGAGGAAGCTTGTCTCATCTATTTTCTACCCTTAAGTAAATTCAATTTAGCCTATCTGGAAGTAATTATTTTTAAATTAGCCAGAAAGGAAGGGCGTCATTTTTAGTGTCAAGAAAGGAATTTTAATCCCCTCGTATTAGAAGGATTCCCACAAATCCAGGAGACCTTTTTCTAAACAAGTAATGGTTTGCTTGGGATAGTTAAATGACAAGCTGCCAAAAATTTTGCTTTAAACAAATGGGTTTCCCTGGAGGAAGCATGATTTGATGGAGGGATGGACTTGGAGTGAGAAGTTCTGCCACTTTCTACCAGTGTAACCTTGGGAAAACTCTTTATTTCTCCAAGTCTGCTTCCTCAACTGTAAAATGAGGAAATTAGATTAGATGATTTCTAAGGCTCCTCCTTGTACATATAACATTTTGCAATACTAAAAATGAGAAGAAATCCTCCATAGGTTGGTATATAGTTGGTATATATCTTGAAGATATGTGTCTTGAATATTTGGTGAAATAGTCAACCTTTGTTTCTGTCTTTGATTTCTTTGGTCAACCTTTCCTGTTCTACATCTGTAAACTGTAAAATGAGGCCTGGAGAGTTTAAGTGATTTACCTATCCATGATTGCACAGATAGCAAAAGTATCCAAGCTAGGATCTGGACACTCACATCAGTACTCTTTCATTTTTTTCCAATATCGTCAAGTGTTCTAAGGATTTTGCCATCATGACTCAGCTGCCCTCTCACCCTGGATTATCTCTCAACATCTAAGACTTTCTCAACATATAATAAATATCCTTCTGTCATGCCAGTCCACTTCTCCCATTTGGGGGCTTCCATTTTGGGGACAGGCCCAGATCTGCCTTGCCCCATTCCCTAGGTGGTTATTCTTCTTATTCTAAGAATTTTGCCATCTGCCTTGATATTCCTTATCTTCCCCTTCCCCCTTTTCATATATTATCTTCTCCCTGAGAATATAAAGAAGAGATCATCTGTCTATTTTGTTTCTATTTGCATCTCCAGTACTTGATATAATATCTCACATAGAGTAAACACTTTAATAAATGTTTATTACCTATCTACTTATTTGCAACGGTGAAAGCTTTTTAATAAAAACCAAACAATGCCTTGTGCTTTCTTAAAAACTTTTTAACCCTAATTTATTTGCTCAGTCATTTTTGAACCTGCAGGATATTTATTTTCTAGTGAGAAAAACCTAGGCAACTCCACCATCCTTGAAACAGGTAGCTGTCAGTTTCAGTCTCTTTCACAATAATAGACAAAGCTCCCTGGACTGCTTTTTAATCTTAGTCACTCTGGCAATTTTCTTTGAAAGGCTCTGAGAAACTCTCCTGAATGTTCTTAACTTTGGTTGAGCCACCTTCAAGGAGAAAATGGGGGTTAATAAGCATGGCCTATCTTAGACATAAGACAAACGCAAGTGATCACCAAGTACTGAGCCAAATGCCACAGAAATGTACAATGATGATAATTAATTAAACGAGACAGTCCTCTTCCAGGATCTCCTTTTTAATAAAGCAACCCAAGATGGAAGGATGCCATGTCTTACTGGAATTTGCCTATCCTGAAATAAAATCCTCTTTGTATAATCTCCTTCTGATACCTCCCAAGTAGGGAAGCTTTCCACTCTTTAAACTGTGTTTTTGTATAAATTAAATCAACTAAATACCACCCAATATGTAAAACAGACTAAAATTAAAAGGAAATCTACCGGCAAATTTGAAGTGGGCAATTAGCCAAAAGTTCTACAAAAATGCATGCTAAGTAATTTCCACCTGAATTCATATTAAGACCTTCAGCTGAAAGTATTATAATCATGCTCTTACAATATGGAAATGCATCTACTCCAACAGCAACTATTCATTAGAAATAAGAATAATTCTTTCTTCTCTGTCAATAGCTAACATTTATATTGTGCTTTAAGATTTGCAAAGCACTTTACAAATATGATTTCATTTATTCTCACAACAATCCAGGGGTTTGGAGATAGATGATATTATTATCCCTATTTTACAGAGGAGGAAACTGAGAAAGAAAATGGTAAAGTAGCTTGGCCCAGGATCACATAGTTAGAATATGAGTCTGGATGTGACTTCAGGTCCTCCTAACTCCAAATGAAGGACTCTTATCTACTGGACCACCTAACAATTTCTTTTGGATCATTCTGTCAAATCGCATTTGAATATTTTTTAAATCTAACTTCCTACATTCAACATCCTACCTATATTCTATATCCCAAGGTTCCTCAAACTTGTTGTACTTGCAACCCCTTTTCAAGTTTTGGCAGTGGTTATTGGTGTGGTATGGCCTGAGGGCATGGACAGTGCACAGTGCTGTAGGCTTTGCGTTCAGAACCAAGGCTGCAGTGAGTTTCAGGATACAACACAGGCAAAGGCTGCCAGAGACACCTCGTATTCATTACATGTTTGATTTTTAATTAATTTTTGGTTGTTGTGTGTTCAGAAACCTTTTACTGTTGCCAAATATGGAGTCAAGACCCACAGTTTAAGAAGCACTGCATATCCTACCTATATCAAATACCAGAATCCTTCACTCTTTTTCAATTGATGACATACTTATGAATTTATATAATTGCCATGGAACACTGAAGAGGTTATATCCTCTGGTGTGGTTGTGTGCCCCCTACTTATTTCCAAAATCAACTAATCATTTGCTTGGAAGAAAGGAGGAGGAAATAGCCACTCGCAACACAGTAGTGAAAGTATAGGATTTAGAATGAAAGGTCCTGGGTTCAAATCTGTGCTCTGTCATTTAAAATTTCTGACATTGGCCCACCCACTAAAAATCTCTTTGAGCCTCAGTTTCCCCATCTATAAAATAAGAAAATTAGACTATATGACCTTCCAGATCTATTTTCCAGATATGTCCAACCATCTCTAGCCCTTCAACTGCAGAGATACTCACTTGGAAGATGTTGTCTTTCTCTATGCCAGGGTATTCTGGTTTTTGTTTTTGTTTTGGATTGCTTTTTTGGTCTACACCTATAATTTTATTAGTGGGAACTCCTTCCATCAATGCAGATCAGCAACTGCTCTGCTACTTGTCAAAAAAATTTGCCTAGGGAACTAAGAGGTTTAATGACTTGCCCAGATCACAGAAAGAGTATGTGTCAGAGGCATTCCACTCATTGGGGCAAAACATAGCCCTCCTCAAAACAGTTGTCTGCATGGAAATTTTAAGATTATATAAGAAACTATGACAGACATATCAAAGAAAAATCTTTCACAATTGACTATCAATACAATGAGACAGAGATTGGAACTGTGGTTTCATTGACACAAATAGTTCCTAAAGTGGAAACTATCTCTACCAATGTATTTGTCATCTTTTCTTCAATCTATATTCTTAGAGAGTTACTCTGAACACTAAGAGGTTAAGTTATTTGAACAGGTTGACATAGTCCATACACCTGAAAGGTAGCACTATGAATTTAGGTCTTCCTGGGTCTGAGCCAACTCTACCCACTATACCATGCTATCTGTCAATATAAATAAGGAATAAAAATGAGGAGACAGAGGCACTTCAAAGATGCTGGATAGTGTCACAAATGTTCTACCAAGTACAAATAGAAAAGGAAGTGCTTATGGATGGTAGGTATTATGGATACTCCTGATTATGAAGGGCATTGTTTTGACTCTAGTGCCAGAACTTTACAAGGTCCCTCCATCAATGTTGAATATTGCCCATCCACACTTCTCATCCAGCACTATTCTTATTCATGTCTTTTTATAAATCCTCTAGATTTGGTAAATACATTGGAAGTTTTCCTCTGGTTCTCTTAATATTTTGTGGATACCAATATCTCAGGCTACCGTTTGTTATCACTTATTCTTGCAACATGCCTGGCCCTGCAACTTTCCTGGTCATATATATCCTCAAGGATGTCTTTTATTTACTTAATTCCATCATGCACTTTTACTTTCCATTTGGATTTTTGTGTTCAGAAGAGCACAGGGCAGAATGTCCATACCACTGGAATCACAGATACATTTAAGCATTCAACGTAAATAACAATTTAGGAGTACAAACTATGATATATTCTGGGTTTGAAAAATGACTAGAATGATAGATCATCAGGAAGATCGGTATTTCATTGGAAGGAAGCAGAAGTAAAATGAAGGAGTGAGAGTCAGCATTTTCACCCAGCCTACCCAATATATCTTTTCTATAACAACCTAGAAAATGTGCCAGACCAAATTTGATCAGGAAACCAAGAAAAAGTCAGTGAGTCATTTTTCAGTCCATGGCAGCTTAGGAAGATAGAAGAGAGGTATGTGGACATAGGAGTTTCCTGCTGGCAAGGAGCAGTTAGAGCTCTGGTGGGGAACATCCCATCACCAAGGATAGTAAGGAAGTGACAGCTTAATCTCAAGACTGGGAGGATCAGGTCCAAAACATCATGGGGACTTTTGAACCAGTTGTAGGAATAGTAAGGCGAGATCTGGAAGCTTGCTCATATATTACTCAATTTAGGGATACAGTTCCAGAGCAGAAAGGAGTGGTCACGAACAAGAAAGTTCCTAGCTATGTATAGAGCAAGGAACAAGCTTCAAAAACTTAGCTAGCTGTTTCTGAGCCCAAGAGCAGAGGGGGTACTTAGTTCTAATCTTTATTCCTATATATAAGTCAGTAGTGGAATAATGAAGGAAGGTAACAAAGGAAATCAAACAGTTCAGTCACTGTGAACTTGCAGAACTTCTCAGCAAGGTAACAATGACTGAGTACAACAGCAGTGTACTGAAACTGAACCACACATAATCCAAGAGACCTAAATCCAAGAGACCTCCAAGTCAAGAACTTGGAGACTTCATACCAAAAAGGCAGAAGAAGAACATCTCCCCAGATCACACTACTTTAGAAGCACCCAAAACTCCCAAACTGAGTTGTGAGTAGACTCCCAAACTGAGCTGTGAAAATAAAGATACAAAAACTCAGTCAAAAATCACCACTACTACCCCCCATCACTAAAATCCAAAGTCAAGAAGTTGGCAAGACCAAAAAGAGATACTATGGCAACATGTAAGCTAAACAGCACAGAGAAAAAAATAATGATTTGAAAACATCTAGAAGCAAAGCCTCAAAGAAAAATGCAGATTGGTCACAAGAATTCTTAGAAGAGTTAAATAGCTATTATAAAAAAGGGCAAAAAATATACTAAAGACCAAATAGGAGCAGAAGAGAAAATATGTGAGAAGAAATGAGAGCTATGCAAGAAATTTATGAAAAGAGAATTCACAACTTCATAAAAGAGGTACAAAACATTACATAAGAAAGTAACTCTTTAAAAATTAGAATTGGCCAAATAGTAAAAGAAATCCAAAATGTTAATGAAGAAAATTACTGCTTTAAAAATTTGAATTGCCCAAACAGAAGCTAATGATTCTATGAGATTTCAAGAAGTAACAAACCAGTCAAAATACTAAAAAACAAAAGAAAATGTGAAATATCTCATAGAGGAAGCAACTGAACTTCAAAAGAGATCGAGGAGTGATAATTTAAGAATCACTGGATTACCTGAAAGCCATTAAAAGCAACAACAAAAATGTTAAAACATCGTATTTCACATAATTATAAAGGAAAACTGCCCACAGGGAGCAAAGTAAAAATTGAAAAAAATCTACTGGTCATCTCCTGAAAATAACCCCCAAATAAAAACTCTAAGGAATTTTATAGCCAAAATCCAGAACTCCAAAGTCAAGGAGAAAATATTACAAGTGGTAAAAAAGAAATTCTTCACGTACCATTGAACCAGAGTCAGAATTATACATGCTTTATTAGCTATGATTAAAAAGGAACAGAGAATTTGGAATATGAGATTTCAGAAGGCAAAGGATCTAAGAATAACCTACCCAGAAAAACTGACTATAATCCTACTGGGGAAAATGGACATTTAATTAAATAGAAGACTTTCAAGCATTCTTGATGAAAAAACCAGAGCTGAATAGAAAACTGACATTTAAACACAGGACTCAAAAGGAACAGAGAAAGGTACACATGAGGAAGAAATACTCAGGAACTAAACAAGGTTAAACAGTTCACATTTTCATAAGGGGAGAAGAAACATGCAAAGCCTCAACATTAGAGCTCTTAAAAAGTCTAAATAGACAAAGAGCCTGGATATGATTCTATTACATTGGGATCATTTTTAAAAAAGAATAGAATAGTGGGGAAGAGGATTGTAAAGGGGGAGAAAGAATGGGGAAAATTATCTCACATAAGCAGAACATACAAGGGAGAATTTATACAATGGAGGTGGCACTGAAGGCAACACTTGAACCTCATTCTTATTTGAACATTTTGAGGGAAGGATGAATAAACATATCCTCATGGCTGGGTACAGAAATTTACTTTATTCAACCAGGAGGAACAAGGGAAAAGGGTTAAGGAAGGTAGTAGTTAGAAGTAAAATAGACTCCTGAGGAGGAGACAGGATGAAAAAAAAGAGAGGAAATGTATAAGAGAATGGAATGAAGAGAAATACACAGTAATCATTACTGTAAATATGAATGGGATGAATTCACCCATAAAATAGAAAAGGACAGCAGAATCCAATTATACACATACATACACATATATATCTTGCAAGAAATATGCTTGGAAAAAAAGATGCACAGAGAGGTAAAATAAGGGATTAGATCAGAATCTACTGTACTTCAGGTGAAATAAAAAAAAGTCAGGATGACAATAATACTCTCAAAGCAAAAGGATACCCAATTAAAAGAAATAAGCAGGAAACTACATTTTGCCAAAACATATCATAGACAATGAATTAATATAAACACTCAACAAATATGTACAAAATAGCACAGCATCCAAATTCTTTTATAATGTTTCTTTTTCTTTTTTCTATTGTGCATTTAAGTTTTAGTATTTAAAACTAGAATTAAAAAAAGAAAAAAATAGTAGGGAACCTCAGTTTAACTTTTCAGACTTAGACAAATCTAACCATAAATAAACAAGAAAGAAGTAAAGGAGATGAATAAAATATTAGAAAAGTTAGAGAGAATATTGAAAGGGAATAAAATAGAGTATGCCTATTTCTTGGCTGTCTGTGCATGTCATCTTCACAAAAATTGGTCATATATTGAGGCATAAAAACCTCACAAATAGATGCCAAAGAGCAAAAATATTAAATGCATCCTTCTTCTGACCATAATGCAACAAAGTACATTCAATAAAGTGTTTTTGAAGAACAGGTTAAAAATGAATGGTAAACAAAATAACCAAATTCTGAAGAATTAGTGGGTCAAAGGAGAAGAACTCATAGAAACAATCAATAGTTTCATTAAAGATAATGACACCAGTGAAATGACAATCCAAAATTTGTGAGATACAGCCAAGGCAGTAGTTAGGAGAAAATTTATATTTCTAAATGATCACATAAATAAAAGAGAAAGAATAGATAAATGAATTGGGCATGCAACTAAAGATAAAATTAGAAAAACATCAAATTAAAAACCCTTAATTAAACACTGAAACAGAAATCCTGAAAATCAAAAATTTAAGAAATTGAAAATAAAAGAACCACTGAACAAAGAAGTAAAACTAGCAGCTCTTTTGTTTAAAAACCAATAAAATAGATAAATCATTTGTTAATTTGATTTATAAAAAGAAGAAAATGAAATAAATGCTTAATATTAAAAATGAAAAAGGTGAATTTATAGCAATGAAGAGGAAATAAAAGCAATTATTAGGAGTTATTTTGCCAAACCATATGCCAATAAAACTCATAATTTGAATGAAAAAATGTGTGTGTGTGTGTGTAAATTGCCCAGATTAACAGAATAGGAAACAGAATACTTAAATTATCTTATCTTAGAAAAAAGAAATGGAACTATAAATGAGCTCCCTAAGGGGAAAAAAACCTCAGGACCAGATGGATTTCCATGCAAATTCTACCAGGCATTTAAAAAACAATTAATTTCAAGACTATATAAACTGTTTGCAAAAACAGATAAAGAAGGCAGTCTGCCAAATTCCTTCTATGACATAATTTTGGTTTTAATACCTAAACCAGAGAGATTCAAAACCGAAAACAACAAACTATAGAGCAATTTTCTCTAATGAATACTGATGCAAAAAATTCAACAAAATAGTAGCAAGGACATTACAACAATTTATTACAAAGATCATATACTATGATTAGGGTGGATTTATATCAGGAATACAGGACTGATTCAACATTGGGGAAACTATGATTATGATTTTTCCAATAGGTACAAAAAACCCCACCCATTTCTGTTACAAATAGAGGAAAGCACAGGAACAGTTGGAGCTTTCTTTAAAATAAAATAATAAGCAGTATATCTCTAAATCCAAGAGCAAGTATTATCGATAATGCGGATAAGCTAGAAGCCTTTCTAATAGGATCAAGGATTTCCATTATCACCATCACTATTCAACACCATACTACTACTACTACTACTAATAACTAGCATATTTATATAGTAATTAATATGTGCCAAGAACTGTGGAAGTCCTTTACAATTATTATGTAATTTGGTTCTCACAATCCTAAGATGTAGGTGTTGTTATTCTTCCTATTTTATAGGTAAGGAAATTGAGGCAGGTAGAGTGATTTGCCTAGAGTCACTCAGGCAGCAAGTGTGTTGAGGTCTGATTTAAACTCAAGCCTTACTAACTACAGGCCCAGCACTCTATTGTACTTCCTAGTTGCTGAACTGCCAGTGATAGTAAAAATGTAAGGAAAAAAATTGAAGGAATAAGCACAGACAATGAGGAAACATTTTCATTCTTTGTAGATGATAGGATGGTTTACCTAAAGAACCCTAGAGAGTCAATTAAAACACTCACTGAAACAATGAACAACTTGAGCAAAATTGCAGGATATAAATCACACAAATCACAAGTTATTTCTTCATATTACCAACAAAATCCAGCAGAAAGAGATAGAGAAATTCCACCTGAAATCATTATAGGCAGTGTATGATACTTGGGTGTCTACTCATCAAGCTATCAAGGAACTAACTGTATGGAAACACCCTTCACACAAATAAAGACTTCTTAATAACTGAAGAAATATTAACTGTTCTTATGAATGCTGAGCCAATATAATAAAAATGATAATATTACTCAAATTAATTTACTTATTCAGTGTCATACCAAACTACCAAAGACTTACTTTATAAAACTAGAAAAAAATATGACAAAATTCACCTGGAGGAACAAAAGGTCAAGAATATGCAGGGGATCAATGAAAAAAATGGGAAGGAATAGGGTCTAGCACTACCAGGTCTCAAACTATATATATATTATAAAAGCTGTATTCATCAAAAGAATTTGGTATTGGATAAGAAACAGAGTGATCTGTGGAAAAATTAGGTGCACAATAAATGAACATAATAACGAGTGACAAACCTAATGATCCTAGGCAAGAAGTCACTATTTGACAAAAATTCTTGCGAAAACTGGAAAGTAGTCTGGCAGAAATTAAGCAAAAATCAGTCTCTCACTTAGTATACCAAGATAACTACAAAAAGGCTACATGATTTAGACACCCAAGATGACATCATAACCAAGGTCTATGGAAAAAGGAAAGTTCATGACTAAGTAAGAAATAGAGAGGTTCATAGGAGGTCAAATGGATAATTTTGATTACATAAAATTAAAGAGAATTTGTACCAAAAAAAGCCAATGCAGCTAAAATTAGAAGAAAAGCAAGAAACTGGGAAAATATCTTTGCAATAAGTTTCTCTGATGAAGGTCTCATTTCTAAACTATATAGGGAACTGAGTCAAATTTACAAAACCAAGAGCTATTCCCCAACTGATAAATGGTCAAAATGTATGAATAGATATTTTTAGAGAAAAATGTCAAAGCTATTAATAGTCACATGAAAATAGACTCTAATTAATAATTAGAGATATGCAAATTGAAACAACTCTGAGGGTCTACTTCACCCTTTTTGTCCAAGAGGACAAAAAGGGAAAATGCTGAAGTTGGAGGGGTTGTGGGAAAGCAGATACACCAATTCCCTATTGGTAGAGCTGTTTACTCGTCCAACCATTCTGGAAAACAATTTGGAACTGAAAGGGTATTAAACTATTAAATTTAATTTAACTTAGCATTATCACTACTAGAGCTATGCCCCAAAGAGAATGAAGAAGAAAAGCATCCATATGTACAAAAATAGTAATAGCAGTTCATTTTGTAGTAGCAAGAATTTGGGAAGTAAGAGAATGCCCATCATTCAGGGAATGGTTGAACAAGTTATGATATATGAATGTTATGGAATATTATTGTTCTATGAGAAATGATGAAGGGGATAGCTTCAGAAAAATCTTAAAAACCTGTATGAACTGAAGCAAAGTGAAGTGATCAGAACCAGGAGAACAAGATACATAGTAATAGTACAGACTGAAGCATATTCAATTCAAAGAACCTCTTTTTTCTTGCTTTTTCCCCTCCCTCCCTTTTGGAAGGGGGTGTGACTATTGAGAAAATCTGTTTTGCATAATTATACATACTTAGAATGTGTTTTGTTTTTCTTGCCTTCTCATTGAGTGAGGGAGGAGATAGGGGAGGCTGAGAATTTGGAACTGAAAAAAAAAGAATGAAACTATCTATGCTACAAACAACAAATAAATGAATGAAATACATTATCAATTACCTTCTTAATATTTGGATATATAGGCACCATTTTTGGTCAATGAAAGATCTCACTGTACCCTTATTTCCAACACAAACTAAAATATAAAGAAACATGAAAAGTCCATATATAAAATTATTTTATACAGAGGTATATCTCAGTGTCTTTACTATCTTTGCAAGTAAAATGTCCATTTTATTTGAGAAAATGTAGAAGGGAAAAAATAGTTTTTATACCTATAATATAATTAGGTTCAAGGCCCTAATTCCAAAGGTTGTAGAAGTGGCCAGTCTCTCTTGCCCATTCCTTAACATTTAGCAGCAAAATTCTCTAAATGTAGAGTTGTGTAATAAACATTAGTTTCATGTTACTGCACAGGAAAATAAAATCCAATGCATAACTCATGGCTATTCTACTGTGGCTTACTGAAGGATCTATGTATTAGTAGCAGCTAAGCTATGCCTACCACAATGCATTCCATTATGTCTATTTTACAATCCTACCCATAATAATATAAATGTACATATACACAAATATGCACACATATGTATATATCTATTATTTAGGACTTGCAAACTTGTAAATGCTATCTCCTTCCTTTTCATAGTAAAACGACATTGCTTATTAGAAAAGTGTCATGGGAAAGTTCTAGCTTACAAAAAAATTTCTGCCATCCTTTCAACAAAAGAACATGCCTCAAGGCCATTTCCCTGACAGTGACAATGGTCAGGTTATTTGGAGATAAAAAGAACTTTGTTAGAAGTTCAGCTTCTCCTGATTCTGACAGCTCATTCTACCTAACTTAGACAATCTGCTGCCAGTCCCTATTCTGTCTTAACATCCCTAAACTGCCGTAGGGTTGTCAGTAATTTTTCATTGCCTTTGGGTTACTTGAAATTTTGATTCTGTAAGAAAGTAGGGAAAATCTCTTTTTGTTTCCAAAATTACAATGTTCATTGCAGTTCCCTTAAAGTAGGTTTTGTTTTCTTTGTTTTTCCAGTAGCAACAGATTTCTGTATCCTGAGAGCATTCTGGTCCTAACCTCACTATCCATAATTTAGCCAGTCATTTGCCCTAGATTTCCTAAGAACTAGAAAAGTGAAACATCTTTGCCACAATTCAAAGAAAGGACCTTTTCTAAGTAAATGAAGGAAAATCTGGCAAGTTATCTTTGATGTTACCCCACCTCTGATGTTGCAACCCCCAAAAGCCATTTGGAGAGTTACCACTCTTCCCCCTATTAGCTCATCTAAGACCATACCCCATTTTTGGGTTCAGAGAGCTGGCAGAAACTCAGGTTGAGACACAGACCTGAGGAACATCCTGTCTCACTTCCAATCCTCTTAAGTCCTCTGATGGTTTTTAATAATATCCTTCAATAAGCCTTATTAAGAATACATAATTTCTGAATAAAAGGTCTGTTACTTTACTTTCTGGGTAGGCAAGTTTATCACAATATCATACATTTCAGAGGGCAATTATAGTAATAATATTATTTATTAATGTTAATAATAGCATTTATGCTGGGTTTTAAGACTTGCAGAGCACCTTAAATACATTATCTCAATAGTTGCTATTATTATCACCCCCATTTTACAGATGAAGAAAATGAGGGTGAAAAATTAAGTGTCATGCGCAGGTTCATGCAGTTAATAAAGTAAGGAGGAAGAATTGGTCAGATTTTCTTATTTATTTGAATTCCTACATTCCTACATTCAAATCCTCCAGGTGCAGCACCATATCTGCTACACCACTTAGCTGCCAATTATCTCTAAATGCAGGATGTAAAATGGATAAGATTATCTGAACAATTACCATTTTTCAATTATTACCAATAGATCTCTCAAGATACCCCAAATTCATTTGATGAGCATATTATGAGAGGAAAATAGCCCATTACAGCTAGCTTGTCAGATGAATGATGAATGTAAGGAACATGGAATCTTAGGGGATCCCCTGAGGTGCTTATCATTAGGGGCACAATCCTTTGGGCCTATAGATGTCCTGGTTCTTCCACCGTCATTGACATGCCAATGGGAAGCACCAGCATTCATGAAATGGTTGCTCAACAAATCTTTGGCAACAATGGATTTTGAAACTAGATTGCTTTTTTTTATATGGAGCAAAACTTTTCTGAAGTTTATCAGTTAAAGCGTCATATCATTATGGACCGTGGAGATTTATTAGCTAAGATAACCATGGCTAAGCTCGTGGACAGTCTCTTCTCAATTCCTGATCAGTCTTTTAAGCAACTCAACCTTGGTATACATTCAAAACATTCAACAACCTCAAAAACAGGTGTCTTTAATCTGGTGGGGGAGGTCAATCATTGGTGAGTTTCTTATAATGAAGCTTAAGAATGACACATTTTAAATGACCTTGGGAAGTGGCTATCATCTGAGAGGTGGGAAGCATGCCTAGTTTAGGTCTGAATGATGATGCTGAAAATGACCTTGTAAAAGAGCTGAAGGAACTACTACCATGATCTAACGGGGAGAAGTCCTTTTGGCTTCTTAAAAAAGTTAGTAAGGGGAAAAAATGCCTGGAAGTTTTAGCATGCAAATTACGTGGTTACCAGTGGACAGACTTCAAAGAAAACTATTAAGTTAATATGAAATTTAAAGTGGATCATAATTAACTGTATTAAATACATATATTTCTTTGACTTAGGAAATGTATCTCCCCAAATATGTGGGTTGCTCTCACAAGAAGCAATAAATGCAAAACTCTTGGTCAGTCAGACTATGAGCTCTCAGAGAAGGAACATTTTTTGGTTATGTTTTGGGTTTTTTTTGGTGGATTTCATTTTATTTTTTTGGTTTGTCTGGCTTTCTTTTTGCCCTTTGTTGTATCCCCAGAATTTAGCACAATGTGCTGTGTCTGGAACACAGCAGGTAATAAATAATTGTTTAACTTGACTGACTGACAACAGTTAGCCTCACTTCTACAGGAGCTCTCTCAGTAGGATCAGGTCATAGCAGTCAAAATAAAGTACTGACAATGATCACCCAGGACACCCCCCGACCCCCGGACTCTTGGCTTCATTTAATTGACCAGTAAGCATTTATAAAGCGTCTATTATGTACCAGCCACTGTGCTAGGTGCTGAGATGAAGAGACATTTATTCCAAAGACTTAAAATAAAAACAACAAAAAACCCAAACCAGACTTAGCTGGTTCCCCTGTGTCCTTTCTGGCCCACAATTTTTATTCCTAATTTAAACATGAATACAGAATGAAAACTAACTGAATAAAAAGGCAATCCAGAATCAGACAGACTTAGTCAATCCGATTTTCGTTATGAATCCCACACTCTTAAATTCAAGTCAAAACAATCAGGAGCCAGTCCCCTTCGGCATTTCTCATCTTCTTGTCAATGTTCTTGATTTCATGCCTTGAAAAGAGCCAGAAGTAGTTAATTCTACCTCATACCGGTCAATGAGACATCAGAATGCTGACCAGTAGCAAAATAAAAATCTCTGGTCAAAGAAGGGAAATGCCCCTAAAAAGTAGGCTTTCAGAGTCGTGACTAAAGAACGCTTGATTCTTGAGACTTCACTAATCCTAGTCCACCCCTGACCCACCATGCTACTGCTTCCTGATTATATTCATGACATCATACATCCCAGAGCACACCGTACCTCCAACGCCACTTTGCACCTCTAACTCTGGAAACAGTATTCCAATTAATACACTAATAACTTTGGGAAAGGACGTACTGAATCACTTGTTCCATTCACTATCCCTATGACTTCCCTGACCCCTAATAAAATATAAGTTCTTTGAGGTCTGGAATGACATTGCTTTTGCATTTGTGTCCTTTGCTATCTGAGTTCAAATTTGACCTCAGACATTTACAAACCATGTAATCAGGCAAACCACTTGCCCTCTCTCATTCTCAGTTTCCTCATCAGTAAAATGAGGATAATGACAGTATCTGCCTTTGTGTGCTTAATAAGAATGTATGTATAGAAACAATATATGATTGCATACTGTCTCCAGGAGGGAGTGGGGAGGGGGGGAGGGAGGGAGGGAAAATCTAAGACTTATGGAAGTGATTGTAGAAAACTGAAAACAAATAAATTAATAAAAAAAAATAGAACCTGCCTTTCAGGGTCCTTGTGAGGATCAACTGAGATAACATATGTAAAGCACTTTCAAACTTTAAAGAAGTATGTAAATTCTAGTTGATATTATTACTGTTGCTATTGAGTTAGAAGTTAGTAAAATACTTATAGGATACCTAGTATTATAAGGAAAAATATAGTATTCCTGTTTTTCCATAAATTTGTGATTTAATTGGAAAGATAAAGAATTTATACATCAAAGAGTTAAATAATAATATGAGGGAATATGTTTTGAGTAACAGTATGAGTGGCAGGAAAAAATAGAAGGGGCCATCAACAGAGGCTGGGTTATCAGGAAATGTCTCATGGAATACTAGAACTAAGTTTTGAAAAACTTTGACAGATTGGGAATATGGGAAAGGGAATGCTAGACAGAAAGTACAATATGACAAACGTTTAAAGTTGGATTGAACATGGACTGTTTGGGGAACAGTGAAAGTGCAGTCAGTCTAAACGGTATACAGAGCTCATTGGAGAATAATAAAAAATAAAGGTGACTAGACTGTGAATGCTGGCCAGAATGAGACAATTAGGATATCATCCAGTAGAATAATGGTGTCAAACTCAAATAGAAAGGAATGACTAAAAGAATGACTTAGAAAACCACAAATTAACATTATCTATGTTGCACTGTATTTTTGTTTATTTTGTTAAGCAGTTCCCAATGGTATTTTCATCTGGTTAGGGATGCAAAACTTGGGAGTTTTGCAGAAGCATATGAGTTTGACACCTTTGCTGCAGAGAATAAACTCCTGGAAGTTTCTGATCAAAGAGTTCTAAGATGAATTGAGATGGCCCCCCAGAATTACTGGAATGGAAGCCTGGACTAGAAGTCAAGAGTCTCTCTGAGCAGCTGTTTCAAGTATTCTGAGAATTAAGTGTTGACAATATGAATTGGGGTACTGGCAGTGAACAGGTATATAGAGATAGAGGGAGAGGTGCAAGAGACATTTTGAAATAAGAAAAAAAAACTCTAGTGATGGATCAGACCCTGGTTAAGGCCACCCCAGATGCTGTAGCTATATCATCCTTGAGGATAGAAACCATGTCTATTTTCTGTTTAGCACAGTGCTTTACAACCAGTAGGCATTTAATAAATGCTTAAATTCAATGAAAGAATCAAATAGGACTCAGAAGTAGTGGGCCTACATGATGGAAAGAAAAGTGGTAACATTAATAGACAGAGAAAATTGAAAAAGGGAATTGGTTTGGGGAAGGCTGAGTTTGACTTTGAAAATACTGAATCTAAGTTGATGGCAAGATTTCTATATAGAAAAATCCTATATGCAGTACGAGTGAAAGTCTCTCATGAGACTTTCATATGTAACTAGCAAGCTAGCTAGACTGATAGCTAGCTTTCATATAGAGCTACATAGATATCTACACAAGTAAATATCTACACTACATGTATATCTACACTACACACATGTAATGTATATATATATGTATGTGTATACACACATGTATGTGTATGTGTGTGTGTATATACACACATACTCACACTGGTATAAGGTTGTGAAACGTATATACAATCAGGGTCTATAGTGGGTGCTGCAGACCAAGACTAAAAGAACCTCAGAAAAGGGTGTGATTAAGAAATTATAGGGTTTCCCCCGCTTCTCTCAAAGTCCTGACAGTTCAGCCAGGAGATATTTGTCTACATATTTAACTAGTCTCCTACTTTATTACATAATTTACCTTGTATTGCTTTTTAATAAATTGTCCTTTAGAAACAAGAGTTCTTAACCTGGCATCTTTAAACTTTGAACATTATATATATATGGAAATGTATTTCAATAGAACTGATTTAATTTGTAATTCATTTATTTTCTTTCATACCTTTAAAAACATGACTCTGAGGAGTCTACAAGCTCCAAAAGCCTGCCAAAGGGGTCCATCACACAGATTCACACACACACACACACACACACACCTAGAATGAACTTTAATAAAATCAGATCACTGCAAACCTCCAAGAACTACTATTTTATCCATTGGTAGGGGGTAGGCAAAGTCCTACAAAGCTGATGCACATTTTAAAGTTGGTTATCACATGGGTTTTACATTATATACTTTTATGTTCAATTATTTCTTGTCAGATACTGTTGACTTGTAAAATGAACGGAGGAGGAAATCCATACTGATTTTAAAAATGCATGTGATTTTTAATGCCTGCCAAATGTTAATTGCAAGTTAATTAATATGAAAGACAGATAAAAAAAAGCAGTTTGAATTCCCTCCTTTTTTCCCTCCCTTCCCCCAACCAAAAAAAAAAAAGAAAGAAAGAAAGAAGAAGGTTTTTTAAAGCTGTGAACCAAAAAGGACAGTCTTACAGACAATGGTAAGAGGTAGGCTAGTTCCCAGGGAATTTCTAAAGAGTTTTTCCTCTTGTTACCTTGGTAACGGCTACCTTGGCACCCTTGTTGATAAGCTGCACCACATTATCCGCTTGGCCTTTGTACGCAGCTATGAGAAGGCGTTCTGAAAGCACAGCGACCACATCCTGCTGGCTCATGAATTAGGAGAGAAAGGTTTTCGTGCAAGTAGTGGACAAGTTCCCGTCAGTTTCAAACAAAGCCTGCGACCCAGGCTGCCCCCACAGACAGAGGTGTCTCCAACCTCACTGGAAGGTGAGTTTTATGACTATGCCATCTTCAGGACCTGTGGGTTACAAAACAAAAATGGCCCTCAGTGTCATTCACCCTGTATCCTGGTCCCTACCACTTTATTTCTTAGGAAAGGATTCTTCCCAATTGCTATGTGGTGGGGGCTGCAGGTTACTAGCAAAGTAATAAAGGATTAAGGCAGGCCAGGCAAACGGGTGGGGCTAAAGCAATGGACATGATGGAATTCCCAGGATGGGTGTCCTGAAAATGAACAATCTCCTTTTTTTTCTTTCCTTTTTCAGAAACATTTTCCAACAGCATTCATCATCCACCGTATGGCATAAAAAGCATTGCATGTAGCATCATAGGACTTTAGATTCAATCCCAGCTCTCTTATTCACTCCCTCGTGCAATCTTGGGCTGGTCACTTAGCTTTTCTTGGTTTCAGTTTCCTCATCTGTAAAATAAGAGGATTGGTTCAGATGACTTCTGAGGTTGCTTCCAGTTCTAAATCTCTGATGCTACGATTCAGTTCCTCATTAGCTCTCATCTGGACAATTTCAATAGCCTCATGTCATTGGTCCTCCTGAATTTAGTCTTCTCCCTTTTCAATCTGTCCTCCATATAGCTGCCAAACTGATGTTCCTGAATCCAAGGTCTAACAGTGTCGCTCCTCTGCTCCAAAAGCTTCAGTGGCTCCTCAGTACTTTTAAGTTAAATTATAAACTCCTCTGGCATTTAAAGCCCTCTACAATCTGGCTCTAGTCTATCTTTTCAGGCTGTTTCCATGTTATTCTCTGGCATTCACTGTACCTGCTGTTCAGGCCTTTCAGTCATGTCTGACTCTTCATGACCCCATTTGGAGTTTTCTTGGCAAAGATACTGGAGTGGTGTTATTTTCTTCTCCAGCTTATTTTACAGATGAGGAAACTGAGGCAACAGGGTTAAATGGCTTGCCCAGGGCCATACAGCTAATAACTGCCCTGAGACCAGACTTGAACTCAGGAAGATGAGTTTTCCTGACTTCAGGTCCTGCACTGAATCCACTGTGCCACCTAGCTGCCATTCATTCACTTGCATATATGAGCCTAAATCCTAGAGTGTTTACTTTTCTATACAAAGCATTCCATTGTTTCTTTATCTTTTAAGAGAATGCCTCCCCATGCCTGGAATGTTCTTTCCTCTCCTTTGTCTCTTGGAACCCTACCTAACTTCAAGGCTCATTTCAAATGTCACCTCTTTCACAAAGTCGATTCCTGATTTCCCTAGTGATTAGTGTCTGCCTTGCCCCACCCATGCATCTTAGGGGTATATATCCTGCATTTACTTATCTATAAACATCTGGTATTCCTTGGTAGAACGTAAGTTCTTTGAGGGCAGGTACTGTCACATTTTTGGATTTGAAACCCTATTATTATGTGCCTGGCACATAGTAGGCATGGAAATGCTTGACTGACTGGATGAGCCTATGACTGTAGGAAATACTACCTGATTCTGCTTTTGACTGCCCAGAGTCCAGACAAAGATCCATAACGCTGCCTGGCTGAGATGCCATCTTTCTTTTGCCAGGAACATCTTCCAGTTTATTATACAGGGCAGAATTGTCTATGTTTTGCTGGTATATTACCACCAAGCTCATTACACTCTCCGTCCTGTGTGTCATATGCTGATCATTAGACTCTACACCACATTAATCTAAAAATGCCATGAGTTAAAGATTCTTTCCTGAGGGTTTTCTCTGAGGGCAATAGCCATTTCTATCCTTTCACCTTTATTCTCTATCACCATGTAAAGTGCAAACAGAGTCCTGCATAGTCAGCTCCTGAAACAATGTACCGGAAATAAAGCCCAAAGCTAGGATATTTTCTTTAATAAGTTTTATAACAAGTTCACATCAAAAAGAGTTTGGAGACTACCTTACTGCCAAAATGGAATTTCTTTTTAGGCAAATGAAATATGCATGGTAATGTGACTTTACCGTTAACAAACGGGAGATAAAAATCTTACTATAAACTACTTGCTGGGTATTGAGAAAGATAGCTTATCTCTGGGCAGCTAGAATCAGTAAGTAAATTTAGTTCCTCTTTCCACAAGCCTGCCAAAACAAACAGGATTTTACCTCTAAGAATCAAATCCGTTTTGTTTTGTTTTTGTATTTTAACTCAGCTCTCTCAAGACCAGTATTTCAACCAGTAAAGCAAACTCATAAACCCATGTTTAGATGCCTCATTTCCCACATCACTAACCTTGCACATCTCACAGGATGCTAGATGGGAATTGATGCAAATTTCAGAGTCCAATCTAGCATTTGCTACCCTGTGTCTAATCGCAGTAACTTCTACTGAAAGCAGCCCTGAGCCATAATTATAATAAAGCATCTAAAAATTAATTGTTTCATCAGATCACTTAAGTGGATTAATTTCCTCCTTTAGGAAAGGAGTGGCAGTTTAGGGGAAAAGAATACCCAACAGACCAATCCATCATTGCTAGGATTGTAGAGCAATTATAGTGTCTTTGCCTTTCAAAACAAACTTAAGAAACAAACAGGTGAAAGAATAGCTCAAAGGAAAAATGGTATGTCTCAAAACACATGACCCTTCATCACTGAGGCAAGTCAACAAGTTCTTACTCTGTGCCAAGTACTGTGCTAAGCACTGAGATACTAAGAAGGACCCAAAAAACCCAAAATCCAAACAAAGAAAAAAAACCCCAGCTTCTGCTCTCAAGCACACATTCCAGTGGGGGAGTCATCACTGAACACTTCATTTAGAGAGATCTTCACATCTTTTGCTTTTGGTTATTGTCAGTTTAACAATCATGCAATTCAATCACTATGTAGACAATTCCAAACTATAACTGATTCTTCAGTTGTTGAATGATTCAATCCTCTTACTCTTCTGCTTCATCTGCAGTCCAAAATATGGGTAGGGGTTACCAAGCAAAGGGAGAAATGGGAGAATCTCCATACCTCCATCTGACTAAGATAAAGTTTTAGAGTCTTTGTAGGTGACAGTTCTATATTCCTATTTTGGGCAGTAGGAGTGGAAACTAGCTGGGGATGGTCTGATGAATGACTTAGGTTTTTTCCTATCTCATTTTTCCTATAATCCCAAGAATGAAGGTTTTTCAATTTCAGGCTGAAATGCAAAGTGCATAATTCCAATTCATTTGGAAATTATATCTAGAAATCCCTTTCCCTTCTACTAAACTGCATACTTTTTTCTTAAGGGATTGTCGAACCATTTGAAAACATTTTTCCTTTTCCAAATATATGATGCAACCTCTCTTACATTCCATCAATTTGAAGCATATCCAGACTAAATGTATTAAGTGTCCTTTTAAGCTATATGATTACATCCGGGATTAAAAAAACCTATACTGTGCTCTAATGGCTAGAAATAATACAAGGGTGTATAGGTATAGTACCATAGGTGAGCCCTATATACCCCAAAATTTTATCTTTCATATGGATACTTGTTATCCATGTGTACTTACTATCTCCTGGATGCATAAACAACTGGAATTGGAGTAAGAAACAGCTGAGTTCAAATGCTGTCTTAGGTACTAACAGTACCTAACTTACTTAAAACTTGATATTTACCTGCCTCAGTTTCCACATCTGAAAAACCGAGATAATAACAGTACATAACTTGCAGGGTTGTTGCAATGAGATATGATCTCAAATGAGATGTAAAGTGGTTTGTATACCTTAAAGCATTAAATAAATGCTAGCTGTTATTGTTGAGATAAATATGTAGAGTTATCATTGGTTTCTTCTTTGATATACACATTTGTTATATAGATATCACAAAGCAGCTTGTATAAATACTGTGACCAAAAAACTGAGAAGTCAACTTGCCATATTTAGCTCTTAGGAGGAACAATATTCACCTGATTTCTGGGGTCTCACTAATATGTTCACTATGGGTTCAAGAGTCCATCCAAGTAAATAAGCAGCCACACCTAGCAACAGAGTGGTACCCAGTCATCTGCAATAGATGAAATGGTTGAAGAAATAAAAAGAGAGCCCAGCAGAAGCTATACCACTCTGCTAGGCGCTCTGATTAAGATGTAACCACACTTACAGGTATGACCCCAAATTACCTAGTTAGCCTCATTTTTTTCTAACAGAGAAGCTTTCCATATAAAAAGATGAATAACCTTTCAACACTGTCCCTTGCTGGTACAAGCCACATCACTATTATTTTTGTAAGTGAAAGAGGAACAATTGCCAGACATGTTAAGAGCAAAAAATGTTAGTACTATTTATTGTTTTGTGCTTTAAAACCACTTTAAAACTCCCTAATCGACAAGACATCTTATTGAGTCAAAGACCATGCCACCCAGTAACAGTCTGAGTCACAGTGCCAACAGAATTCTGCACTGTTTCCAGATTTGGTGGCAAATTCAGAACTTGAATTCCAGATGCCTGGGTCCCTGTTCAGTCCTATTGTAAAGAGCCAGGGTTTTCAAAAGCCAAGGTTGGAATCCTGGCTCAGCTATTTAACAGCTGTGTGACCTTGAGTCAGAGGCAACAGTGGCATGGCGAATAGAGGGCTGGCCTCAGGCAGGAAGAATGACTTTCAGTTCTCCATCAGGCTCGGACTGACTGGGTGAGACTCCAGGCAGGTTCGCAAGGCAACTCTTCAAAACTTTTAATTTTGCAAAGCAGATGCTGATGTTCTTTCTAGCCTGAGCTCCTTAGGAGGTGCTTCCTATACAGTTAAATTCACAGCTGCATTAAAAAATATGATCTTCACCTCACTGAATCTCAAGTATCTTTATTAACAAAACAAGGGGAATGACTAAATCAGAGGTGTCAAACCCAAGGCACACAACAAACCTCCCAAGAGTGGGCCAGAACCAGATGAAAATGGAATTGGGAAATGTTTAACAAAATAAATAAAAATGCAATGCAACACAGATAATTTTAATTTGTGGTTTTGTAAGTCAATACATAGCTTGTAGGAATCTGTTTCTCTTTGAGTTTGACACGTAAATGATATGATTACCTGCCTCTTTCCATGATTGGAAAGTTCTCCTTGGCCTCCTGACATCCTTCAAGACTGAGCTCAAATCCTACCTTCTGCAAGAGGCCTTTCCCAGTTTCTCCCCCTCTGCACCCCACTGCCAGTGCATTCTCTGTCGGAATTACTTCCCATTTATACCATATATATCTTATATGTCTATAGTTCTTTTCATGTCATCTCCCACATTAGCATGTAAGTTTGGCAAAGTCTATATTTTTAACTTTCTTTACATTCCCCCAGGAATTAACATACTGTGCTGAATAGTACGAACCACACACTGGAGGGCACTAATAAACCCCTACTACTACCTTCATGGTAAGAGATGTAAGGATTATACACATTCAGATTCAATCACTTCATTCTAAGGACAGCCATCGTTCAACAAACGAGCTTATAAGAAGGTAGATGAGAAAGCCGTTTTTAATTCTACTGCATTTGACCTGACTTCTATGCCCACAGTCTCATGTGGAAATGAAACAGTAGTACCACACAGTTAGTGCTAACAAGTCTCTCCCTTCAGGAATTCTAGAATATTTCCCTGCCTATCCTGCAAAAGAGCGGTCCTCAACATTTTCTAATAATATTCTTGGCTCCTAACTTGAAGCCTTCCAATGGGGGAGAAGTAGGGAGAAAGGGAAAGAAGTACTATAACAGTCTGTGAACTCAGACAAGGGAGAGTCAGCCTCAATGCTCAAACCTTCCCACACATCACTGGCAGTGCTAGAGGCAAAGGATGAAGAAAACATTATATAGCTGTAAGCTGCTCTCATCACAACCTTTCCCCCAACTCCTTCCCCTTTTGAAATAACAGTGAATAATGCAGGGAGAAGAAGAAATAGGAAAGCAAGAGGAAATATAGGAAGAGAGAGAGTGGTAATGTGACAAACTGGATGAAATTTAGCCATTTCTCCCTGATACTGGGGCATTTCCGTCCCCCCTCTTCTGATCTACTACAGTTAATTCCTTTGAATTTTAGATATTTATTGGCTGCTTACTATGTGCGTAGCATGTCTTTGTGAAAGTATAATTATCAGTAAAGATTTCTTTAAAAAAATCAATCTTTGCTTGCCAATAATTTCTTTTTTCCAAAGTCACTTTTCAACATGTTGCTCATTTTATAGTACCTGGGAGTAAAACCTTAAATGTGAATATACTCTCAGCTCATTAGGCAATAACATGTACATGTACATCAATTCCCAAAGGTGCATAGGAGCCAGGGGAAATCAGGCAGGAGACTTGGAAGATTTTGCTTCCTTCTTCTATTATAATAAATATTGTCCTCTCGTTCCCTCTCCCCCCACTACTCATCATTGCTGCTCAATCTGTACCCACTCTTGCGTCCCTCCCCCTAATTACGTTACATATATGCGCAAAGGAGAGTCACCTAGTTCTAACCGGCAGCAGCGTGATCTGTTTTCTCTTTAAATGAACAGCCACAGAGGTCTGTGGATACTGTCTTTGTCTCCTTCTAAGAGTTTTAAAGCCTATTCTCTGAGGACCCGATATCTAGAAGCAGCTATATGGAACCTCCCGAAAGATGTTTCAGAAGAGACATGCAAACAAACAAAAATCCTTTGCAGGCATTATGCATGCTACAGTCACAAATATCCATTTATTATCCAGTAAAAGATGGCTAGATATCACCACCAGTTAATGAAAACTATGGTTTTCCACCTGCTGCTGCAAACTCTGCATAAAGATGGATTATACTTACTTTCTGGGGGTCCTTGTCCCCCTCTCTACATCTTGCTCTCTCTTCCCTGATTACTGCAGTAAATTCTTTCCTGGAGAGATCATTACCCTCCTCAGACTGTCATGCTCGGTGGGTCCAGAGTGATTTATGTTGGAGCACTTGCTGCTTGTTCCCCATCCCACATTTAGCCCCTTTTGCTAGTTGATTAACAGACATCTAAAGGCACATTAAGATCTCCATTAGCCTTGAGATGTTTTGTGGCTTCCCTAGTGCACTCTCCACATCTTCTGAAGTCTGCGATCTCTTGACATTTGTTGAGCTGTACTCGTTCTCCAGCACCCGCCACACAAGACCTGTAACATTCTTTTCACTGGCTGGATTAATTCACAATTCAGCATAATGCACTTGAAGGAAGCCCAGCTGACCGAGAGACCAAGTTTTCATTCCGCTGGTGGTAAAATATATGGGGGTGGAGAGAAAAGAGTGTGTGTGTGTACGAAGGAGAGTCACTAAAGGGGTCAAAAAACTGTAGTGAATCATCCTCTTGCAAACACTTTGGGGGAAAAAACCTGCGACTGCTCATCCACACAACAGATATACAGAAACTCCACCCTTCACAGCTGGGAGTTAACGGCAAAGTGACTGCACCAACGCAGGCAGACAACACTCTGGCCATGCAGCACTTCTCAGATATTTGTAATCCACAGTTTGCCTCTAGAAAATCTTCTCTAGATAATTTCCATTTGGAGGCATGCTGAAGGGGAATATAAAGGGACTGGGTCTGGAAATACCACTACTGCCATTCAGACTTTTGAAATGTTAAATAAAACCACTTTCACTGGCACTAACACCCAGTCTGCACTGAGTTTCTAATTAGCTTAGACCGAAGCATCAGAAAACTAATTTTTCAGATTAAAAAACATAGGAAGAGACAGGATAGCTAGATTGGCTCAAATAGATTTCCCCACTTTTTATTCTAATTCAATTCAAATCAGTTCAGTTCAATCCCACAGATGTTTATTGGATGCCTACCAAGTACCAGACACTGCACTAAGCCCTAGAGATAACAAACACAAATCAGTGTTAATCAATAATAATCAATGAATAACAGTCCCTAACTCAAGGAGTTTCCATTATTTTGAATGGGAAACATCATGCAAAAAGAAAATGTATTGTATAACAGCTAATTTCCAGGTGAAGGGTACTACTTTGGGGATAGGTGAGGGAGGGAACAGAAGAGACTGCACACAGGAGGAAGAGGCAACTGAGCTGAGCTTTTTCTCCCAATTTTTTAAAAAACATTTTTATTTAAAGTTTTGAGTTCCAAATTCTTCCCTTCCTCTTTCCATCCTCAACCCCATCCCTGAGATGGTAAGCAATCAGCTATAGGCTGCATATGTGCAATTATGTAAGACATTTCCATATTAGTCATTTTGTAGAAGACTCAAATAAAAGAAAAAAAATGAAAGAAAGGGAAAAAGAGCATGCTTCAGTCTGTATTTATCCGATATCCATTCTTTCTCTGGAGACAGACTATGCTTCATCATTAGTCCTTTGGGATTGTCTTGGATCTTTGTATTGTTGAGAGTAGTTAAATCACTCACAACTCTTCACTGAGCAATATTGCTGTTACTGTATACGACATTCTCTGGTTCTATTCACTTTACTATGCATCAGTGCATGTAAGTCTTTTCAGGTTTTTATGACATCATCCTACTTGTCACTTCTTATAGCACAATAATATTCCATTACAATCATATACCATATATCATGTTTAGCCATCCCCCAATTGATGAGCATCCCTCTCATTTCCAATTCTTAGCCACCTCAAAGAGTTGCTATAAATATTTTTGTACAAATAGGCCTTTTTTTTCTTATATCTCTCTGTGATATAAACCTAGCAGTGGTATTGCTGGGTCAAAGGGTATGTTTAGTTTTATAGCCCTTTGAGCACAGTTCCAAATTGCTCTCCAGAATAGCTGGATCAGCTCATAGCTCTACCTACATGCATTAGTGTCCCAGTTTTCCCACATTCCCTCCAACACCCAACAGTTTCCTTTTTTGTCATATTAGTTACTCTGATAAGTGTGAGGTGGTACCTCAGAGTTGTTTTAATTTGCATTTTTCTGATCAATAGTGATTTAGAGTATTTTTTCATATGACTATAGAGCTTTAATTTCTTCATCTGAAAACTGCCTGTTCATAGCCTTTGACCATTTATCAGTTGGGGAATGACTTATATTTTTATAAATTTGGCTCAGTTTTCTATATATTTGAGAACTGAGGTCTTTATTAGAGATACTTGTTGCAAATTTTTTCCCCAGTTTTCTGTTTTCTTTATAATTCTGGTTGCATTGGTTTTGTTTGTGCAAAAACTTTTCAATTTTATATAATCAAAATGATCTATTTTACATTTTGTAATGCTCTCTATATCTTCTTGAGCTGGGTTTTGAAGGAAGAAATTCTGTAAAGTGAAGGTGAAGGGGTAGTACATTCCAGGCATGAGGTACAACATGTGCAAAGGTACAGATATGGGAGATCAAATGTATATAAAATATAGCAAGCAAGCCAACACCAGTTTAGCAGCTATAATATAATCAGAAAATAAGCCGACCACCCTGATGAGTAATAGAAACCTGCTGAGAACCTACTATGTGTCCACTACTTTTCTTAGCCCTGTTAGTTTCTCTGAATGTAAAATATGGCTAAGACAATAAGTTCAGATTCTGCCACAGGAACTGTGTTCATTCCATCACCTGGGTTGCTACTAAGCAGAAAGTAAGTTGTAATATCCAGCTGGAAGGGTATTAGGGAATCTGGGAATCTGGACTTCATTGATGAAAAAAGTTCTCCAATAGAAATATAACCACAAGCCTAAGTGGGTTTTGACTTCTTTTCTTACTAGGTCACCTGGTCACTCCCTTTCACAAATCTTAACTGGACATTCCTTTCTTTAAGAAGACTTGCCCCTACATCCAGGGAGTATAACCATACTGTGTTGTTGTCCAGTTGTTTTCTGTCATGTCTGACTCTTTATGACCCCACTTGGGGTTTTCTTGGCAAGGATACTGGAGTGGTCTGCCGTTTCCTTCTCCAGCTCATTTTACAGATGAACAAACACAGGCAAAGAGAGTTAAGTGACTTGCCCAGGGTCATAAAGCTAGTAAGTGTCTAAGGACAGATTTGAACTTGGGTCTTTCTGACTCTAGGGCCAGTTCTCTATCCACTGTGCCACCTACTCGCCTGATAAGCATACTACTCTCAGTGTAAGGGCTCAGAATAGGAGTCAGACAACCTGGATTCTAGTTCCGGGTCTGCCACTACCTGTATGAACTTGTATAATTCACTTAACCTCTGAGAGTTTCAGTTTTCTTATCTGTAAAATGGGAAGGGAGGCTGGAATAGATGATCTCTAAGGTATATTCTCTCTTTTAAATAGGAAAGGACAAAGATGAAATCACAGATCTTTTGAAGCCCTAAAGTAATAAACAAGATATTTATCTGATGTTTGACAAAATGAACCTCCTTTCCAGATGACTATCACAAGACTGTTTCATCAGATGACAATACATTAATAATAATAACTAGCATTTATATAGCGCTTTAAGGTCTGCAAAGTGCTTTATAAATATTATCTCATCCGACCTTCATAGTGGTACTGAAGGGTGGGTCATTTAGCAGACAGGGAAACTAAAGCTCACGTAGCTATTATGTGTCTAAGGCAGGAATTAAACTCTGAGTCTCGGTCCAGAGTTCTTATCCACTGTTCCCCCTACCTGCTTCTCCTCTCATGTTTTTGGACAAATAATTCTGGCTAACCCTTACAACCACAGAAATATGAACAACCAGAAACCAGACATTTCAGATTCCTAAAAATATGCCAGCATCATAGGACTCTGATGACATTTTTATTTGTTTTAAACAAAAGCTAGGTAACACAGGTAGGGAAAAGGTTACTTGAAAGTTCCAATCCCTTTAGTTTGCTACAAATGAACAACTAAATTAATTTAAAACATTTATTAAGTATCTACCATATTGAAGGTTCTGAATAAAACCAAAAAACTGTCAATGACAGTCTTACTTTCATGAAACTTACATTCCATTAGGAAGGGAATGGAAATAGAGAATCTATCCAGAAAATATATTCAGATAAGCATAGTGCAAAGTAGGTGGTGGTAAAAGAGAAGTTCATACAAAGTACTCTAAGATAATGAGAGTATGGAGACAACACTTTTAATCACAGAGATCTTATGGAAGGCTTCACATATGAGCTCAACCTTGGTGGAAGAAAAAAGATTCTAAATAGTGACATGAGGAGGTAGTGCATCCCAAAGATGAGGCATAGTGAAGTTGAGGTACAGCTAGGACTAGTCTAGTATAGCTAGAACATAAAGTGAATAAGTGGGAAAGAAGGTTATAAAAGTAAGCTGAAAACAGATTATGGGCTTTATATACCAGCAGCTGCAAAAAAAAAGGGCTGAATTAGGTGGCAGGAGTTTGAATAGTCATGTTCTCCAAAAGGGATGCTCTCCAAAGATATTGCAGAGGCACAATTGATAGGATTTAGGATTATAAATTTAGAGTTTAAAAGGTCCATATGGGAGATCTCATCCAGCCCCATCATTTTACAGTTGAAGAAACTGAGGTAGGAAATGTGATAATGCACTCAACTAAGGTTAAGTATGAAATGGCTAAACCTGGATTTATGCCCAGGTCTTCCAACTCCAACACTGCTTCCACTCTTCCACACTTGCAATGGTTGGGCATACATATAAGTGTTTGCTTTAAAGTCAGAGTTTAAAAGGACAGCACGTCCAGTGGTTTTGAGGTGAGTAACACAGAAAGTTTTGCAAGAGGGATTGCTGAACTTTTTTGTTTAGTTGGAATAGAAGCTTAGAAGCCAGAGTTACAGGAGAAAAAGAGCAGTATCATCAGGGGCTAGTTTATAGATGGCTTTAAGGTCTGAAATCAAGAGTTTTAGTTGGATCTGCAAGGCAACTGCTAGGAGTCAATACAAGCTTCTGAGTGGTGATCAAAGCAACAGTCTAGGAGGATGACTCTTGCCTTTTCACAGACTCTAGAAGCAAGAATGCTGTCATCATATTACAATCACTGTTAGATTCATCGCTTATAACATTTTTGGCTTCATACCTCTCACAGCCCATGGCTGCCAGGGATTGTTTCACTGGCTGGTTTAGGCCAAAGCTGCATATACCAATGTCAAATTGATATACAGCACAATATTTTTAAAAATCAGTCTACTCTCTCCCCCAGAATACATCATCTGCTTTCACACTCTGAACTTCTGCTTACAACTCTTTCCTCTCTCTATTTAGATTCTACTCACACTTCAAGACTCATTTCAAATTCCTCTCCTTCCATAAAGCTTTGCCACACAACTCTAACCCATGGTAGCTTAATAATTAATCACATACTGCCTTGTGCCATTTGTGTTGAACTGATATTTATCATTTGAATAACAATTTCTATTAATGAAGAGGGTGTGTTTTAATTTTATATATGTATATGAATATATATATATATATACATGTATGTATGTATGTTTTAGCCATAAGTGAAGAAAAACAAACCTCCTAAATGAGATCCATGATCATTCAAAAGAGTCTGGCCTAACAATTAACACAGTAATAACAAAGTGGATAAAGAATGTCTGTTGTTCAGACTATGACATGCATCTGGATTGCCGGTCAGTGCATACATCTTAGATAAACGTAGCACAAGTACAATTGTTGTGGATAGCTAGATGGTGCAATGGCTAGATTCAGAATCAGGAAAACTCATCTTCTTGAGTTCAAATCCAGCCTCAGACACTTAGTAGCTATGTGAACGTTGGCAATTCATTTACCAGTTCTTTATCTGTAAAATGAGCTGGAGAAGAAAATAGCAAACCACTCTAGTATCCTTGGCAAGAAAACCCAACTGGGACCATGAAGAGTTGGACACAATTGAACAATAACAATTATTGTGGGTACAGCTCTAAAGTCAGGCTGAATGTTGGAATAAAATGAAGCACTCACTCACTCACTGGATATTCAACAAAGAAGGAGTTTACTTTGCCCTAACAAAGCAAAAATATGCAACAAAGACTCTTGGCTCCTCTGGACATAGCTCCTCTTGTCTCCATCTGGAAATGGCATCAAGGTATAGCAAGCAAATTCTGTGGTCTCAGGCACCCATCAAGTCTGATAGGTAAGGAGACCTCATGGCTTGGGCTTTTTATTGGTCCTAGGCCAGGAAGTTGTTTCAGAGAGGCTAGAATCAATCAGGTTTCAGGCTGGGGTTGGGGTCCAGGGAGGCCTTCACCAGGGAAGCAGCTAGAGAAGTTGGATCTCAAGGAAGATGCAGATGAGACTATTTGTATGGAAGATATGTCAGGGTAAGGGAAGTTACATCGGGAAACTGCTGTCCCACCACAACAATATGCTGGGACCAGAAGTAAATCGGAGAAAAGAGAGGTAGATGGCATTTGGGAGACTGTATCTGAAACTTCTTCCTGAAACAAAGGCCCATCTGTTAAAACACCAATATTTTTTCAGTGCTGTAATATGGCTAACAAAGCAAGGAATGTCACAATCTTCAAAGAACTGAAGTTCTAAGTTACACAAAGACAATGGAGAGACGTGGTGGGAAAGAAAAGGTTGTAGCATTAGGGGAGAACTATCTATATATGAGAAGTATCATAAAATGCATTACCAGAGAGACAAATGACAAGAAAAGGAGGTGGACTGATCATTCAGGGAGCCCAAAAGATACTAGGTTGGCTAGCTTGTGTGTTCCATTAGTATCCAGGCAATGTCAAGAGATTTAAAAGAAGGCTCCACAGAAGTGGACCCCTGCTGGAGGAATTACACAAGATGAGAAGGCATTCGAAGGGTTGTGAGCTTGATCACTGGAAAGAATACCTCCACAGATGAGATCACAGGTTATTATTGTTAGAATTCACCAAGGAGTCTTAGGCCTGTGATGCCAACTCAATACAGATGTGATCAGTAAAGAGCCCTCCACAGTAATGCCAACATTTCCCTTCCCTTTTATGAAGGAGTTAAAAGACACTTGCTGACCAAGTACTACTGCTTTAATGCACCACTGATTCTCCAATTCAGTTCAGGTTCTTCCAGTTTCCAGCTTTATAAAGTTTTGGAAAGGGGCAAAACTTGTAATGTACCAAAAGCCAGTGTACAAACCCTGGACTAGTCATCAAAAACCTATGAACCAAGCAGATGTTTGTGGTGGTGCATGCATGTAGTCCCTGTTTCTAGGTAGGAGTTGTAAGCTGCAGTGAGTGTAAAGTCAACTAAGTGTCTTCACTAAATCTGGCACCACTATGATGGCTCTCAGCATCATGGGGCCACCAGGTATCTAAGGAGGGGCAAATTGGCTTATGTCAGAAAGACAAATGAGGTCAAAACTTCCAGTGGAGGGAGGGGAAGGAAGGAAGGAGGGAAGCAGGGAAGGAAGGAAAATATATTTTGCAAACTCTGTAATGAAGAAATTATATTAGTGGAAATGAGGAGATCAGGACCAATATGCTTGTCCACCTTTGTTTCTTCCCTCTTTCTCTCTAGGTGACTCAAACTATAGGTCTCCATCCTTCATGTCAGAGAAGAGAAGACAGAATAGGGGAAGAAAAGAAAAAGAGAAAGAGGGAGGTGAGTTCTTTCTCCCTTGCTCCCCTCCATATTAAATATGTTGTACTCTAACACCTCAATTCTTCTAGCCTCAAGAAAGTCAATCCTAACTTTTCAAAGAATGGTTCCCAATTAATGACCTGATGCCTGTCAGCACCAATACGATGGACAGCACCACAGCTAGCATGAGAATTTCCTGGCCTCCATGTGCCATCTGGCCTCCACAAATTATCGATTCAGTTCAATGTGGCAAATATATATTAAGTGCCTACTATGAGGCAAATGCTAAGAATGAAATAGCAAAATGAAAACCTGACAAAAATAGAATAATCCCTACCCTCATATGGTACTTGCTCAGTTTACTTTGTTATAAAGAAATTTGGTTTTCTAAGAATTCATTAGCTGAAGCATGTATTTCCTATTTGTGGGGTTATATGCTTAATTATATCTTACTACTTAACTAATGTGCTTAATAACTGTATGTAGAATGATGAAAACCTTAACTCCCATCATGGATTGAATTTCTTTTCTTTATTTTTAGTTGTCAGTGACAATTCTCATTTCTGAAGAGTTTTGTAAACATCGATGTGGTAGCATAGACACAGTCACCTTGCATTTCAGAGTTCTACTGCATTCCTTGCACACATTTTTCAATGATATTGGAAAAAATAAGTTTCTGAGATTCTGTGTGAAGTAAAACCAGATCCTAGAGAAGCAAATATTTCTAAAGGTTAGTAAATGCAATATAAATCAGCTTACAAAAATGTCTCTCACAATAAGTTTCCCACTATTTTTCTAGATACTGTACATTTTTTTATCCCCTTAAATTTTTTTTATTCCCAGAGCCTTGTATAGTACCTGACCCATAGTAGCGGCTTAGAACTAATGATGATAGTTCAAGAACAAAGTTCTTTTCAAACTGTACTGGTCTGACCTCTATTTTGAGGTACCTGTTTTATACAGTGACTCTGCTGCTGCAGCATATTAACTACCTACTTTCTTTTATTGTGGAGAAACTTCTCACATATACTTGTCCTTTACTTTGCTTTCCCTAACCCACATTACTCCCTCCTATAATAAACTTTTTTTCCCAAAGCATGACTATCAGTGAGTGTGTCCTACTTAGATAACATTTATACAAAACAAAATCTATCATATCAGAGGACACTGTGGAGCTTTCTGGAAACCCAGATGTACTCACTGCTGAAGTTGTTTAGGGTGAATATCTTCTCTACAATAACAGCTAGATTACTGTCCTCTCTCATTACCATTTATTCTGAGGGCTAGGGGCAGAAGGGAAATCTGTATGTATATTCATGTGCATGTACATTCTTAGAGTGTGCGCTTCCTATGTATCTGGATGAAAAGAGTGGCATTTATAGCAGTGAACTAAGTATCTCAGCTCAGAATTTCATGTCTTAAAACCAACTGGTAAAAGTTAGATTTCTCAAATCCATGCCAATATCAAACTCTCCTTCTGACTTGCACCTCACTGCTTTCTTAATCACAAGGGATTTTCTATCCCTTATTCGGAGCATAATATGAGTCAGCACTTTACGACAAGCTAAAGCTCCATTGGGATCAAATGTACCTGGGGAGACAGGGGAGACTATGCCAAAAGTCTATTAGGCCAAAAGAAGTTGTAAAATAGCTTTAGAATTCTGAGAGATTACAGTCAGAGACTGTTAGACCATATGTATGCACTCAGCTGAGACATATGTGATTCTATGTATACAACAGTGACCTCCATCTGCGTCTGCCTTTAATCTCATGCCACTTTCAATCCCCTACTGGACTACAGTCTGGGTAAACAAAATGTTGAGGAGATTTCAAATTCATTATCAAGGGCTGATTGTCTTTTAACCCAGTTAACTTTAGATCTAATCTTCCTAAGCTTATTTATAATCAGTTTCTGCTCTTTCCTATTTTTTGAAGAAAAAAAGGAGAAAGATTTATTGTAGCCATTCCCACTGAAAACAAAACAGGTATCCATAGATTGAAAAATTAAACAAACTGCGATTTATGCACATAATGAAATATTATTGCACCTAAGAAATGATGAATATGAATACTGGGTTTTTGTTATATACATATTTTTACAATAGTCATTTTCTGAGCCATTTTTCTCATCTGAAACAAAGAAAAGGCTAACATGCAAACCAACAAAGCAACCACGTCTGACAGCACTTGCAACATTCTGCACCTCTACAGTCTGTCTTCCCTCCCCACTGTGGAGGAGGGGGACCGTACTGAAAAAGGATCCATTTTAGCCTCTGTTCTTCAGAACTAAGATTGCTCATTACAATCAGTCTGGGTTGAGCTACATCTTAGCGTCATTTTCATGTACATTATAGACCTTCTGTTTAACTACTTTGAATTTTTTGTGCTTATTTTCTTTATATTTGTTCTGTATGTGTGTCCTTGTCTCCCCAACTAGAATGTAAACATCTTGGGAGTAGGATTGTTTCATTCACTGTTTTTCTATTCTTAGCAACGTCTGGCACATGGTAAACACTAAATAAACGCTCCATGGGTTGACTGATAGGAATCCTGCTTTATTTGTTCTCGAATCTGCTTTACACCCTTCCCAGGTATCTATGAAATCCCCAAGTTCATAATTTCTTAGGGATGTAAAGACATTCCATTATACCCTTAGGCTACAATATTTGGTTGTTCATTACTAGAAAACCACCTACTTTGATTCCAGTACTTTGTTACCATAAGGAGCGCTATCTCTTTTCCTAACAAAACATGGTCTCTTGTTGAAACTGAATATATGTCACATTTTAAAAGTCATTGTTAGTTATCCATCACCCAATCACTTTAAAGCAACTACTATGTACCAGACATATTGCTAGCCCCTGAGACTATAAATATAATGAATGAAATATATCCTACTCACAAGAAGCATACATTCTAATGGAGAAGACAACAAGGAATGATGATGATGATGATGATGATGAAGATGATGACAGCCCCTTTTTAAGCTTGGCAAAGTGATTTACAAATATTACTTTATTATATCCTCACAACAACCCTGAGAAATAGATACTATTATTACGCCATTTCACACATGACAAGCTGACAAGTTAAGTAACTTGCCCAGGGTCACAGGTCCTGCTTTGAAGGAAGTGCTAGGGAATGGGAACATCACATTAGGAGTGTTGGGGAAGGAGGGACTGTGGATGCTTTCTATAGAGTAGCATCTGAGATTGCTAGCCTGAGGGTAGTGGAGAAGCAGGACCCAGGAAGGAAGGCTTCACCTTTCAACTTGCCAAGATAGGCAGGACACTAAGAAACTGAGAGGCTCCGTAAGAAGGAACATCAGTAGGACTTACAGGAAGGAAAAGCTGGGCATGGAGAATGAAATGTGGAGAATAAAGAGGAACATCCAGGGTCAGTCTGAGTCCGAGTCTGAGTCTGGATTTGGACTTCCTAAATAGGCTACAATAGGCTACGCAAAGACTGCATGAAATGTGTAGCCTATAGTCTTCCTAACTCCAGGGCCAGCTCTCTGTCCCCCATGCCACCTGCCTGCATCCTGTATGTGTACAGGATAAATAGAAGATAATCAATATATTGTGGTTAATATAGTTATTTTGAGAGGGAGAAACACTAGCAATTGAGGGGATAAGGAAGGGCTTCACCTAGTGGTGGTTTATAAGTTTTGTCTACTAAATTCCTAGGTGAGTAATCATTCTAAGTACATCAAATTACACCATTATTTGCCTGAATTATCCTCAAATAAAATGCTATCATCTGTTCGACCAGGAACTCAGAGCAGGTCCTAAAATTGTAACAGTAGGGATAGAAAACACACTAACTCTTCACTGCTTATTTTATGCCAAGTTTTAGCCCTAGAGATGTTAATTTTCATGCATTTTAAGCTTCCTTAAAGTGCTCAGCTCTCTTGAGACTTGGTTTTACTGATTATCATGCAGTATTATTATAAAGTAATTTTTAAAGAAAATGTATTTAATTGGCTCAACATCAGAATCCTGTAAGGAATATGTTTATCCTCTGGAAATTATTAAGTATTTGTAATCCTTTTATACAGAATCACAGTTGGAGGCTTTAAGGAAAAGACTAGAGACCTCAGTTTTTCTGGGATAAAGGGACAGTAGAAAGAACAGTGTATTTACCATCAAGGACCTGGGTTCAATTATTGGAACTGCTAACTACTTGTGTAATCTTAGGGAAGTCACTTCCACTCTCAATTTTCATCACTTCTACAATGATGAGGTTATGTGATGAGGTTTCATCACTTCTACAACGATCTCTAAGCTTCTCTCCAGTTCTAAGTCCTATGATCTTGGAGCTATCTGTTCACCCAGGGGCATAATACATTGCATCCATAATGAGAAAGGTCAGACCTAATACTGAACCTCTCCACAGCTGGGGAGTAAGTTATCATCAATTACCAGTTTTTAGATGCAGCAAATGCAAAAATTCTATAACACATAGAAATATCAATATGGCAATTCAAAGCAGTTTAGTAGGAAATCACTTTCATAAGCTTCCAACCCCTTTGTTTCTTATCTGTCTTGGAGTCAGTCCTCCCTGATGCCCCTTCTTACTCCTCACATTTCACTCTCTGTAAAAAAAACAAAGTCAAATGCAAGTCATGTCATTATTTTTCTGATGGCACGGTCTTCTTTGGCAATGAAGGACGAACACACACACAACTGGCTTTTCCCTCCCTGCAAGTGCTACAGACATATTCCTTCTTACAGAGACTCTCAATTTCTTGGCGTCCTACCTTCTTGGCACATGAAAGGTGAAGCCTTCCTTCCTGGGTCCTATTCCTCCACTACCCTCAGACTGTGTAACAATCTCAGAGACTACTCTATAAAAGGATCCATAGTCCCTCCTGCCCCAACACTTCTGATATGATGTCCCCATTCCTGAACACTTCCTTCAAAGCAGCAAACTGATGAATTTTTCCTATCATGTCATGAAGAGTTAGTTGCCAACTAAAACAAAAGAGGGTTTCAATAATTATTGACAGAAATATCATGGAAGTGTACACTCATAACTGGAAGGAGCTTTGAAGGCCATCTACCGCCAGCTCTCTCATTTTACAGATGAGGAACTTAAGGTCCAGAGTGTAAGGTTAATGAGAGTTAAAGATCTTAATAGGATTATTAGGAGCTTGATGAGAGGAAGCTTATTTTGTAGGAACCCTTACATCTTTTGTTAATTAATGAGGCACTGGGTCATAAGGGTCATGCCCTCCAGCTCTGAAAAGTGTGTGTGTGTGTACATATCTATCTATGTATTTATCTATCATCTATCTATATATCTAGATATAGCTGTGTATATATACATATATGTATATATATATATACACATACACACACACACACACACACACACACACACACACACCCCCTCTGAGGTGAGGTTTTACTTTGGGGCTTACTCTTTGCAAGAAGGTTCATGTAATAGATGAGACTTTGGGTAGCTATTAAAAAGCCTTCCCCCTCCTCCCCTCTCCCTCCCCTTCCCCCTTCCCTTCTCTCTCCCCTCCTCCCGACTTTGAAAATCCAGATGTTGGTGCTTCTCTCTCTGGTAACTACGTATGCATGTAATGATCAGACAGTTGTTGAACTGTCTGTTGATCTCTGATGCATGTATTGCTTATGGTCGGACAGTTAGAAGCCCTGCCTGTTGGTCTTTATTTCTTTGCTTGTATTTTCTCTGTTGGTGAATGTAATTAAGGTAGATTGTTGACCTCTCAAAAGTTGCTTTCCTTTTAGAAAAGCAGATCTAAGAACCTGCACAGCAGGCCCTCCTGTGTATGCCGGGGTGCTTGCCTCTACACAGAGATGTTAAATGACTTGCTCCCCTACTGCTTCTAGGATAAAAACAAATTCCTTTGTTGGGCATTTAAAGCTCTTTACCAACTGACTCCAGAATACATTCTATGATATTTCACATTAATCACCCTTTCCTACTCCACATTTTAGCCAAGCTAGCTCTCTTGCCATTTCTGTTATAGGGTATTCTATCTCCTACCTTTGAACCATGGCATAGATTGTCCCCCATGACTGGAATGCTTTCTCCTCACCCCTACCTTTTGGAATCTCCACAGCCCCTTCAAGGGGCAGTTTAGATTCTGTTGCTTACACTGGGACCTTCCTAATCCTTCCCCCTCCTTCCATCATTGGCTCATCTATTGCTCCCCAAATTACCTCTTTATTTACTTATCTGTTTGTATTTTGTATTCCCAAAGAAGAATGTAAGAACCTTGACAGCAAGGACTTATCTTTATATCTCCAGCATTTGGGATAGTGTCTTGGTAAGAGTAGGCACTTAATAAATGCTTATTGAATTGGACTAGATTAGATTGTCTAAGACTTCATGTCAGAGTAGAGATTCAAGTACAAATACTAGAAAAATAAAAAAAATCTTTTAAAGCCATCAATTAATAGCTAGCACTTTGCAACTATTGTGTCATTTGATCCTCACAGCCACACTGAGAGGTAGATGCTATTATTATCTTCATTTTACAGGTGAAGAAACTGAGGCAGGCAGAAGTTAAGTAATTTGCCTATTGCCTCAAGTCACACAGTCAGAAAGTGTCTGATGTCATATTTGAATTCAGATCTTCCTGACTCCAGATCTATTGCTCTGCTCACTGCCCTGCTTAGTAAGGTAGATAGTATATCACAGAAGAAAGAGCTTGGACTATGAATCAAGAGACCTGGTCTCAAATCCTAACTGTGTTAATTGACATATAATTATGGACAAGTAACTTACCATGTTTCAGTCTGTTTTTCTCATTTGAAAGAAGAGAGCAGTAATATTTGTAAAACCTACCTCATAGGATTGTTGTGAGCAAAGTGCTTTGTAAGCCTTAAAATGTTAAATAAATATGAGTTATTATTGAGGATGAGTATTGATAATACTGAGTTATTATATGAGTATGATACTACTCGAAACAGGTAAGTAATTTGGCCAGTTACACAGGTGTCACAGGTGGGATTCAAACTCTGTTGGTTTTATGTCCAGAATTCTTTTCACTATGTGGAAAGAACTGCCTTGGTCAACTTAAGTTTCTTAAGGTAAATTGTGCCTCATATATATCTATGTATATGTATTATCATTGCATTATTACCATTACATTACACAATGATATAGAATTTGACAAGTCAAGTTCATAATTCATGTGATCATAGACTTGGAGCTAACAGGAACCTATAGGTCGTCTAAAGCCACCTCACTCAGTCCCCTAATTTTATGGATGAGGAAGCTGTAGTCCAAGGACAGTGACTAGCTCAGAATCACAAAGCAAGTTGTAGAGCTGCAATTTGAACCCAGATTCTTTGGCTCCAAATCCAGCACCCTTTCCATCACACCATACTGCCTGATTACCACAAGACCATATTCCGAACTTTTGTACCAAAGACTCAGAGAAAATGTAAATGAAAGGGAAAGGGATTCCAGTCAGGGCCTAGGCACCCACAGCAGGAGCAGCGGCTCCAATGTGACCAGACCCTTTTTTTTCACCAGAGGCCTAGTAGTGGAGAATGGAAAACAAAAAAAGAATACTTCTTGGCTTAGTTTATTGCCTATTTTATTTTTTAATTTTAATAGTTTATGAAACTTTTTTTAAAAAAGAAAATAAATATAATAGAAGGGAGAAAGGAATGGGAATGATAGCATGGTTAAGTATCTGGGAGCATCAAAACCACAGGCACAGTCTATCTGCTATAATACAGCAGCCTTATTTCCCATGGGTTTCTCCCAACAGAGATGATAATACATCCTCAAACATAAAAGTACACGCTATTTCATGGCTGAGGGAATATGATTCTCCATATGGGATAATACTTTTCTAAAATAATGACTTGAAAATACTCCAATTTCTTTCCCTTCGATTTTTTTTTTTGAAAGGGCACTCCAGGGGAAGGTGCTTTCAAATAAAAAGTCCATTCTTTTCAGATAAGTCTCTGAACCAGTAGGCCAGACTAGCACTTCTTCAATACTTGAGGAATCCAAGATTTTGTTGGTGTATTTTTCTTTGACATAAAAAAAAACTGCAGTCCCCTCAGACTTGGCCATGGCTAAAAAAATTAATCACCCACTGGTAATCTTGATGATGAAAAACACTCATATCCAATGTACAATCTACCATCTTGATGTCTTTGGACAGGTTTTCCCTTACACTTTGAATGTGGCTCCTATTCATTTCTATTAGGGAAGGGAATAAGCATTTATTAAACATCTGATATGTACCAGGGACAGCACTAAGTTCTTTACAAGCATCCTCTCATTTGATTCTCCCAACAACCCTGAGAGGTAGGTGTTACTATTACCCCTATTTGACAGTTGGGGAAACAGAGGCACATAGTGGTTAACACTATCTGAATCACATAGCTAGGAAGTGTCTGAGGCCATGCCTTCCTGACTCCCAGACCAGCACTCTAAGTGGAATAACAGCTCCAATTTTTAATAGCACTTTAATGTTTACAAAGTTCTGTCCTAATAACTACCACAGGAAGTAGGTTGTTGGAGGGAAGGAGTATATCAACACCTGGAGACCTCATCTAAATGATGGCACTTAAGCTGGGTCTTGCAAGAAGCTCTTATGGAAAGGAGGGAAGGAGAGAACGCACCATTATCATCACTGCACAAAGGTGAAAAGTGAAACTGAAAACGGGTAAGTGGTTTGGCCAGTTACACAAGTACTAAATGTCAGAGGTGAGATTCAGACACTGTTGATTTCATGTCCAGAGATCTTTCTACTATATCATGCTGCCTTGGCCAACTTAGGTTTTTTAAGGCAAATGGTGCCTCATGTACATCTATAGCAGAGGGGTCAAATATGTGACTTGGGCTCATGCAGCCCACAACACTCTCCACTGCAGATTGTACCAGATCAGAATATAATTGGGAAATATTTAACAAAATAAAATAAAAATACAAGAAAATGTAGATAACGTTAACGTGTGGATTTCTAAGTCAATATGCAGCCCACGGAGATTATGACATACAGTTAACTGATTTTTCTAGATGACAATCAACTTGTATACATTTCTTCAAAGAAAAAGAATTATCAACATGCTAGCATCTAGAAAAGAGGTTCTTAACCTGAAAGTTTACAGATTCCCATGAGTTCTGTGGATAGATTTCAGTTGGATAAGGGGAAAATACATCTTTATTTTCACTAACCTCTAACTGAAATTTAGCATTTCTTTCAATTATTTAAAAATATGATTCTGAGAAAGGATACACAGGCCTCACCAAACTGCCAAACAGATCCACAATGCAAAAAATGTTAAGGATTTCTGCACTAGGGAAAATCCAATGAATACTCAAGGAATCACAAGGTTCCCTGGTGACGACACCGTAAAGAAGATGTTGCTGAAAATCCTTGATGCCCTGAAAAACTAAAATCTGTCAATCACATTCAGAGCCCTGGGTCTGCCAGACTCTTGCCCCAAACCCAGAATCAATGGATAGTTCCTGAACCTGACCTTTCTGCTTCCTATCTTCAGGATGTGAGCAAGGAAGTCTGCCATTCACACTTCTGGCTAATTTTAGGATTAGCACCAGAATCTGTTTCTGAACTGCTTATCAAAAAACAAGTAAAAATAAACAACTGCAAGGGTTATCAGTGTCTTTAGAAAAGCAGCAAAAAATCAGGAGGAAGACGTGATAACGGTGTTTTACCACCGGCAATAGCATTTCTACTACCAAATCAATAGTTTGTCTTTTCAGCTGATGACTTGTTGCTAGGGTACGTTACACATAACTTCCCAAGTAAGAGGTCATAAGAGCATCTTTCCAGCTTGTCATTCTTTGTAACAGTACTACTTCTACACAAAATATCAATATTTCAGGAATATCAGCATACAGTTATCCTAGGAATATCAAGAGTATCAGAAAGAGCTATTGAGTACAAAAGGATATGTTCCCTTAAAAACTTTTAGGTTGTCCCCTCAGGTATCTCACTTCAACAAGGGGTCCCCCAATCTACTACAGAGCAACACATATTAAATGACAAAAAAAACCCATAACCAAAACAAAAAAAACCCAGCAAAACAAAAAATACTTTCAGTTGCTGTTCTAATCTATCAGACAGCCTACCCATCATTCACTAATCCAGGGTATTAAAACTGAAGAAAGGGATATCAGATGCAGTGCTCCAGGTTTTAGAGGAATAGGATGTGAGTTTTTAAGCCACAAGATTGACCGAATGATGGTTCTGCTTATAGCAGTTGACTATAATTTAGTGCAGTGGTTTCATGGCCCAATAACACAGGACTCCCTGGAGTTCCATTTCCATATTCTTTTAGTTTTCGAGTATCAGAACTTGAAGACCAGGAGAGGAAGAATGAATAAGGATAGAGAAAACAAAGAAAACAGAGTAGAAAGAACAGAATATTCCCAGAGCCTATCATAGTAATAGACATAATAAATGCTTAGTGCTTGGTGAATTAAATCTCAGGCAACAAAGAAAATCAAAGTATAGGTAATAACCTCAGATTATACAATAGAAAGAATACTTGATTTGGAATCAAAAGGTCTAGACTCAAATATTAACTGCTACTTACTATTTGTGTGATCCTGGATGAGTCACTTAACTTCTCTTTAGATCAGTTTCCTCTGGATCAAAGTATTTTTAATCTAGGTTCTGTGAAGAGATTTTGGGGGAAGGGGGCATAAACTTGGATGGGGAAAATGACATCTTTATTTTAATATAATTGGTTTCCTTTGGAATCTTGTGCATTTAATTTTATGTATTGAAAAACCTTATTGTTAGAGAGGGTCTTTAGGATTTAGACTGCCAAATGACTCCATAACACACACACACACACACACACACACACACACGTAAAGAACCTTTGGTCTAGATGATGGTTATGGACTTTTCCAACTCAAAATTCTGTGTCCTGTATAGCATGTTATGAATCTCAAATGTGAGTTTTGGCAACAACATCACTTCCTGTTCATCTTCTCACCATATTGCTAAACATGCACATTCTCCCACTTTCCTGGTACCCCTTTATATCTTATATTCCCCTTATGAGAGTATGAACTCTTTAAAGGGATGGATTTCTATTTGCAACTCCACTAGTTATATCAGAACCTAGCATAAAGTAAGCATACAGTAAGTATTATTCATCCACCTTAAAAAGTGACTGGAATATCCTTACCCTTTGACTCTGAAATTCCACCTGTAAGTAAATATTCTAAGGAAGTCAAAGAGAGAAGAAAAGATAATAGAGAAAAATATTTTTTTGTGGCAGCAAAAACTAGAAGTCAAATAAATACCCATTGACTGGGAAATGGCTAAATGAATTGTGGTCCATCAATATAAAGGAATATTACTATACTAGAAGTAATGACAAAGATGAAAAAATTCCAAGAAGCATCTTAAATGAAGAAATCTTTATATAAGACTTACATGAAATGATTAAGAGCAGACAGAATCAGAAAAATAATATGAAATTTCATCTTTATTTTAATACAATTGGTTTCCTTTGTAATCTTGTGCATTTAATTTTATGCATTAAAAAACCTTATTCTTAGAGGGGGTCTACAGGATTTATAGACTGCCAAATGGGTCCATGACACACACAAAGCAACATAAATAAAAGTATTAATAAGATAATTCTATATAATCATAATAGCCATATTGGCCCATAAGAGTAGAAAAAATTCCCTTTGCATCTCTTCCCTCTTTGCTGAGATATAGGATTATGGATGTAGAATATATACATATATATTTATCTCTATATAAAATACAGATATTTTATATATTCATATATTTACATGTCATATATAATAAGTATACATACATATATACATATATATGTATATATATATGTAAAGAGAGAGAGAGTTCTGAATGATGGAATTTTTTTCTTTTTAGATTTCTGTTACAAAGAAAAGCTTTCAGGGAAGTAGGATATGAATATCATGTGAAAACATAAGTCATCAATAAAAATGAACGTAATTTCAAAAGTAAAAAAATTTACCTCATACACATTACCTTACGTGATATTGACAACTAGGGGAGATATATTATAAACATATTATTATTCCCATTTCATTTTTTATTATTATCATTTTACATAATAGCAAACTGAAGCTATAAGAGGTGAAATGGATTTCCTAAGTGGTATAGCTAGGACTTGAACCACCCCCCCAACTCTCCTGACTCTAAATTTCTTGTTCTTTCCACCATACTAACATCTTCCATACTAACATCCAACATACTAACAGATTCATCTTACAAGATGATTATCAACTCTGAACTCACATCTTCCCAGTACACCTCTATCCTGGGGCTTTTTACTCCCTCTGATTGGAGAGGATAGAGGGTAAACACTGGATAGCTTCTTCCAAATGCTCCACTTAAGGACAGTGCCCAGGCCACTGTACCCTCTCCCACACTTTTCAATTTCTTTTTATGTGTGGTCTTCTCCCATTTGATTGAGAGCTCCTTGAGGGCAGGGACTGTCTTACTTTCTTTGTATTATCTAGTACTTGGCACAATGTCTGGCAGTTAGTAGGTGGTAATAACGTTTACTGACTATTGACTTCTGGACCTTAAGGTTATAATTATGAGAGACAAAAAAACCCTAGGCAGAAGACAAAACATGGAATGGGCAAATGACTAACTGTAGAAGTATGGGGAAAGCATAAGAGAGATGGAGGTAGGGAAAGATCAGGAAAGATAAAAAAAAGCAAGAAATAAGAAATGAAGTCAGCATATTAGAAAGCATTGGGTCTATATGGCCTCCCTCTTGTGAGTAATCTGCATCCAAAAATGCAGATCCTTGACACAGGGGTCATCTGGAGGTGCTAAAGATCAATCTTTGGATCTCTTGACTTTGAGTAGGTGTTAATGGGCACACCAGATCCCATCTCCTTTGAATATGTCTTATATACTGTCTTGTATTTCTCCCATGTAATTCTTAATTAGTAATATGTGGTAACCTATTCATGTCTATCATAGTCTTCCCAGAACCCCTTGGGTGACCTGTAACTAATTCTCTGAAGACTAGAGAAAAATCTCTTTGGGGAGTAAATGGTATCATTCATTTCATCCTTGGCACACAGGCTGACAAGTTTAACAGCTGGTCTAGATCCTCTTCCGCCTCAAGGAGATTGCCTCCCAAAAGGTATTTAGTAAGTATCAAGTTAAGAGGGTGTTTCTGAAGAAAAACAACACCTATATGTATGGCTAGTTTAAAATTTTCAAAGCAAAACACTGTGTTGGTACCACCAAAAACAGACAGCAATCTTCAGTCTTAAAACAGGGAAATGTGGCATATTTTTTTCTATGAGATAGAAAGAAAGAAGCATTTTTTACTGGTGCTGTCTCCTGCCCACACCTGTCTTTTATATTGTGGCATGGCAAGCCTTTGATTTGCTTTGTGTATAGAGTTCTAAAATCTGCCCAGTGTTAAACGATATCTGAGCATATATATGAATGAACCATAAAACATCAGACAGACGTGGCAAATGAAGTTTCACAACTAAATCCTATTTATTTGGATCAACAAGAGTAAAAAGTTCAAGTCTTGCTCTGTGTCTGAGAATAAGAAGTAAATTGAAAAATGCTTACCCACATTTCTAGGCAACCATTAATGGGAAATATCTTAGCTAATTTTAAGCTTCACCAGAGGGGATGAACTGACTTGGTACTTAATCACATACTATCTTATAGTTCTTTCTAATTATAATAAGCATATAGATAGGCCATCTCCCCAGTGAGGCTGGAAATGATCTGAGAATGGGGACTGTTGATTTTCCTAAAGCACAAGCCTGACTCATTCAACTTCCTACTTCCTGTAAGATCACATATAAAATTCTCTGTTTGGCTCTTAAAACCCTTCATAACCTGACCACTTCCAGCCTTTCTCATACCTTATTTCCTACCACATACACTGCAAACCAGTGAGACTCTCCTTAGAATAACAACCTCCATATCTTGACTTTAGGGATTTTTCTCTCTGATTGTTCACAAAACCTGGAATTCTTTTCCTCCTGATCTCTACCTCTTAGCTTACCTAGTTTTCTTCAAGTCTCATCTAAAGTCTCATCGGTAAAAAAGCTCTTCCTAGTCTTCCTTAATTTTAGTTCCTCCCTCCTGAGATGTTTTCTCCATTCTGAGATTATCTCCAATTTAATCTGTATATATCCAGTTTGTACATAGTTGTATCCCCATTAGACTCTGAGCTCCTTGAGAGCAGGGACAATTTTTGGCATCTCCTTGTAACCCCAGCATTTAGCACGATGACTAATACATAGAGGCACTAAAAAAAAAAAGTTTGCTGATTTGACTTATACTTTTTTCCTACCTTCTCACAAAGTTTTACACATTTTATGTATTCTGCAAACATCTCTTGAATGACTGAATGAATTAAAAGACACCATGATGAACAATTTTCAGCCAGGTCTCTGTTATAGATAACCCCTAGATAATTTAATTTACTGTTCTTTGTCTTAGCATATTCAGGGGAGAGAATGAATCCATGAACAAAAACTTCACCTTGGTGAGCTCCTCTCATTTCTGTCTCCTTTGTAGTGGGACACAGGTGGTTCATGTAAACTTTATTTTCATTGATTAAATAATTCTAGAATATTTACTGTGTATCTAGTTCTATGCTAGGTGCTGTGGGGATACACAGGAAGCATGAGACCTGTCCTTGCCTTAAGGTTTATAATCTAGTTGGGGATATACTTTCAAGAAGTTTTACAACAATATTTCAAGGCTTCATAATTTCAGTGGTGTGAATATGTCCTCTACCAACACAGATTACAACCTCAACAATCAATTAAATCAATCACTGAGCATTTATTAAATGCCTATGTGGCCAAGCACTCTGTTAGATGCTAAGTATACAGAGGCAGAATTTGAACAGTGCCTGAATACAAGGAGGTTAGGGGAGACAATATCTATATATACATATGTATCCTTGCCTTAAACTGACTTTCTTCATGATTTTCTAGCTTACTGAAATTTTCCAGATTCTATGGCAAGAGGAGGCTAACCCCCAGGAGTTCAAGAATGCCTTCATTGTCCATCTCTATAAAGGTAAAGGAAATAGATTGCCCTGTGACAATCACAGGATGGAGGTGGGGATGGGTATCTCTCTCTTAGTCATTGCTGGCAAGATTCTTGCCAGAGTCCTACTTAATAGACTGGTCCTTCATTGGAAGATGGTCATCTACCTGAGAGCCATTGTAGCCATTGTAGAAAGGCTCAAGGAACAGTCAATATGGTATTTGTAGCCTGAGAACTCCAGGAGAAATGCCAGGAGCAGAACAGAGGACTGCACACAATGTTTGTAGATCTAACCATGGTCTTTGAGACTATTGGCCATGAGGGCTTATGGAAAATTATGTCAAAATTTGGTTACCAGAGAAGTTCATCAGTACTGTATGTCAATTCATGATAGCATGCTTGCCTGGGTTCTGGACAATAGACAATGCTCTTGTGCCTTTCCAGTGGGCTTGCTCCCATGCTTTTTAGCATGATGTTTTCAGCCATGTTGTCAGGTGCTTTCAATGAGGAAGAACATGGAATCAAGGTCATTTACTGTGTTGATGGTAAATTCTTCAACTTAAAAAAACTACAAGTCAAGACCAAAGTGGAGGGAGTGTTGATGCATGACTTTCTGTTTGCAGATGATTGTGCACTCAATGCAGCATCTAAAGCTGACAATGCAGCAAAGTATGGATCAATTCTCTGCTGCTTGTGCTGATTTTGACCTAACAACACCACGGAAACACAGGTGCTTAATCAGCCAGCACCACACCATTTATATATAGAACCATGTATTTGAATGCTGTGGGTAAGTTCACTTACCATGGCATTATACTTTCTAGGGATGTACACATTGATAATGAGGTTGACACACACATTGCTGGAGCTAGATCAATATTTGGGGGGCTCCAAAGGAAAGTGTGGGAGAGAAGAGGTATTAGACTGACTACCAAACTGAAGTTCTACAGAGCCACTGTGCTGACCTCATTGTTGTATGCTTGTGAAACCTGGACAGTATACCAAGGCCATGCCAGGAAATTGAATTGCTTCCAGCTGAATTGTCTTGGGAAGATTTCTGATCACCTGGCAGGATAAGATAGCAGACACTGAGGTCCTCTCTTGAACTAAACTGCAAAGTATTCAAACTCTGCTTCAGAGAATGCAGAACTCTAATGGGCTGACCACATTGTTTGAATGCAAAATGTACACTTGCCACAAAGACTGTTTCATGGAGAACTCACACAGCGCAAACCTTTGCAGGGTGGTCAGAAGAAGTGATACAAGGACGCTATCAAAGTCTCCCTTAAGTACTTTAGAATTGATTGTGTAACATGGGAGACATTGGCACAGGACAACTGAACATGACGTGCCCACATCAGAAAAGGTACTTTGCTCTACGAGCAAAGCAGAATTGAAACACCTCAAAGGAAACATAGGATGCACAAATTAGAGAAACCACCCCAAATGTTCACATAAACTATTTGTACCCAACCCATGGTAGAGCATTCCAAGCTTGGATGGGTCTGATCAGTCACAGTCAGACACACAGCAACTTGACTCTAGCACAGTGATGTCATTTTGGTCTTCTTCAAGAACAAAGGGCAACAACCAAGTCTCCGAACTGGGCTAGGCTGTTCCTCAGATGACAAACACAGTAATAAGATCTACGATCTAGAGGTGAAAGGGACCTTGGAGGTCTCTAGGTCCAACTAGAAGTTAAATGACTTCCCCAAATGTTGTAGGGCTGCTTAAACTATGACTGCCATACCTCATTTCACAGTTTCTCATTGTTGGTTGTTTTTTTAAAATGACCTCCTTATTATGTGTATGACGATATGTTTGCTTCTTAGACTATTGTAATTGTAAGTGCCATCCTTCCTCTGAGGAATACAAATGAACTGACATTGCTTGCTATAGAACAGATAAATGCATACACAGTTACATGCAGCTCTATTATTTATGAAGGTTTTTCCTTGTTCTGGTAATATCTTTTTATATTAGAGCCTATTGTATATTGCACTATAGAATCTGGGTATTTACAAATAGAATCACAAAGGAAAATGAGATAAATTGTGCCTTATTCCACAAGGTCTATGATTCACAATGAAAAAGAACAACCCCAGGCCGGCATTCTGGCACTGGCCAGGCAATTCTGAAGCAGGATTCACTTATATTAATTGACTACTTTCAGGATTTTAATTGTTTCTTGATTTCTTTTCTTTCATACCTAAAACCAGGTGGTTTCCCCCATTGCCCAAATTAGAACTTCTCAGATAAGGGTCAATTTAAGTAAGGTATACATTTTCAGATACAGTCAATGTGGGGATTTGTTTTGCTTGACTATGCATATTTGTTACAAGATCTTTCTTTTTCTTTCTTTTTTAATCCCCCAGTGGTTGGTAGGAAAGTAAGGGGTAATAGCGGCAGGGTTGCAAAAAATAAAAAAAGAAGAAAGAATGAAATGAGAGTCACTGAGGTATCAGTTTTTTAAGTGCATTAAACAGAAACAAGAAAGTACAGAAAGAAACACAGACAAGTAGGTGTAATGGTAATTTAAATGAGAAAATCTTTCCCATTCATTAATAGGCCCATGTAACCAGCTTAAATCACATGGAAGCCTAAGTCACATGTGGTGGGAGGAGCTTGCTGAACTGGTGGAACAGAACTGGGAGGAAGCTGGTGAGAGTGGTTGGGGCAGAGGAGAGACGATGCAGACAGGCAGGCACAGCTAGGCTTGTCAGTGTTTGTTTTGGGGAAGTCCCAGCACTGGGCGGGGAGGCTTGGGAATGGCTTTGATAACCTGTATTGACTTCTTGGTCATGATGACTTGTTTTGCTTTCTGGTTCTGGGATTTGGTTTTCTGGTGTCTAAATAAATGTTTTTCTTCTCCCTTCTATATGGAGAGTCTGTTATACTTTGCAATTGAGAACTACGCAGGCATATTCATGGTCACCATCAGTGCTGTGAATATTGCCTTGGCAATATGGTAGGCTACAGGTTACAGTATTTAGCACAGTACCTGACACATAGTAGGCACTTAAAAAATGTTTATTGATTACTTGATTATTTCCTTAAAAAGAAAAGCAAGCTGTACATAATAGAGACCAACAATTTCATGTATAATCATTTACCCCCTTCTACTATGTATATGGACATGCCCACTTTAAAATTAAACTGTATTTTGTTTTCACAATCACCCACCCCCTCTCCATCCCCAAAATACCTATTTTAAATGCCTATTTTATTTGATATCTGTTAAGCTCAGAAACAAATGTAATTTAAAAAAGTTAAGTGGTCATCTGGGCCCCCAAGGCCCATAGCACCTGGAGTTGTAGATAAGACTGTCCATTCCCTGCCTTGTTATTCAAACTTGGGTAAGTGAAGAAACATTCCCCCACCAATCACTATCAAGGAACCCCTGAACAGAAAGGATGTTTATCAGAGAGAAAGAACTTACCCAACACAATAGGGAAAGATACGAAATCATCTTTAAAGGGTACATGTTGTCACCCCAATCTGGATACAGATTTGGAGGACCTAACCACTCCTCCATTCCATTCCTAATCAGAAATATCTAGCTATTAAATCTCTTTTGAACATATAAGTATTAATTGTGGGCTTTCTATTTTTATCTTTTCTAGTGAGAAGTCTAAGTTATCACATAATCATTCATTTAGAGAGGCATTTATTAACAAATGTAAGAACTGAAAGAAGTAGGAGAAACTGATCGAATCTTACTTTAAAACTTCATAAACTCACAGTGAAACAGCATTCCAGCTACAACAGTGAATGGCACTAAGAGGTGATACAGGTAGTAACAGGCAGCACAGATATTTGAACTGAAGTCCTCTGACTACAAAGCTCTCAAAGTTGTTTCTTTATACGTTGTTATCATAAATTGTCCTCCTGGTGTTCATTTGATTCTTCATCAGCTTATACATGTCTTTAAGATTATTTATTTTTTATGACATTGATTTATAACATTTTTATAACATTCACAACATATAGTATAAATTGTTCTGCTTACAATTCATATAAGTCTTTCCAGGTCTCTATGAAATCATCTATTTCTTCATTTCTTACAGGACAATAGCATTCTATTACATTCATACCTATAAGCCATTCCCCAATTAAAAGGCCATCCCTCTTTGCTTCCGGTGTTTTGCCAGTACAAAAATAACTTCTATAAATATTTTTGTACATCTAGGACCCTGTCTTTGATCTTTTCTGGGGGGTATAGGCCTAGCAGTAGTATAACTGGATTGAAGGAATAAAATAATATTAATAATATACAATAATTATAATATACATTACTTTAGTATTCACAAAGTATCTTTTTCAGAACAACTTTGGACTGCAAATATTATTATCCATACTGTGCATGTCTAAACTTCAGAGACAGCTTATGAAGTGACCTTTTTTGGAGCATGTAGTCAGTAAAATATTCACAGAAATGAAACTCGGGGGGTGGAGCCAAGATGGCGGAGTAGAAAGATTCAGGTATGCTAGCTCCGAACCCACAGCTCATATAATTTCTTCAAGAAGAATTCCCCACAAATTCTGGAGCACTGCAAGGCTCACAGAAACACAGTGGAAAAGATTTCCATTCCAGAGAGCCCTGGAGAGCCATCCCCAGGGGTCTGTCGCGCCCCGGAAAGCGGAGCCCACCCCTGTGCTGCCCTGGCTGCGGGGCCAAGAGGAGCAGATCTGAGCAAGCTTCAGGGACGGAACTTCCGGTGGCCGGGAAGGTCCCTCTGCCCACAGGCGCTACAGGTCAGTGAGAGAGACATCTGGGTTGGCCGAGAGGGGAGCAGGGTGTATCCGTGACTTGGGCCCCCTCAGGAGGAAGCAGCAGAGGGAGCGGCAGAGGCGGCAGCAGTGGCCCCGGGACTCCCACAGCAGCAGGCAGAAGTTCAGGGCCATTACTGAAGGTCTCTTCATAAACCCCTTGAGGGAGCTGAGACTGGGAGACAGCCCTGCCCCCACCTGCTCCATTACTGAAGGTCTCTGCATAAAGCCCCTGAGGGAACTGACCCTGGGAGGCGGCCCTGCCCCCACCGGAGCACCAGAACTTAAGCTCACATTGAATAGCAGCCCCGCCTGCCACTGAAAGCCCATTTGAATCTCAGAGCCCAAGCACTAGCTGGGTGGATCTAGGTGGGGGTGGATAGGAATCTCAGAAGTCAAGTAACTGGCTGGGAAAATGCCCAGAAAAGGGAAGAAAAATAAGACTATAGACAGCTACTTTGATGGGGTAAAGATGTTCCCGCCTTTCAATTCTGATGACAAGGAAATATTCTTACCATCAGGGAAAGATGTGGAGGTCAGGGCCTCTGTATCCCAGACATCCCAGGTGGATGTCTGGTGGGCTCGGGCCATGGAAGAGCTCAAGAAGGATTTTGAAAATCAAGTTAGACAGGTGGAGGAAAAAACTGGGAAGAGAAATGAGAGAGATGCAAGAAAAGCATGAAAAATAGGCCAATATCCTGCTAAAGTAGATCCAAAAAATGCTGCAGAAAATAACACCTTGAAAAATAGGCTCACTCAATTGCCAAAAAAGGTTCAAAAAGCCAATGAGGAGAAGAATGCTTTCAAAAGCAGAATTAGCCAAATGGAAAAGGAGGTTCAAAAGCTCACTGAAGAGAATAGTTCTCTCAAAATTAGAATGAAACAGATGGAGTCTAATGACTTTCTGAGAAACCAAGAAATCACCAAACAAAACCAAAAGAATGAAAAAATGGAAGAGAATGTGAAATATCTCATGGGAAAAACAACTGACCTGGAAAATAGATCCAGGAGAGACAATTTAAAAATTATGGGACTACCTGAAAGTCATGATCAAAAAAAGAGCCTAGACATCATCTTTCATGAAATTATCAAGGAAAACTGCCCTGAGATTCTACAACCAGAGGGCAAAATAAGTATTGAAGGAATCCATCGATCACCGCCTGAAAGAGATCCAAAAAGAGAAACTCCTAGGAACATTGTGGCCAAATTCTAGAGTTCCCAGGTGAAGGAGAAAATATTGCAAGCAGCTAGAAAGAAACAATTCCAGTATTGTGGAAATACGATCAGGATAACTCAAGATCTAGCAGCTTCTATATTAAGGGATCAAAGGGCGTGGAATGGGATATTCCAGAAGTCAAAGGAACTAGGACTCAAACCAGGAATCACCTACCCAGCAAAACTGAGTATAATGCTTCAGGGGAAAATATGGTGTTTCAATGAAACAGAGGACTTTCAAGCATTCTTGATGAAAAGACCAGAGCTGAAAAGAAAATTTAACTTTCAAACACCAAAATGAGAAGAAGCATGAAAAAGTAAACAGCAAAGAGAAGTCACAAGGGACTTACCATAAGTGAACTGTTTACATTCCTACATGGAAAGACAATATTTGTAACTCTTAAAACTATTCAGTATCTGGATAGTTGGTGGGACCACACACACACATACACACACACACGTACACACATGCACGCACACACAGAGACAGAGAGCACAGAGTGAATTGAATAGGATGGGACCATATCTTAAAAGAAATTAAGGTAAACGGTGAGAGAGAAATGTAGTGAGAGGAAAGAGGGTGAAATGGAATGGGGTAAATTATATCTCATTCAAGAGGCAAGCAGGAGACTTTTTAGTGGAGGGAAAAAGAGGAGAGCTGAGAAAAAAACAAGAAGTTTACCCTCATCACATTCGACTAAAAGAAGGAATAAAATGCACACTCATTTTGGTATGAAAACCCATCTCACAATATAGGAAAGTGGGGGAGAAGGAGATAAGCAAGGGGGGTGGAGATGGAAGGGAGGGCAATGGGAGGAGGGAGCAATTTGAAGTCAACACTTGGGGAGGGACAGGAACAAAAGAGAGAATAGAAACAATGGGGGGCAGGATAGGATGGAGGGAAATACAGTTAGTCTTACACAACACGACTATTATTGAAGTCATTTGCAAAACTACACAGATATGGCCTATATTAAATTGCCTGGCTTCCCAAAGGGAATGGGTGGGGAGAATTTGGAACTCAAAGTTTTAGGAACAACTGTTGAGTATTGTTCTTGCTACTAGGAAATAAGAAATACAGTTAATGGGGAATAGAAAGTCATCTGGCCCTAGAGGACAAAAGAGAAGATGGGGACAAGAGAAGGGAGGGATGATAGAAGAGAGGGCAGATTGGAGATAGGGAAAATTAGATTGCTAGGTGTATTGGGGTGGGGAGAGGGGATAAACGGGGAGAAAATTTGGAACCCAAAATTTTGTGAAAATGAATGTAAAAAGTTAAATAAATAAATTTTTATTACAAAAAAAAAAAGAAATGAAACTCAAGTGTTCTGACTCAGACAAGGCAGCATAGCAAGTGGACAGGGCACTGGACTGGCAGTAAGGAAGACCTCTTAAATTCATACTTGTTTTAAATCTATGATCCTATGACCAGTACTCTTTCCACTACAAAGAACTAATACTACCTGACGTATAATGTATTCTTTCCCTATCTGTCCCCCACCTTCCTCTCCCATCCCCCAAAGAGGCCAGTGGTTGGTTTCTTGGCTTCCTTTTTTTAACTGAGCTCTTTGATAGGAGGAAAAAAAAACAAAATCAGATCTGTATCCTAAAAACAGAGGTCTCAGTTTTTCTATATGTAGGTAGTTGGTGCAGTGGATAGATTTTTGGACTTGAATTTGTATAGAACAATCAGTACCAATACTACACAATTTATTCTCAAAAACAGAGAAAGTCCTCTACCAGATTTTTTTTTTTTTTGGTGACAAATTTTGAACTTGGAGTTAGGAAGACCTGGGTTTAAATCCTGCCATAGATACTTATTAGTCATGTGATCCTGGACAAGGTATTAAAATCTTCTTAGCCTCAGTTGCCTCATCTGTTAAATGGGGATAATAATAGCTCTCCTGGGATTGCTGGAAGAGTCAAATGAGATAATATATGTAAAGAACTTTGTAAATTTTAAAGCACTATTTGTTGTTCAGTGGTTTCAGTCATGTGTGACTCTTCATGACCCCATTTGGGCGTTTCTTGGCAAAGATACTACAGTGGTTGGCCATTTCCTTTTTCAGCTCATTTTATGTATCAGGAGACTGAGGCAAATAGAGTTAAGTGACTTACTTACGGTCGCACAGCTAGTAAGTGTCTGAGGCCACATTTGAACTCGGGTCAGTCCTAACACCAGTCTCAGCACTGTATCCACTGAGCCATCTAGTTGCCCCAAAGCATTCTATAAATGCTACCTATTGATATTATTATTATCCCCATGAATGAACTGGCTAAACACCATCTTCAATGATTTTTCCCCTTACTCAGATTTGATTTCTATTATGTAAAGAAATATAGCCTTTTCATATCTAAGTCAGTCTGTCTTACTATACAGCTCAGCACCACTCTGGTGGCTTCCTGAGAAGTACACTATTTATTTTATTTAGCTGTTCCTGGATTTATAGAGCAACTAAATCAAACATGGTGTTACTCTTCAAGAAATGTGATTTATTGTGAAGTGCTAAAAAATTGTAATGGTCCATCCATGGAACCTGCCTGGCAGATGGATGCTTTCCTGTGCCGTTCCCAAGTACCAGAAAATTGTGCTTTGGAGGTAATGACAGTGATTCCATAAGCACATACAGGAATTATGGTGACAGGTAGATTACCAAAAAGTTTTACGTTACATTTACATTATACCTGTGAGGCAGGTATTATTTCATTTTCATATAGGTAAGCAGAGACAAAAGTAGATGATTTTTGGCCAAGGTTACACCCCTTATCCATATGCAGAAAGGGAAAGGTTCACCACCAAACTCTATTCCCTGCTCAGCGATCTATCCTCAAAAGCAACACTTTACCATCCAATTAATTTGTTCACTTTTGTCAAAAATCCAAATATAATCTTATAAGAATAAAAGAGAACATTAAAACTCTTACATATGTCTTAAGATAGATTGAGTGCATTTCTGAAAAAAAAAAGGTCACCATCTAATGAAAATCCTCTTGGTTACAGTTAAACTTATCTTTCCTGAAATATTCATTAAAAAACCACATACACAGCTCTAATACAGACAGTATCATAGCTAAAATAACTGGACTTACCAGTAATAAATCTTCTGCCCAATGTTTCATTTCTATAGAATTTCTGTTTCTCTCAAAGTCTGAGGATATGTTATCTTCTGGTCTCTTTATAAAAGGCAACTGGGGAAAAGCAAATGACCAGAATCTATGGAGATGTCATTGGCCATACCAACCAGTTAATTCTGTATACTAGGATACTGGGTTTACAATAGATTATAAATATAGATTCTAGTCTTCACTCAGGTTAAAGTTTTTACTTAAATTTATCCTCAGCAAGGTAATAGAGTAAAGCCTTAAGGAACCTGATTCAACCTGATCCCATCGACTCTGTGTGTGTGTGTGTGTGTGTGTGTGTGTGTGTGTGTGTGTGGTATTGGGGAGTAAAGGAGGAGAATGTACAGCCTACATTTTGCTGCCACTCATAGGACCAGAGCTTTGCAAAACTAATCAGTGTTTTTTAAAGCTACACATTTTGTGATTATCTCAAATTATCTTGTGAAGCCAAATGGATAAACTTTTTTTGAACTGATCTTTCCAGCTGTTTAGGTTTGTTTTGTTTCTAAAGATGTTTCTTTTCTTTGGCACAGTTTTATCTGTCAACATAGAGTAATGAGTTCAATAAAGAAATAGCTGATGACAGTTTTCCAATCTGTATCTACTTTTTCCCAGCGGATAAATGATCCTTGACTTTAAATTTTTTCTTTTTACGATATGTATTTTATATATTCACAACATATATACATACATCCACAAAAATAATGCAAAGGCAAGGGCTTTAATCTAGGATGGACTTTTCCCCATCTCCTAAACCAGCAATACTTTAAATATCACAAAGCAACCTAGATTCTATTACTTACAGTAATGGAAAGTTAATCATGATGAGCTTTTAAATATTCATTTTGTTTTAATGAACCTGATTAAGGTCATGATTGGGGAAGTATGTACTATGAAATGTCTTCTCTTTTTTCTTAAAGAAACAAGGCTCTCTGGTATTCCACTTTGGGAATTAATTGGGATTCTGCAGCCCTACCTGCTTCCATGTGCCATAGATCTCTATAAAATGCTGAAAAACAGGGCTGCCACCATTTGTCTTAATAGAACATCGAAGCACTTGGGAACCAAACAGGTGCGAACTGGCGTGGGGGCACAGTGAGGCTGGGAAACTCAAAAGCTTGGGTGCTACAGCATCTGACAATGAGGTGGAAAAGAAGCATCAGGAGAAGCACCAGAAGATAAGAAGATTGCCTGGGGACAGTAAGCCAGAGCAGGGTAAGGTAGATGTAGCCAGGAGTAACAACAGTTTCACAATACATTAAGATTCAGGTAAAATCTCACATACACTCACATATATAAATGGTAGCAAAGGAAAGGAAAGGATACTGTCAAGGTCACATAGCTTATCTAGAAGCAGAGCACCAGGCTTATTGTCTGCAGACCTGGGGTTCTCAAATTCCACCTTTGATCCTTACTAGTTGTATGACCCTGACAAAGTCATCTAAACTCAGTTTCTGCATTGGTAAGAGCACAAGAACAAGACCAAGAAATTTAGATCCAGAAGGGTTCCTCAGAGACCATCTAGAACAATCTTCTCATTTTAGAGATAAAGAAACTGGGACCCTTGGAGTTTAAACGACTTGCTCAAATCCACACAATATTAACTATTAGAGCAAAATATGAATCTAGGTGCTCTGTGTTGAATGTACCTGCTTATCCTACCTGATCCTAGAGCTATGAACTGCCTGAGAGTGATTGAAATCAGTTAAAAGAGGACTACCTAAATCAGTTTTTAAAGAAAGTATGTGGAATACTGACATCAGAAGGGGCTACTTGACTTTTATCCCAAGATTGGAGCAGGTCCAAACAGGTTTCCCAGTTTCCCCTGGGAAACTGCACCTGGAGCCTGAGACTGCAGTTCAGTCCAGCTGTTACCCCTTCCCTCCAGACTCCTCCAGCCTTCACTATGGACTTCCAGTTTATTATGCAAAACAATTTAGGTAACAGTTCCTCAAAGCTGTAAATGTAATTAACCCTGCCCCCATCTGTGCATCTAGGGCACTCCAGTACCCCAGTGCTATGTGATGACCCTGAATTGCAACTCCCTTGCCTCATTTAAACATCCTTGTTTATTTCAGGTTGACATCTGATTCCAAAGCCAGCATTTTCCACTTCAGCACCCAGCAATACTTATAATACCAAATGATTTACAAACCTTGAAACACTATATTAAAGTGAGGTGTTATTATTAAACTGGTATTTCCCCAATGTACTGAGATTCTAATCAATCTTTCATGAGCGCAAGACTCATTAGGCAATGGAGAGAGGAGGGCCTGCGGGGAAGGAGCATGCTGCTCTAAATCAATTGATAATCTAATGTTATGATTCTTAAAGTGTGGTCCAGGGACCCTTGGGAGGGTCCCTGAAAACCTTCAGGGGTTCATGAAATAGAAAGTATTTTCATAATAGTATCTCAAAAGTTTTAGTGTAGGTTTATGCTTGAATAGCTATTATAATGGACACATTATCATAATAGCATAATTTGTCTGAATAGATGTTATAATAGGTAGTATATGTAGAATCAGTTATTATAAATATCATAAGTAATACATGTTATAAATATTAATAATAACATTTTATAATAGCTTATATTATAAATTATTAAAAGCTTATAATAAAATTTAATAGCTTAAAGCTGCACTAAGACTTTTGGGACACCCTACACTAAAATGTTTTACTATCTGATAGAGTAGATACTAATAGATATAACCCACATAAACAGAAGCTCTTTCAGATCCCCAATAATTTTTATGAGTGTAAAGGGATCCTGATACCAATAATTTAAAGAACAAAGAATTAATGCATGTTTAGAAGGAATAGCAGTCCCTTTTCCTCCCCACAACCAAGCCAGTGCATATGCATATACACAAACACTTTTGTAGAAACTTGAGCCAGGTAGAGCCAGGGATGGGGAACCTGCAGCTTTGAGGCCACATGTGGCCTTTTAGGTCTTTGGGTGAAGCCTTATGACTGAGTCCAAGCTTTACACAACAAATTCTTTTATTAAGGGGATTTGTTCTGTGAAGTTGGAATTTAGTCAAAGGGCTACACCTGAGGATCTAGAGGGCCTCAAGGCCTCCAGATTTCCCATCTCTTCCATAAGTTGTTAAAAGAACTAGGGGCAAGTCATGAGTAGTAATATTAATACTTGTGTATCTTTCAATTATCACTTTAAAAAAATCCTCCCCCAGAAATTATGCATAATCAGGGCACAGCTGCCAGTGGTTAACTAGCTGTTTACTGGATCACCTGAATTTAAGCCAAGTTGAATGAATGGAAGAATGATAGAGGAGAGAAGGAAAAGTTCTTTGTCCCTAGGAGGATACTCGTAAGCTTACTATCTTTAAAACATTAAATCACTGTAGAAAAAAGAACTCCCATAAAACAATTTTAAAGTAAATTTTTAGCAAAAGTAACAACTACTTGGTAATTATGGACTTTATATACCTAACAAGATCATAAATTAATTTAAAAGCTTTCTACTATCTACAGCCTCATCTCAGCTGACTGTCAACAGGAATTCCTTAGGGAGGCAACATGACATCAACTTGTGCTTAGAAACAAATGCTTCCAGTCAACCATGTAATTTTCTAATTGTCTTTGAAAATTAAACTCTCATAGAGTAAGATACACATTCAGCTGCACTATTATTATTATGATTGGGCCCAGAATGAATAAACTGTGTTAGAGAAATAAATAGCTCATGGCATGAATTTAATTCTTTTTTAAAGCATCAGCCAGGCAGCAATACAGAGTGGCTAGAAGGCCAGACTTGGAATCAGGAAGACCTGAATTCAAGTCCTACCCTTGATACATAACTAGTTGGGTGATAATGGGAAGGTCAATTAGTCTTAGAGACTTGTCTGGATTGCCAGATTACATTGTGGATGTTACCTGTCCACATTGGTGGAGGGAGTTTCCACATCTTGAGTCCCATTCATTGATTGAATCTCAGGTTCAGAATGAACCCCAAAAAGGAAGAATCAGGATCCAGTTAGTGCAGTGGGATAAGCATATGACTAACAGATTACCCTAAATATCTTGACAGTGTTAAAGAAGCTCATGCACTATACCAAATTACCAGAGAAGAGTCCACATCATATGACTTAGCAGTTATTGCCAGAGTTTAAATGGAATGGATGAAAGTGTGCCTTGCTTTGACAAAAGTCATATATTCTAGAAAAATGGATTCCTGTAAAATTAATTTCTTAAAATCAAATCATTTTGTAAATGCATTAGGGAGATTCACCATTTATGAGAAATCTAGGGAGAATCTTACTGCATAATGAAGAATTAACTTCTCAGTGCCTTCCCACTATATAAGACTATAAATTGCAGAGAAACTGACTATGGGGACCAGTGGAGGTTGTTTCCTCATTCCCTACATAGATCTGAATAAAAAAGAAAATTCTTTACAGTGAAATAAAATCTGCAAATCAGAAATCTGAATCCTCTTCCATATGTCAACCCTTCCAATGTTGAATAACAACCATCATAGGGGACAACATAATGCAATGGAGAGGAAAATGATTGCAGAATTGGAGATCCTGGGTTTGAAGCTCATCTCTGAGGCAAGCCAATTAACCTGTCAGTGTCCCCAAACAATTCTCTAAGATTATAAATTACAGATGAATTGAGGACTTGAATTGGTGAAAGAAGTTTCTACATTAGGAGGTCCCTTTAACTAGATCTAAATAACAAAAGGTTGAATCTATAGGTTGTTTTTTTCCACATGAATTACTGCCCTCTACAATTCAGCATTTATATTGATGGATTTTTGTAAAGAAAGCAATTATTCCTAAGTGATCTATTATGTTATTTCAATTTATGCATTGACGTTTTTGAGTGAGAAATATATTTACTCATTAAAGTCTGAGTGATGAGTTGATGCAAGTATAAATTCATAGATATACTCATTCCACAAGATCACATGGCAACCCATTTGCACTTCTGGACCCTGTATAATTCTTATTCTCATGTACACAGAGATCAATATATCATAGACTTAGAGCTGGAATGAACCCTACAGGTCAGCTAGTTCAATCTCCTATTTTACAGAGAAAGAATTGAGACCAAGAATGTTAAAAGACTTGCTCAAGATTACACAGGTATTAAGTGGAAGAGGCAGGATTTGAACCCATGTCTTATTACTCCAAACCAAATGCTTTCCCACTGAATCATTCCCTGATCCTTACTCTAGATATTTTAATGTTTTATGGGTACTGTTGCTGTGGATGGACAACTGTTATTTCATATTCCTCCAAGAGAGATTCGTTTTCTTTTTCAATCGTGTATTTCCTTGATGATATCATTTATACCACTTCTTGTTAGCAGATTATCAATGGAAATATGCCACAGCCAATCTTTATCCAGCATATATCTCCCAACTGTCATTCTGGTCATCCATGATTCTGATTCTTTATAATCTGTAGTGTTCAAATATTGACAACCAAACAGCATCACCAAAAGAACTGTGTATTTAAAAGAATAGCTTTCCATGTCTGGAAAGATGCTTAAGATTGTTGAAAGTGCTGTTCAACTTCCCAAAGAGAAACCAGCCCATTCTCTTCCACCATTCAATTCTGGGCCATGTTCACTGTCCATCTACAGGTCACTCATCCAACTGTTTATCAAATGGGCAACATGCATCCTTCATTCACTTGGTTTTTCCTGTGAGGATTACTAGACTGATCTCTTCTGAGAGACTAGATCTCATGGAGAAAGCTCTGTAATATTATAAGTCTTGATGCCATCATAACTGTTCATGTCCTCCCATAAATACTCTATTAGGGACTAACTAAGTCAGTTCATTACAAGAGTACTAATAAATGAAACAGAAAGGGAGTTAATAAACAGACACAAAATAGGACAAATCTGTAAGCACTTTTGTTGTTATCTATTCTCATGATCAGTGAAGATAAAATCACCACATTTGGACTCTAACACTTAAGTACCAAATGCTCTAAATGAGGGTGTGGAATGAGGATTTGAAAGAAGAAGAATTCACAAAAGTGGCTGGAACTGGCCAAGTACACAAAGATGGAATCCATTTGAAAGCATGGAGGAACTGATTTTAAGTTATCTTAAACAGAAGATACCAAAAGAAGAGACAGTAGGGGGCTCAGTGGACAGAGTGATGAACCCAGAGTCAGGAGTTCAGATTTGACTCCAAAAGCTTACTAGTGCTGTGATCTAAGTCACTTAACATCTGTTTCTGCCTTGGTTTCCTCAACTGCAAAATGGGGATAATAAAAGCTCCTACCTCTTCAAATTGTTGTAAGGATTAAACAAGATATTTGTAAAGTGCCTAGCACAGTGCCTGACATACAGTAAGCACTTAATAAATGTTGCCTTCCTTCCAAACAACAGGTATGGTATCAATACAGATTCACCATGTCATAACTGAATAAGACGTAAAGAAAATACACAATGCTACCACATTTGTTGTTCATTATAAAAACAAAAACCCAATGCTTTTGATTTGCAGCAGCAAAATACATGATGAACTTTTAAGGTTCTTCCCTCCAACAGTCTCTGAGGTGTAAGTCAAAACTGAACAAAATTCATTGAGATATATTGAGTTAGAAGCAGTAGGTCAGAGTACCATATAGAGAAGTAGCCTCCAAGTCAAGAAGACTTTGCTTTAAGTCAGACTCTAATACATACTGGCAATGTGAGCCTGGGTAAATCACTTTACTAATCATTATCCCAGGCAACTTACTAAGGTTATTATACATTGAAGGACAACTGCTGATTGCTTACAGGAAAAATCCCTATGCTAATGAAATCACAGGTCCAGTTTGAAAAACAAATAATGATGGAATGAGAGATAAATTGATTCAATGTTCCTCTCCTTACCATAGCAAACAAAGCAGGAAAAAAAGGAAACAGCCAAGGAAGCCTGATACAGTAGAAATAATGCTGATTCTGTAGTCAGAGAAAAGGGTTCAAATACCACCTCTATTTATTACAAAAGCTGTGACCTTAGGCAAGTCATTTAACTTCATTAGCCTCAGTTTCCCCATCTATAAAATGGAGTTGGATGAGATGGCTTCTGAGGCAACTTCAAGCTCTAGATCTATCATTCTACTATTTTTTTTAAACCAAAGATCACTGTCATGGAGGATGTCCTGATAAGAGTACAACTGGAAAAGGGAATTGCTACAACTGGTATGATCTTTCAGATGTTTCACTTTGTAAACAGAATTCTGATGATTGTTCAATATAGCAGTATATTATTCTTCATTAAACACTGAAGCAGGGGGTGGAGCCAAAATGGTGGAGTAAAAGCTGAGAATTCCCTGAGCTCTCCCCCAATGTCCTCCAAATACCCGCAAAAGATGACTCTAAACAAATTCGAGATCTACAGAACCCACAAAACTACAGAGTGAAGCAAATCCCTAGCCCAAAACAATCTGGAAAAGTCCACAGGAAGGGTCTTTTGCACTGGGCTGGGAGTGGAGTGCAGTCAGTGTAAGTTGTACCAGCACAGACCTTAGGAGACTGAATCATTGGCAACTGTGGCAGTTTTCAGACTTCTCAACCCACAAATGCCAAAAAGGTCAGTGGGAAAACTCTGTGGGACCTGGGTGAAAGAAAAGCATGCAGGCTGACCAGTCTGGCCCCAGGCCCAGGGTGGTGGGGGTAGTGGCAGAAGCGGCAGTGGTTTCAGCAGTAGCAGAGGCTGCTTCCAGAGCTCTGGGCCCACAGATGGTGGCGGAATCCAGTGGCTGATACAAAATCCTTGAAGCCTGGGACAGTACACCCTCCACCCCCATTCCCTCACTGGAAGCAAAGTCCTACTTTGACAAAGAATTAGAAAGTCAAGTGTTTGGCTGGGAAGATGAGTAAACATTGCAAAAGAACTCAGACTACAGAATCTTACTTTGGTGACAAGGAAGATCAGGGCATACAATCATGGAGGACAGCAGAGTCAAAGCTCCTACATCAGAAATCTCCAAGAGGGATATGTAATGGCTGCAGGCCACAAAAGAGCTCAAGAAGGATTTTGAAAATGAAGTAAGAGAAGTAGAGGAAAAATTGGGAAAAGGAATGAGAGTGATACAAGAAAATTATGAAAAAAGCAAGCCAATTGCTTGCTATAAGAGACCCCCCAAAATACCGAAGAAAATAACACCATAAAAAATATGCTAACCCAAATGGCAAAAGAAGTTCAAAAAGCTAATGAGAAGAAGAGTGCCTTAAAAAGCAGAATTGGCCAAATGTAAAAGGAGGTCCAAAAACTCACTGAAGAAAATAATTCCTTCAAAATTAGAATGTGGCAAATGGAAGCTAATGACTTGATAAGAAATCAAGAAATTATAAAACTGAACCAAAAGAATGAAAAAAAGAGAAGACAACAGGAAATTTCTCACTAGAAAAAACATTGACCTGGAAAATAGATCCAGAAGAGATAATTTAAAAATTTTTGGACTACCTGAAAGCTATGATCAAAAAAGAACCTAGACAGCATCTTTCAAGAAATTATCAAGGAAAACTTTCCTGATATTCTAGAAACAGAGTGTAAAATAGAAATGGAAAGAATCTACTGATCACCTCTGGAAAAAGATACTAAAAGGAAAACTCCTAGGAATGTTGTAACCAAATTCCAGCGTCCCAAGTCAAGGAGAAAATATTGCAAACAGCCATAAAGGAACAATTTGAGTGTTGTGGACATACAATCAGGATAAGACAAGACCTAGCAGCTTCTATGTTAAGGGATCAAAGGGCTTGAGATATAATATTCTGGAGGTCAGAGGAGCTAGGATTAAAACTGAGCAAAACTGAGTTTTTCTGTGGAAAAAATGGGACTTCAATGAAATAGAGGTCTTTCAAGCCTTCTTTATGAAAAGACCGGAGATAATAGAAAATTTGACTTGCATATACAAGAATTAAGTGAAGCATGAAAAGGTAAACAGAAAACAGTTATCATAAGAGACTTATTAAAGTTGAACTGTTTATATTCCTACATGGAAAGATGGTATTTGTAACTGATGAGACCTTTCTCAGTATTAGGGTAGTTGGAGGAAATAGATAGATGACAGACAGATGGATAGATAGCACAGGGTGATGTCTAAGGGATGATATCTAAAAAATAAAATTAAGGGATGAGAGGAATATATTGGGAGGAGGAGATAGGGAAAGATAGAATGGGATAAATTATCTTTCATAAAAGAGGCAAGAAAAAGGTTTTATAATAGAAGGGAAGAAGGGGGAGGTAAGAAGGAATGAGTGAACCTTACTCTCATAGGATATGGCTTAAGGAGGAAATAACATACGCACTCAATTGGGTATATTACACTACAGAAAACTAGGGGGAAGAGAATAAGGTGGAATGATAGAAGGGAAGGCTGATTAAGGAAGGGTGTAGTCAGGAGCAAACATTTTAGAAATGGGACAGGGTCAAAGGAGAAAATAGAATAACTGGTGTGTGGAATAGGATGGAGGGAAATATAGTTAGTCTTTCACAACATGACTATTATGGAGGTATTTTGCATAACTACACACGTATAACCTATATTGAATTGCTTGCCTTCTCAAGGGCAGTGAGCAGGGAGGGAAAAGGGAGAGAATTTGGAACTCAAAGTTTTAAAAGCAAATGCTAAAATATTGTTTTTTGGTTTTTTTCTTTTTCTTTTTTTGTTTTAATAAAAATTTATTTATTTAACTTTTTACATTCATTTTCACAAAATTTTGGGTTCCAGATTTTCTCCCCTTCTATCCCCTCCCCCTACCCCAATACACCGAGCAATCTAATTTTCCCTATCACCAATCTGCCCTCTCTTCTATCATCCCTCCCTTCTCTTGTCCCCATCTTCTCTTTTGTCCTCTAGGGCCAGATGACTTTCTATTCCCCATTGACTGTATTTCTTATTTCCTAGTAGCAAGAACAATACTAACCAGTTGTTCCTAAAACTTTGAGTTCCAAATTCTCCCCATCCCTCCCTCCCCACCCATTCCCTTTGGGAAGCCAGGCAATTCAATATAGGCCATATCTGTGTAGTTTTGCAAATGACTTCAATAATAGTCGTGTTGTGTAAGACTAACTGTATTTCCCTCGATCCTATCCTGCCCCCCATTGTTTCTATTCTCTCTTTTGATCCTGTCCCTCCCCAAGTGTTGACTTCAAATTGCTCCCTCCTCCCATTGCCCTCCCTTCCATCTCCACCCCCCTTGCTTATCTCCTTCTCCCCCACTTTCCTGTATTGTGAGATGGGTTTTCATACCAAAATGAGTGTGCATTTTATTCCTTCTTTTAGTCGAATGTGATGAGGGTAAACTTCTTGTTTTTTTCTCAGCTCTCCTCTTTTTCCCTCCACTAAAAAGTCTCCTGCTTGCCTCTTGAATGAGATATAATTTACCCCATTCCATTTCACCCTCTTTCCTCCCACTACATTTCTCTCTCGCCGTTTACCTTAATTTCTTTTAAGATATGGTCCCATCCTATTCAATTCATTCTGTGCTCTCTGTCTCTGTGTGTGCATGCATGTGTGTACGTGTGTGTGTGTATGTGTGTGTGTGGTCCCACCAACTACCCAGATACTGAATAGTTTTAAGAGTTACAAATATTGTCTTTCCATGTAGGAATGTAAACAGTTCACTTATGGTAAGTCCCTTATGACTTCTCTTTCCTGTTTTTTTTCACGCTTCTCATTCTGGTGTTTGAAAGTCAAATTTTCTTTTCAGCTCTGGTCTTTTCATCAAGAATGCTTGAAAGTCCTCTGTTTCATTGAAAGACCATATTTTTCCCTGAAGTATTATACTCAGTTTTGCTGGGTAGGTGATTCTTGGTTTGAGTCCTAGTTCCTTTGACTTCTGGAATATCCCATTCCACGCCCTTTGATCCCTTAATATAGAAGCTGCTAGATCTTGAGTTATCCTGATCGTATTTCCACAATACTGGAATTGTTTCTTTCTAGCTGCTTGCAATATTTTCTCCCTGACATGGGAATTCTGGAATTTGGCCACAATGTTCCTAGGAGTTTCTCTTTTTGGATCTCTTTCAGGCGGTGATTGATGGATTCTTTCAACACTTATTTTGCCCTCTGGTTGTAGAATGTCAGGGCAGTTTTCCTCGATAATTTCATGGAAGATGATGTCTAGGCTCTTTTTTGATCATGGCTTTCAGGTAGTCCCATAATTTTTAAATTGTCTCTCCTGGATCTATTTTCCAGGTCAGTTGTTTTTCCAATGAGATATTTCACATTCTCTTCCATTTGTTCATTCTTTTGGTTTTGTTTGGTGATTTCTTGATTTCTCAGAAAGTCATTAGACTCCATCTGTTCCATTCTAATTTTGAGAGAACTATTCTCTTCAGGGGGCTTTTGAACCTCCTTTTCCATTTGGCTAATTCTGCTTTTGAAAGCATTCTTCTCCTCATTGGCTTTTTGAACCTCTTTTGCCAATTGAGTGAGCCTATTTTTCAAGGTGTTATTTTCTGCAGCATTTTTTTGGGTCTGCTTTAGCAAGGTATTGACCCGTTTTTCATGCTTTTCTTGCATCTCTCTCATTTCTCTTCCCAGTTTTTCCTCCACCTGTCTAACTTGATTCTCAAAATCCTTCTTGAGCTCTTCCATGGCCCGAGCCCACCGGACATCCACCTGGGATGTCTGGGATACAGAGGCCCTGACCTCCACATCTTTCCCTGATGGTAAGAATATTTCCTTGTCATCAGAATTGAAAGGCGGGAACATCTGTACCCCATCAAAGTAGCTGTCTATAGTCTTATTTTTCTTCCCTTTTCTGGGCATTTTCCCAGCCAGTTACTTGACTTCTGAGATTCCTCTGCACTCCCGCCTAGATCTCCCCAGCTAGTGCTTGGGGTCTGAAATTCAAATGGGCTTTCCACGGGAGGTATGGCTGCTATTCAATGTGAGCTTAAGTTCTGGTGCTCTGGTGGGGGCAGGGCCGCCTCCCAGGCTCAGTTCCCTCAGGGGGTTTATGTAGAGAGCTTTGGTAATGGCCCTGAACTTCTGTGTGCTGCTCAGGGAGTCCCGGGGGCCACAGCTGCCTCTGCCTCTGCCTCTGGCGCTCCCTCCACTGCTGCCTCCCGAGGGGCCTGAGTCACGGAGACACCCCGCTCCCCTCTCGGCCAGCCCAGAAGTCTCTCTCACTGACCTGTAGCGTCTGTGGGTGGAGGGACCTTCCTGGCCGCCAGAGATTCCGTCCCTGAAGCCTGCTCGGATCTGCTCCTCTGGGGCCGTGGCCAGGGCAGCTCAGGGGTGGGCTCCGCTTTCCAGGGCATGACGGACCCTGGGGACGGCTCTCCAGGGCTCTCTGGAACAGAAATCTTTTCCACTGTCTTTCTGCGCGCCTTGAAGTGCTTCAGAATTTGTGGGGAGTTCTTCTTGCAGGAAATATATGGCCTGTAGATTCGGAGCTAGCATATGTGAGTCTTTCTACTCTGCCATCTTGGCTCTAAAATATTTTTAGATGCAACAGGAAAATAAGATATACAGGCAATGACATATAGAATCTATCTTGCCCTTCAAGAAAGCAAAGGGGAAGGGGATAAGAGGGTGGGATGATAAAAGGGAGGGCAGATTGGGGGCAGGGGTAATCAGAATGCATGGAAGTTCAGGGTGGGAAGGAAGGGAAAGATGGGGAGAAAACTGTGTGGAAATGGATGTGAAAAACTAAAAATAAATTAATTATTTAAATCTAAAAAAATACTGAAGGTAATGTGATGGGCATGGAGTGGTGATCATATCCTTCAAAAGACATCTCTGTCAAAGAACCTCAGAAAATCTACTCATTTTTGTCATTTACTCAATTTTTCTGGTTGCCAAAATATATTCTTTCTACACATCTTTAGTGTCCATCACTCTATTCTTACACATACTGCTCTAGTCTAGCCTATCATTTCTCAATCTACTACAGCAAATTCTACTTTCCTGGTCTGTTCTCTCCAGTGCCACTCTGATATGTTCTAGGTAGAAGAGACTAATGCTTAACACTAACACTCTCTTTGAAACTTGTTTTCACCATTCCCATTCCTCCTCTCCATAGGGTTGAGAAACTGTAGCCCATGGCCACCTGTTTTTTGTATAGCCCATGAGCTGAAATTGATTTTTACCTTTTAAATCCTAAAAACCATTTTTAGTTAATGCACCAAACAAAAGTAGGCAGTGAGCCTCGATTTGATCATCAGACGCTATAGCACTTTACATTACATAGTGAATCAGGTAAAAGATTATCATCTTCCTCAAAGTCCATCTTCCTCAACTTCCTTCTGTCTACAACCCATCATGCTCTTTCTACTTAACTAAAGTGTCCTTTCATTTGAAATTTGTCTGTTCTAGTACCCTCAAATAGCACAGTCTTACCCCCTTGCACAAGGTGTGATTTGGTCTGGTCCAGACTTTGAATTTCATTGGTGTAGGGAATGCCTAATGAAGAAACTTCCTCTACTAATATAGAACAGCAACTATTCTTTAACCTGTGGTCTTAAGAGATTTGCTTGGGAATGTGAGAGTTTAAATGAGTTATCCCAGATCTTCCTGACTCCAGAATGGTTTTCCATCCACTCTATCATATTATTTCTACCTTGCACATAATCTGAATTTGATAAATATACAGACTGGCAGGAAAATCATAACTTTCTTTGGTGGCTTGTCTACAGGAACTAATGAAAAAGTGTTGGATTTTGAACCAAGGAACCTGACCTCAAATCCCAGCTCTATCACTTGCTACCAGTTTGAACTGAACCCTTGGGGTTTTAGTTTTCTTATTTGCCTGTATAGGGATTGGATAAGATAATCTCAAAGCTCCCTTTCAGTTCTAAAGCAAGATATGACTTTACTATTGATATACTCTAATAATCCCCCCAATGACAGTGACAGTAACTCATCCATTGCCCATTCTGTGCAACTCTTTACTTCCTGTAAAATTACCACAGGGGTTCCATCAAATGTTCCAGAGCCCTTCCTTGCATTCTCCTGACATATTGATCATACCAACAGAACAGTTCATCAATTATTCCTTTACTCTGACTACATGAACAGCTAGTCAATAAGAATTCAATTTCTTGTTGTTTGCCAGGTACCATACTAAGTGTCGGGAATGAAAAAAGGCAATGACGCAAAAACAATAGCCCTAACATTCTAATAAGGGAGCCAAGACATAAAGAAATAAGTACATACAGGATACATAGAGTCAGTAAATAACCAGTAATCAGAAAGGGGAAGGCACTAGCAATAGGAAAAGACCTCCTGCTGAAAGTGGCATTCAAGCTGAGACTTGAAGGAAGTCAGAGAATTTTAGAGGTAGAGTTGTATAAACAAGTTTTCCAGAGATGGGGAAGAGTAACTGCAAAGATACAGAGATGGGACATATTGTCATGGTCAAGGAACAATACATGTGGAGGAGTAAAGTATAAAAAGAATGGAAAAGTAAGAAGGGGCTAAGTGATAAATAACTTCAAATAACAAAAGACTTGATATTAATCATCTAAGTTATAGGGAATCACTAGAGTTTGAATAGTGAGGGTGACATTGTCAGTCCTACTTCAGGAAAAACACTTTATAGTTGTATGAAAGTAAGAGTGGGAAAATGTTCTAGGCAGAGATTTCTTTCCAGTCAAATTTCTTTGATGACATTCTTTACAAAGTTCCTTCATGCATATAAGCTTGCGTATGATGCATTAGAGCTGCCTGTTCACACTTACTATGATCTCCCCAATGCTTCAGGGATGATCTTAACCTTCAATTCTTCAGAGACTATAGCAGTTCATGACACACAGCTATAAAACATCACAGGAAGAATATTAATATTAAAAAGATAGGCTGTTGTTTCAGAAAGAAACTAGGTTGGGAGTGGGGGGATGTCATTAAAAGAACCACAGCATTCATTTTCTAAAAGGCAATTGAGACTGCTCTCCTCTCTACCTCTTGTCAGTTCTAGCCTTGGTTCAATATCTATTTCTTATTTGTCCAAAATATGTATGCTTATGGATTGGCAGTGTCCATTCAACTGCATATCGTAATTTGTCCAATAGATGTTCTTTATCCATTTGGTTTTTTCCCCTAGTATGGTTAAAGATCTTTTGAGTGATTACATTTAGACATCTCTGTGAACATACCACCTTCTGAGCATGGTTTTACTGTTCTCTACCATGGAAGTGCTATAGGGATAAGCACCATGGAAAGCTGAATTGTTCGAAGCATTCATTTTTTTCCTGAACTTACAAATAAAATAAATATTTTCACCACAAAGAAAAGCAGACAAGGACTGCACATTAAACCACAAATCTCTGCTACATACACTTTACTTTTCATTTTAAGTCTATCATCCAACATATTACTCTGAAAGCAGGATGTCCTGCTCATTTGTTTGCATCGGAATTTCCTGTTCGCTTCTGTGCCTTATAAGATACTTCAATGATATTCTTTTCTTTTTTTTTAAATGATACCACTGCCACCAATTCTTGTAACACATAAACAATCAAGCAAAACAAATTCATACAATGACTATGTCCAAAAAATATACGCCTCACTCAGCATCTTAAGACTTTTTTGGTAGATCATTGAATTGCATATGCAGCTTAAAAAAACTAGAGAAAGAACAATTTAAAATTCCCAACATTAAACACCAAATTGGAAATCCTGAAAATCAAAGGAGAGATTAATAAAATTTAAAGCAAGAAAAACCATATAACTGATAAATAAAACTAGGAGCTGGTTCCTAAAAAATACAATAAAATATAGAAAGCATTGGTTAATCTGATTTTTAAAAAGAAAGAAGAAAACAAAATTCCCAGTATCAAAAATGAAAAGGGCTAATTCACCACCAATGAAAAGGCAACAAAGCAATTATTAGGAGTTATTTTACCCAAGTATATGGCAATGAATCTAGCAACCTAAGTGAAATGGATAAAAATTTACAAAAATATGAAGGCCTTATTTCTCAAACATATAGAGAACCGAGTCAAATTTATTAAGAATACAAGTCATTAAACCCAAAGATTATAGCTTCTGGGATAAGAACTCACTATCTGAGAAAAACTACTGGGAAAATTGGAAAATAGTATGGCAGATACTGGGCATAGACCAATATATGACACCACATACCAAAATAAAGTCCAAATGTGTACACTAGTTAGATATAAAGACTCATGTTATACACAAATTAGGGGAGCAAGGAATAGTTTATTTGTCAGATTTATGGAGAATAGAAGAACTTATGACCAAATGAGGTACAGAACATTATGAAATGCAAAATGGATAATTTTGATTACATTAAATTGAAAAGTTTTTGCACAAACAAAGCCAATGAAACCAAGATTAAGAGGGAAGCACAAGACTGGGACAGAATTTTTACAACTATTGTCTCTGATAAAGGCCTCATTTCTGAAATATATAGAGAACTTACTCAAATTTAGAAAAACACAAGCCATTCCCCAATTGTTAAATGGTCATAGGATATGAACAGGCAATTTTCAGAGGAAAAAAATTAAAGCTCTCTATAATCATATGAAAAAATGCTCTAAATCACTATTGACTAGAAAGATGCAAATCAAAACAACTCTGAGGAACCACATCACAACCATAAGACTGGCTAACATGACAAAACAGGAAAATGATTAATCTTGGAGAAGATGTAGGAGAGTGGGAACACTAATACATGTTGGTGGAGCTGTGAACTGATCCAACCATTCTGGAGAGCAATTTGGAACTATGCCCAAAGGGCTATAAAACTGTACATACCCATACACCTAGCAATTCCACTTCTAGGGCTGTATCCCAAAGAGATCATAAAAATGGGAAAAGGATCCACATGTACAAAAATATTTCTAGTAGCTCTTTTTGTGGTGGCCAAGAACTGGAAATTGAGGGGATGCTCATCAACTGAATAATGGCTGAACAAGCTGTGGTATATGAATGTAATGGAATACTACTGTGCTATAAGAAATCATGAACAAGCAGATTTCAGAAAAACTTGGAAAGATTTATGTGAACTGATGCTGAGTGAAGTGAGCAGAACCAGGAGAACCAGGGTGAGGTGGATCACAGAGACAAAACTTGGAACTCAAAATTTTTTAAAAATGGATGTTATTTTTTTCATTTTATTTATTTTTAACATTCTACAATCACTACTATAAAACTTAGATTTTTTTTCCCCCCTTACCTACCTCCCATCACCCCCATCCCTCCCCAAGATGGCATACAGTTCTATATAGATCTACATATACTTTCCTGTTGAATACATTTTCACTATAGTCATGCTGTGTAGAAGAACTAAAATAAATGGGAGAAATCATATAACAAACCACAACATAATACACACACACACACACACACACACACAAATGATCTGCTACATTCTGCGATTGAATTCCATAGTTCTTTCTCTGGATGTGGAAGGCACTTTTCCTGGTTCTGCTCCTTTCACTCAGCATCAGATCATATAAGTCTTTCCAGGCCTCTCTGAAGTCTTCTTGTTTATCGTTTCTTATAGTGCAATAGTATGGATGTTATTTTTTACATGGAATTGGAAAAAGATATTTAGAAATGTTTAAAAAAGTAAAATTTTAAAAATCACAAAAAAGACTTCTCTTTCAGGAGATAGGTAGCATGCTTCATCACTATACCTTTAGAGTTAGTCATTTATTTCTTGACTTTCAAAGTCATTTTTCTTTGTAATGTATTGCTATTGTCTCTTCACTTTCCTCTGCCTCACGTCATATTTAAGTATTCCTAGGTTTGCTTGAAATAGTTTGTTTTATAATTATTAAAGTGGAGTAATATCCCATTACATTTATATAAAATAATTTCTTCAATTATTCTTCAACTAAGAGACACTCTGAAAGTTCCAGTTTTTCTACAACAATTAGTATTGCTATAAATGTTATTTTACATATGGGTTTTTTCTCTTTATTTTATCTCTTTGTGGGTATAGATCTGGTAGTGACACTACTGAGTCAAAAGCCATTCACAATTTAGTGATTTTTGGGGGGTGGCAGTTTCAAGTTGCTTTCTATAACTGGGACAATTCACAGCTCCACCAATGGGGCATTGATCTGGGTGGTAGCCCATACTACAATTGTCATTTTCCTTTTTTTTTTTTTTGTTATCTGTACTGATATGATTGTCTGGGGTATTTTTAATAAAAGAAAAAGGCAATTGCAGAAAGTTCCATTTCATGATGTGCTAGGACATCTTAAAGACAATTTTTTATTTTGTGATAAATAAACCAAATGTACCCTAAATGCAGCATGGACACAGTAAGCTGAAGCATAAATATACCGCATGGCTGCTTAATTCAACTGATGGAGGGAGCCCTGGGTCTGATGGCCATATGGGATAAGCCCTGATGCTGCTCCTATCTCTGTGGTGTCTCTTCTTTTTTTTTGCCTTAGGTGATGGAGAATTGAATTAGGCTGTGAGCTTGGGGATTTGAAAGGTTGGGAGAGCAAGCCACCAGAGGTCCAGACCAGAGTTTATGATGCACCAGTTCAGCCCTAAGGAGTGATTGGGACCCAGCTCAGCAGTGGATCAAGCCTGCAGCAAAGATGTTATAGTGCACAAAGGAAGAGGAGGGACCTCATCCACTGACTACCACAAATTTGGGAGCAAATTTGATACAGCAAATACTTTACAGAAACTGCTTTAAATTGATATTCTTTCAGCTGACTTATTTGAATAATAAAATAGTTTGTGACTCCCATACATACACCTTTATCATCTTTTCCTCTTCCATGTGGCTTGAGGTTGATCACTCAAAGGGTATTGCTGTACACAGGGCACAAATAGTCTGTATTATGTGACAAGCACCACGCTAAGCACTAGATTGAAAAGTTAATCTCTATAGTCTATTTCTATGGTTATATGAACTGCAATTAAATTCAATTAAGGAACGTCCCCTCATTAATTGGGCACTTTCCTATTAAAAATGTGTGTATATACATATGTATATATACACACATACATATATGTATGTACACATGAATATATAATTATGCTTTTGATTTAAATTTAATTATACACTTACATAATTATATATACACACATTTTTTTTTACACCAAACATACTATCATAAATATCCAGTTGTCTTGAGGAATAGAATGAAAACTGACAGTTCAAATTTCCTAAAATAAAGCAAAAAAGCATTTCTCTCCAATATTCCTGATTCTTTGAAAAAGATCACTCCCTCTTCACAGCCCTGGAAACATTTTGCTTAAGTCTTTCCTATATACTCAATAAATTCTATTTTGTTTAACTCTCATTGGTATTCGTATCTTACTGGCAAAACTCATGATAAGCTCATCCTCTGCAGGAACTGTGTCATCTTTGTTATCTAGTGACACCTAGCACAAAGCCTTGGCACCAAGCAGATATACTTGAAAAATATTGAATTGAATTGTTTTTTTTTGTGATAAAATAACAAAGCACTCAATCCCACATTTGTCTGCTGAATTGTTAACAGCTCAATAAACAGCTGTCTGTGGAGACAAGTAATGTATCATCAGAAAAAAAAACACCTAAGACTCACAAAAGAAAACTATTTGATGCTTTGACATCATTTTTCAACCTCAGCTTTCACAGCTGCACATAATGTTTATGTGCTACTAAAAATTCAGATCCTTCCCACCAGTAGTCATTGTTCTCAATGCTAGAAGAACCTCTAAGTTGGCAGGCATGCTTGACTGGTGGGAAATAGGATGGCAGATGTATCATAAAGGTTATTGTGAGTCAGGGAGAGGTTACTTAACTCTTTTGCGACATTGCAATAAACCTACTACTCAAGAAAAGTAGTGTGGTATGGCAAACAATGTCCTAGTGTATACTATACTCCCTCCAAAGAAGATGCTAAAATGTCTATTTTGAGAAAAGCCTTGATCCAAGAAAATAAAAAATAAATACTGAATGAAAAGATAAAATACAGCACAATGCCAGACATATTTGTTATGGTTTGGTCATTTTCAGTTGTGTCTGACTCTTCTTGACTTCTTTGAGGTTTTCTTGATCTACCAGAGTGGTGTTTGCTATTTCCTTCTCCAGCTCATTTTACAGATGAGGAAACTTGAGGCAACCAGAGTTAAGTAACTTGCTCAGAGTCACACAGATAGTAAGTGAATTCAGGAAGATGAGTCTTCGTGACTCCAAGCCCAGCGCTCTATCTGCTGTCTTATCTACCTGCCTAGATACATAATAATCATTTATTAAATGCTTTGTCTATCTATAAAACATATATTGAAGGTGGCAAAAATAAAATCCTCACCTAGGAGGAGTGGGAGTGGGAACAGATGGATACAATAATTATTGTAGCTCTAATGATTATTAGCTGTATTACTACAGCCAAGCCACCAATTGCTCTGAATTTCAGATTCTCGTCTATAAAACGAGAGTATTGGACTATATTATGATTTATTAACCTTTTTGTGACATAGACCTCTCTAAATAGTCTGGCAAAGCCTATGGAACTCCCTCTAAGAATAATGTTTTTAAATAATTATAAAGAAAATAAATTTTATTGACATATGATCATTCTTTTTTTTTTTAAAAACGTAGCTTGCTCAAGGTTTCCATAGGTAGCATGTGATTGAGAGAGAAGGTGAAAGTGACAAAATCTTCCTGACTTTGAGATCAGCTCTTTATCCCCTAGAGATCAGATGCCTTTTCACTGCTTAATAGGCAAATATCTGTAAGGAGGTTTTTCTTTACTTTATTCATTCTCTGAGGGTACATTTCTAGAGTACCTTAGAATGTGCAGAGTGCATTCCTCAACAAAATCTGGAGGAGGGTAGTAAAAGCATTATTAACCCATTTTTACAGATGAGAAGCTAGGGCTAAATTATCTCCAAGGTCCTCTTCAGTTCTAATGTTCTGTATCCTACTTTTAAAAATTCCATCACAAGAGTTACAAAATCCACTTGTGCTTCAGTAATAAACAATAAAAACCAGTAACATTTTTTCTTCTGAGCTCTGAGGGAGAAAATGTAATTGTCTACAAAGATGGAAGATCTGTTAAAACATTCTCAATCTGAGCCCTCTCTATGCAAATGCTCCTTCAACAGCACTGGTGACTCAACAGCCCTGATTTTCAAGGATATTCCCTTTTTCACCACCACTGGTCCCAAGCTAGAACATCTGGAGACGCTTCAGAATGAGAAACAAAGAAACATCAGACCTCAAGGGGAAAAGCACAGAACTGGAAAAGACCTAGATTATGCATTAAGACAAAAATTAAAATCATCTACCACAATATAATACAGAGTCCTTCTTCCTTACCTTTGCCAAGTTACATTTTTTTTAAAGCATGCTAGTTGGTTTTTCAAGGAAGAAAATTCTCTTTCATTCATTCCTCTGTTTCAACTCATGTACTATGCCTAATGAATTTATAAATATGCAAAGAGTCAAGAAGAACTGTTGTCGCTCACTGAACCCCTCCCATGTCATACTAGATACTGTGCAAGACAGAATTTAGTAGGAGGACTTTGTTTTCATTTAAATACTAAGATCCAACCATTTTCTGGTCTCTTTGTCATGGATGTAGCTGTCCATTTGACCAACCAACACAAACAGCTGATGTGTTTAAAAAAAATGAGAGAAGGAACCTTGCAAATTGTGTCTCACTGAAAATTCATGACTGAGAGCTTCTCTCTGAATCCTATAGTCAAACATAATTTGGCACACATCACCACATTTACCGTTGTTTTCTTAACTGGAAATAGAATCTATTCAAACAATACTCATTGTCTTTCCCTCTCTACTCACTATCCCAATCAGTCAATGACATTTCTTAAGCATCTACTACGTACCAGGTACTGTGCTGGGTGCTGAACAGGATCCAAATCAAGTTATTGATAATGCCTGCAATCATACATGGGGACCTATTAATGCATATTCTTTTCAATATCACCTTTTTCTTGTCATTTTTGATACTGACTTAATAAGTAAACATAAGTTGAGAATAGAAGGCAAATTAAGCAGGGAAGGGCTTTCTCAATTCTTCTTATCCTTCCCCACTCTAACATCACCAATATAAACACAACATAGTGGGAGATGGAGGGTAGAGTCTGACCAAACTTCAGTGGGAAGGAAAGAGAGCAGGCTGATTAACTCTTCAAGCCCTAGTTTCTATAGTATAATGACAAGGACCATAGCATATAGCATACCACTTTGGACCTCTACCTATACATGAAGGGGTCAAGAAATATGTCTCATCATGGGATGTTATTGTACCAAATTTTTACAGTATCTAGGACTTTGTTTCTTCATATTTCCTTGAGCTAGGTAAACTTAGGAAAGAGAGACCAGTGGCTTCATCTGCTTCACATATTCCAGGGATAGCAGTGACCCAGGAAGCATGAATATCTTTTATACTCTGCAAATCATGAGTAAAGCAATAACAGTTAAAATGAAACAGCTAAACTAAACCAGGCAGAAGGTTATCAGACTTAAAGGGATGTCCACATAGGTACTAAACAAAGAAGAGTCATTCACAGTATTTCTTAAAAATAATTTTTATTTCTTGATTTTTAAAAACTGGACCTGGTTTTATTGTTATATGAAACTCTCCATGCTCCACATCAGTCCTGCAAAATAAGTCTTGGAGAAGTGCCTAAGGGGTTCAATAGCTTGCTCAAGGTTTCCATGGCTAGTATGTGAGTGAGACAGAGAGTGAACCCAACCAAGTCTTCCTGACTTTGAGATCAGCTCTCTGCACTAGAGTCCAGCTGCCTTTCATTGCTAAATAGGCAAGTATTTATAAGGAGGGTTCTTCACTTTATCCATTCTTTGAGGGAGCACATTTCTAGAGCATGTTAGAATGTGCAAAATGCATTCCTCAAAAACCTCTGAAGGAGGGTAGTAATGGCATAATTAATCCATTTTTCCAGATGAGGAAACTGAATCTCAAAGAGGTTAAGTGACTTGTCTAGAATAACAAAACTACAGAGTTAGGGCTCAAACTTAAACCTTTTGAAACCAAGCTGATGTTTTTCCTACCACCCATTGCTGGCTCTCTTCCTGAAGTTATTTATTTATTTCAGGGATGAGATGTAAATGTACAGGCATCATCAGATTTCCAGTAACACCCTCCAAAAGTCTAGGACAGTAACTCAGACACTAGTATCATGCTTCAACAGAGAGTTTACTCCTTTTGTTGCTAAGAAAATATTCTGACTTTCTGCTCCCATCCTCTCAGTGACTTTTTTGTTGTGGTCTAGTTGCCAATATATCCCCGTCACTACTCCTTCTTGTAACACTGTAGTTTAGATCACAAATCAATCTGATTTAAGACTGTGTATAGAATTCCCTCTGACACATCCCATTCCTGACTCTTGGATGAAGTCAGGGGGCAGTCTGGTAGTTACAGATACTAAATGGACCTATTCATTCTGATGGTAGGGGGGAGGGGAAGCAAAGAGGGAAACATGCAAATGTATCTGGCTTTCTAAACAGAGGAACACACAAAACTCTAAAAAAACAGCCAAAACTCTCATTTCAAGGGCTTTAGAAGAAAAAACAGCATAGATAATAATGTCAGCAAAATAATACTTTCATATGACACAATTAGCATGTATATATGGTACAATGTAATGGGCACTGTGTCAGAGGATTTGGTTCCTATCCCAACTCCTTTTCCCTGGGTAACTTGGACAAATCACCTAAGTACTCTGGACCTAAGTTTCCATGTAAAGTGAGAGACCTGGACTAGACGGCTTTAGAGGACCTTTTAACTTTAAATCTATGAGTCTATTTAAAACCAGTTCAATTTTTTACCATCAAAACAATATTTGATTATTATCTGATTACAAAGAGACCCAGCATACTTTCTTTTATGACCAGGTATACTCTGCTTGACACTTACAATTAGTTTATAAAAACACATTAGGTGAAATGATGTCATTAACACCCACAGGAGGCAATGCCATAAAAGGGTGAACTTTGCAACTTTTGAGTGGAATTTTAGTTATAATGTATTAATAACATTATCATGAAATAATGCTAATTGAGGCAGCTTTGTATGGGGAAAGCTTGTACTAAAGTAAATATTTATAAAGAAGGGCATGTGGAAGACCATATATTTACACCGTTCCAATTTCTCTCCTCTAGATAGATACATACACACACAGAGATTTCTCCAACATGGGTTGTGGTTTGTCATTCATTCTCCAAGAGGAAGTTGATGTCATGAGTTGCAATTGAATTGGATTTTAGTGAGGGAGGGCTGTGTGAAGTCACCAGCCTCACTTACTCCTCTGGAGCCATCTGGGTCCAGTAGCCATATACAGATCAAGAAAACTGGAGATAGTCCAGGATGCAGTGTGAGATCATGGCCTTTTTAAGCTAAGGTCTTTCTGAGTTGTCACTTTGAGTGAGGCAACACCCATTTAGTAATTAGGCCTGTTAAGAAGTGAGTCAAGAGAGAAAAACCAAATGACTGGTATCTTCTCTTATCAGGGCAGAAGTATTTAATTTGTGTTACAAAGCTACACTTAGACCTTTGCTGAAGCTCATTATTACAGTACCAGATATGGGAAGGATTTGTGATTTCCTTACTCTAAGGAACTCCTGGAATGGGAATTCCTTCTAGCACTGAGGAGGAAGGGAGCAAACATTTACTAAGGCCCTGCTATGTGCCAAGCAGTGTATGAAGCCCTTTACAACTACTACCTCATTTGATCCTCTCAACAATCCAGGGAAGTAGATGCTATTATCATACCCATTTTACAGTTGAGGAAATAGAGGAAGACAAGTGTTTTGCCCAGGGTCACACAGTGCTAATAAGTGTCTGTGATCAGATTTAAACTAAGTCTTCTTGACCCTGGCTCAGCATTCTGTCCACTGAGTTCACCCAGGCAGCTTGCAAATGAGCTACAGTTTAGTGGCTATATCTTAGAAAGTTGCCTAAGGCATAAACCAGTCACGAAACTTGTCCATGGTCACACAACTACTAAGTTCTAAGGTTTACCTGACTCCTAGCCTAGAACTCTATCATGCTGATATCACATTGCCTCTAGTATATGGGTAGAGTACAAAAGCAAATTAATAAGCAAGGTGTCAGGATTTGGGGTTTTTTTTTTTGTAGATTTTTCTATTTTTGTTGATTTTTGTTCTATTTTTGTTGATTATCAATGTTTGTTGATTTTTCTACAGCCTAGTTCAACCAAAGTATAATATGATCACTTAAAAAAGTCACATTGGTCATGTTCAGTTTTATATCATTATTATTTCTGAATGTACCACCTCTCCCCCAACATGAAAGCCTAACTTTAAAAAAATTAACTTTTATTCTTACATCACTTTCCTTTGTTAATCATTTGCTCCTTCCCTTGCCCCAGCAAGTCATCCCTTACAAAAAGAACAAAAACGGCAGAAAAAAAGCTATTCAGCAATGCTAACCAACACAATGCAACAGCAAGCAAAGTAGGATTATTGATGCTTTTCTGGACTGAATTTTAACCAATCAGATATGTGCATGTGGGCTCTAGCCAATCAGATATGTACATGTGAGTTCTAGCCAATCAAATATTAAGTATAACTGTATATAAAGAGAGAGCTAGTGTTGAGAAGGCAGATATGAAGAGAGCCAACTTTGAAGGGATGAGTCGTCAGCATTGAGAAGAGGGCTGGGAAGAGACCTCTGAGCAGAAAGGAGACCTCTGGACTGCGAGAGGTGGGCAGCTAGATGGAGCAGTGGTAGAGCACCAGCCCTAGAGTCAGGAGCACTTCAGTTCAAATCCAGTCTCAGTTACTTGACACTTACTAGCTGTGTGACCCTGGGCAAGTCACTTAACCCCAATTGCCTAAACAAAGTAAATAAGTAAGTAAATAAATAAATGAAAATAAAAACTATTTCTAAAAGGGAGAGAGGAGACCTCTGAGCCAAGAGAGGAGACTTCTGATGGGAGAGATTTGCTAAAGGAGCCTTGGAACTTTGAAAGGGAATAGGGCTGTTTGAGAGCTATTAACGTAAATTGAGCTGTTAACACAGAGCCTCTGGACTTTGGAGGTGAATTAAGATGATGGCGGTGGGTGGGTGTGTCAGTATTGTTCTGTGGAGCTTTGTTTTCCCAGAGGTAGAAGGTGCAGAATGGAGCAGTGCCTCTGAGCTGAGACATGATCAGTAGGGAGAGCTGCCTAGTATGAATCCAGGCGAGAGTCAAGTGATCAGCCCACAGAGGAAGAGCCCTGGGACTTGAAAGTCAACCTCAAGTTAAGATGAAAAAGGACTTTACTTGGACACTTGGTATTGATTAAGGATGTTGCTATGAATGTTATGCTTTACTTTACTGAACAATGTTTAGCTTATTGCTGAATAGAGAGTGCATTATACTATGCAACTAGACCCCTTGAAATTATTCACAGCAGCAGTCCTCCGTTGTGCTGCCATGATTGGCTTTTCACACACCAACAAAATTTGATAGCATATGCAATGTTCCACACCAGAAGTTTCCCATCTCCTCAAGAAAGAGAGGGCAATACATTTTCTGCTTGGCTGCTACAATGACAAAGCACTCAGTTTTGGTTTTTGATGTTGTATGTTGCTCTTGTTTATATCACTGCATCCATTGTATAGAGTTTTCCCAATTCTTCACATTTCACTCCACATCAATTCATGTAAGTCTTCTCAAGCTTTTCAGAATTCTCCTTAATCATCATTTCTTATAGCACAGGAATATTCTATTATTTTTCCAACCCCACAAATTTGAAAAATATCTTTTAGCAAAGAAAAACAGATAAAGAAAAGCAATGGAAACAATGCCATGTCTGATAGTATATACACTGTTAAGAGAAGAAAAGTATCGATTATTGCAATTGCTCAGAGTTCATTTTCTTTTTAATATTCTTGTCATTAATAATCCTGCAGTCATTATATATCACTGTCCTCCTGGTTCTGAATCAACAGTTATTTTTTTTTTGTACACTTTATCATCATCCTTAAAATCCAGCAGCCTGGGCTAGCATGAACTATTAAGAACCCAAGAAAAGAGAGATCCGAATGGCAATTTTCTCAGTTAGCATAAATCCCTTTCGACAAGACTTCAGGCTTCATGTCTCTTACTCCTTTACTGGGTAGGTTTCATAATTACTAGTAAATTCTTCTTAAGCCTTGGCTGTTTGTTAGAAGGCAAACACATTGGCAGCCTCAGATGTGTCCTACTCACACACTAGGGTAGGTTTATAAATCTGATTATAGAGTAAGTTAAGCAATAAAGATGTCACCTATCTAGAGCTTTAAGGATACTCACAAGAGGGACCTGCCTCCTCTTACCCATGCTGGCTAAAGCACGATTTCCTGGCTGTTTCTCCTAATTCTCACCAGGTCGTGGCTGGCCAATTAGTCACATTTATGAAGCAATATTGAGAATAATCCCAAATAGTAAATAATTTTTAAAAATTTCTTTATGGAAAGAAATATGATTTTTTTCCACTATTTTTTAAAGCTTATGGATTATCTTTTTCAGAGAGTAGTTGAGAGAGTGAAGGAAATGTGTTTTTTGGAATCTGATTCTGACCAACTAAGTTAATGAAAGATCCATGGGCCAAGATGAAATTTAACAGAGAAGGTTCTGAAAACATGGGTCAAAAACCCCAACTGTATAAGCAATGGATAGGAAAACCCAACTAGAAAGCATATTCTATGAAAAAGACCTGGGCTTTTTAGTAAGTAAAACAGATGTCGATTCAAAATACCCAGGTTCAAAAGTTGGCTCCACAACCTACTAGCCATGTGGCCCTATACAAATCTTTCAATCATTCTGTACCTTTGTTTCAACATCAATAAGATAGAAATAACAATATCTGTGCTACCTGCCACATGCAGTTGTGGTAAAGTGATGTGTAACCTTAAAGCATTATATAGATGAGCTATTAAGATGCATTTATTAACTTGTTTAACTAGGATTCGTATTCAGTCACTAGCACAGATTGCAACCATCCCACGTATTCTTTTTCTTATGGAATAAAGCAAGTATTTTCACAACATAGTATAACAAAACGATGATTGCACATGAAACTGTAAATCTATTATGTACAACTTGAAATTTCCTTTCAAATACATAATAAAGTCATCATGTAAATTTCTTTTCTTTCTTCCCCACCCAGCCCTAGAGATGGTTAACATTAGATGCAAATAGCTGAATATATGTAAAATTATTCTATATGTACTTCTATTTATCAATTCTTTCTCTGGATGCGGATAGCATCTTTCTTTATATATCCTTTATAGTTAATTTGGGTATTTATAATAGTCAAAATGCCTTATCCATGTCTTCTAATCGATTGTGATTATTTTGTTTCATTTTGTAAATCCTCCATAGAAAATCAACTCAACACCCTGGAAGTTTTTCTTTAGTTCTTTTACTATCTCAGGAGTGCTGATAAGCACTTGACCAGTCTTTCATTGTCACTCAATGATCAAACAATATCATTATTGTTATCAAACCAGGGCCCCAGTAACAAGGTTTCAAACTAAATCACCATCAAAATATTTTGGCAGAATGTAAAACAGGAAAGGTTATGAGCAAGAGAAACTGGAGGAGCAGTAGGGCTCAGTATGGCAATGTGGCCATGATAGTACTGAGAAGTCCAGGGTTCCTGGATATGGATGAATATCTGTGGCTAGAGTACATCTTAATGTCATTTCTGTGTACCCCTAGGAAAGTAAGCTTTGTGAATATGACTAGTCTATTCAAGTTGTTACAAATGGAAACCTGGGCAATGAAATTAGTTGGCAAATGACCAGAAATGAAATCAGTTGCTTCAAATTTCAGCTGTGTTCCTATAATTTATGTCTTTCCCCTTCCCATTCAAAGGTACCTACATGAGACCCCTGGCCTCAGAGAAAAAGTTGTTGTAAAATAAGGATAGCTGCCTTAATAGTTAAGTTACATGTCACTGGAGTTAAAAAATGGAGGCTAGATGACTATTTATTGGGGATGTTGCAGAGAGAATTCATGCTTCAAGTGGGAAATGGAGTAGGTGACCTCTAAGCTGGGATGTGCTGATAAATGTCCTCTGTGGAGGAAAAATGTGCCAAAGTACACTCTTAAGTTTGATCATTAGTTACTAATATTTTCTTCATCATTTTTTCATGTCTATAGACAATTCAAAAAATTGATGTGATTTGGAATATTTGCAAATTTCCATAGTTCAAGTACTCACACTGAACATTTAACAATCTTCCCTTATATGAATCTGTTGGAATTGGCTCCAACTTCTCAGGTTCTTTCCAATGCTTAGGTCCCATGACTCTATCAGCTGGTTGACTGTTTTGTCCTGACCTTGATGCTTGGTCTCTGACTTGCATCAAAAGCTGGTGCAAAAACAAATTGTAGACTACCTTTTGCCTGTTTTTGTATCCTCAATACTTGGCACAGTACTTAGGACATGGAAGGATCTTAATAAATGTTTAGTGATTGATCGATTGGCTCGACACCAAGATAACTGGAACCACTGTAATAATCACTTCACTCTACTTCCCATACCCCAAAATTTACCTGCAGGGGTAGGGGGTTGATTGTCTCTGGTCTATGCAACAACTTTTCAACCACCTCCTCATGTGAAGTTCATCAGAATAAACACAGAAACTATCTCCCTTCATGATAGATACTTTATTTTACATGTAGATGAATACTTACACGTCTAACCCCCAAAATTAGTGCATCCTGGAAGCAAGTTACAAAGACCAGGTTATACAGCACACAATGACCTTGGAACCAATTAGCTTAGCTATGACAATCCTGCCTTAAGCTCTGACTGCTGCTGATTTTCTGGAAATAAGCACAGTACAGTAAAAGTGTGAACTACCAAATATGAGCATTATACTCTGAACCTCATTCAATTTTGATCTGTAATTTCTTGATTAAGTTCTTCCAAACTAATAGAAATTAAGATGATATCACCAAGGCAGGAGTTCTTAACCTGAGTTCCATGAACTTCAGTTTAAAAAAATATTTTGATACCTCCATTTCAGCATTATAATAGCATTTATACAGCACTTTTACAAATATCATCTCATTTTATTCTCAAAGTAACCCTGGAAGGTAGGCGCCATTATTATCAACATTTTACAGATAAGGATATAATTGGTTTCCTTTGAATTCTGATGCATTTCGTTTTATGCATTTAAAAACTTCACCAGCCTGCCAGAGGTGTCCATGACACACGCAAACACAAAGCGGTTAGGAACCTTTGTGACTAAGGTATGGTATTTTTCACAAGTTATTACAAGTCTCATATCTGTCACATTCAACTAATTTATGTACAATGACAATCAACAACTGAGGAATGGATGCTATAAGGCTGTTAGTGCTGTACATTAAAAGACATATTAGCCATTATAAAATTGCTTCCTGATCTTTAATAGCCCTGCTTGAAGAGATGCCATTCATTTTTCCTCCCAGAATGCACTTGGGAGGGAAAACTCACTACTCCTTCCAAGAGAATTGAGGTATTTCTTTTCCCAGAGTCAATATCTTTAATTAAAATTGTTGTCACTGTTCAAAGACCTGGCGACAACCATTTTCTAGCAACTAGCAGCATTTCTGACATGATATTAAACTCGTTCTCATGATTTTACTAATGGCTATAAACCACTTATAATACCTTCTCTCTCCAATCAAAATCTAAAATAACTCCAATTCAGAAAAATAAACTAGACATACCACTTAATTCTAAATTGCTTGTTCACCTCTAAATACTATGAAACATAAAAATGTTTCAGATATTTCTGGAATCAGATACTAATTAAATCACTACCTATCTGTCCCCAGGTTCTTAATTTCCTTCTCTTACTGGCCCCATTTCTGACTTCATCTGGACTTCAATACTATGCTCCTTCTACTGCTGGCTCAGTGCCCGGGTTTCCTCACTTTGGAAGGGCCCTCCACTCTACTACACCCTCAGCCTATTCAACATGAAATATCCATCTGCAAGGATTCTTCCCCAACCCTTTCTCCCAGAATTCCTGACTTCCTCCGGAATTCAGAACTATGCCCCCTACTCAAGGTACCTTAATTCCCCTGCCCCACTTTTCAGTTCCCTTTTGTGTGTTTGTCATCCCCATTAGAATGTAAGTTTCCTGAGAGCAGAAATTATCTTTTATTTCCTCACATATGGATCCCTAATGCTTAGCACATTGTCAGGCACAAAATGCCTAATAAATATTTACTTTCTTCCTCAAATGGTTGGTCTGCATTTGTTTTCAGATAAAGACTAACACTTAAAATATAATATTTTTACTCCAGGTAATTTATACAGCAGAGAGAAGAGTATAGTTTTCAATGTCTTTCATGACTATAGTTTAATTTCTAATCTGCATAATTATTTTTGTAGTTTGTGGTTAGTATTCTTTAGGTAATAAACCCCACAATAAAAACTTACTTTATTTCTCATTTCTACCACAGGAGAATGGTTAGCTCCTGGGCCTTGGATTTCACTGATACAAGCAACTTTCTGGTGAGGAAACTCTCTACCAATGTGATTTCACACCTGCCCCAAAACTTATAATCTTGGAGAATTGGCTGATGGTTCAGGTGACTCACTGGGAAATTATACAGTCTACATGTGAGTACAGTGGGACTTGAATTCAGGTCTTCTTGGTTTTGAAGCCAGTTTTCTCTATATACTATGTTAGACTACCACTTTAAGACCAGAGCATCACAGATTTACAGATATAAGGAACATCACATGTCATCTAGTTTAACTCCCTCATTTTAGAAATGAGGGAAACTGAGGTAGTATAACATAACATAGCATAGGATTCTAACCCATATCCCTTGACTCCAGATTCAGTACTCTTTTCCATTACTGGCAGTGTCATCTCTCACTAAACAATTTGACAAGGTAGGAGAAGTACTGCTATTCAATGACAACTTTTAGACACTGTTGTTTAAATGACTAACATATGCTTATAAAAAATGGACTTGCAGGCAACTTGAAACCTTCCCTGACTTATCTAGGCACCAGACTCTAGGAGATAGTTATGGATGATAAGACAACTGATCGAGTGGATGAGTCCTGAATCTGGAGTCAGGAAGACCAGGTTCAAATTTGGCCTCGGGCACTGTGTCACCCATCTCTGTCTCTATGTGTCTCTGTGTCTCTGTGTCTATTTCTGTCTCTCTCTGTCTCTCTTTCTCTGTGTCTCTATGTCTCTCTCTGTCTCTCTGTCACTCTTCCTTCTCTCCCTCCCTCCCTCATCTACAATTTCCTCATCTCTAAGATGGAGATAATAATATCCCCTACCTCCCCAAAGATTATTGTGAGAATGAAATGAGATAACACATGCCCTATATAATGCTAGTTATCGTCAGTATCATTGTCAGGACCAGCCCCAGGCAAAATTATAAAGTACAAGATGATCTTTGCTGCTGCCAATCCTTCTTTTAGAGAAAACAAGAGGTACAGAATTATTCAGTAAATTGCCACAAGATGATGTCACAGAGCTGGGACAAATCTAGAAATGAATTCAGTTATGACTTCCAGTCCCTGGTTCTCCTCACTAGAACAAATGTCTTAGTATAACCCTGCAAAATCAGGGCTGAATCATAAAGAAAAGTAGAATTGGATAGAGTTAGAGCACAATTTCTTCCCCAGTACTCTTATAAGAAGAGATTGAGAAAAAAATACATGGAAACCCACACACAATCTTTCTGAAACTTTTAACTCTCTCCAAGGGTTTGCATTCTGTTTCAGTTTGCACAATGTTCAGTGTGGAATGCTGGAGGGCTTTCCCCCACCTCCCAGACCATTTCTAAAAATGCCTTCCTTCCTGTGTATCTGTGGTGTATACTTTCTCCCATGAGATTCGAAGTTGTTTCAATGTTTTGAAATGTCCCTTAGCTGCACATTTAAAACCTATCCCAAGTGGAACAGCACGGAGGATAACTGATGACTACATCAGAACAAAGAAATTGCATATCATCCATGCATCCAAGAGAACCATGTTGCGAAAATGAATAAATTTCTCAATATTTGGAACAGCTTTTCTTAAGTAGCTGATTTCTTAATTTGTTAATGTACATGAAAACCTTTTAAAATATTGGGCACATTTCAGAAACTTCAAAAAATCATTCAATGTACTTTATTGCTCATGGTATAATTAACGAACTGGAAGAGTGGTCTGTAGTTGGTTGGCAACCAGACTGCAAACTGGAGAAAGCTATCTGTACTTTCAGCTGACTCATGGATGAAAGAGCGAGAGAAAAGTTCATGTCTTCTTACAAATTATAAATCCTTCTTCTTCAGGTCAGAAAACAAACATGTTGCTGGGACCGCTTCCTTTTTCTTTTTTAAACTCATTACTTCTTTTTCAGGAGGCACATAAATATGCTTCATCATAGGTCCTCTGGAGACATGGGGTATTATTACACTAATCAGATCTCTCCAGTCCTTCAAAGTTGTTTTTCTTAACAAAATTCTTGTCCTTATAAATTGTTTTCCTAGTTCTCACTCCACTCTGCATCTGTTCATACCACTCAGGATTCTCTGATATCCTTTCTTAATTTCTTACAGTGCAATAATATTCCATTACGGTGATATACCACAATTTCTTCAGCATTTCCGACCTGCCTAAGAGGCAATCAAAGGTACCTCCTTAGATCCTGGCATTTTGCTTTTCTCCCCCTTCTGTTAATTCCCGTTTCAGGACCAGGAAGTTTGTTTTCCTTCTTACTATGACCTTCCTGTTACTGTCCTCCTTCTTGATGTCCCCCAGTCCTCTTATCCCTGTTCGTAACTTTCTACACGAAATGTTTTGTTTGTGTTGAAGTTTCCTTTGTCCATTTCAAATAAGGGAAGTCAGTCTGATGTCCACTCCCCCATCCTTTCCTCCATGTTTATATACTCTTCTGACACACTCCCAATTATAAGAAATAGCAATATCTACCTATTTCTTCCTCCTTTCTACACTGGTCTATTTCTTTCACCTTCCCTTTTCTTTCCCCCCCACTAAAGCACTCAAAACAGAACAAAGTTACTCCCAGATCTTCCATTACTTAAACTCCTTCAATACCCTTTGAAGATATTAGGGCTCTGAAGAACCCTTGTTTTTTCTCCTCCTTTAAAGGATTAGTACTACGTCATAAAGTCCCCTTCAATTGCTCAAATAAATTTACCTTTCAAGGACTTTCTCAGGACGCTTGAGTTTCTATTTTAAAGTTCTTTCTCAGCTCTGGTCTTTTCATCAGAAATGCTCTGAAGTCCTCTATTTTGTTAAAATCTATTTTTCACCTGTAGGATTACAGTATGCTTTGCAGAGCAATTTATTCATTACTGTAGACCTGCAAACTTTTGCCTTTTAGAACATTGTATTTTAGGATCACTTCTCGTTCATAATAGAAGCTATCAGGTCACATGTGGTCTTTACTTGTTTCTAGGCACCTCCACAAATCCTTTGTGTACTCTTGAAGTATTTTTTTCCTTTGATATAGGAGCCCTGGATGTTGGCTATAAAGTTCCTGGAACTTTTCCTTTTGGGATTCCTTCTGCCTATGTTTTCTTGCTAGTTCTAAATATGAGCAGTTTTTAATTTATAATTTCCTGAAGTATGATGTAAAAGTTTTAAAAAAAAAATCATGGTTTAATTTATTAATTATTTTAATAATTAATTTAATAATGTAATTATAATAATTAATATTATAATATTATATTAGAACTATATAATATATAAATATATTTTTATTATATATTATATATAAATATATATTTTAAATATATATTTTATATTTAATTATATATTATATAGTATAGTAATATATAATATAGTATATGTAATATACTATATTATAATAATACATCATATAATAAATAATAATTAATACTAATTTAATAATAAATTAATAATTAAAAAATTAATTATTAAATGATCTCTTCTTGACCCATCTTCCAGGTCAAATTTTTTTTGTTAATATCAAATATCTTATATATTCTCCTATTTTGGGGAGACTTTTGATTTGTCCTAATATTTTTTGCTATTTCATGGAGTCTTTGATTCTGTTTGGTATAATCTAGTTTCCAGAATGTCCATTTTTGGTGTAAAGTTTACCATTTTATTTTCTAAGCTACTTACTCTTATTTCAATTCTTTTCTCAAAAGCATTTATTTCACTTTTTATCTTTTGCTTCACTTTTTCGAGGTATTCATGCAGTTCTTGTAAAAAATAAACCTTACAGTTTATAGCTGTTACAGAATTATAATTACAAAAATTTTTCATACTGGTTGGTGTTTTTAAAATTTTACTCCTCTTTCCAGTTTTAATTCCTGAATTGAGTGTTTAAGGCAAGACAAGACTCTGACTCCTGAGGCATTCTGGAGTGTGGTGGTCAGCTCTTTGTAGTACTGCCCTGAGCCCCTTGGATTCTTCTGCTGACCTCTACCTCTAGGGGTTAGGTGACCCTGCATCTTTTAAGGTAAGCCTTCACAACCCGCTCTGGCATCTCAGAATAGAGTGTTAGGAACCTTAGAGTACTTGGTCTCAGCACTATGTCACCATGATCTTTATTTTTCTAGCTGTAGCTTCCCAGGCTTTCAAGGTCCCTACCTTGGTGCTTCCTTCCTATCCGGGGCTTTATTCAGGGGAATCCTCCACTCTTTCCTTCTCTAGAGAAAGAGCCTTTCAAGTTGCATACTTCCTGCTTTTGGTTAAACTGGGAAATGCTTGTGCTGGCTTTGCTGAGGGATGCAAGGATCTTTCCTATTGCCTGTAGGCTGCTGGCTCACTTTTTGTACATTTCTGGGGTGGAAGATGTCACTTTCACAATTTCTTATTGAATTTCATGATCATCATTCAGTCTTAGGGTTTTTGTTGAAGTAAGTTTATGGGTGTCTGGTCAGAAGTTTCCCAATGATTCCTGAGTTCTCTTTCCTTGACCTACTTTCTAGTGTCAGTTGTATTTGATATCAGATATCTTACATTTTCATCTGTTTTTCAATCTTTGAATTTTGTTCTAATATTTGTTGCTATTTCGTGGAATCAGTGACTTAGGCCTTTTGTACTTTTCAGGGATTCCATTTCTTGGTTAAATTTACTACTTTCTATTCCAAGCAACTTATTTTCCTTCCAAATTTATTCTGCAAATCTTCTATTCTGTTAAAAAAAATCTTTTGCTTTAGACTATTTTCTTTGTTTTATCTTTTTTTTCTTTCTCATGGTTTCTTCCTGTCATTACAATTCTTCCATGCAACATGACTAATGTGAAAATGTGTTTAATAGGAATGTATGTGTAGAGCCCATATCAGATTGCATGCCATTGTGAGGAGGAGGGGGGAATTTAAAACTTATGGAAGTGAATGTTGAAAACTAAAAATAAATAAATTGAAAACTGTAAAGAAATATTTTTCTTCATTTCTTCTAGGTATTCTTATAATCCTTATAGAAAATCAATCTTTTTTTTCTTTGAGTCTCTCTGCTTGCAATTTTAATGGAGTTACATCATCTCACTGCTTCAGTTGGACCTGTCCACTCAATATCCTCTAAATATACAATGCACAATGCACTGTCACTTTTACTTATATAATTTTCCTTGCCTGAAATGCCTTCTCTCCTCCATCTTTCTATTTCTTGCTCATCCTTCCTATAAAGACCACATATACACCACCCTCCTCCCTTCAATAAATTCCACTGGCCCTTATTACCACTGGCATTGGATTTTACATCTTTCATAACCTCATTCCCTTTCCGGAATTTCCAATTTTCTTATATTATATTCCTTCCCACATGCTCTATGATACAGTGACTCTGGTTTCCTTACCCTTCCTAACACTTCATTTCTCTATTTTGTCCATCTTCTGACTGTCCTCTATACCTGGAACTTTCTCCCATGCCCAATCTCTGCTTCATAGACAGATAGTCAGGGAGACAGACAGACAGACAGATAGATAGATCATAAAAAAAGACATTCATAGGTGCCCTAGATTAGTGATGCAGAACTGAGAATCATTCTCAGGGGAAATAATATAGACAAGAATGTCCTTTTTATGGTAGGAACTATCTTTTTTATGTGTTTAACTTCCCCTTAGCAGGGGAGTAAAAAAAATATTTGTAGACCAAGCCCTTGTAGACAAGGGCTGGGTAGGTAATCAAGTTTAATTAGAAGAAAATTAGGAGGTAAGTAGTTGGAGGCACAGTAATTGGCACAGACCATAAACTAAATATATTTTCTCCTCTACAATGGATCAGTAAATGGTTATGATTAAGGTCTGAAAATCCTTCCACTTGTTGATGCAAAAGAGGGGAAAATATATTCATTTTATGGTTCATGCCAATTACTGGGACCTCCAACTAAATCCATTCCCATCACAGATCTGAGTCCAAAGCGCTTCATCTTTTCCTACAGTCCCAAGGTCAACTCCCTGCTACTTTATTAGCCAAGAGTTAGGGAAAGAAGTCTAAAGTACTTCTATAGAATGTGCTTAATGTGAAAAGGACCAACCACTCTCAGCTCCAGAGAAATACAGTCAGTAATTAGTCTTAGCTTGTGCTCATGATTTTCTCAAGTTATGCTTCTCTCAACATAGAGTTTTAATAATTGTTGAGATAAGGTATTTATATGCTTTATGTCAGGTTTGATTTCGTTTTCTATTTACCCTTTCTGTGACAACTATAATTAGCTGAATACAAAAATAAAGGCCTACATGCTGAGGAGAGGAAAAATTTCTGATAAGAAAAAGTAATGCATTATTATTTTTAAAGTACTATTAAGAAAATATTCTTCTCTATGTGGGATGGTTTAGGAGGGGAAAAAAGGAAGGGATAAAGGGAAATTTAGGTGATGTAAAAATGAAAGCTATCCCCTCCAAATTTCATTTTAAAAATAGTATTAAGAACTGTCCCTTACTAAGTTCCCTTGAAATAATGTGCCTTCAGCAGCTGTGTACTTCTCCCCTCTCCTAGTGCTGGTTCTGACCTTCAGATAAAAGCTACTCCTATCATATATTTTCATAATAAAAGCCATCTGTTGGAATAACTTCATATTAAGCTATAATAATTCATTTTAAGATGGGTAATATAGTTAAGAATTCTTTTTATTACAGGAAATGAACTATAAAATTGTTTTGTGTGATAAGATAGAAATGTGAACTCATTATATTTCTCAAATAGAAATGAACTGAGCTTTACCTTTCAGCAATTTTGACAATGGTGTGTTGTTTTAGAGAGATATGAGGGACAAACATCAGAATGTAAGTGATGATAAAAATGGCTATTTAAAAATTTGTACTGTATTTTACAGAAGATAAGGTTGGAAAATGTTGACAATCTGTTTTGGTGTTTCATCTCTAAATCTTGTTTGTACCACAAATGTCAGCATGTCTGCCACCTGCCCATACAGATATACTTTTGGAGGGGAAGGTCCCAAGGAAGAAAACACAGATGAACAACAAGAAAATGACAGTTTCTGAAGGTGCAAAGACAGGTGTCCTTTACCCATATTTCCTTTCTATAACAATTCAATCCACAACTACATTCAGGGGATAAGGGTACAATCACAATGAAATTGTACCTGTGTTATTGCCTGTCTCTCTATAAATGGATGACGGCCAAGGCAGGTAGAGACAAGAGATCAATAGACTGCAGAGGTCAAACCTTGATGGAATTCAGCTTAGCGTTTCAACAAATCGAACCAAGAGAGAAGTAAAGACGAGCTACCATTTGTATAAGCCTTTACAATTCACAAAATACCTTCTTCACAGTAACCTGTGAGGTATGTAGTACAAACATTCCATCTCCATTTTTCAAATGGGGAATATGAGACTCAGACAAGTTAAGAGATTTGCCTACTGTCATAAGATTTCTAAGTGGCACAGCCAAGACTGAAATCCAGGGATTCTAGTTCCAAGTGAAGTGCTCTTTTTGCCCTTTTCCTAGAGAAAATTCAATTATTTTAATTCAAATAAATTCAATTTAACATGTATTAAGTACCTACCATGTTCAAGGCACTGAGAAGAACTTGATGAACTAAAGGGACATTCTGGGATCAGAGAATAATGACATTTATTTGAAAGGTAGGGAGGAAGATCATGATGACTTAATAACCCTACTTCATGAGAGATCAGCATGAGAAAAGACCATAGAATCAGAGAATAATAGCTTTTGAGCTGAAAGTATCCTTAGAGATCACTTAGTCCAATCCCCTCATTTTACAGATGAGTAAACTGAAGCCCAGAAAGAAGGGGTGACTGGGCCAGGGACAGACATGGAGGGGACAGATTAGGATGGGGATCCAGTACTGGGGCTCCTATTTGAGTAATCTTTTCTCCATTGTAGCGTGTTGCCTCCTACTGATGAGGGAATGGAAAGAAGCCAGGTTGTTTTCTTTGCTCTTTTGTGTGCATATGTGGTTTTGTTGAGCATTTCCAGGCTGTGGTTTCACAGTGATTTAATTTTTCAGTTAAATAAAAGGGTGTGAAGCATTCCATTCTGTTTAGAGCCAGGAGTCTTGGGTTCTGTTCCCAGTTTGGCTGTATCATGAATGGGTGAAAAGCCCCATATTATTTCACTAATGTACCAAGGTTAAAAGAATTATCTTTCTGCATAGATTAAGTGCCTTCAGGGCAAGAATCTATACAACTAGGTAACTATGTATCTTCTGAATACTTAACTTGATACTTTATCAACAATTAAATTAAATAAGGCACAAACTAGGCTATCTTTTGCCTCATTTCTTACCTATCCTTAGATCACTGAACGGGCATTACCTCAAACAAACTGAGATCTGAGAAGGGCTTTAGCTTAAAAAGTCCAGGGTCTCCCACTACATCTGAGGTTGTCCTGACCGATGACTTGCCACTGGACTCTACTGACTCTGGAGGAGAGAGTGAGGCTGACAGCTTTGCACAGTTCTGCCTCACTTAAATCCAACTCACTTGCAAGTCAAGACATTACCCTTTTGATGTCACTGGATCTCTTCAAGAAGGAAGAACAAACAGCAATTAGACAAGGACCAAGGACCAAAATCCATCTTTAGGGCAGCTAGGTGGTGAAGTGGATAGAGTACCAGGCTTGGAGTCAGGAACATTCATCTTCTTGAGTTCACATCTGGTCTGGAACTTAGTTGTGTTACCCTGGGGCAAGTAACTTAACTCTGCTTATCTCAGTTTCCTCATCTGTAAATGGGACTGGAGAAGAAAATGGCAAACTACGCCAAAATCTGTGCCAAGAAAACCCCAAATGGGGTCACAAAGGAGTCAGGCATGACTGAAACGATTAAACAAAGACTTAATCCATCTTTGAATGCCTCTTTCTTCATCTGTAATGAGAGGAAGTACTTCAACTGGGATGCGCTGATCATATGCTGTATCCATAGCAGGCATTCAGTCAGTGCCTACTGGAGTTAGCAACAAGGAAGTAATGGAGAGATATCCTACGAACCAAATGGTAAAGTTGTTTTGTTTTGTGAGTGAGGTAAGGCACCGTTTCACACAAACTGCATCTTAGGAAGCTTCGTGGTTTTTACTCTTTTCACCTCTTTCTTCTTCTTTACCAGCACTTGTCCTGATATAACAAGGTGGCTAGTAGAAGAATGGATAGAGCACTAGGCTGGGAATCAGGAAGAATTGGACACTATTGAAAAACAATTGAATAACAAACTTTGGAATGTAGTGGGATCTGCATCACAAGGGAGAAAAGGGAGGGAATACCAAGAAACACTCCTATAGCCTCTCAGCCACTCCTGCCTAATGGGATATATGTAAGTCAAAAGTTGCCTATATTCAGAATAGAGGCTGAGTGTCACAGCAGAGCAGGGAAGCATGGAATTTATGCATATTTCAAATCCTAGTTCTGCTATTTATTGATTTGTGGCCTCTGGGCAAGTCACTAAATCTCTCTGTGCCTCAGTTTCTCCATCTGTGCTGTTAGTATTTCTTAACTCGCAAGGTTGTTGTAAGGAAAATGGTTTTTGGACCTTAAAGTACAATACGAATATATTATTACTTTAGATACTTAAATTATGCCAATATATTTGTATGTTATTCAGGAAATGTTTCCCCAAAAAATATTTGTAAAGAAAAATTAGATTATATAAATAAAAGTACCTTGAGTTCTCTTCAGTACCTGTGTTAAATCCAAGGTAATATATTACTTAGATGGTCACTGGTATTACTATGAAAGAAAGAAAGAAAAATTTTGTAAGTCTAGAGGGAAAAAATTTTTTTAAACTTGTAACAGAGTCTGTAGGGTAGCATTTGCCTGTAATTCTTTGCCACTGGAGAAACTAAGGCTTATGAATCAGTTGAGTTCAGGAGTTCTGAAATAAGGTGGGCTAAAGCTGAACAGGTATACACACTGGGTCTGGCACCAGTACAGAGGTGGCCCTGGGAAGAGGGAGCCATCAGGTTGCTTAAGGAGGAGTGAACCATCCCAGGTCAGAAAGAGAACTGGTTACGGCTTCCATGCTGATCAGCAGTAGGGCTGAGCTCAAGAATGGTGACATACTTCTAGCATGAATGAGGAAGGGAAGTGCAGTCTCAAAAAAAAAAAAAAAGGCTGTAGCAATAATAAATAGGACTAGTGACTAGAATTTTCCATTAGAAACCAGAATGTTAAGAGATAGAAGAGACTTTAATAATCTAGAATGACATCTCATTTTGTTATGGAAGAAGAAACAAGGCATGATTGAGTTGTTTGTCAAAGGAAACACAGTTAAACTACTGAAAGAGATATGATGAAAGCCCTGTTTTCCTGACTCCTAACCCAGTTCTATTTCCACCATACTATCCTACTCCTTAGAAGAATCATCTTCAGGGATGAGACTTAGTCTATATAGCTTCAAAAGACAAACTAGGATCACAGAATTCACGCTGTAAAGAATCTGAAACATTACCCAGATCAGCTTCCTTCTTATAGGGGTTGAGGGGAGAGAGAGACAATGGAGCTAGGATCAGAGACCTATTGTGTTGTTCTGTGCATCTTCAGCTGTTTCAGTCCTCTCTGACTCTTTGTGACCCCACTTAAGGTTTTCTTGGCAAATACAGGAGTGGTTTGCCATTTCCTTCTGCAGCTCATTTTACAGATAACAAAATTGAGGCAAATAGGTTAAGTGACTTGCCTGGTGTCACATGATTAATAAAAATAGATTTGAACTCAGGAAGATAAGACTTTCTAACTCCAGGTCCAAAGTTCTATGCACTGTGCCACCTAGTTGTCCCAGGTTGAAATATATCTAAGGAAAAGTACCAACACCAACCAAATCATCTATTTTTGAAGAATGGCTATTCCTCCATCTTTGCACAGTACAGTGTACCGATATTTTCTTCAAGTAGAAGCCAAATGATCACTGGCCAAAACGTAGAAGAAGAGATTCATGTTTGAGGATAGGATGACCTCTTGGGGTTCCATTCAACTTGTTGATTCTAGGTAATGACTTTTATCTCTATGTGAAAATTTAAGAAGGACTATTTGATGTAAAGTTTGGTGTAGATGCTCAATATGACTTCATGTGCACATGGGTAGCTACATTCTGTGTTAAACTATAAGGATAATTCTTAATTAATTACTGAAGTAAATTAAATACCTTTTCTTAGTCCTCAGGCTTCATGAGCTCTCTAAAGCATTTCACACTTATTCATCATCCTCTTCTCTTGGACACTCTCTCTTCTCTGGGTTTTCATGACTGATCTCTTTTGATTCTTCTTCCTATCTGTCTACCATATCTCAAGAGTCCTCCAAAGGTTCTGTCCAGGACCTTCTTTTCTCTTTCAGTAGTCTTTTTCTTGGTGCTGGTACAGTGGATAGAGTGCAGGACTTGGAGTTAGGAAAACTCATCTTCATGAGTTCAAATCTAGCCTTATACACTTACAAGCTGTGTGTGTAAAGACATAAAAAACATAAAAGACCCTGAGCAAGTCACTTGCCCCTGTTTGCTTCAATTTCCTCATCTGTAAAATGAGCTGGACAAGGAAATGGCAAACTATTCCAGTATCTTTGCTAAGAAAATGGGGTCCTGAACACTTGGAAATGACTAAATAACAAGTTTTTCTCTTGATGATCTCATGAGTCCCCATGGGTTTAATTAATACTTCTATGTAGGCAGCCCGGCATGGCATAGTAAAGGGAACCAGTTTTGTACCAGAAAGACCTGGGGTCAACCCTCATCTCTGACACATACTAGCTACATGATCCTGGGTGATTCACTTGATCTACTAACTCTCTATTACTAAAAGTGGCACAGAAGGTACCAACTTGCATTAATAGAAGGAATTTCCTTATCCAGAAGTTCCTTATGCTTATGAAATTCTAGGTTCAGGTAAATATTTTGTATTGACTTTATTACTCTACTTAGGCAACTTCCAGCTCTACATATCCAGCGTTAGTCTCTCCTGTGCCCCAATCTCACCTCACCAGCTTCCAGTCACCAAGGTTTTGCAATGCGACTCTTCACCCCTCTTCCATCCTTCACCCATATCCAGTTAGTTATGAAGTCCTGTCAGTTGTGTCTTCACAGCATATCTCAAATCCATCCTCTTCTCTCTATTCACACAAGTACCTACTTGAACTCAGGGTTTCATTCATGTCTTGCCTGGACTTTTGCAAAAGATTCTTAATTGGCCTCCCTGCCTCAAGTCTCTCCCTTTCCTAATCCATCTTTCACACAGATGACAAAGAAATAGTCTTGAAGTATAGATTTGCCCATCCCACTCCTCCCCCAATCAAGAAGTTCCTCTATCATATCTACGATAAAATGTAAAACCTTGTTTGGCATTTCAAGTCCTTCACAATTTGGCTCCAATCTACCTTTCCAGGCTCACTGCAAATTATTTCCTTTCATATACTCTCTGTCCTGGTCAAACTGGCCAGCTTGCCCTTCGCCATAAAAGGCATTCCATCTCCGGTCGGACTGCCATTGTCCCAGCTTATTCGGTGCCTGGAATGCATTTCTTGCTCCTTACCTCCTTTCTTAGCATCACAGATACTGCTCAGGGGTTTCCTCAAGGGTTCATGGGCTAAAAACAAAACTCTTTCTGATCCTTTCAGTTGTGTCTTTCTTCACAGTACTTTCTTTTTATTTTGAATGTATTTCCCATTCATTTATCTTTGTACATGTTGTTTTCCCACCATGAAGGAACGGAAAGGTAAAAGAATAAGAATTTATTGAGGGCCTACTATGTGCCAGGCTAAGCACTTTACAAATATTACCTCACTTTGTCCTCACAACAACCCTGGAAGATATACGCTATTATGATCCCCACCCTTTATGCCAAGGAAGCAAAAGCAACTAGAGGACAGGAACCATTTCTTTTTTTGGTTCTATGTCTCCCCAGGAATAGTAGGTGCTTAAAATAAATGCTTGATGAATGAATGAAAGAGTTAAATTTACCCCTGTTATGTTAAAAGAATGTTTAAAAATTAGAACTAGAGCTATCAAGGGCACCATTAGTAAATCTGTCTCTTTCTTGAAAAACTGTTTTGGGCCTGGGGCTCCATTCGTGTGTGTGTGTGTGTGTGTGTGTGTGTGTTTAAAAAAAAACCCAAAAACAACAATTTTCTTCTAGAATGTAATATAGGGAAAGTATTTTTGGTGTGTTTTTCTTTAAAACATGGGACTTATCAGTAATTAGCCACTAAGCTTCATAAAATGAATGTCGCTTAAATAGTGTTTGATTTTAAAAAGCCACAGGAATAACTACTCTTCCCGGGTACATGATGCACTCTAGGTGGTGTTTTGTTATTGGTTCCTCCAAAGAAATGCTCCTGGATTATTGACAGGGAGCTAGAGGTTCCCAGAGGCCAACAGGCAGGCAAGGTTCTGACTTGGAATTCTATAGAATACTTCAAAGGATTTTATTTCTAAAGAATGCTGAAGTAAGCTTAAGCAGTTCAAAGAAGATAGTGACCAGTCCAATGCTCTATCTGCAAAGAAGGGATTTCTCTTTGCCATGCAGATGGGGACCAGAGCCTTATAGGATTCAAGTTACACAGACTAAGAAAGGAATTTCTGTTGAGGGGGAAAGGTACATAAAGTTTTTTCCTTTCCTTTTTTTTTTTTAAATAGTGGTGATCCTTAAAGACAAAACAACAGAACTGGGGCGGGGGATAAGAGAAACTCTAATTTTTATGAAAATAATGGCACAGGCATATATTCCTCAACTGGAGTTAAGGCATGGACCTAAGATAGAATATTTAAAATAGAATTAAATATTAATGAAGGCATCCATATAATAAGGAAGGAGGAAAGAAACGAGTACTTAAGTACCTACTAGGTGTTAGCACTTTACAAATATTCTCATTTAAGCCTCACTATAACCTTGTGAGGTAGATGCTGTTATTATCCCCATTCTACAGTTGAGGAAATTGAGACAGACAGAGGTTGTGACTCACCCAGGGTTACACAGCTGATCAGTGTCTAACATTAGATTTGAACTCTGGTCTTCCTGACTCCAAGTCTAGCAGCTTTATTCACTGGTAATCTAGTATTCCATCTAGAGTGTTCTCTTGTCAAATTTTACTTTAAAAAAAACTACACTTACAATTTCATCAGTGTAGCACTGGCACCTTCTCAATAACTTATGATCCTAGGGCACTCAGAGGTTAAGAGAGCTTATCCATGTCACAGGCAGGACCTGAACACAAGCCAGCTAGTTCGTTCTCTTACCCAGTAAAAATGTATGCCTAAGGAATTTCCTTAGACTCTCAAGATAAATTCAAAACTCCACCATAATTTTTTAGTTAAGATCTTTGCCCTTTCAACTGAGGAGGGGGACTATGATAAAGTATAGTATAATTTATCCCTAACTTTACTGAAAGCATTCCAACCACATACATCAGTTATTCTTCACACAAACCATTGCCTTCCACCAAATCAACCATGCATGTAACCACACAAAAGCTCATGGCCTTACAGAAGGTAAATTGTCACTAATGAATCAGCCTATTGCAAGAATTTTACTAAAAACCTTAATTATGCCCTACAGCACACCTCTCCTCTTTTGGATGTGCTACCAAAATGCTACCATACAGTTAAACACAGGAAATATAACTAATAAAACTGTGCAGCCAGGTAGATTCTTCTGAATACACAATCCCAACTTAATAAAGAAACGTATTTAACTGCACAAGGCGTTGTCAGAAGTTTTATTACCTGAAACAGAAATAATACCCTAGGCATGGAGATGCAGTCAAGAACGAGGATTCCTTCCCTTCTATACCTTACTGTGATTCCCAGCCTTCCTTCCCTGTTTAGTTTCCTGGTATTATGGATGCTCTCGTTTCTTATGGTGAAAACTAAAAAACGCCAGGAGCCTAGGAAAGGGCTTCCCATTCATTTCCAGGTCCAATCTCTGAAATGTAGCCCTTTTCTCAGCTATGCCTAGATACCACGCCCCTGCAATAAGTACCATAACCATGAGCCACAACTACTACTTCCAACAAAAAAAAAAGAAGCTGCCATTTATATAACATTTTAAGGTTTTTGCAAAGTTATTTTACAGGTATTATACTCAGTACTAGACAACCACTGAGATTCCTTCCAACTCTAAATTCTGTTATCTCATCCATCTTCAAACCACCCCAGGAGATAGGAACCTACACTAGGGTATTTTTATCCTCCTTACATAGGTGATGAGGAAATTGAGGCTAAGGTGAACAAGTTCATGATCTGTGTATGGTCACTAAGCTAATTAAGTTTCTGACACAGGATTCGAATCCAAATCTTTGTCAGGTATAACTCCAGTACTGTTTCCAAGACAGCAAGCTCACTTTAGAAAGGTCTTTATATGAGGCAACAAAAACCATTGCTCCTTGTTTCCCAGCTTCCACTGATTTTAGCCCAGTGCCATGGAGACCTAAACTTCCCCAGCCCCACATGCCTGCGAGTCCCTGCCAACTCTGTTCAAAGGAGTATTGTTCTCAGATGACCTGCTAACTGACTTACCATCGACAAGTCACCACTCACATTACCAGAATGATGGATTCATTAGTTCAGGGGTCTGTCTCTTCCTGCTATTTAGTAGTACTCACAAGCCAGAGAATACTGGGGACAATTTTTAACATTGGTGCAAGAAAATCTTACTTTGAAAGATTAATTTCCTACAGAAAACAAAAAGTGAAAATGCCTTTCTAACTCCAACATGTGATTTTACGGTTGTTAGCCAGAGCCTTTGATTAATGCAGGTAATTGAGAGTTGACTACAATTGTAATGCTAGCCTACATATTTCAACGACAGCTAGTTCAGCTGCATAAGCAAAATCTGTTATAAAGGTTAGTATTTTGGGACACGACCTCCTACACAGACTTTTCTCTTAACTCAGCATAACTTTTCTTACTTCACTTAAGGAAGGAAAGCAGAGTTCTGCACCAATGGACCCTATTTATCCATATACTTGTCTCCCCTTCTATAGAGTCAAATTTCCTATTCTTGCTGTCATCATATCTAGACCCAATTATCATTATCCATGACTTTTTATCCTGAGCCACAATATTTCTGGTTTCAGAAGCTACAGCTGAGATGATTCTGGAGAAGAAATAGAAATTCCTTTATTAGAATTTATTTATTAAAGACCACTGTTGTGTGTGTGGGTAGGTGAAATCCTTCATGGACCACATAAAGTAAAAAGCCGCTTCATTTAGAAATCTGAGAATTGAGCTATGAGGGACAATATACAAAGCTTTCCATTGTTCCACTTTAAAAATGAATAGTAGATAGGAAAAATTGTGGTATATGATTATAATAGATTATTTTTGAACCATAACAAATAACCAAACAAAGGGATTCAGAGAAACATGAGAAAATGTATATGAACTGATGTGGATCAAAGTGAGCAGAACCAGAAACACAATTTATATCTTGACTTTAACACTAAAGAAAAATGATATTGAAAGACTCCAGAAATCTTATTAAAGCAAAAGCCTACTATGACTTTGTAGGATCAAAGATGAAGCGTACTAACCACTTCCTGAAGGAAAGGCAATGAATGAAAGATGAAGAATAAGACACATTTTCTGACATGGTCATTGTGTGGATTTATTTTGCATGACTGTGCTTATTTTTCATAATGGAGACTTTTTTCTTTTTAAATTCAAGAGAAATTTTTCTTGAGAGGAAGGAGAATGTCACAAATGGCAATGATGTAAAAAAAAGGAAAAGGGGGTCAATGAAGCATTTGAAGAAGCACAGAGGATAACAAGAGGAGATTGGGAGATACAGACAAACAGGACAGCTTTAAAATTAACATGTTGAATTTATCATGTGCTTTTTTAAATGATGAGTTGCTACTAATTGAGATTCCTAGTTTTCTTACAATCCCCTTCAGAAGGAAATGTTGATGATAACTGATGTTTATCAAGTACAGAATAATAAAAAAAATTATTTTGGAAACATGAATTCATAAAATTCAATAAATATACTAAATTTCTAAAAAAAACCACACAGAGTTAGGGATGAAACACAAAGGAAATGGTTGTCTGCTAACCTGGCCCCTCCAACAAAGGAACTCAGACACAAGAATACATCTCTAGGGAAGGACAAAACAGTGTCTGATGTGTAAAAGGAAAGACAGCTACAAGTAAAGAGAGGAACAATCTTATAGAAAATGGAGATGTCAAAAAGGAGCAGGCAAAGAAAGCTGAAGGTGATGATAATGCTAAGTGGAAAATGTGAATTATTTTTATAAGTGTATACTTTTGCTGACAATAGTTAATGAGGTTGAACAATAATGCAGAATTTTGTGTTATTTATTTTTAAAGAATAGTTAGGATACAGAATAACTTGCTGAATGAGGGGGAGAAAGAAGCCAAAAAAGACACAAAGAAAGCAAGCTACATGGAGGTATCTGTATGAATTTAATATAGAGATAACCATAAATGGACACAGAGACGCACAAATAAAGCTGTTTAGCCATATACATGGTAGGGAAAAGAGAAGTAGTGATACACAGAAATTTTTTTTTACTATTGATAAAAAGCATTTATTCACAACCTGCTATTGGAGATATTAAGGAAAATAGTATCACATTTCCAAATTTTAATCTTTCAGAATACATTCACATTACACTTTACAACCCTAGACTGTAAGTGGGAGTTTCAGCCAGGCATGGTGGCCCATGATTTTAATGCCAGGTACAGGAGAGGCTGAGGCATCTCTTGAGCTCAAGATTTCTGAGCTACAATGGGGTATGGGAATTAGATCTAAGCTGAACATTAATATGGTAAGCCTGGAGGAAAAGCAGGAAAAGGATACAAAGATGTCTAAGGAGCCACAAAAGAGCCTAGGTTGAAAATATCATCTACTGGGACTGCACAAAGATTGGATGAAATTAAGTTGAAACTACACCTAGTCTTTTGGTTGGAATTTCCTTATCTCCATTTCAGGCAAACAGAGCACAGTGGATTTACTCAAGAGCTGAATGGAACACCAGGGGAATTAGACAAGTAGTACCTTCAGTACTAGAATTAGGCTAAATTTAAAGAGCAAGAATGCAAAGGCTAAGGTCCTGTTCTGCTCTTAAACAAACAAAACAATAAAACCCACTCCAAAATTATTATATTATTGATAGAGGATAAAAATAATACAATGGATATCAAAGTGCTTCAGACTGTACAAAGTAATGTACAAATAATACATTATCATCCCCTTCCCCATGGAAAATTTATCTCAATCAGATATGTAAACCAACTAATGAGTCAATTTTAATTGCATTACAGGAGAAGTCAGTAATCATAAATGCCTTTCTTCTAACATCTACTATAAGTAAAACAGCAATCAACTTCATCTATGGCCGACCAAGCCTCTTGATCCAAAGCCAGAACAACTAGAAACAATGACAAACCACTACTATTATTATATTCAATGTCAGTCACTTTAGACAAACAGGTCTGAGAAGCTTGGCATTCTTCCTGTATCTAGAGAAGGGATCTCTATTGAAGTTTCACCAATCTCTCCACTTAAGACACCTCTATTAATTCTTTATTCTACAAAATAAGCTACCATTTTTTTCCTTTATAGTGTATTACAGTACTCTTTAAACTGTTGAGAGTCCATGTTCTATACAAGACTGTCAATAATAAAATAAAAATTATTTTAAAAACTATGTAACACTTTAAGATTTTTAAAGTACTTTACATATCTTATATAATTTATCCTCCCTACAGCCCTTCAAGGGAGGTGCTACTATGATTCCCATTTTACAGATAAAGAAATTGAGGTTGAGAGTGATTTGCCCAGAAATCCCCCAAGTAAGTGTCTGAGGCAGGATTTGATCTCACGTTGTCTTGCCTCCAAGTCCAGCACTCTATTCATTGTACCACTGAACCATCCCACTACAAGTAAAAATATAAGTATTTTAGTAAATATATAAGTAAATATAAAGTAAAAAATATAAAAATTTTAGGTCTTTTCAGTAAATATATAAGTAAATATAAAGTAAAAAAATGTAAAAATTTCAGGTCTTTTTAGTAAATATATAAGTAAATATAAAGCAAAAAAATATAAAAATTTCAGGTCTTTTTTTTACCTTGAGATTAACAATGTTATTTGTCTTCACAACTTTGGACTTCTTCTAAAGCAGAGAGGTCATATAAATAAGAGAACAAACCAAACAAGTCAACATTACCTTCTTTCAAGAAGACCTTGGATCAATTACTAGCTAAGAGATTCTGAGTAAGTCCCTTAACAACTCAGTGCTCCAGGTGAAGTCTAACTATAAGGTGCAGAGAAGGTGCTTACCAGGAACTCCCTACACTGATGAAATCTTAGACCTGGTTCCCTGCTACCCCCCTTCCAAAAGCCAGTAATAATGGGCCGTTCTTTTTTAATTTGTTCTCATACATTGATTTAATTTTGTCTCAAATAAGCCTGTTAAAGTTTCCTCTTGGCAACGGACTTTCCCCTCTAACAACAGTAATGATAACAATAGTTAGTATTTATGTAGCACCTACTATGTTCTAGGCAATTTAGTACTACTATTACTAATGACAGTTAACATTTCTATAGCTCTTACTATGTGCCAGTCGCTGTGCTAAGTAAGCACTTTCATAATTACTATCTCATTTGATCATCAAAACAACTCTGGGATGTAGGTGCTATGACTATTATTCCCATTCCATAGTTGAGAAAACTGAGGCAGAGAGTGGTTAAAATGACTTGCTCAAGTGTTTTCTTCCACACATACAACCAGTACTTTGTAAAACCTGTTTACATTTCAATTACACATAGAATTATTTTTAAAAAATTATATATAGTATGTGTATGTATATATATATGCATATACATATTCATGTGTGCACATATACATACATATACATATATGTGTGTGTATAAATAGTATTTTTATTTAGGTTCCTCCAAACTTGAATTTCAATCTGTGTGATGTATTATAAAACAATGCATTCTCTTTTGAGTACCATTACAGTTGTAAAAACGTTTTCACTTGTTCTGTTTTTCTTCTATTACTGAAAAGCATGTAACACTGACTTTATCCTTATATAGTTTGCATTTCAAGTAAATGGATTCATAGAAAAAATAAAATAAAATGTCTTGCCCTGGGTCATATAATTAGAAAGTATCGGAGGTTGAATTTTAACTCAGATCTTCCTGACTCCCAGGCCTGGTGGCACTACCCACTGCACTACCTAACTGCATGTAGACAGCTTTAAAAACATCACTACCTTGTATAATATAGACAGTACATTGCAAGTGATAAAGAACGCTCCATCATTTGTATCATGCTTCCCATTTGTTTTGTGTAATCTCCCAATGTTTTAGAAACACATCAGTTTATTGGGATGGTATTCCTGTGGGATAATTCATAACTATAATTATTACTATTTTATAGATGAAAAAACTGAGAGTCAGTAAACTAAGTGCTTGACAGCTAGGTGGTAAAGTGGATAGAGCACTGGGCTTGGCATCAGAAAGGCTCATGTTCATGAGTTCAAATCCAGCCTCAGACATTTACTAGCCATGTAACACTGGGCAAATTTCTTAACCCTATTTGCCTCAGTCTTCTCATCTGTAAAATAAGCTGAAGAAGAAAATGGTAATAAATCACTCAATTTATCACTCAATAAAATCACACACACAAATAAATAAATCTTTGCCAAGAAAGCCCCAAATAGGGTCATGAAGAGTCAGGACTGAAATGAGTAACAAAAAAAAGTGCTCTGTTAAAGTCACCCATCCAGGGAGATTACCCAGAGAAATCACTCCAATCTGCTTCCAAACATTTTAATATGTGCTGTTTTTCAGAAAATTCTGTCTTGCAGAAATTTTAACATCTCAACAGATAAATAAGATTGGTAGATAGGTAGATTGGCAAACATAGTCAGAATTTATCAGGTACTTACTCTGTGTCAGTCACTGTACTAGGTGTTGAGGATACAAAATTCTCAAAAGCAAAGCAATCCCCACACACCAAAAGCTTATTTTCTAATGGGGGAAGACAGCTCATAAAGAGAAGTGGGAAAGGATGGAAAGGAAAGTAGGCAAAGACATATTATGACAAGTATGGTGGAAATCTGGAACTGGCAAGAGAAAGTCAAAACTGGCCTGTCAGAGCCCAAGGTGGTTCCAGAGGTAGAGTCCAAGGTTCACTGGGGGAAGAGGTACAGCTGATGTGCCTAAGTGATGTGGTATAGAAATGTGATAAGTGCTATCAATTAAATTAGCCCACTAAATTTGTTTAGCTCTAACAAATGATGCTAGGTACTTTCACAGATAAAATTATTTTCCTATTGTGTATCATTATCAGGAGAATGAAGTCTTAGAAAGCCTTCCCTAGAAACCACTTTGGGAAATTTCTGGAATTCTCTCTGTTCAGGATTTTAATGAACAAAGACACATATAGTGAACCGTACAAGACATCTGACTCAATCTATTGAAGATCAGTTTGGCTAAGGGTAAGGTAGGATGGTCCAGGTAGGGAACAATATTTCAGGGACCCATCAAACAATCCATTCCACTTGGCAATAATACCAAAGTTTCCAAACTAGATACTAGATAGTAACTGTTTCTCTTTTACCCAGGAACCCTGAGGATCTTCCCCTCCCAGTTTGATTTTTTTTTATTAAAATGAGCCATCCCTTCAGCAACTACTTAAAGAGTCCTATTCATTGAACAGATGCATGTCACTCAAAAGTGAGAACTGAATGGGTGTATCTCACTCAAAGTGAGAATCTGATAAGACCTTAGCCTAAAATGGCCAGGGTCCCACATTGCATCCTGGGCCATCTCCAGCCGTCCTGATAAATATCTAGTCACAGGACCCAGATGGCTCAGGAGAAGAAAGTGAGGTTGATGACCTTGCACAGCCCTCCCTGACTCAAACCAAAGTCAACTTCAAGTCATGTCATCATCCTGATGTCATGGTCCTCTTCGAGAATGAGAGACAAACACAGCAACAACACATATCTGCTTCTACCTGTGGTCCAAAAAAATGGTTTAGGGGATACACTGGTGATTCAGGCTGTTGTTTAGGAAAAAAGTTCTAATGGGACTAAACTAAGTTCATTTTCTTAAACATGATCTGTAATTTCATCTGCACTGCAATTTAGAGAACAGAGGGAGGTTAAGTCCAATCCAATAAACATTTATTAAGCATCTGTGATGTATCAAGCACTGAGAATACAACTAATGAAAAGAAAGACAGTCCCTGACTTGGATGAGTTCACAGTCTAGAGAGGGAGACAACTGGCTTTGAGGCAGCGGGGTCGGGGGAGGGAGATTCCCTCCCTTTTACCTGCTGCAAAAGGCATCTTGTTCTGTGGAACTGAAATGAGGCAGGGAAGCAGATGTCGAGGAGGGTGATTGGAGAATCCAGTTTCTGCCCTCTATAAAGGATGGCATTGGGAGGAGTTTTTGTATTCCACCCTCCAGTCAGAGGAGAGAGAAGACTGAGGGAGGTGGAGTCATTCAAGGTTTGAATTTGAAGCATGGTGGTGAGCTTAGAAGTGGTAAGTTTAAGTAACTTGTCCTGGGTCCTACAGCCAGTCTTTGTTAGAACAAAGATTTGAATCTAGGCCTTCCTGTCTCCAAGGTTGGCTCGTAGCCCCTATGGCACAGCTAACTCTCCAAACTCTGCTTCACTTCTATCAGAGCAGATTATCCCAGAGGAACTCTAGATAACTCCAGTTCTGGCCCAAATCCTCTGGCCACAGTTAGAACTAGCTCTATCTCTGGACTCACCATTCAGCTCACTGCCTAATCATCTACCATTCCCAGAACTGCTGCCCACATGCAGCAAAGCATTTCCTCTCTACACATGGTGATTTTTCTGAAATTCTGTCTGATAATGAAATTTGTCTCCAAACCTCAAAACACATCCATGCTTTTCCTCTGGGTCATAATCCAAATAACAGAAGTTGGGCAGAAGCTTTGTGGTTGAAAAATAAGGCAGAGTTGTTTCTAACTTGACCTTCCTAATCAATGTAGGATGTTGGTTTATACTGGGGTAAGACACATAATATATGCTAAAGTGGATAGAGGTAGGGAGATGAGGACCATGACTTTTATGTGTGTATTTTCAAGAAGGCAACTGATGTGAACTGCATTAAAAATGTTCAGAAAATTGGAAATAAATTGTTTTGTTGTACTATATTTGTTACAAAGGAAGGCTTCTATGGGGGAGTTAGTGGGCTGTGATACAAATATAAAAATTACTTTTAAAATACACAATAGAGAACAGAAACAAGTTCAGAAGAGTCCCATCAAAAAATCCATTCCACTTGGCAACAATACCAAAGTTCCCAAACAAATCAGAGCAATTTTATTACAATCATGTTACATTTCATATAGGGATTGGAAGTGGACCTGTGATTTTGGCATAAGATTGATGTTGATGCAGAGTAGTATCATTTCAGGAACTTAAGAGTTTGGAAATGTTGCCTAGAACTCTGAAAGGTTAAGTGACTTGCCCAACATCACACAGCAAGTTATGTGTCAGAGGTAGGATCCGAATGATCTGAACCTAGGTTTCCTAAGTCTTAATATACTCTTCCTTACTTCCTCATAGAACACACATTTTAAACAACCCAAATGGCATGCAATACAGGCATACAGTTTCATAGAGAGTATCTTCCTGTTCTTTATATATTTTGAGATGTTCATGACTATTGATATTTAAGTTCATATAAAAATTAAAATTTAAAAGAAGGAAAGAACTGGAAATTTCCTTACAAGTATAAAATAAGTTGTTGAAAGCCAGGCAAGAAAAATAAATTATGAATCATTCTTTGGACTGCATTGCTAGACACTAATCTAGGGATGGGAAGTGAATTAGAAATTTAAAAACAATAAAAAATCGATCCTGCATATTTATTTCTTATAAAAGTTCATCCATTAGTAGAGACTAGAGATTTTTAATCTCTCTATGTCTAAAAAACAGGATCCTCCTGCTCCCTTTTCTCACACATTGCTTAAAATTTTCACTGGCTACCCCCCTAACCTGCAATGCTCTCCTTTCTCATCTCTGCCTACCTGCTTCTCTTGCTTCAAGTCTCTTCTAGATTTAACCTTTTTTTTATAAAAGAATGTTTTTTTTTCCTAATTTTTTCAACTACATGTAAAACAATTTTAAAATTAATTTTTAAAGTAATTTTTGAGTTCCAAATTCCCTCCCTTCCCTCCCCTCCCTCCTAAGAAGGCAAGCACTTTGATATTAAATTCTGACCTTCAAATAATATAAATAATGACCTTTCAGCATCTGAGATTATCTCCAATTTACTCTCTATATGTACCTCATTATTTGCATGTTGTCTCTCTCCCACCCCTTATTCCCCCCCCCCCAATTAGAACGTGAGTTCCTTGTGAATAGGGACTGTTTTTTGCCTTTCTTTGTATCATCAGTGGTTAGAATGGTACTTGGCAAATAGTTAGCAATTAATAAATGCTCCTTGGCTGGCTAATTTTCCTGACACCTCTAAATGAAGAAAATAGAATGCTTATTATATACAAAGAGGGAGCCCAGAATCTGGAATCAAGGTCATGTGCCACATATTAATTTTTAGTTCACTTTTAGGTGAACTCCCTTCATCTCTCTAGGCTAACTCAGTCAGGTACATGAAGGAATTGTACTCAGTGCTCTCTGAAGTACCTTCGGAGTTCTGACTTTGTTTTTCTAAACTATCTGGTGCTGCTGCCCCATTACCAATATGGGTCTCCTTTACCTTCCCTTCCCTTCACCCTTCCCAAATGGCTGGTGCACAGCTAGGAATGTTAATTGGGAGGCCAAAGGAAAAGAACAATTCCTGTTTCTTCTTTATCTTTCCTTCAAACCCTAATGTTGCCATTATATGTGTGTATATACATATATACGTATGTATATTATGTATACGTATATGTATACATATATACACATACATATATACACATCATTGCTCTGTGGAAAATTTGACAATTTCTAAAATAAGTCAATAGCAAGTTTCATTTGTGTGTGTAAGGGTACCATGGTTTATTGAAGAGATACAGTAAAATGTTGCTGCTGTTCAGTCATTGTCATATCTGAATGGATGTGATTCCATGGATGTTTTGTCCATGTGATTTTTCTTGGCAAAGATACTGGAGTGGTTTGTGATTTCCTTCTCTAGTGTGCCCCCATTTTACAGATGAGGAACTGAGGTAAACAGGGGTTAAGTGACTTGCCCAGGGTAACACAGTTCATTAGTGTCTCAGATCTTACCGACTCCAAGTCCAGTTACCTCTACAATAAAATGGTACAAATTTATTCAGCACAATATGCCACTATGCGTCACACATACTAATTTCTCTATAATTCTACGCTACACAACCCAAACAAAACCTTAATCCTTCATTACTAATTCTGTTGATCTTTCCCAGACAACATCAGGATGACAATGAAACAGAGAAATATCAATCTTACAGTAGGTTAATCTGCAAAGCATTACAAAGTCTGACTTTTGGGAACATTTTTTTAAGGTTTTCTTTGAACCGTGAGAACATCAAAGGTATTTCTAGACAGAAAATTTTAAGCCCCTTATTCTTGACTTCTTTATTGCTGTTGCACACAGTGTGGTAATAAGTATCTTAGAATAGGTAAAGACTTGGAATTTTAAGTCTTATTTTCAGTGCTTACAGTCTACCAACTGGTACTCTCTACCTCCAGAGGTAAGTAAATCTCTAGAACCAGAGCCAGTGAAGTAGACTCTTCCTACAAGGGAAAATTTTTTTGGGGGGAAAAATACCCACATAGATACTCAGGAAGCCTAAAGAATCTCCTCTTTACAAAGACTCTATTTTTAAAGATCAACTCCTCACTGACAAACCAGGTAAGCATTTCACTGATGTAAAATTGTAAAACGTTTTTAGTTAAAAAGGGTCATCTAAGTGAGAAGGTAAAATGCATGCAAGCCAGGTAGGAAAGGCAGCTGAAAAGAGACAGATAAGCATTTGCTGATCTCCCTAACCTCAATTAATAACTAGTTAGGTCTAAAGTTGGGCCCCAAAGAGATATACAAAGGTAATCTCACCCCTTTGCAGAGGTAAAGGACTATAAAAACATAACACTGCATCTAATGCCAGACTCCTTTTCCCCATAAGGTATAAGAAGATTGGAAAGGTAGAAAGGGGACAGGTTATAAAAGACTTTAAAAGACAAACACAGAATATTATATTTGATTCTGAAGGCAATGGGCATCCACTGGAGTTTATTGAGTGGGGGATTGGAAGAGATCTGACCTACCATCAAATATGGTTTGCCTGTCATGTCACACAGCTAGTAAGCAACCAAATGGTGCTTTGAACACAGGTCACAGGACTATAGATTGAGAGTAGAAAAAGCTTTGGAGGCCAACTAGGTTCAACCCTTCATTTTACCAATGAGGAAACTGAGGCCTAAAGAAGTTAAGTGATTTGCAAAAGGTAATACAAGTAGTAAGTAGCAAAGTCAAACTATGCACCCAGATCCTCAAAATCCAAATCCAGTGTCCTTTACACTGTATCAGAGCTGACTCCAAGTCTGGTATGCTTTTTACTAAACTTTAAAGAGGTCCAGGATATTCTCTTTAAAACAAAAAAGCAGGATCTAATGGTCTGATCTCAGAATCTAGTCTTCTTAGCTCCTAAATTTAAGCGCCCAGCTCTCCCTTCCCTTCCAACTTGTTATAAGAACTGGGAATACAGATTTCTTCATCTGAGGAGAAAATTCTTATTTAAAAGATTGGCCCCTTATTTTTGAGAAATAGAAATTCCATAAAAATATTGTTTTCATTCATGATTCATGCAATTAGAAATCATACTGGTGGAGAGCTCTACGGCTGACATTATCAAGACAACATACAGTAACTCCCTAAACATGTCATTCCACCTTCTACTTCTCTAGCTCACCTTTCTTTTAACACCACGTGGGAGGATAACAAATACCACAGGCAGGCTCGGTCAGGCATTAGCCTGTGCAATAAACTGCAGTGAGTAGTTTTTCCCTCTATGACTTTTCATCCAGTGGTAAACCATTTCCAAAGCATCTTTCAGTCAGTCATTCAACAAGTATTTGTTAAGCATCTATTCTTTCCCAACCACGGGGCTAAACTCTAGAGATGCAAAGAAAGGCAAAAGAAAGTCCCTACTTTCAAGGAACTCAGTCTAATGGGAGACATGACATGCAAATAACCACATACAAACAAGACATATGCGGAATGGGAGAAAACCAAAGGATAGAAGCACCAGTACCTGTTACTATGAAATGAAAGAACAAGGAATTTCTCAAAATATAAACTATGTATGTTAAATGTCTACATCTTTCCAATCTGACTTTCTACAAGCATCCTGACACACAAATCTCAGGCTCTCTTCTCTATTCCCTGAACACAGCCAGTCTTCCTACATCTGAGAATCTGCTCATTCCATTCCCTCCACTTGAAATGTCCCTCTCTGCCTTTAGAAGTCCTAATTATCTTTCCAAGTCCTTTTCAAAAGCTGCCTCCTAGAAATAGAGTTGGAAGGAAACTAAAAAGGCATTCTCTAGTCCAGTCCTCACCTGATTTATGAATTTTTTTTAAAGCATCTGCTACAAGTGTTTAACCAACTTCTGCTTCCAAAGGTAGGGAGTTCCCTACCATATAAGAAAACCCATTCAGTTTTCAGCCAGCAATCTCAAGCATTTCTGCCTCCTGCTGAGTCAATTGTGAGCCCTATTAGGGCAGGGGCATTGTCGTGCTTAATCTCCTTCAGTGCTCCAAAAGTGGCAGGCAGTTCCACCAATCCTTGTTAGAATCCGGCTTCCTATAACTTCTATTTATTGGTTTGGTTTTACTCTCTTGAACTGTATATATTCAGTTTAATTCCAAATAGGCAAAAATGGTTATCTTGCCTCCTCTTTTCTGTTTCATAGGCTATCTCCTGCTCTTTCAAACATATAACACTGTGTTCACATGAACAACTTAGAGCTACAAGGAATTACCCAGTCCAGCCCCACATTTTAAAGCTCCTATAAGCCTCTTTTGGCAGTCATATCACTGTATTAATTCATGTTGAGTTTAGAGTTAACTAAAATCTCCAGATCTTTTTTCCCTTATGAATACCTGTCTAGCTTTATCTCTCCCAACCTGATGACTTGTACCATTGCCTATTTTAACCTAAACACTGAACTTTTTGTTTATCCTTACTAAATATTTGTTCTGGCAGATTCATTCAATTGTTTCAACTAGTTGAGATCATCCAATCCACTGTCAAACCTTGTCATTTCTACCTTCTACCTTCACAATATCTCTCTACTTACAAAGCCACCAGCATAGTACAGGCCCCTCATCACCTCTCACCTAAATTTCTGCCATAGCTATCTGATTGGCCTCCAGCCCCAAATCTCTTCCCACTTTTATCTATCTTCCACCCAAGTGCCAAAGTGATTTTCCTAACTAGCAGGGCTGACCATGTCACCTCACTCTCCCTGCTATCTTACTCCCTACACACTCAGTAAACTCCAGTGACTTTCTTTTATATTTGGAAGGGAAATAAGAAGATACCATCTAGTCCAATCCTTGGAAGAGGTAAAATATAAATTCCTCCAATCTCTACTCTTTCTATCTTTCCAGATTTCCTGCCCTTTGCTTCCCTCCACATGTGCTAGGATCTGGTTATACTGACCAATTCGTGGTTCCTTTCATGGGACCCTCCAACTCTTATTTCTAGATTGTGGACCTTTTCACCAGCCTTCTCCCATGTCTGAAATGCTTCTCCATCCCCACCCCCGATTTCTGCCTTTTATTTTCTCTGACTTCCTAAAAGACTCAGTTGAAATACTACCTTTTACAGGATATCTTTCCTGGACTCCCCAGTTCCAGGAAAATAGATGTCAAACTCAAATAGAAACAAAGCCCACTAAACCAGGAACAATAAATGTATTGAACAAATTCAACTCAGTAAACATTCATTAAACATCCACTAGGTCCAAAAATACTACAGGGTAGGGCAGAGGATACAAACACAAAACAAAAAAACAATTTCTGTCCTCAAAGAGTTTATGGTCTCCTTAGATGACATACTAAAAGGAGACAGAATGAATACAAGAAATGCTAATAAATGATTTGTTTTTTAAGTATACTAAATCCTAACCCCTTTTAAGTGGTATTTCTTGCCTCATCTATTAATCATCTAACCCATTTCCTGCACCTCCCTCCTTCTCTCTTAGAGATAGGATAGCCCAGGACCCTGAACCCAAGAACCCTGGGAATGGCCATGCTTCCAGCCGCGTTACCCCAATAATCATCATCCTAGGAAACAACGCCTGGGGGAGGTATAGCCTGGCAGCTGCTCCTGTAAACACTACAATCAAAGTTACTAAAGACCAAAGATATTTCATCTTGCCACCAAAGTCCTTGGCACCGTCAGATGGTTCAACATCATAAACTGATATCATTTTAGAAGTGGAAAGAATTTAAAGGAGAAACTTTAACATCAATAACATTACTGCACCATAAGGACCATGGGACTTTGACCATCTGACTTGCAGCAAAACTTCCATATGTATCATTTTACTTTTACAATGTAAGCTTCTTGAGAATATCGACCAACTTACTTTTCTACCTGTATCCCCTGCGTGTAACATAGTGCCTTGTATATACTATATGCTTAATAAATGTTTCATTCAGTCAGTCGTTCTCACTTACCTTTATACCATTGACTGTTTCCAGCTATTATAATTTCCCCAGGAATATTAGAGGGTAAAGTATAAAGTTGTTATTCCTTTTAGGAATATCCAAATGCACCTAAATAATGAATTCTAAAAGACCAAAATGCTCCTGAGATTCAAAGACGAATACAACTTGGTACATTGGAAAGAGATGGCACAATTTTGGGGTAGTGGACTTTTCTGGCACCACCCACTCAAATCATAAAACAAAGGCAACCAACTTTGCTGCCCACTTGTGAATGAAGCCAAGATAGTCCTGGTAATTGCCAAGTAATCCATCAACAGTTTGTACACTTGAATCATAAAATTCTGGAGCTAGGATAGACTATATATTCAATTTTATTAAATTAAAACATCTAAGCATTTTTGATGTACAAGGCACTTAAGGTCACAGATCAGTGAGATCGTTGATCTAGATGTGGAAAGGACCTTAGAAGTCATGTAGTCCAGCTCCATCATTTTAAAGAGAAGCTTGTTAAGATCATGGAGTAAGGTGGTACTATGGATTTCTCCAAAGCAAAGTGAATGAAAAATTCCTGGGCCAACACATCAGCATCTTACTCAGTCTCCCTTTCAAACCCTTCTAAAGTAAAGATCCTCACAGGCCACTAGCCTAGGGAAAATATCTTTCTCAGTAACAAGCCTTGGGATCATGCAACAAGAAAAGGGGACTGCTCGTCATAAAAGACTGAGAAGCACTGGTTAACCACTTGCTGTCCAACTCATTAATGGCTACATAATACCCAGTTCCATGACCCTCTGACATTAAGGCAGCATGGAGGAGTGGAAGGGGCACTGGATTTGGAATCAAGAAAACCTACATTCAAATTCTACCTTGGGCATTCTCTAGCTCTGTGACCCATGACAACTCAGTTAACTGTTCTGTGTCTCAGTTTTCTCATCTGTAAAATGAGAAGGTTGATAAGATGGTCTCTAAAAATCCCCTTGCAGCTCTAAATTTATAATACTATAAGGCCCAGTAAGTAATACAGGTATCTTATTCATTCCTTTCTTTCACATACAATCAGCTTGATCATTTGTACTAATGGAGGGAAGCAGCAGTATAATAATTCCCAAATCATTTCTATTTGGCTTCAGAATATGTTTTCTGATGTGTTTTATTGCAAATTGATATTTTTAATTACATCTGCCTGAGATTATTACAAAATGACTTTTTGTCTCATCGCAAAGCTGCTAACACCTTCTCTTCTCAGACTACCTTCCATCTATTCTGTATAGTATCCTGTATGTAAATAGTTATTTACATCTCCCTTATTCAGATGTAAACTATTTGAGGTCAAGGACTCTTTAAGGGGGATTATTTTCACCTTTATATCCCCAGAATTCAGCACAGGTACCTGCCATCTAATAAGTACTTAATAAAGTATTTTTGATTGACTTACTAAAAGGGTGGAGTAGGGTGGGGTGGAGTGGATAGGGCAGGGCCAGAAACACATTAGATAGCTGTCAAAGACAAACCAGTCTGCATTAAAAACTTGCTGTGAAAAATCCAAAGTTGGATAATCAAGAGTTATCTATCATTAAAATAACATGTTTCTAAGTTAGGCTTGCTAAGTCAGAAGTCAATAAATACATAACCCACTTCTTTTTTTTTAACTTTATCTCTGTCTGAAAAGACAGGCAGCCCTCTTAGAATTATTCTTGTGAGATTATTATTATTACTTAACATTTCATTATCATACACAAAAATTATTAACTACTCCAAACCAGTCAGGAACTCAGACATCACAGGATTATGATATGTATTCTCTGTCACAATGAAATCAATTTTTCACCTTGGCAAGGGGTGAAATGCCTAAAGCTTCACTGACAGCAAATTACACACACCCTTTACTCCATTTAAAATCCTTCTCTCCCTCATCAGAGTTTCTAGATTATTTTAAAAATCACTTTGTGACTGTGAAAATAGCCAAACTGAGGGCATGGAAACAAAGCTCCCACTTAATTCACAGGGTAGAGGTGGTAACTAGAGAAGGACCTGATCTTCTCACCAAGAACTGCCTGAAAGGAATACAAGGGGAGAAGTTCTGTCTGTATGGTCTGTTTACTAGCAATGGTATTTGTGTTAATTTGCAGAGAGGGGAATGGTAGCTGAAAGAACCTGCGATTTCATCCATACCACCTCTCAACAAGAACAATTTTCACCTTTGGTGGAAAAGAACACCCAAGAAACCAGAGCTGAATACACACTCCTGCTTCTGAAAATGCCCCAGAAATTTTGCCTTAGTTCTGGAGGTAAGCTTGACCAAAGTGGAAAATATCAGATAACTAAAAAATTCTTGATTCTGTATAAACAATCCATTTTATTTTCAGTGCATGTGTGTGTCTAAATAATGTTCTGAACTTAACATTCAAAAAAGAAAATATTCCTACATATAATATGGAATGAGAAAAATTATATGTGAATCTGTTATGTGCAACTTGCTTTAAAAAAAACTGTGAATAAATTCAACATTATTTTCAGTGCTAGTGTTCTTTTCGGTTTCCCTTTCAGCTTCTATTCTCTTCTGTGCTTTTTTAAAAAACTCTCTAAACTGTTTCAATGACCTGCTCTGCTTTTTTAAATTTGTTTTTTGCTAATAGCTATTTTTAAGTGATTCTGGGGGCATAAGAATAATTTCCATTTACACAATGCTTCCAAGGTTACAAAATATTTTTCTCATAGCAACCTTCCAAGTCAAGAAGCAAATAATATTATTCATATTTTACATATTTGAAAACTAAGAATTAGAAAAGTTAACTGACTTGCTCAGGATTATATAGATAATATTAGAACCCACATTTGAACCCAGATCTCTCCTGGCCCTAAATTCAGAACCTTTCCCACTATCTCACCTTTTCTCCAGCCTATATACCTTTAACCAACAAATATTTACTAAATGCCCTATTACAAAGAATTATGTTAAGTCTCAGGGGGGATAGAAAAGCAGTATGCTCTTGACCACAATGAGTTTATAATCTAATAATTGCTATTATAATTACCTTATTATTTTTATAAAATAATTTAGTTCTATAGTTTTTATTTCAAATATTTTTAAATATTTTCTTTTCCCTAATAACATGTTAAAACAATTTTTAACATATTTTTAAAGTTCTGTGTTCCAAATTCTGTCTCTCCCTTTTTGCTTTCCCCCTCCCAGAGACAGTAAGCAGTCTGTTACAGGTTACATATATGCAATGATATTTATATCATTTTTATACCATGTCATTTAAAATCACCTTATTATTATAGATAATCACCTTATTATTATATATAATCATATATCTTTGTATTATTTATTGTTATATATTTATAGATAATTATATTAATATCATATATTAGAATACTATATACCATTCTAATAATTTCTTTTATCAGGTGAGAAAGAATTCATAACACAATACATTATAAAAATACCAAATGAGGGGTACAAACAATAAGTATAATATCTGTATATTTTAGAAGGCTTCAACACCCTATCTAACTAATCCTCATTTGACTTACAGAATCTCAGAGTTAGAAGGGACCTCAGAGGTCTTATAATTTAACCTATAGCTAACAGGTTTCCCTCTTCTACAAAATAACTGACAAGTAATTGTCTACTGTATTCTCAAAAACTTCTAGTGAAGGGAGATTTAAGACCTCCATTGGAAGCCAATCCTACTTTTGTACAATTATTAAGAAGTTTTTCCTTTCATTGAGTAAATATTTTCTTTTCTCAAACTTCTACCCAATGTGAAACAAGTCTAATCCTTCTTTCATATGGAATCCCTTCAAATATTTGAAGACAACTATCATGTCAGCCTTAAATCTTCCTTTTCCATAGAAAACATCTACAACTACTTCTGCTGAGGCCAGTATGGCATGGTTTTCAGTTACCATATCACTGTCTTCTGGATACACTCAAGGGATTGGCATGGTATAAACAAGAACTAATGGATTTAGAGACTGAGGATCTGAACTCAGATCCTGACTTTCCATGGTGTGGTCTTCCACAAGTTGCCAAAACTTTTAGGGTTTCACATACTTCATCTGAAGAATGAGAGAGCAGGACATGATAGACATCTTAAAAGTATTTAATGGGCTGTTGATGTAGAATAGGGATGACACTTGTTCAGCTTGGTATGACAGAAGCAGGTATCAGTTGCAAAGAAACACATTTAGGTTTGATGGAAGGAAAAAATCCTATCACTCAAAGCTATCCAAAAGTGTAATGAGATACCCTGAAAAGTAATAGGATCCCCTTCTCTTAGAGGTCTTCAAATAAAGACTGGATTATCCATTGTTGGGTATTTTTAGTGGGGATTCTTATTCAAGTAAGAGTTAGATAAATAACCTCCTAAATCCCTTCCAACTCTCAGATTCTGTAACCAGATGATCTTTATGACTAAACTCAGGAAAGAAATCCCTTCAAGTCTAAGTCCTTTGATCATTTTAAATGATCTTACAAATAGTCTGCCTAACATTTGGCACTTTGAACCAAACAATATTCCAAGTGTGGATGACTGAGATAAGTACAGCAAAACTAATACTTCCATCCTTCTGGGCACTATTCCTCTAGTAAACATCAAAAAACAAGTTAACATCATCATTTCTGGGGAGATGGAGAGGTTAGCATGTCATACTTTAGAGGGATATTAAATTTTCAGTTCAGTAAGACATCCAGGTCTTTTTCACATGATTTTTTGAACCCAAGTGTAAAATTTTTATAATCTAGCACTATGACATTTTATCTTATAGATTCTGCTTGTGGTTTGAATCTGTTGAGATCTCAATTCTGCTATCTAAGAAGTTAGCTCTCCCTCCCAGCTTTAACTCATCCAGAGATTTGATAGCATGACATGGACAGTGACAAAAGTACTAAAGAGAAGATGGCAGGTGCCAAATCCTTGAGGCACGTCACTGGTGTACAAGATTCTTTCTCCTCAAAAGAAAAAGATTCCTCAGTTTTCCATGGCAAGCCACATCACTATTTATTTTCACAGCACCATAGACCTTGAGCTAAAAGACACTTCATAAGCTATCTTAATACACTGTCTTCTCATTTTACAGAAAAGCAAACTGAGGCCCAGTTAATTTATTTGACTTGCCTTTGTCTAGGGTCATACAGTTTGAACCCAGATCATTTGACTCCAGAGTCACCACTCTTTCCACTATACCACACCCTCTTCATTTTGTGGGATGCCTGGGGCTATTAGAAACTCTCCTTTCCTTAACAGAGTTAACTGACATGCCTCAACCTGAAAAGATTCTTTGCCTTCAGGACAGTTTATCTCTGGAAATGTCTAACTAATATTTAGAGGGCCAAGACTGTGATATGTCTGTCGTGTGCTTCTTTTATTCAACTCTATTGCATAGGTTGAATAAAGGTTCTTAAGGAGACCCAAACGACTTCAATCCAACTCTTTAGTGTGTTACACAAGGATTTCCTCTAATACTAATACTATTACTAATAAAGCATCAGACTTTCTTTCATAACTCAAAAGACTTGAAATTTCATTGATGGAATAATCCCTTTACTGTTAAAGATTACAACCCCTCTCATGTCTTAATAGATGGGTTTCCAGGGCTGCTATAGCGCAAAATCTCAATAGCCAACCCGCTGATAAGTCTCTTTGCTATGTTAGCTTGGTATTTAGAAACAGACTCTTATCACTGGGCCAGAAAAATAGATCCAAAGTTGGAAGGGACCTCAGAGAGCACAGAGTCCAATCCCTATCATTTTAAAGACAAGGATATCGCAGTCTAGGGAAGCAAAAGTGACTTGCCCAAAGTCATACTAGTAGTAAACATCAAAGGTAGGATTTGAACTCAGGTCCACTGGCTCCTGAGCCAGTGTTCTTTCCACCACAGTATATTGCCTTCTATACTCATGGCCCTTGTTTTAGTTTGATAGTGTTCTCCTCATGAAGCACTGGCCCAGGACTTCTGTGGAAGACAAGATTAAATACATCCAACTTTTGCTACATTCAATACTTCACAGGCTTTTAGAAGTGGACCTTGGAGATCATTGAGTACAATGACCTCTTCTGCAGAGAGAGGATGAATTCAGATCCTGTGACTCACAAGTTCATCTCTCTTTCAAATGCACAAAGAGCAATGTTTTATGCTTGGAGGCCCAGTTTATAATGCCTACATTAGACATTTATAAAACTAAAAAATAGAATTTAAAGAATTTTTATTGAATGAATCATATTCTTTTTGAATAGAAAAAACAATTGCTAAAACTTAAAATAATACAAATTTTGGATTTTTAATCTAAATTAAGTTTGGCCCACTGAATTTAGGGGTTGTGGGTTTTTTAAAGCAACAATTATACTGCATACTACATATATACATATATATTGCATACATACAAATATCTAGTATAAAAATGCCAGGATATTGACCTGACTGCCATTATATTGTTAACTATTGGTGGATTGAGTTTTGTGAGAAATACATTAAAATTTTATTTTAAAAATCTTGATCACTGTAATTAATCTTATAATACTCTAGATGCTCAACATATACATTTTATGCTTGGTTATTTTAAAGCAAGATTAGATAGCTCTTACAAATAATTAATTTTCTTAAAGTCTTAAAAAATTCTTTCCCCTAATCTAGAAGATGATACATTCTGAAGAGCCATGTAAAAGTTAAAACACACACATACAACTTACACACTTCGTAGGATATCACTTATAATACCACAACTTAAAATATGAAAGCAGTTGATCATTAAATTGTAAGTCAATTATCAAATAAAACCTTTGTATCTCAAGACTCACACCCAAATAGATGTGAAATAGAATTTGTGTTGTTAAGTATTTCTTTTTTAGTTTGTGAAGGACAGGATCCAACAAGATGTGAACCTTCATCTGTTTGGTTTTATCTTTCTAAAGTGACAAACATCATCCCCCTGCCAGAGAAAAGAACTTGAGTATTTTATAATGGGTACATTTTGCTTCAAGATATTAAATTTATAGTCTCCTGCATTAAAAGTTTCAGTGAGGGTGTCAGATATAAGCATTTATTCTGAGACAGTGGTTTGACTTGGGATACATTCAATAGTAGGTTTTCCCCCTTCATTCTCCTATATGAAAGAACACTGCTGATAACTTTCTAAAACACAGTGCCCAAAATTACATTTCTCTACCGGAAAATTAAAATCATCTACGCTAAAATTCAGAAAGCATTCTGACCTGGGCAATCAGTTCACATCAATAATACTCTATATTGTCAGTGCAAATGAAACTTTTTTTTAAGATGACTCTGATGAATGATTAATCTTCAATTCCCAACCCTTAAAATGGTCCTTATCTAAGCCAAGAAGTGATCACAGAAAAAAAAGCTACATAAAATTAAAAATCCTTCACTGCATGTGATTAGGAGAGTTTTTCCTTTTATAATCACAGAACCAAACTGAACAGTTTTATAACAGTGTTGATACTCACGGGGATTTGGTGCCACAGCCTCCGAAGCTAGAACTGCCAGAAACCCTCACAAAAGGCAAAGGGCTGGCAAAACACCTCCCTATGTGAAAAGCTTTGTGTGAAAGGAGTGACAATGGCAGGAGGGAGGGCCAGCTGGGGCAACACTACTACTGGACTTATTTACATGTCAATAGCCAGATCCTCCAGGGAGATCAACAGAATGAAGACAGCCCACAGACACTCAGGTCAAGCAAGACTGCCTACAACCTGCCACAGCCTCCTCCTCCTCCTCCTCCTTTGAATTATGTCATTCTCCCTCCAAGGAGATCTTGAATCACATATCTACTAGCTTGTATTTGGCAAACTAGAGGAGTGTTTTGTTATTCCATGTGAGTCTGGAGCCTAGGCAATATATTTGTAGCAGGGAAGACAGGCTTTTCAAATTTAAAACAATGGAATGAAATGAACAAAGATGAAATGTACCAGGCATGAATGTCAGATTTTGCACTTAGGTTCAACAGTTTCAAATGCATAGATACTAAACAAGGGAGACCTTGTGGGAAAAGACACATGATTTTGCAAATCTCAATATATGTTAAGTGTCTTGTGTCATCCAAAAAGAATTTTTTTTTTAAGCTAAAGGTATCTTAGGTTATCTTCATAGGAGTATGGTGTTCAGCACAAAGAAGGCAATAGAACTGATTCACTTCTCATTGGTCAGACCATTTCTGAAGTATTATGTTTAATTTTGGATCCCATATTTTTAAGAGGGCTAAGGTTGGACAAATTAAAACAAAGAAAGGAAAAGTGTTCAGGACTTTGAAGGGTCTCCAAATCTTCTGAAGGAAAGAGGATGATTTCAAAAGAAGACTCAGAGGAAGACATAATTGTCTTCAATAGATTCTGATCAATGGATAGAAGTTAGAGGGAAGTGTATTCTAGTTTAATATAACTAGAACCTTGTAACAATTAGAGCTGTCCCAAAAAGGAAGCAGATTGCTTTGAATAGTGGTGATCCATCATTGGGAATGTTCAAAAGACTGTTAGGACTATGGTACAGAGTAGAAATGATTCCTGTATTGGGTGGCACACTGAAATAGACAACTTCTAAGAATCTTTCCAACTCCTAAAATTCTATGATTGATCAAAGCCTTAAATATTAAATGCTTCCTATGGTCTGCTGATTATTAATCAACTAAGCATTTTATATCTGAGACAACACTTTGAGAATACAGTTCAAAAATTTTAGAATCAGAAGTGAAACAATTCACAATTTTAAAATAATAATTTTTTAAATAATCACACAATCTGTGCCATATACAAAGCATATTTTTTAAAGGCTTAAATGCAGAGACATCTGTGACACTATGAAATGTAAATAGTATTATCCCTTGCTTGCTGTTTGAAAAGAACAATGCTGGCTACTCAAAATTTATTCCCCACTCCTCCACTTCCTCCCTCCTTTCTTCTTCCATTACCAGCAAAGCTGCTGATATCTGGGTAATTATCTGGGTAATTCACAGTACCTCACATTTGCAAAATGCTTTCCAGTCATTTGGGTTTTATTAATTTTTCATACAGTCAAGTATCACTGCTGATCCAGAAGATCTCAATGGGGGAGGGTTATGAGAAAGGGGGACTTTGAACTGGAAGTATATGCATGTTTGTAAGAACGTGGAATCTGTCCTCAGTTTTTATATCACTAGCAAACAAAGAAGCTAATTACCCACAAGGAAGCTTGATCCTTTGGGGGAAAAGGAAATACCCTAGAACCTGTTCATTAGGAATCAGAACAAACCACTAACAATTAAATCCCTCGTACTTTTGTACCCAAAAGCATAGTCCATTAAAAGGATAAGGGCTCTTCTGATTCTCATTGCACTGCCTTTGCGTTCTGAGAAAGATGCATGGTTTTTGTCCACAATTGAAAACCCTTTGACCTATGTTACCCTCTGGTATTGTTCAGGGCATCAAAGATCTTCAGGGACCATCTCTGTAAAGTCCTGCAAACGCTATCTTGAAATCTGCTTTTCATATTATATCAGAGGCATAAAACTGGGATGATTGACATCTGGGGTTGTTGTAAAAAAAAAAAAAAACAACAAAAACACCTTCTTTAAACACATTATACAAACATGAGCTATTACTATTATATTGAGATCCTAAATAGAAGGGAGAATGGGGAGGGAGTCTTTTTGGAAAACAGAAATAAACATGTTTAAAACAGTTATCATATGTTTATTTTAAAAACTTTTCAACATGTGTGGGACTTCTTTTTGACAGCAACTATTAAACATCTACTATATACAAAAATTTTGTTCAAAGGGATACCAAAAAAAAGTGGGATATATTCCCTTACCTCAAGAAGCCTATAGATTAGTAGGGAATGTGCACACGCGCGCGCGCACACACACAAACTAAGCAATGTAAGAAAGTACATAGTGTCCTGATGACTGATAAAATCGTATATTTTCTGAAATGTTACAAAACATTTTCTACAAATCTTGCCCATTTAAACAATCTGAATCTACATAACAGTATTACTGTCTAACCCATATTTCTCCATTTTTCCCACAAAATACATGATCAAACACTTCTTTTCAAGTTTAAGCAAACTATAGCTACAGCATTCCTCTCATCTTCCAATTATTTAAATTGATAAATATACTAATTATTCAGCAAAAGAAATACAGTTAGTCTGGCATGACTTTTTTTGATGAAAATAAGCTAATCAACACCCCTCCTTTTTTAGATATGCTCTACCTCCCTTTGATAGTATGTTCTGGAGTTTTCTCAGAAATCCAAGTCAATCTTACTGGCCATCAGGGCAATATATGCCCTTCTCCTGGACTTTTCAAATATCACTGACAATGTCTCAGCCATCCCATTCACCAATCAATCAGCATGTATTTTGCACTTATTATATGACAGGTTGTAGTCAGAAATAGACAAAAATGAAACAGGTCCATCTCTCCAGGTGATCTATGTTCATATACAAAGCACATATAAGGATATAAAAAGTATCTATAAGAATAAACAAAATATACAAATTATAAGTATATTCAGAGTATATATAAATATATGTCAGTACATGCAAATATATACAAAATATTTCTGAGTGGTAGGCACTAGAAGCTATGGAAATCAATAAAAGTTTTCATGTAGAAATCCCTTTCTCAAATCTAAGCTTTATTCCTAGGAAGTGCTTTCTTCACTTCGCACCATGGTGTTTTTCAAAGTAAGGAATTCTCCTAGACTTAGTCAGAAATGGCATTTTCTTAGGTCTCAATTTCAAAGCGGGGAGGAGGTGGGTTGGTAGGGCTTTTGACTAGAGAAAGAGAAATAGCTAATCACAGATCAAACAAAGAAATCAGTTACTGAGAAGATAATCATGATGCTTGGAGAAGTAAGTTTAGCAGAAAGTCAGCATAAAAAAAAGGTGAGCATTCTCTCTAGAGAAGACAAAAACATCAAGTACACCCAAGCATCTAGTAGCTAGTAGAAACCCTGACAAATTTTAACACAGTTAAATAAGTGAATAAAAATGATCTAGAAATCCAAGTAATAGAAAAAGATCTAGGAAGATATCTCTGAAGTAATAAAAGGCAGGGTGCCTCATAATAATGAATATTTTTTGCTTTAGAATTTGTTTTAATATATTGGCCTAATAATGGTTTTTATCTTATTTTAGTTTTTTCTTGTTTGCATAATAAATTTACCCATTTAAATTAGTGATGGGTATTTTAAATCTACCTGTATTTATCTGTAGATAGAAAAATATAAATTTATTTTTATTTAGATATATATGATTGAAAAAGTGTGCTAATCCTTTACCCCAAGCAAGCTGCATCCATGCTTACTTTTCAGACTGTGACTGCTTCCACCTGGTGGCAGCACATTTAAGTTACAGGAGCAGGTTTTTGTAAAGTGAATAAAAATTTGAAGGGAGCAGGATCTGGCCAAGAAAAAGTCATGAAAGAACTGTGCTGTTATCAATGCCCTCAAATTATATCCTCATCATTAAATCATCATCATAAAAATGCATTAGATACTGTTCTGGATCCTGTATAATATACACAGAAAAAGTCAGAAAAAGTTCTTGTTCTCCAAAAACTAGCTTATAATAATAGCTAGTATATTTATACCATTTTATGGTTTGTAAAATACTGTTACAAATATTTTCTTAGTTTATCCTCAAAACAACCCTGGGAGGCAGGTACTATCATTAAACCCATCTTATTAGATAAGGAACTGAGGCAGAAAGACATTTAAAAAAAATTGCCCAGGACACAGAGCTAGCAAGTATCTGAAGCAACATTTGAACTCAGGTTTTACTGCTGTCCCTAGCTTGCAGGCTAAGCTTTGAATCTGAACCTGTATAAGACAACTTTGGAAGAAGTCTGAAGTATTTGTCAAAGAATATGCTTGGTACAGGAAGAGATAAAATAAAAAAGATTAAACAGGTCACAATCTCTGTCGTCAAGGACTCTCAATCTAGTAGGAAGACCTAATATATGTAAATATCTTTAATTACAGTATGACAAATGACAAGGGGCACAAGAGGTAAAATTCAAAGGCAGATCTAAGGGATTCTGTCCCTCTTTACAAAATGAGGTGGAAAGTTCACATTGTAATGGTAACATCTGAGCAGAGTAGGATTTTAATAGGCCAAGACAAGGGAGAGGGCATTCCAGTGTAGAAAAGCATATGAGCAAAAAGACCTAGCACTGAGATAGTAAAGGACATGCACTAGAGAAGGGTACAGAAAAATCACCCAGTTTGACTTGGGCTGGAGGAGTAGACAGGAGAAATAAAAGGTGTCTGGATAAATGAGCTAATTACAGGTTTTAAATAGTCTTGAATTCTGGAATAAGAAGTTTGAACTATATTCTGTAGGCAATAAGGAAATTTTAAAGGCTTTTACATGCAATGACATGATGACAGTAATAACAGCGGCTTACATTTATATGTGAAAGACAACATGGCACACATAGCGATTAGAAAGATGGCTTTGAAATCAGGAAAACCTGAGTTCAAGTACCACCTCAGGCTACATAAGCCTGAGCAGGTCATTCAACCTCTAAGTGTAGGAGACAATTCTCTAAGGTTACATTAAAGACCTAGATTGGTAAAAAAAACAAAAACAAAAAAAAAACAATTTCCTCACCTGGGAGAGTTCAGTTGGATATGGGACTTGAACTTGTGACTCTGTGACCAAAGCTCTATCTACTCAAAATGCAAACATTCTATGACTCTAATTTATAAACAGATGTAATATTTGGATGCTGGAGTTCATCAGGTAATAATGTTCAGTAAACATTAAGAGCTTACTATATGCCAGGCACTGTGCTAAATACTGGGTTACCAAGACAAAAAAAAATTATTCCTGCCCCCAAAGAATTCATCTCCAACTACTCTACACAGGTGTATTTACAGAGGTAAATAAATACAAAGTTAATCACAGTGGTTTTAAGAGGGAGAGAGTGCTGTGTTTGTCCTTCCTTTTCAAAGAGGACCATGACATCAGTGAAATGATGACATGGCTTGCAGTTGACTTTGATTTGAGGGAGGGAGGGCTGTGCAAGGTCACCAGTCTCACTTTCTCCTCCAGAGCCGTCTGGGTCCAGGGGCCAGATATTCATCAGGCTGGAGATAGCCCAGGATGCAATGGGAGACCCTGATCCTTTTAGGCTAAGGTCTTTTTAGGTTCTCACTTGGAGGTAATGCCCATTTAGCGAATAGGCCTCCTTAAGAAGAGAACCTAGGGATGGCCCCTTTAATTAGAAAAAAAGAAGAAAAAAATCAAGCTGGGAGGGGAAGACCTGCAAGGGTTGCTGTTCCAAAGAGAAAGAGTTACCATTGATATTCACTCTAAACCAGGAGGGCCCAAAATACAGCCATTAAGTGGAACTTGGGCAGGGAACTATTGTGATTCAATCTATGAGCTTCAAAGTGCTAATACTAGAGGGAATCAGGAAAGGCCTCAAGTATAAGGTGGTACCGCAAGAAAACTGGGGATGCTACCAAGTAGAGGTAAGCATAGAGTTCACTAAAATATGGGGAATGAGTGGGGGAGGCTGGGATCATTTGTGCAAACATACATACAATGTGCTCTATTTTATTTATTTATGGAACATAATCTGAGGAATGTTGCTTTATGAGCCTACATTAAGGTGATGGTAATTTTACAGAAGGGTAAAAACCCCAGTAAGACACTAAGTAGTTGGATGACTTTGAGTATCACCTAGCAAACTATTAGTGGAACCTAGAACGTAAACCACTTATCACTCCATGTCAACCATTACTAACCGCCAATTCTCAAGGCTGAAGCTGCAAAACTACACCAACCTCAGATGAGTGACAGCATTCCACCTAACCTATCAGTATCAGTAGCGCAAGGCATCAGGTTATAAGTTAAAGTCAATGAATCTCACCCACTAAAGCACCGCATTCAGTAGACAACCCATATTTGGGGGTGGCGGCAAAATATCAAGAAGGAAAAGAACTAGAAAAACTGACTAGGAAAAATAAAGATGTAAGATCAGAATTTTAAAATAATTTTAAATTGTAAACTTACAAATTATGCAATTCTTAGCTAACGTCTATGTAAATTAAATAAGGTAGTGGAAAGAGAGGCAGACCTTCCAAATGGCAGGAAGGAAGTTAAGCTTTCATTTTTGTTATTTTGATTGACCACTCATAGCCAGGTGAAGGTTGGTAATCTCTGATGTAGAGAAACTCTACAAAATACAAGGACTGTGCAACCAGTGTAGGATGAAAACACCGAGTAAGGCCAATCTGTAGTAGAACACATGGGAGGTTGAGCAGCAGACAGTGACCTGTCTTCCTTTTTGGCTTCTCATCAGAAAATTCCAGGGCAAGGAAGCTCTGTGAGAGAAAAAGGCTGAAGCTTCTGAGCAGGGCAATTAGAGATTGAATGGGATATAATGAAAATAGTGCTAGTCAGGAGACATGCATTCTAGTCCAAGCTCTATGAATTAATATCTGCGTGACCTCAGCCAAGTGATTTCATTTCTCTGGGTCTGTTTTCTCATCTACCGAAAGAAGAGATGTAACTAAATGATCTCTAACCTCTCTTCCAGCTCCGTAATTCAAATGGCTGTTCTATTTTGTTTTTTTACATGCCTGCACTATTGAAGTAGAAAGACTTTCTGCAAATGGTCTAAAGAATCAATAGGTGGGGAGGACTATCAGTACAGTCAGCCTCATTTTGACTTTTAGAGGAAGTCACTGGTAGACGTGGAAATAGTCAAAGTTTGAAAAGAGTCAGTCAGTAACATACTGCCAGTTTTAACTGATTTCATGAGTTCCCAGACTGCAACTGGTCTCCAATGATTACACAGGTAATCAATAAATTAAGTGCACTTTCATTTCTTCCCCGTGTATAACAAGTGAGAAAGAAGGTAAAGAAGGGTGAGTATTTTGTTGAGGGAAAAAAAAATCACTTCTTGAAATCATGAATTGGTGCAGTCTTTTTGGAAGGTAATCTGACAGTATACGACTCACAAAACTCCATTATTGAGAATATAATCTAAGCATATTAAAGAGATATCTACCTGTTCATATCATCCACATAGAATGCATATACTTTTGTCCAGACCTGTGACTTTGACAGCATAATGAACTCTGTCCACTGATACAGATCTGTAAATAACCTATAATTTATATAGTCTTATAAAATGATTCCCCTGGAGGAACTAAGAGGTTATGTGACTTGCCATAGTGACACAGCTAGTATGGATCAGAGGTAGAATTTAAACCCATATCTTTCTGACTCCAAAGTCAGCCCTCCCTCCACTATGCCAGAGACATACACCTGAGATATATGGCATTAGAAATGATAGTCATAGTGGCTAAAATGTTGGCATGCTAAGAAATAGAATGACAACATAAATAACAGAATACTGAAGCTGGAGAAGACCTGATGGGTCATCAGTTTACAGAAAAGTAAAGCCCAAAAACATGAAGTGATTTGCCGAAAGTCACACAGTCACTGTACCAGAACCTAAGTCATTTAGGTGTCTGTACATGTAATACACATAGAACATTATATATAAATGGAAAATTTTGGAAGCAACCTAAATGTTTAACAGTTGGTGAATAGCTAAATAAACTTTGGCAGAACAATATGATGGAATACACAATGCCATTCAAATGACAGACATGAGGAATATAAACAAATTCAGAAAGGCTTATGTTAAGTAATATGAACTGAATAAAGCCAAAGAAAAACCACTATACATACTATTTACAACTATATAACTTCCAAAGACAAATACAAGTACAGAGACAGCTGAGGTTCATTCCAACTCTCAGATGTTGTGATTCTGTAAATAAACAAACAGAACGGAAGTGGATAAAGAAGGAGAAACTAATGAGATGCTATGGTCATGCTGTATGTAATATTCATTACATAGTACTAAGTGTAAAGAATGACAAGTGCGTGTTTATTTGGTTTTGTTGTTAAATGAGTAAACAACTTTTTAAAAGAAAGGAATACTTCCTCTTGGGTGCATAGCGAAGCAGGATGCCAATAACAAACTAAAGACTTAGAAATATTAATGAATGCATACAGACATAACTGGATATCTATATCCGTACCTTTGTCCAAGCTGTCCTCAATACCTAGAATGCATTCTTTCCTCACCACCTCTTCTCTTAGTAACTCTAGTTTCTTCCAGAGATCAGCTAACGAGCCAGGGCTTATGGGAGAATTTCTGGATTCCCACAGGTGCTAGTGTCCTTCCACCTTTGAAATAAAATTGTGTTTACTTTACACATGTTTTATATTCACTTATTTACATACATTCTGTCTTCCCTTACAATATATAAGTTCCTTGAAGAGAATGACTTTGCATTTTGTCTTTACATTTTCAGAGCCTAGTACAATGCCTACCATGCAGTAGGTGCTTAATAAGTGCTTGACTACCATGGATAAATGAAGACATTTATATACATAAATCAAATGTATTTATATAAAATATATAAAATAAATAAAAGTTCTACATTTGTGGATTTATGTAGACATGCATAAATTAAATATACATATAACCCAACAAAGAAGAATTTCCAAAGAAGCACCTACTCTGAGACAGACACTGTGCTAAGCATTAGGGATGAAATATGAAACAAACCCTCCTCTCAAGGAATTTATGGTCTACTTTCTATCAGGAGAAATAATATATACACAGATAAGTATACAACAAAAGAAATACGATATAATTTGGGGGTGTGAGAGGACATCAGCACATGAAGAGATCAGAAAAGGCTTCATGTAGAAAATGGTGATTGATCTGACTTTGAAGGGGACAAGAGATTGTAAGAAGTAGAAAAGAGAAGGAAGTAAATTTCAGGCATGGAAGGGTGGGGTCATGTGCTACGAAAGCACAGAGAAGGAAGATGATGCTATGTGTATGTGTATACACAGACACAGACACACACACACAAATATCCATCCCTGAAGTCCTATTCTGATACCTCATCATTACACAGAGATGACCTCGAATTCTCAAAAGCTAACACCAGCAGAAAAATGCTGGCAGTTCTACCAAGTTGGAAAGGCTTAGAACACAAGATGGATAATGGATACTATATCTGTCATCCAAGGAACACCCTCGCCAAGCTTAAAGAGTTTAAAAAAAAACTTTTTTGATTCAATACTTTTAATACATTTGACCAAATCTAAGAATAAGGAAAATTAATCTGATAGTATTATGAAGGCTAGTTTGGAAAAGGAGAGACAGCGGGAAAGGGGTGACAATGGAGGAGGACATTCTAAAAGACCAGGTCTGGGTAGGGGAGAAGGGCTGGCACTACTAAGATATTGGTACTGAGAATCAATCAATAAGCATTAATTAAATATCTACTGTTTGCCAGGAACTCTGTAAAACACAAAAACAAAAATAGAACATTTTCTGCCTTCAAGGAGCTTACATTCTACAGGGGATACAGGAGAAGAGGGACAGATACAAAAGATATTATGAAAGTACAATCAGAACTTGATGAGTTACTCTATGAGGAGGGAGGGAATAAACAAATATTAAAGATAACTTCAAGATTTCCAACATAAGAAACCAGATGAATGATGATGTCCAAGGATAATATAGCTAGATTTCAGAGATATCACCAAAAATCCATTATCTTTGTGGACAAGATGGAGAAACATAAATGAGACAAATAGACTTCTGCAGCAGAGTTTGGAATTGACTGAACCCAAAGGGTGTTGGATTGATGGACAATGTCAACCTTCAGAAAGTATGTCTCATTTTCTTCATTAGTAAAATGATGGGGGAGGGGAAGTTGGTGTCACTGATGCTTCTAAGGTCTCTTCTAGTACTAAATCCATGGCCTTAAATTCTCTAATGCAGTGTCCCAGGTAGCAGTCCTAGGTTTTGTGTCATTCTGCATTTTTATTCCTGATAAATGTATAGTTGGGCATATTTATCAAATTTGTAGATGACTTGGAAATGGGAGGTTTAACTAATATACTGATTGCAAGATTCAAAAGGATCTTGAAAAATTAGAATAGTGAACTCAAGTTAATAAGATGAAACAGAAGAGTGATCAAGTTCTCTATTTGTGGTTAAAAAAATCAACTGTATAAATCAAGGATGGGGGAGACACGGCTAGAAAGGCACTTGAGTAAATACAAATGTACCCACACAATTAAAATTTTATTCCACTAAAATGCTTGAAATAAACTTAAGTGGATGCATTTTTAAATGAACTGATTTTTTCACTTTTCTACATTTCAAAATTTTCAATTAGTAACAAGATTTTTCTCCAACACATTTACACATATTGTCCATTTTTTTAAAACCACATCCTCTCTTCTCCTTTAAAAACTAACCTTTTTTATCTAGGCATGAAAAAGTGCCATGGGATAATAACTAATGCTAAAGATAATCCAAAAGTAGAAGAGACAAACTTAGTGTTTCACTGGAAAAGGACTGAAATTATTAGGTTAATCCCAGACAATAAGCATTCCACAGGAGGTGAAAGTATCAAGAGACAAATGTCTGACAAAGTATGGAAAATTAAGTGACCTATTTCCAAGACAAAATAGAGAAACAACTTTAAGTATGAAGATTACCTCACACCAGAAATGGGAGAAAGTTTCTACAATTTTCAAATTTATACATATACATTATACATATATACATATATACACACACACACCTACATAAATATGTAGAGACAGAGACAGGGAGATACAAAGAGAGGGAGAGCTAAAAATCAAATTCTAAATAAATAATCCCCAAGTTCAGTTACTATATCAGAGGCAACTTTAGCAGTTCTGAGGAAACAGGAACATTGCCTAAATATTTATAAATATCCCTACTCTTTGCTCAATGAATTTATGCTGAATAAAACTTCCATGAACAGTTTATAAGGACTGAACAGCTACCATCATTCTGGAGCTGGCCACTGTTTTAAAAAGAAGTATAGAAAGTTTTCTTGAAAAATCTATTGAAGTGAGTCATTAAAAAAAAAGTCCTCTAGCTCTGTTAAGTAAAAATGCAAAGGCATCAAACCACTAGGCTCATTTACACTGGTTTTAGCATACTTCCTACAAAGGGGAGAGTTCAAAAAATGGGTAGCTTCTCACACCACCACTACTCCTTGCCCAGAAAGGCACACTACTGTCAGACTTTTCAATGCAAAAGAAACACTAGGTCCTACAAAAAATAACCCACAGGTTTCACTGAAGCCTGGGATGTGATAAGAATATGGGATGGTGAACAGCTTTCTTTCTCCTCACATGCACAATTTCCTAAATGCCAAGTACTGTTTTGATGGGTAGTCTGGGAATTGAGGATGGTACAGTAAGTCACATTATCTTAGCTCACCATGTTACAGACATTTAGAATTCTCTAAAATGTCCAAGATGTGTTTTTTCAGTGAGGAGGAGTATCCTAACATTCTCAAGAAATCAACTTCAGCTTCCACAGAATATGGGGTTCATGCCCTAAAGGCAGTATGGATGAATAGTGCCTCTAACAGAAGATGCTTTGAGGGAGTATGTGTACTAAAGGCCTGAGGCGAAACTGATCTACCCCACACAGTATGAACTCTAGTGGTGTCCTTCAAACAGGATCACTGAACCTTAAATGCTTTGCAATAGTCCCAGTCTTTCCAAGACTCTCCCACATTTCACATACACTTTGGATGTCAAGCATTGTAGACCTTTAGTTTCCTAACTACTCCAAATGAGCTCTTCAAACCAGACATTTAACTTTTTATCTAAGCATAAAAAAGTGCTTATATAGTGTCAATATAGGAAATAGCAATATTTGCATAGAAATCCCTGGATAAAAGGGGATTGGGGAAAGAATGCACAAATGAGGCTGAACATTAAAAGATTAAGTTACTATTTTTACTATACAAATGAGCAACCAATAAAGATGCCATTGGAATATCCAAAATCAGAACTCAGACTCTCTGACATAGCATTGGTATACATTCCCTCCATAATCCAGTACTTTCTATCCTGAACCATTAATCAGTCAGCCAATAAGAACTTATTTCTCTGTACTTCTTAAATTTCAAAATTAACTTCTACAGAACAATGATAGATTATAATCAGCCATGGGCTTATAAAATACATATGACCTTTAATTTTTTCTTAGCAAAGTATTCTATTAAGTTTAACTTATACTCTCTCCATTACTTTAGACTTGAATTTATTAGCAAATTTAGTTGGAAAATAAACTATGCAAAAGAAAATACATATTTTAAATCATTTTAATCATTTAATTAATCATATATTAATAGTTTAAATATAGTCAAATTTCAAATTGGGCAGCTAACTGGCCAGGTAGATATAGTGACAGGCCTGGAGTTAGGAAGACTCATCTTCCTGAGTTAAAATTGGGCCTCAGACACTTACTAGCTGTGTGACCCTGGGCAAGTCATTGAACCCTGTTTGCCTCAGTTCCTCATCTGTAAAATGATCTGGAAAAGGAAACAGCAAACCATTCCAGTATCTTACCCAAGAAAACACCAAATGTGGTCACAAAGAGTCAGACCCATCTGAAAAACAACTCAGCAACACCAAAATTTTAAATTTTTAAAAATACTTTGATAATTATTTCAATATAATTGGTTTCCTTTATGAACATATGGATTTATTTTATTCATTTAAAAACATGATTGTGAGAAGTGACTTGGCTTCACCAGACAACTAGAAAGGTCAAGAATCTCTATTTTAAATCTATGATCCTCTGCCCTTAGACAAATTACAATATCAATCGATTTCAGTCCCTAAACTATCAAATAAGAGAACATAAGATAAATACAATTAGTGCTGAAAGGGCCCAGAGAGGCCATCTGGTCCAATATCTTCATCAATTGGGAAATGGTTGAAAAAACTGTGGATAATTAATGTAATGGAATGATATTGTGCTTTTATTATCCGTATTTTACCGATAAGGAAACTGAGGCAAACAGAGGTTAAGAAACTTGCCCATGGTTACATAGCTAATGAGTATATGGAGCATAATTTGAACTCTGGTCTTCCTGATTCCAGATCAAGCACTACCTTGGTCCTGGATACTTAATTTCTGTGAGTCTCAGTCTCCTCATGTACAAAATGGGGGCAGTACTACTTTGCAGTGCCTAGATCACAAGGCTATGTGAGGAAAGTCCTTTGGTAAGCCTTAAAGTGCGATACAAATGTAAGCAATTATTGAGAACTTACACCATAATAGAGGCAGCTATTCCTTTGACCTCCTGTCACTGTTATAATAAGAAGGGCATAGTGAAATAGTGGGGGGGGGGCCCGATTTCATGTGGAATCACAAACTAGTAGCACAAGTAGCACAACCTTTTTATATTTGAACTTCAAAACAACCAGAGCATCTTTCCTCACAAGAATGGTATGGGTTAGTTTATACTGAACCCTCTGAATTCTTGGAAAGGTAAGCGCTGTATGAACACAAAGCATGACTAACGTTATTACAGGCATGCCCAGTATAAATAACAAAGAGTCCCACAGTGACAAGCAGAAACGTCTCTTTAAAGGATACCTTCCTGCATATCGAGTGACATTCTTGCACTCTGTCCAAACAATAGCATGACAGATGTAGGTTCAGGTATCTAACACTGCTTGAAGCAACTGAGAGGTAACGAGCTTTATATAAGGATGCCCTGAAGATCATGTTGCAGGACCAAGGGGTGAAAAGGCGAGAAGGGGGTGAAAGGAGATGCTTTCCAGACCTTACCATAGGAAGTATGACCAATCTGGATGCAATATGTTCAAGTCATCTGCCCTAATGTAATAGGTCACCCACTCAGGTTTTAAAACATGAAAATGGCTCCCTTTGGAAAAAGGAATTTTACTATATAAAATATCACCACTGGCAGAGAGAGATAATCTGATTAAAGAAACAATGCCAGCTTTGTGACTTCAGGAAGCTACTGCTATCTCCCTCCCATTCTAGTTCCTGAAGGAATGATTTTTTACTGTATTATTTCAGACCTCATTAAAGAGTAGGCTCCATTCATCCAGAGCCATGATATGTCACTGAGCTGAACAGACTAAAGAAATTAATTTAGATTTTTCACTTTGTAGGTACACATTACCACATTACTTTGTGAAATTGTTCCTGGTAAGAGTTGTCCTCTGAAGGAAAAGGGCAGAGTTGAAGAAACATTAGCAAATGATAAATATTTATCCAGATTCAACAGAAGAATTCAAAGTTTTCAGTGGAAATGGGAATCAAGAAAAGAGTACCAGAGAGTTTTATTTTAGAGTCACTTTTTTCTCCACACCTCTGCAGATGCTTAAGAAATATGTATGTAGGTTGACCAGCTTGGCACATAGTACATGTTTAATACATGCTACCTCACTGACTGACCGTGGCTATCAAGGAAGGCAAGTGGAATAAGATGCTAGTTCAAATCGTGAAAGGTTAAGAAAGAAGGGAGAAAGGAAGGGAAGAAAGGAGAAAGGGAAGAAAAAGGAAGGGAGGATGGAAAAAAGGGATGAAGGAAAAGAGTGGGGAAGATAGAGAGAGGGAAAGGGAAGGGAAAGAAGGAGAAGGGAGGAAGGAGTAGAAATGAGAGAAGGGAAGAGAGAAGCCCTACCAACAACAGTGTCTGGTGCAATATCAGCATTTATCTAATAAACTTTTATTAAACTAAATTGGGTTCAAATAATTGGAAGAAAATGTGACTGTCATGTAACAGAAAGTAGAGGTGATTTTGAATTAGGTGATCTTGGTTCTGCCACTTAGGAGTTGAGTGAGCTTTTGTAAAGTGACAACTTTTCTGGATTTTAGTTTCCTCATTTCTGCATTCATTATCCTCTACTACCAGTTTTGATTCAGTCAAAACTAAAACCAATCCTGGGTCTTCTGGAATGAGAGGCAATAGAGTGCTTCCACTGGCTCCTAAAATTGGTGATCTACATGTATTACCTTCCCTGCCTCACCTTCTACTCGACTGTCAAGTCCTTTCAATCTAATGTTAAACCATGGTTTCAAACCCTGGTGAACTGCTTTCCCCAAGGTTTTCAGGGATCTCTTAATTGCCAAATCCAATTTCCTTTTCTCAATATTTGTTCTACTTAAACACTTTTCAGCTTTTAATAATGTTAAGCACATGTTCCTGGATGCTCTTTCCTCTCCCTTGGCTTCCATGATATTGCTCTCCCTTGGTTCTCACTGTGCAAACCTTAAAGAGTTATATAAATGCTATTATTTATTATTAATATTCTCAGATCTGCCTTATTGTTCCTTCTCAATCTCCCATTCCCTTTCCTCTCAGTCATTTTAACAGCCATGGGTTCCATTATCACTTCTTGGCAAGTAATCCCCAAATTCATATAGTTAGTCCTAATATTTCTCTTGAACTCTAGTTCAGCATTACCAACTGCTGTGTGGACATCTCTACATAGATATCACACAGCATTTCAAATTCATCACAGCAAAAACAGACTACAGGTCTGGCAAAAACCAAATTTCTTCTCTCTTTTAAGTGTACCATCATCCTTCCCATATTATAGATAGAAAAAGTAGGGTCATATCACAGCTAATAAGTGTCAGAGGTGAGATCTGAATCAAAATTCTCTTTGATCCCAAATCCAGCACTCTGTCCACTATGCCACGATGTGTGTCTATAAATATATACACACAAACACACACATATATATATAGCCAACAGAGGAGGCAGTATTTGGTACCTTTAGTATTTTTCACATTTTCAGGGCAGGATTTTGTTTTATTTTTTATTTTTTTAGGATTTTGTTTTCAAAGAAAATACCAAAGGCATCAAATACTATCTACTCTGTTGATATCATTTGAGATGGTATGCTATCCGTAGCTTTTCCTATGCAGGGCTACCCCAAACAACTTCTCTGCACTGTAGTACAATGAATTCTTTGTTCCTAGAGCAAAAACCCAAGCCAACAAGTAAGCTCATATTGCGATTTAATTTTTTTTGGTGGGGGACAAATATGTAGGGAGGGGGAAGGATATGATCATACCATCTCTGCCTGGAAGGAGCTTCAAGAACCACAGCTTTACTAAATAAAGACTGTGATCTCAAAAGGAAACATATTTTTCTCACCACCATTTTTAAAATGATAGAAACAAAAATTTCATAGTGTACATTTTGAGAAGCTTAATGTGACACATTTTTCGAATGTCTAAAATGAAATTTCTTAATATGGCTTCTCATGGTTTATTCACACAAAAATGTGGAGTTTGAAAGTACCCCTCATTTAAACTGGTCTCTGATATACAGTTGTCAGAGGGATCAGATTCGGAGACTAACCTCCCCTACATAGATACTTCAATAATATATAAATATATTAAGTATAATATTAATAATAAATAATATTAAATATAAAATACGATGAATCAGTGTACCCAAATCAGTATTAGTGTGGCCCAAAGCACAAGGGAAGGGGCATCATGAATCATATTTGTGATATTTATATGAACTAGGGCTAATCACAAAAAATACTCTCTTTGACTTTCACCTTGATCCATAGTTTCCCTGGGAACATCACTATATGGAGGATGGGTTCATAGGCTTTACCTGTCAGAAGGGTCCATCATAAACAACAAAATTTAAGGACCTCTATTCTAATCTGATCCACTTCACATCCTCCCTGTTTCTATATGAACTCCCTCTGCATATGATCAAGTGTCCAGGGTGTAGGTATATGCTAACCTATCAGCTTGGATGCACCACCCCTGACTGCTATTATTAATACAAAGAGAACTAACTCTGTCTGCTGATCTAGTTCCTCCTAATTCAAATATCTTCCCCTATGGGTCCCAGCCTCTTAAGCTCAAAGCAGACATGTAGATATAATTAATACCCTTTTAAAATTCCTGGTTATAAGGAATGGCTCTCTCAGAGAGGGAGGGCAAAGAAAAGAGAAATGGGAACTGTGTTTTCCCTAGCAGACTGCTAATGCTAGCATAGTTCTCAGCACACAATAGATGTTTACTGAATAATTATTTTAACCAATGAGCATTTACTATACACCTATTATGTGCCAGGTATAGCTTGGCTCCATAGATCTGTGACCAGACCTATCTTTTCAAATTTTTTTTTCAAATTCAAAATGTAGCCACTCATGGCACAGAAGCTTGTTCATGTTTTTAATTAAACTAAAATACTCACTCAGGTACATACTAAATTTATGGAATGTATACTACACATTAGTACATTAGTTTTAAGAGAAGTATTTATTTGTAGGGGTAGAATGGAGAAGGCAGGAAAAATTAAGAACTAACCCTGATAAAAACACATGGTCATCTCTGTTTTGTTAATGCATGCTACATTTGTTAACGTATGCTATATAAGATGCTCAAACATATAGGTACAAACAGAGACATAGAGAGAGACTGAGACAAAGAGACAGAAACACACAGGGAGAGCCATACAGAGATTGAGATACACAAAATATTACCTTATTGTTTTACCAAAGTATTTTGAGTTAGGTAAAGGAGCCCAAGGGCCAACGCCAAAATTGACAACATGGGTAGCTGCCCATGGTGCTGAATGCTGAAAGTTGAGGGGATCCACAGTAACCTCTAACTGTCCCTGGACTTAAAAATTTAAACTCTCCATGCCCCTTTGGATCCCATTCCAAACCAAAACCTGCAACTTCATCCTTTGAAATTAGGAATTTACCATTTTATGCTTCCTATCTTTTTCATTTATTAGACCTCATAATTTTTTTGGGAGACAAGTGGAAATTCTTCTTATATGTCAGACAAGGAACCTGAGGCATGAAGAAATCTGCTAGGGCTTGCCCAGAAAGTTTTCATGCTACAATTCTGATCTATGAGTTATGCTATTTCTCTTATAGCACAGGCCAAGGCTGATGGGACCATATTTCAGAGTTCAAGAAACCTACTAAATTTGAAATATAGATGGCTCCTAGACAAAGCAATAAAGTAGGTTAGAATTCTACTTGTGAACAAATATGTGGGTTTCTATGAACATAAAGCCTTTATTTAGACACAAAGATTGAGGACAAAGACAAATGGAAAAAATTCCACAGTATCTAAGATACACTTAAATATACCTTTAAATAAATCAACAAGCATTAAGCACCTATTTCGTTGTAGGTACTGTAGACATGAACTTGTTATTAAAATTTAATGAACAGGTGATAAACATTAAGAAATTATTAATTCTCTTACTACTGGGGTACAAGTTTCCATTTTACAAATGCTGACTTTCAAGAAGGTGCCTAGAAAGTCAGACATTGACCCAAGTGGCTTAACCAACATAACTGGATCATAAAATCAGAAGTAAAACCTAGTCTTTAACGCCCAGACTAATGGTATCCTTCATAGGTGATGCTGCCTATTTAATGAAAAGTTTTTCTGTACAGGCTCAGTGATTAAAATCCATATTAGACAAAGGTAAGCAAAGGTTGAGCAGTCTAAAGCATCAATTTTATGGTTAGGTTGCTGACAGAGAAAGTTAAACAAGTAGTAACTTGGCATAAGCCACAAAGAGACTGTCAGAACTGAGATCGGATTCTAGGACTTCCTGGCTGCACTAATCTTTAAACATGTAGATATTACAAATAAGCTTCACTTAAAGTATACGATTAGGACACTTGTCAAAAAAAAAGATTTTCAAGCTAAATTTGAATTTTCATTCGAGAAATTCTTTTCCCCAAATTTTAAGATGTACCATTCAATGATAACTGATTCAAATCAATAAGCATTCATTAAGTATTTGTTTACAATGCAGGTTCCAGGTGCTGGAAATATAAAGTCATAAAGTTCCTGACTTCAAAGAGCTTACATTATACTGGGAATTTCTATGTGTGTATAATACAAAATACATACACATGCACACAAATGAGTATTTGAAGAAAGAAAGAGTATTAACATCTAGGGAGATTAGAAAAGATTTCCCCTAGGAGGCAGCCCTTGAGTTGAACACTGAAGGAAGCTAAAAGTTCTAGAAGGAAGAGATGAACAGAGTACATTTCAGGAATGGGAGACACAGTTTATGCAAAGGCATGGATTGAGAGATGGAAAACTGAGTTTAGGGGAAAGCAAGTAGGCAAGCTTAGCCAGAACGTAGGGTGAATGACATGAAATAAAATGGAGTAAGTTTGAAAAGGTAAACTGAATAAAGGAGGTAGTCTAGACCTTCTGTACCTTCCCCCTTACTCCCTCTACCCACTGCTTACTGTGACTGGTCTGAGTGGATGCCCTTGGATATTACTGGAAAGAGAAAACAGGGAAGCTTCAGTCTTATAGATTCAAAGATAGAGCCAGTTCCAGCTATGCAGGCAATGGAAACAGCCTGCTCCCAACCATCTGACAGATCAACATATCATGTCTTCTCCTCAAATGAGGCCACTAACATCTCTCACATAGCTGCCTCTGTTTAGGTGTTCTGGAAATATACTGAAGTTTTATTACACTAATAAATTATATTTTGACCTTGAAAAAAAAGAAAAGGTAAGCTGAAGTTAGACAGTAGTGGTGGTGGTGATGGTCATTGTCTTCTCCTCCTCCTCCGTCTCTTCTGTCATTTTCAGTTCTATCCAAGTCTTTGTGACCCTATTTTGGGTTTTCATGGCAAAGTTATTGGAGCCATTTCCTTCTCCAGCTCATCTGACAGATGAGGAAACAGGCAGTGTTAAATGACTTGCCAAGAATCACATAGCTAGTAAGCATCTGAGGTCAGATCTGAGCTCAAGAAGATGAGTCTGCCTGACTCCAGGCTCAGCCCTCTCTCCACTGTACCACCAAACTGCCTTGAAACTAGATTGTAAATGGCAAGCAGTTAGCATTTAATCCTAAAGTAATAGGATGCACTAAAGGTCTTTAATTAATGGAATTTCTTGATCACACCTGTGCTTTAGAAAGATTATTTTGGAAGTTGCATGAAGGATAGATTGGAGAAGGGAGACTCTAGAAACAGGAAGAACAAGAAGGAGATCGCTATAACAATCCAGGTGATGTGGAACTTAAGTAGCATGGTGGTCATGTGTGTAAAGGGGACAGAAGTGAAAAATGATGTCAAAGTAGAATGGACAATGATTAAACATGAGGAGTGAATGATACAGTTGAGTCAAAGATGACTCCAGGGTTGTCAATTTGTTTTGCTAGAAAGCTGGTGGTATCCTCAAGAGAAACAGGGATGTTTGGAAATAGGGAGGAACTGGAAGGAAAGGAGAGGGGAAGATAACTAGTTCCAATTTAGATGCGTTAAGTTTAAGATGCCTATAGGGTACACCAAGTGGAGATGCCCAGATAATATGAGATAAGGGCTTAAGGCAAAGATAAGGGCTGGATATATAAATGTCGAGGGTCATCTGAACGAATAATAATTGAATCCATGCAAGCTTATGGGACCAAGAATGATAGATATAGATATAGAAAGAGAAGATGGCTCAAGAGGGAGCCTCAGGGGACACTCATAGATAAGGGGTGAGAGATGAATGCAGATCCAGGTGAAACTTTAATCGCATGGAAGTCCTATGTGTGGAAAGAAGGGAATAGATATGATAAATGTTGTCAAAGTAGAATGGATAAGATGACTCCAAGTTGTGAACCTATTTTGCTGAAAGCATAGTAGTGTCCTCAAGAAAAACAGGGAATAAAATCTTCAAAAGAGATTGATAAGAAGTTGGATGGGGGAAGAAGGGGAGAGCAGTGGCAAGGATACCAAGAGAGATGAGAAAATGCAGAAGGAGGTCAACAATGAGAGGTCAAGGTAGATTAACGCTAAGAGATCAAAAAGAAGGAAAAGCAAATGAATGGTGTAGAATGAAAACAACAAAAATACACACTGTGGTCTCTTCACCTTGCTGTAGGCTCTCTATTCCTAGATGTTGTTGCAGAGAAGAGAGATAACTTAACTTCCTGATCTTCAGATGACATCACTGCGTTCCCATTTCATCCCATCCCTCCATCCTCAGCTAATTCTTAATAGAATTAATGGCTTCCACTTACTCTATTCTATTCAGGATGAGACTGCTCTGTAGGTGACTTACAATCTTAAGTAAATTATAATCAATACTTGATTTTTCCTTACAAATTTATTATTCTAATTTAGCACATTTTCTTGAACTAAATGCTCCAACTGTCTCCAACCACCGGCATTATTTTCACAGCAATAAAGAAGATTAGGGGTATGTGATACTTATTCACTTTGTATATAGCTCCCATCAACAGAAACATTAGCAACGTTGCGGACATATTAACTCCCAAGAAAGTTAACTGTTGGGGTAAGAGTAATTAATTACCAAGAACATCTATGGATTTGCTCTTCCTAAAGCACAGGTCTGATCAAGTTATTCTCCCTGCTCAGTAATTTCCAATGGTTCCCTATCACTTTAAAGTTAAAATGCAAACTGTTCATTCTGGCATTTAAAACCCTTGATGGTCTGACCCCGAGTTACCTTTCCAGACTTATTTCACCTGACTCTCTTACATGCACTCTATGTTCCAGACAAACCAGTTTACTCATTGTTCTCTGAGTTCTTCATTCCACCACTGGTCTTCATGACTTTGGACAGGTTCCCTCTCATGCCTGGAATATACTCTTTCTCCACTTCTGTCTGTTAGGATCCTGATGACTCCTTCATAAAAGAAAGCCAGAAGGAATTACAGACAATCATGGCAGCTCTAAAAGGAACAAGATGATGTAGGAATCTGGTTTGCTTGACTATAGGTGTTTATAATAGGAAGTTTTGTTTTTCTTGCTATCTCAATTGAAGGAAAGAAGGAAAGACTGTAGATACAAAAAGAAAAGAAAATTTGACTTGAAACAGGAAGTTACATAACAAATTTATTATGCATATCTATATATAGTTACATTATTAAAACAAAGCCTACATAATGAGAGTCAGAGTTTCATGCACAACTCTCTACTTTTCTATGGTGTATGTGGAAATGCTCATTTTATTTGGTATTTAAGTTCAAAATTTAAAAAAAACTTTAAAAACTTTAAATATTACTTTAAGAACCTCTAATCAGATGCCTCTTTCTCTTGGGAGCCTTTCCTGGTTCCCCTTTCTCACGTTTTTTCTTCCCTCAAATTATTCTGTATATACTTATCAACTTTACATGCTGTAAACATTCCATCTGAGTAGGAGGTAAGTTCCTTGAAGGCATGAACTATTTTCCATTTTGCTGTTGATATTGTATCCCCAATATTTAGCAAAGTGTATCACACAAGTAATCCCTTAATATGTGATTTTTTTAACTGAACCAAATTTTCCAATTTTATATGAATTCCTTACTGGTCTTAAGGGAACTGCAGAAACTCCAGGGAAATAAACAGGAGGGTAAAGAATAAAATCCCACAGGTGAAATCTGCCAGAATCATTTGTGTTCATTTTCTCAAGCACTAACAAGAAAAATACGGTCTCTTCCAACATGAAGGTCAATTCTAAGTCTCAGTTTTAGAATTCTTTAAATACCAGTGTTGAACATAAATAAGATGTTAAGATAAAGCCCCTGTAAATTTAAAGGGAAAAGAATCAGTGTACAAATCTAGGATCATAAACCTTGACTGATGTTTGCTAAAAAGATAAATATCAATTTTTAAAGTTCTGAGAAGCAGCATGACTACCTGTATGTCACTTAAAATTCTCTGTGTGCATCATTTTCTTCATCTGTAAAATGGAGGTAAAAATACAAATACTGTCTACCTTGGAGAGCTACTCTGAGGAAAGCAATCTGGCAACCATAGAGTACTATGTAATTATTAGTTATTAATAAAGCTATATTATAAAATTACTATTTTTTTCTTTAAAGTAAGCATTTATAAATTAATAGAGAAAAATCCTCATGTCTATGGAAAATGAGATTTAAATATCAATTAGACCTGGCATGGAGTGCTCTTGGAGAAGAAACATGACTTACATCTGGCACTTCAACAACCAAGAGATACTATATAGACTTGCCTTTCTCAAGCTTTCTGAAGATATTTTTCCATAAAAGCATCTCATTTTGTGGAAAAGATAGATTCCTGAAAAGTTGTGTATAATTTGAAGTTTTGTAAATCTAATAAAATATGTGACATATTAACTATATGAACTCCTAAAGGAATTTATCATTTAAAGGAACAATTTGGTGAATTCTATAATGTCATTTCTTCTTTCCCTTCTCTTTCTTCTTCATTCTTCAGCAGCTACTAAAGGGACTGATCCCACTACTAATGGCATGGAACCTTTGACTTGAATAGATTTGTCTTTCTTAGGCAGTTTAGTGGCTTCTCACTCCAGGGGCTCCTCATATTGGTTCCGGACTTAAGTGTGGTCAACCACTTCTATTAGCCCACTGATGCTTCAAACTCTAAAGTTCAAGCAATCTATTAGCCTCAGCCTCCTTGTGTATCAGGGATTATAGCCCCACACACCCAGCTAAATATCAGAGCAGCAGTTTTAAAACTTTTTGGCATCAGGCCCTTTACATGATTAAAAATGATTGAGGAACCACCCCCCATCAAGAGCTTTTGTTGATGTGAATTATATCTATTGACATTTACTGGATCATTAAAACATCCTACTATTATTATGAAAATGGTTTTGACTTTACAAATCTTCTGAAAGGGTCTCAGAGACCCTCAAGTTTCCCTGAACTACACTTTGAGTGTCACTGTATTAGATCATTTCAATCATTAAACCTTTCCTAAAATATCTTCGCCTCCCCTGCCCAATCAGCCACATATCTAATTATCTATTATTCCTCCACTGACTAAGCCTGTTTTATTCAGTGCTTATTTTCATGCATACTTCTAGTCAAACATCTTGACCCATAATCTAGTCAAACATGCAAATGTTATTGCACCTCCAAGTAACAAAAATGGAAGGTGCCTAAGCAAGTCTTATTTTCCATTTAAAAAATAATGTTTCTGCCATAAAATGAAACTGAATACCGCATAATTATAATGACCAAGCTTAGCCTCAGGGAAAAGCTAAAAAAAAATGCATCTTTTCTGCAAAAACGGAAAACTACAGAGAAAAATGGTGCATATATCGTTAGACACAGTCAATTTTTTTCCTAAACTATTTTTCCCCTTCTTCTTTAATTTTTGTGTAAGGAAAGGGGAAAGAATGGGAGAGATATTCAAAGATTAATGTGATATAAAAATAATATTTTTTAAAAGAAAAAATGCTTCTGAATGCCAGAACAGTCCTTGCCATAGAATACATTTAGAGAGTATAATTTGACTCTTCTTTCAGGTTTTCATTCTTTTTCTCAATGTGTAAAAATCAAACTGAGTGAATTAAAAGGCATTTATTAAGTACATATTTTGGGCCTAGCACATGTGCAACAAAAGACAGCCAGCTCTAGAATCTAAGGACTTGGATTCAAATTCTTCCTCAAATGCTTATGATTTGAGGGACCCTGGCTAAGTCCCTTAACTCCTCTAGGCTTCAGTTTTCTCATCTATACAATAAAAGAGTTGGCCATTTGGGGGCCAAGTGATGGCCAATGAGGTCTCTTCCAAGTCAAGAACTAGAATCCTATGAAACACAAAAAGCATAAGAGTATCTGTCCATAGAAAATGTACATTATAATAGAGAAAGGTAACACATCTAGGGGAACAGTGGGTAAGGCCCAGTGTCTTGATCTGGAAAGTAACTGGGATAGTAAGTATAATCATAAGGCAACTGAATACATCCTTTCCAGAAGTGGTAATGTTGATTTGATTACTGTTTCCAAAGTAAGAAGTGGAAGGGGAGGGAGCTGGCAGTAGGAGACACTTGAGATGGCAGAGCCAACATGATCAATCTCAGGCACTTACATATCAAACACTCTCACCAATCAGGAGCACAGGGCTCTAAGATAAGGTCTAGGCAGAGAGTGGTACCAGAGATTTCAATATTATTCCATTTCTGGTTCAGCCACACAGAAGAAGAGTATGTCTGAACAAAAAGCTGATGAAAGCAAAGATGTTAGTCACCGAATAAGCCCTTAATGAGGTGTCAGATAACTCTTGGCTGTTACATTCTAAAGATTAACAAATAATTAAATAAAGGCCCACACTAAACTATAAAGTCTTCTTAAAAGATTTCTTGTCTTAACTCATTCTGGCATTAGCTTTCTACCTGGATTTCCAAAAGAGCAAAACCATAAAGTTAACTTTAATTCTAATTTGTTTTCCTTCAGCATCAGAAACATACTGGACTGAAATGTAAATCAGTCTCATAAAGGAGAAGTTTTAGTGCCAACTTTCATTCATTATTTCTCCTTGGATGCCAAGGAGCAGATGGGCTCAATAAGAGAGTTCAGGCAACTATTTATTTGATTTATAAGATGAACCTCCTGTTTAGGTCTCTAGGCACATATTCAGAAACTATGGAGAATATTCATGATCAAACACTATTGGGCACTCCCATAATAGGAAGTTTCTCCTCCATCAATGAGGCAAAGACCTGACTAGGGAATATCATCCAAAGAAGAATTGATTGATTACATCATCACAACAACAAAAACAACAAAATTTAATTGGGATATTAAATGAGTTCAGTGAATTTTAAAAATGCAAAACAGCCAATCCATTCCACTTAACCCATCCTCATTCTTCTACCATTCTCATTCTTAAATAAAATGAGAAAATATTAAGTCCCTCCAAAGATATCTCAATTCTTAAAAAAAAAAATCTGAGAATGAACTTACCTAGACACCAGACTGGGTTGTATATAGATAATTATGAATAGAAATGGAAAAACACAATATAGAACAGGGATTCTTAAAATTTTTGTGTCATGGACCCCTCTGACAGTTTGGTAAAGTCTATGAATAATGATTTTAAGTACATAAAATGAAGTATACAGTATTGCAAGGGAAAGCAGTTATATTGCATTAATTATCAAAATATATATTAAAAAAATAGAGTTCACAGAACTCAAGTTAAGAACCTCCAAAGTAGTAAGCTACAAAAGATCAAGAGACCATGGGTTGGACTTGCAAGAACCTAAAAAGACTGAAATAAGCATAACTAGGAGAAAAATGTCTTCAATGACTACAGATACGGCAAAGAAAAAGGAACAGGAAAACAAAGGCCCAAACTGAGTAAATATAATGACCAATCTTGTCTCCAGAGAAGAGATGAAGAAACAAACTTCTTTCCTGTGAGTAGAGAACTGGGGGACTTCCCCTGCAGAAAGCTGAAAACAAGTTCCATTTAACAATTCTTCCTGGTGTCAAAGGTGGGCTCACTGTATAGGTGGAGGTCTATCTGGAAATGAATGGATGAAAAAACAAAAGGCATCAATTTTGGAGAGAGAGGGAGGCAAGGAGGAGGGAGAGAATTCCTAGCCTTCCAAATCTTTTATGTAAGTAACTTCTAGTATTATGCGATTCAGAGTACTGATAGACTCAGTCTATCAGGCTAATATGTAAAGTAAGATAATTGAAGGGAAATTTAATGTTCAAGCAGCAATAACCTACACTCTCCTCATGTGTGGGTTCCCTAAAAGCTACTCTGGTTTTGAAGCATATTATGAGTTAGCATACCCTTTAAAACCATAGTTCACAAGCCCCTATCAATGCGTTTGGGTTTTTTTTTTTAGCTAACAATGAAATGATACATTAGTTTAAAGCAAAAGATATTTCAACTGGACAGCAAAATAATTAACAAGAAAGATTCCCCCACATATACACAGGGATAACACTCTCCAACACCACCAGTGACCGGGGATTACCCACCAGCAACATTCATGGCCAAGGCACACACAAAGCCAGGGCAATTCACACTTCTAAGATGGTGTCCAGCTGGAACCCTGTGCTCCTACTTACAAAAACCTTCCTTCACTCAGGACATTTCCACTTATTGCTACACTCTGCCATTATTCTCAACTGAGTTGCTTTTTTCTGGGTGCCTCTACTGAGCTATTGCTGCAATTTGCTGGTGGAATTTAGCTACGTGAACTCTTTCCTGAGGGGAGAGGGATCTATTGCTCTTTTATCACATTTCCCAGGATCTGTCTTAGCTCTTCTGTAGCGCAGACTAGCCAAAGAAGCCCTTGGGCATACAAGTCTGTTTCTTTTTTTTTAAACTGAACTATGCAGCTGCCATGTCTGACTCAGTTAGTTTAAAGTCTTGCTTGGGTTAGGATCCAAGAATTTCCTTTAATCCCTATCATACTTCTGGGTCCCTGCAAAATGTGCCAGGAGTTCCACTTAGTAAAACCTGAAAAAAGAGTTGGGTGGAGTTGTAGTAGAGAGTCATTTATAACCCTCTTTAACTCACAAAGTCCCTTAATCACCAGCCAGATTTCATGCATGTCATCTCTAGAAGGAATTCTGAAAAGGAGTGAGTGAGCTGGTGACTTTATCCTACTTTCCTTTAGCAAACAAATTAATGCAATCTGTATCATTAACTGAAAAATGACACTCCCAAAATCACAGATTTAATACAATGATAAGTAAAATTTCAATGGGTTTTTAGAGAACTGTATAAAGTCACAGTGAAATTTTCAGGGAAAAACACATAGGTAAGAATACCAAAGGTTAATTTGGGGGAGAAAGTTGATGAAGGTGTGCAGTTTAGAACAAAAATCAAAACAAAAACTAAATTAGAGAATGGGATCATAGGGTTGGATATGTAAAGCAGGAAAAGACTTGAGAAGCCATCTCACGTCCAACTTTCATTTTGCAGAGAAAAAAACTGAAAATCAGAGCAGTTAAATGATTTTGCCCAAGGTCACACATGTTATCAGATGTTGAAGAATTCCTCCTGGGGAGTAATTCCTCCCACCTTGGTCTCTTTGATTAGTGGCCAATAAATCAAGAGAAAAGGACTCAGCTGATGGGCAATGGCTAGGTAGATAGGAATGAACAAGCAGAGAAAGTGTGTTATTACATATAGGAGGTTACATAGCTCTTGGGTGACATTATATGGCAAAAGTTAAAGTTCAAATCAGCCTACCAAGAGACCATACTCTGTTTCTTTCCTTATTTGGGAGATTGAGTAATAGGGACATGATGTAAGATGATTTGGGGAAGAATATGTTCATCTTGGGGTCTCAGGAGTGGCCAAAGTTCAGATTTGTTCCAGTGGGGTTATGTCTCTGTAGTTAATCTTATCAGAAAAATCACAGGAGATGTCTAAATATTGGAAGTCTTCTTCAGGATAAAATCAGTAGGGCTCATCCTGTTGTTGAACAAAATACAGATTGAGGGTCTATCTGTATTTACACAACCCCATAGCTCTGTTTCTTTTACCTCTAAGGTTATTTTTTTTTCTGGGGAAAGATTTTCCCCCAAAATTCAGAGTACACAAATTTTATCCCTTTCCTCCACAATGGCAATGCATTTGATTACAGCCATTTCTACCTAACCCTTTTTATCAAAGCTGATGACTGAAAACTGAGAAAACTGACAAAATAAAAAACATTGACTCACCATTTTAAAATAAATTTAATGAACATAAATGTCACCAAAAAAAGGGAGAATGTAAGGAGTCCAGAAACCCCCTCTCACCAAAGAATGAGAGAAACATGGCAACCAAGGACAACACAGGTTTAGAGTCCAAGCTATTTGCAAAAAAAAAAAAAAATTGTGAAGATTGACTGAACATAGCAAACAGTATCACCTCACCAAACAGTGAAAGAAAAAAGAGACAAGAAACTGACAGAGTTTGACACGAGGTCCAGCTAATCCCAAGATCATTTTGAGCAAAACTGAAGAGAGGGTAGCAAATAGATATGAAATGAAATGGAGAGGACAATTTCTATGATGATCTATTCCTAGTGACAATAGCAGAATATTTGAATTCTGCCTCCAAAGTACCAGATGCACTATTGTGAGGAAGTAGGCATAAAACTTAAAAAGATGAAATTGAAAAGAACAGATGGGCTTGAATAAATATATATAAAAAGAAATCCATGCTGGAGGTAACACAATTAAAAGACTTTTAGTGATCTCTTGTAAAGAAATAAGAAAATGAGAATAAAAAACAGCAATGGTTAACATTTAGATAGCACTCTAAAGTTTATAAGCCATTCTATATACATTATCTTACTTGATCTCCACAACAATCCTATAAGAGAGGTACTATGGATATTATCATCATTTCCATTTTACATTTGATGAAACTGAAACTAGATAAATAAAGTGATTTATCTATGGTCAGACAGTTAGCAAATGTTAGTAGGTAGGAGTTAAGTCAAGGTCTTTGCTTACTGAAAGTCCACATCTCCTTCCAGTCTACCATCCTGCCTCTTGAATTTCAAAACAAAATACTTCAACTTACCTTGTTGCTTCTCAGTTCCAAAAGAATTGCAAACAAATGGAAAACATGGCACTTTTTCTTAAAAAACAAAGCAAGAAAACATCAGAAACTACCAACCCATTTATTCAGCTTTCTAAAGTGAGGGTGTGCTTGATAGAAATGAGAACACAATGGGCAAACTTCCTTAGACATTTTTCTATAGAGGGTGACTATCATTTATACACCTGAGAGGTGCTGAGAACATGTCAATTAATGAACAGGCAAATATCCTTCTAAGCCCATTAATTTCAGCACAAAACATTTGATTCAGTGTGGGGAAAGTGTAATTTTAATGGCTCTCCTTCAAACCAGGTAATCTCTTTAACATATTTTAAAATTATAAAAGATTCTACAACAGATGTGACCTATAAGACAACACTCTTCAACAATCAGCTGAGTATAAACATCAAATGAGGCATAACACAAAGAGACATGCTCACTTATGACATTTGGCAACTTCATAGAGGATTTCTGTTCAGAGATCAAATAGAGGAGATATTCCTTCTTGCTGACAACATTCTCCCAAGTCTATTGACAGATGATATTTTAATAGTTAGACCAAGTCCCAGAATACTACACAGGTTCCTCAATGAAATAATTCAAAAGAGAAATAATCATCAATAGCAAAAAACAAAGTGGATGACAAAAACAGTTTGTCCCATAGTATGATAAACGATTGAATGAGACCACTAATCAGTTCAGCATTACAAACATCTGTGTAGATCAATGCTGTCAAACTCAAATAGAAATGGATCCCTGCAAGTTTCATATTGACTTAGATTAACAGTATGTTTTACAGTGTTTTAACTTATTTTGTCAAATATTTCCCAAATACATTTTAATCTAATTCTGCTCCCACTTGGAAGCATTAAGGGCCACAGCTCAGGTGTTTCACCCCTCTGGTGTTAACAATCATATGAACCATTGCCTAGACCCAGAATTGAAAAGAAGGATATTGGGCTCTACAGAACACATTTAGAAAATTGTGCAGCACTGTCAGTGTCTCTAAGCTACTCAAAGGTGCAGAAGATCATCTTTTAAAAATTAATACAGATGCTGCAAAATTTCAAATCATAGAACGCCATGATCTTAGAAGAATCACAATAATAAGTGTCCCAAAAAGCAATGGAAAGATCCATGGTAGATTTAAGTAAACTGAGTACACTATCAATGATGACTTAGACATGAGATGTCTGCTACTGAAGTTCTATACAATCTGGGACAAAAACACTTTATCTCCCGGGGCATAAATGATATCTAAGCCCTAAACGGTTGAGAGAGGAAGTAGAACTAAAGAAAGCATTTGGATGAAGCCTCTGTGCACAATCCAAGAAAAGACACGAATTGGAATCACAACAATTAAGGTACAAAGGACTAGCAATATTTCCTATTGGAAGGAGTACCTATACTGATAACATGAGTGACCCATCAAAGAATTTAAGTATATTGTGAAAAAGGGACGGAAATATAGGGAAAATTTTAAATTTTTAACTGAAACTCTATGGCATAATCGTTTTCTGTTGAATCACAGGCAAAAAATAGCAAGAAGAAAATGAAATGAACAAAACGTTTTTCTCATTTGTAGAGGACAGATAAATGTTTCTCAGAGAAACAGAAGAAATCACAAGAGACAAGGGAGACCAAAAGAAATCACTGGATAAAATTACAGGTACTACAATACATCTGTGTTTTCATTAACTTAAGTGCTCTGTCCAAATATGTAGATATTGATTCATCCACAACTTCTTATCTTGTCCAATTTTCACTCATATGTTCAGATAAATCCTCTACAAAAGACCTACCCACCATGCTGGAAGTCTTTCTCTAGATCTTTAACATTTCATGTATGCAGCCCACCAAGTGACAAGATGTAATTTCAGTGGTAGGTGGAGGAAGACAGTCCTTCTATGTCCCAACAAAATGGCAGCAAAGGCCACCACTCCCTATGTGTACTATAAATTCAACTAGTTGAGTTTATACCATCATCCCTGGCTTCCTCTGGCTTTCATGTTGTATTTCTTTCCATTCAGCATTGTCCTTGTAAACATCACAAAGTCTGCAAGGTGGCAGCTTATGGCTTCCCCTTCCTTCACACTTTAAAAAATTTTGAGGAAAGAGTGCCTCGATGATGGAGAGAGACCAATTCTACAATGTAATTCAGCAATGCTAACATCGGTGAAATGCAACAAAGCAAACTATTCCCAAAGAGGATTTAATATTAGCTTCCCAGCCGACTGTAATAGTAATTAAAATGCTGAATGCTGTTTATTTTGTCAGTTAACACATGTGATTCTCTTCGGCTTACCATTGCTTTCTATGTGGAAATAACCTACCTATGTCCCCACAAAAAATTCTATGGGTACCAGTGTAAGACTGTCTACCTGTTGGCTCTCATACTCACTACATGTCCAGTCTAATCGCCTTTTCTAATCATACTTCTTCTGGATGATGTCCTTTAAGCCATTTCTCATGGGCTTGCCAACTTGGCAATATGCTTTAGACTATTTGTGCCCACAATGACTTTTCTCCCTCATCTTATGAGGCCTCTCAGAATATTATTTCTTCACATGCTATGATGTTCCATGATTCATAGCTATATAACTTCACTGGAAAAACAATATTTAAAAGATGGGTGTTTTTTCTGTAAGGGAACTGTTTAGGACTGTTGAAAATACTGCAAGATTTCCCAAACTGGACCGTTTTTGAGATTCAGTTACATAAAGATGAAAAATGTCTGTACAACAAAAGATGACATAATTAAGATAAAAGAAAAATAATAGACTAGGGAAACATTTATGGAAAACATAACTAGAAACTTAATATGTTATGCTCACAAAGAAATGATACAAATATGTAAAGACAACAATACCCAGTCCCCATGGGAAAAAATTGTCAAATATAATGAATACTTTACAAAATAAAGGTATATGTATTATTAATAATCACTTGAAAGATATTTTGACCTTAACAAAGACATGCGTATTAATACTTTAAGGTACCATTTTAACCCAACTTAATCAGAAAAGATATCCAAAAATAGCAAAATTTAAAATATTAGCAAGACTGTGAAGAAGTAGGCATATTTATGCATTGCTAGAGGGATTATGAATTGGTATAATACTTTTGGAAAGCAATTTGTCACTACACAGCAAGAGGCATAAAAAATAATCACATACTTTGACCTAATCATTTCCAAATTGGCAATTTACAACAAAACCATGATGAAAAAAGCAGCAAAGAATTGGAAACAACTAAAATGTCCAAGTTGAGCTGGAGGATGGCTAAATAAACTGTAGTATATCAAGGTAATGCAATATTATAACAAAATATAAATGATAACTGAAGAACATAAAAGTTTTTGGAAAGGCTTACGAAATAATGTGAAATAAAGAAGCAAAATGAGAAACAGCATGAAGATCAAACACAATTACAGAGAAGAGAAAAGTTCTACTCCCTGAACCCTCCGCCCCCTTGTCCTCCCACTATTCACTTTCTATCTGTCTTCAACCTTATTCTCTCCTACTCCCAAGGACATCATACAAGCGTGAAAAACAGGCTCACTACAAATGCATGATATCTAATCTCATGTGGTCCCTCATTGCTACACAGAAATCCTTTACACATCTCTGATTTAGAGGCAGCTAGATGGCGCAATGGATAGAGTACTGTGCCTGTAGTCAAGAAAACCCAGGATCAAATCTGACCCCAGACACTTATTAGCTGTGTGACCCTGGGCAAGTCACTTAACCTCTGTTTGTCTCATCTGTTAAATGGGAATGATAACAACGCCTACCTCCCATCAAATGAGGATCAAATGAGATAATAAATAGCAAAGCACTTAGCACAGTGCCTGGCACACAGTAAACATTATACAAATCTAATATTATTGTTTATTACATCCCCCAGAGGATCTATTTCTAATTTTCTTCCCTCTGCTCAAGTCCCCAGTTCAAATCTCCACCCCATTCTCTTTCAGCATATCATCTCACCTCCTACTCTCCTGAAGAATATTAGTGTTATTAATCATTAGTTCCCTCATCTCTCCTCATCTTGACCTCAAAACCCTTTTAAGTCTTGACCCAACTTTTCTTTCTTTGCTGCTCCAATCACAAAGGAAGAGGCAGCCTTTCTTTGTCAAGGCTAACCCGTGTCCTTAATCCTGACCCCTTCAGAAGTTTGGTCTGTCAATCATTAACTCTCTGTCTATCCCAATCTGCTTACTCCTTGCCCACTGATCAGTACTTCCCTATCTTTGAAGAACCTTCTTTTGACCTTGTTGTTGTCGTTGTTGTGTTTGTTCTTTGTTCTCGAAGAGGACCATGACATCAAGATGATGACATGACTTGCATTTGATTTGAGTCAGGGAGGGCTGTGCAAGGTCATCAACCTCACTTTCTTCTCCTGAGCCATCTGGGTCCAGTGGCCTGATAGTTATCAGGATGACTGGAGATGGCCCAGGATGCAATGGGAGACCCTGGCCCTTTCAGGCTAAGGTCTTATACCATTCTCTCTTCCAAAAAAGGAACTGATGAACTCAAACTAAGACTGGAATGTATGTTTTCTTTTTCTTTCTTATCTCTGGAAGGCTGCTAACATGGAAATTTGCTTTGCATGACTTCATATTTATAATGAGTTTTCCTATTTTTGTCTTCTCAGTGGGTTAGAGGGGAGAGAGGTAAATCTGAAACTTAAAATTAATTTTTAAAAAAAATCACATTAACAGAATGATGATATTATAATGAATTCTGTACTGACAGTTAAATGGATGTGATAAAGCACTGGTCTAAAAGCAATGTAGATACAATGAATGGTTCATAATTGCTTAGCTGAGAAATATGAGCAAAATGTTACATACCATTTGTCAAGTTATGAGGCAAACCAACTTTACAATAATAGTTCAGTAATTTTTTTTTTGAAACTGTGTGACAATATGGGGGAGATCATGAGTCATTTACATATTACTATGAAACATGTTAGCTTTTTTGAGTCAAAGTACTTCAAAGAATGAGTGAACTCAGAAAAAATGACATTTTTCTTAGTAAAGATAAAGGAAATTCTTTTCATAATAAATATTTTACAAAATAATAAAAAGGTGTGCCTCATTCAAAGTAACTAAAAAATTGCATAAAATAATTGGTATGTGATCAACATTCACACTCAGGACTTGTAAAGATACAATTACAAATATATACTGTAAAGAAAATGACCTAAAAACCCAGAAGGACAGTTAATGCTCATGCCTAGGCTACTCCAATAAAAATCGTACTACCTAAATTAAGTCATAGATTTAGTATCTCATTTGCAAATAATAATATATTATATTGTAAGAAATGATAACTATGAAGAATTCAAAAAAACAAGGGGAAACATAAAAACAACAACTAGCATTTATATGGTGTTTTGAGCTTTGCAAAATGCTTGGCATCTTATTTGATTCTCACAACATGGGATGTAGGTATTATTAGCTCCATTTGACATATGAGAAAACTGAAGCCCAAAGTCAAGAATCACATGACCAGTAAAGTGTCTGAGTCAGGATCTGAATCCAAGTCTTTCTAACTTCAAGTTCAGCACTCTATCCACTGGGTCACTTAGCTGTAAAACATGTGAAATGGTGCAAAATGAAGCATGACTACATACACAAGTACTACAACAATGCAAATGGAACCTTGCTATCCCCTTAAACTGTCATCCTGCAGAAGGCTATGCTTGAAGTGCCTTGAAGGAAACCAGGTATTAATGTGGAAAATGTATCCCCCAATGTGCTCTGATTTCAGTACAATCTATGGAGTATCCATGGATCTTCACTGAGCTTCTGGAGACACAAGTGCTTCAGCAATGAAAACTTGAGGTTTGAGATGACAAAGCAATACCCTTAATTGATCACTGAACCATGAAGAGCAGCTCACTTAGCAGACTTTAAGACCTAACGTCAGACACTTACTAGTTGTGTGATCCTGAACAAGTCACTTAACCTGTTTGCTTGAGTTTCCTGATCTATAAAAATAGGGATATCACCTAGGGTTCTTTTCAAGAGCTCCTGGGTCCCGCACTCAGTGACACCTGTAGTGAGGGAGGGTTCCTTGTATCTACTGCTTCATGGAAAAAGATGACCACCAAAAGGAGGACAAGCTCAACCCATGGCCTGACGTGCTTGAAGACATGAACCTTGAGTTGTTTGGACAGCACACATCTGAGGTGAAAGTGAAAAGTATACCCAGAAATACCATTAAAATATTTGATGTACTAATGTTTTAAGCATCAACCTCCCAAGACAGTATAGGAAGAATTGGAGATTACTGCATCACATTTTAAGTCTTTGTCAACATGGGCTTAAAAGTCTTTTGTATTTTAAGCATTTTTTTTGAGTGTAGAACATATAAAACTTACCTAGATCTGATCTGCACCATAGATCATAGATCACAGAAACACCTTTCTACTGCCTTTTGATGAGACCATATAATTAAGCCAAACCTAAAATTTAATGGATTTTCTACAGGGCTCCAAGAAGAGAGGACAGACCTAGAGAATACAGGAAAGATAACTGATTATTATTTTCAGAATTCGGGTTAACTTGGGAATAAACCTGTTCTACATGAGACAAGAGCTGAGGTCCCTTAGCAGAAAAGGTGACCCTCAGCCTGCTATGCCAGTTGTTAGGACAATATCTGTTGTTACACAAAGATTCCAGAAAAGGAGGTGGAGGTGGAGAGCATTCCAGGCATGGAACTGGATGACCAGTGCCAAAGGACGGAGACAGGAAATGAAGGGGTGTGTGTGTGTGTGTGTGTGTGTATTCTGTAGATATGTGGAGAAAATAATGTGTAGGAACACTAGAAAAGTAAGAACAAATCAGATTTTGAAGAGCTTTAAAAACCAACTAGAAGAGCTTACATTTGATCCTAGAGATGACAGAAGTTCATTGAATGGGAAGATGATATGGTCATAACTATATTTCAGGAAAATCACTTTGGCTGTTCTTTGGATGATGGATTAGAGTGGAGATCTGAGAAAGTGAGAGCAATAAGAAGATTACTGCAGCAGTCCAGGTGAGAGGCAATGAGGCCCTGAACTACGGTGGTGGTTGCATGAATAAAGAGGAGATATATTTGAGAGCTGTGGAGATGGAAATAGCAAGATGTGGCAACTAACTGGATATAGGAAAGTTGAAGGAGAGTGAAGAGCTGAGGATGACACTGTGATTGCAAACCTAGGTGACTGGAAGAATGATTGTGCTGTCAATAATTGGGAAATTCAGAATAGGTGAAGGTCTGGGGAAAACATGATGAGCTGTTTTGGACATGATGAGTTTGAGATGTCTATAGGACATCCCGGTTCAGAATCTACACATATGGCCCTAATCTTTCCCCTTACTCTAATCCTACATTTCTAGATTCCTGTTAGACATTTCTACTTGTGTTGCAAGCAATTCAAACTCATTATGTCCCAAACTAAATGCATTATCTCTCCCTCCACCCTTAAGCCTTTCCCCTCCTTCCAACCTTCCTATTTCTGTTGATGGTCCATCACCTTCTGAGTTAGACACAAAACCTCAAGAATTATTTGTCATTACATTCTCCCTCACCCCACACTGAAACCATTTCCAAGTAACTATGAATTCTATTTTCACAGCATCTTTTTCATTCGTGCCCCTTTCTCCAGTCAGATAGTGGCCACCTGAATTCAGATCTTCATCACTTCTGACTTGAATTATTGTAATATTCTCCCAAATGGTCTCTCTGTCTCCAGTCTTTCCTTACTCCAATTCAACCTTCACAGAGCTGAAAAAATCATCTTTAAAGTGCCCATATTGGGATGATTTCAAGAGGGAGAGAACACTTTCAGAAGAAAAGATTGAAAAGACTTCACAAATGCGGTAGCCATATTTAACCTTGACATGGAGAGGTCTTCAAGGTAGAGATGAAAAAGCCCTATCTTCAGGCGCTCCCTAATGCTTAAAAAGGTAAGACATAAATTCTTCAAGCCAGGTCCACAATTTCACTACAGTCTTTCCAGTTTTTATTCATATTATTCTTCAAGCTAGCTGCATTCCAGTCAAAGTGAACCCACCAGGTGTTCTCTGAACTCAGTCTACTGTTTCCCAATTTTGTGCATTCTTATAAGCATCTCTGAAGTAGAATGTGTTCTCTTGTTATCTCTACCTTTTAGAATGTTTCTTTCTCTTCCTTCAGGACACAGTTTAGATGGCACTTTGTCTGTGAGGTCTTCTCTGATCCGTCCCACAAGAAAAATGTGTTTTCTTTCTCTTCAGTTTCTTCCTAAGCACTCTGTCGGGATCTCTTTTCTGTTTCCATAAATGTTTGTCTACTAATGTAATATTCATTTGTAAACATGTCATACCCCCGAAGTCAAATGCAAACTTCTTGAGAGTAAGAGATTGGCATTTTAAAAACTGCATCCTTAGTACCTTGTATATAGTAGGCACAGACCAATTGCTGAATTGAATTGTCATTGAGAAGATAAGCCAAAGGTAAAGAGACAAGAAAGAAATGAAAAAGCATGCAGAATGAATAATTAATAAGCTCTTGTGGATATTGTATAGGTTAAAATTCATTTTTAAAAATATATAGTATGTTCAATTGGCATAATTGTTTGAGGATATATACCTGATGATGATATTGATCAGATTACATGCAACATTAAAAAAAAAAAACCAACCCATTTTGTGGAATGCATTCTGTAATCCCTGAGCCTGTGTATCATTTATTTTATTTGCTTTAAGCAAATGTAGTAAAAATATAAGTAAAATAATTTATTAAAAAGGAACCCTTAAAGCAAAAGACAAGCAACAGAAAAAATGAACACTGTTTCTTAAGTCAACAGAAAAAGCTGTTTCCAGAAAAGCCATAAAGTAATCCACCATCAAAATATGAAAGATGTGAACAGGAAGCTCTCTCCCATTCCCATCCAGAATTCCACTTCTAGAACAATCACATAAAAGAAGATAAAAGCTGAGAAAGCATTCCTTGGCTTTGGATATGCCTGTTTTGGAGGTATTAACTGATTTTTTTTAAGAATAATTATCTCATCTGTCCCAGTCTCAGCTATCTAGCAGCCGCACACAATTGGGATAGGAGTTGTACTAGATTGGCCTCTATAATCCCTTCCAACTTAGACATTTTTTGAGAAATTAAAGAGGAGGAAAAAAACAAAACAAAAAAGTCTGAATAATCAAAATAGATGTTACAAATCCAAATGCTAGATTTCATGCACTTTATTTACTCTTAAGAGTGGTTTTCAAACTCTCACTTCTAACTCATTTACTCTTGTCTTGGATACAATTCTAACTTGTTTGATAATCTGGATTTCTACCTTAGAATATCAAGAAGAGCAAATTAACAGTAGAGATTGCTGTTAGAGACAAGCACACTGGCAGTATCAAGAAGTTGACAGGGAGGGAGGAAATGGAAAAATTGCTTCTATTCATTTATATAGGATTTATACTTCCATATACTTCCAAAAACAACATGGTGCTACTTGCAGTTTTGAACATAATATAAAAAAGCTCAATGAATAATAGAACACTATAGAAATCAATTAAGAAAAGAATAGATGACAGGGGTAAGTAAAATTAATTCATTCCTAAAGTTGGATATTGCGTTTAGCTCTTACTTTCTTGGCAGCTAAGGCAAAAAAGTAAACACACTAAATCTTATAGTTCTCACCAACTAACAGCAACAAAAAGTCTGTTTAAAAAATCCTACAATATAAAAAGCAGGCACAGTAAGAGCGCTGCAGTCTGGTAGCATGTGGCATAGAGGAAGAATTTCACCACATCACATCCCGTGGCTGACACTCATGATGATGATCCTGAGTCAGACAGAAAAGCTCTAGGATAAAATACAAATTCCTCTGTTTAGCTTTTAGAGTTCTGTACATTCTAGCTGCAACCTCTTATTGAACATTATTTTCTTTTCCTCTTGCATTCTGTGATCCAGACAAAATGACCTCACCGTTCTTCAAACATGACATATGTTCATTAGGTTCTGTTTAAGAAACCAAGGTAGTATGCCACACATGTTAGCATAGTGAGTGCTCTCCACAGTGAAGCCTGATACTTATGTCCCTCAGGTTTCCAGGGGTTCGCTGAAGATTTGGGGGAGTCTCTTCTTCATCGTTATTTGTTCAAATTCCCACCAGTTATATTTCCCTTACAGTTAGATACCGCTGAAAAGCACTCCAATTCCATTTAATTATTTAACATCCATTAGCTTGGACAAAAGGTTATTTACTTCAATTACATGGCAAGAATAAACACACCAACATTTCCCTCCAGCGCTTCAGGCCCACACCCTCCCTCAGCCTCTGGGGGAGAATGGGCTAACTCAGCACAGGAATGTTTGTATCCAGATACAGACTCCAAATGAATCCAGTCTTCCTCTCAGCTACTGCTGGCCTGAATCCCAAAGGCCACTCCTTGCTCCGCAGGGCACTGATGCTGAACTGGTTAGAAAATCCATGCAGTGGGATGCTGAGATGTTCATGGACTTGCTCTACTGACTTTGTGAAACTCACAAATTCTATTTCCAGTCCCATCACCTAGAACTGAAAACAACTGAGACCCAGGACCAAAGATCATTACACAGGGCTGCATGGCCTCAGAGCAAAGCAACAAAGTGCCTCCCTATACATTATTGTCTCTCAAGGCAGAAGAATTCAAAACCAGAACAGAACAACCAAGAGGAAAGAGGTAAAGCTCTGCCTGGCTAGTACTTTTGGAACGCCTCTGCAGCCAACAAGCATTTTATTTATCAGATGGTTAGCCAACTGGAAACAGTCACATAATGTGTCTGCAGATATTCCAATGTCTCTGCAAGGTATTCCCCTTATATGTTAAATTTTTCCTGGAAGTAGGCCTCCCTAGGGTACTCCGTATGGAGAGACCCTGAGATGTTTTGTGTACACTCGCACCATTACATTAGATTTCCATTAAAAAAAAAAGTTTTTTGTTTTGTTTTTAGCTTAAATATGTAAGCTTCAATTCTCTAGAAAATTCACATATGGGGAACTGTTCTTTCTTCAATAAGGTTGGTAAAATGAGGTTTTTCTTACTGGTATCACCAATGGTTATGGATGCTTTCAACTATAATCCATTTAGCAGCTAAGGGGTCAGAATAAATTCTTGCAGATGGTTTGCTTTAACACCTTATACACAGGTTTTGGTTTTTTTTTTCCCCTCAAGTGTGTAGTCATGCAGGTCATACCCTAACAGGACTGCTACCAGGCAAACTAGCGCTCAAATCTTACAGCATCAATTTCCCTTAAAAGCAAATTAGATAAGTGATATGCAGGCTCTGTGATTATGCAATGCATTCCACAGAATGGATTGCTTTTTATGTAGCACATAAACTGATCAACATCAGCTTGAAGTAGATTTTAAGTTTAAGTATCTTCTGATAACTTTCATGGTGCCAAGAAGACGTGCATATTCTTGTCCTTGGCTAAGCTTCCTTTGCCAGCTCTTTGTCTTAAGGTACAATTCTATTTCTTTTCTATATGGATGGATGATTTTGAAAAAGTCAAATAAGCTTCATTCTCTATTAAATGTATGAATCTAAATGACTCGATTCAGTTTTTCTTTGCTCACAGCAATTATGATATGTATATTTCCTGTATAAAGATTTCATCTACCTCAAATTGTAAATGAAATGACATTTTTTTCACACCTAAAGTATAAGGAATGATAGTTTCCTTACATGATAAGTATCTGTAGCAATGAGAAAATAAGCAACACTGCTTTTTGAATGGGGCAAAAAAGAAAAAGGAAACTCATTTTCAGTTAGGGGGGTAGAAATGAATGTTTCAAAGACAGACTCAACTCTATACTGTGCTATTCTCCAGGCTTAATTTTTCCCCCACCCCTTTTCTCATTTTGCCAATTGTGTCCCATCAAGCTTCAGTCTTGGACCACTCCCACGATCTGATCTTATACATATGCTGAAGAGAAAATCATGCAACTGTTCTGATTGTTTCCACTACAAATTTATGTAAAACAACCTCAACTGGGCCCTCACTGCTGTCCAGCAATTCATCTATAACTTTCTCATCAATTCAATATCCCAGTTTTAGCAGTGGCTTATCCAAACCTTTTCCTTCCTTCTCAGACTTCTCAGGGCTCTTCCTCTATTAAATTATAAGCTCCTTGAGGGAAGGAATGGCATGTTGAGTCTTTTTGCATCCCCAGTGCTTATTAGCACAGCGCCTGGCACATAGTAGGCATTTAATAATGTTTACTGAGTAACTAGATACAACTAAGCTATCAAAGACATAAAACAAGTTGCAAAGTTTTTGACACCTCTCTATCCCATTCAGATTAATAAGTTCATTGATTATACCCAGTCATATCCTAGAAAATATATGCAAGAGAATTCAACCCAGCAATCCATACAGAAAAAAACAAGTGGATGAAGAATTCTTATGTCCTAGATTACAATATATAAATTGTTGAATTAGTCTAATAGTATATATCTTATACAAGAAGTGTAAATGGCCAATGAGCTGGCACTAAAAAAGAAAAGAAGGAAAGTGGTGCTGATGTCTAAGGAAAATGTGTCTTCAGTAAATCCAAGCTACTATCTAACAGAAAAGAACATTTTTTTGAACATCATATTTTTATAATGAAGCTGTATGGCTGAAAACAATGAAATAATAATCTCAAAAGAATCACAATTATAGGTGACTCAACAGGAAATAGAAAATTATATGCTGAATATAAGTAGTTAACAGCATATTAACAATGACAACTACATCCTAATCCCATGTATCATTACATCATGAAGATAGGCTTTGTCCTGAAAGGTTTTACCAGGCAAGCAAAAGTTCTGCCATGCTAGACATGCTTCAAGTATGGTCTGATGATGAACTACATCGTCTACTGTCTGAAGACAATAAGAGCAAATCTAACCAAGTGACTCCAGTACTCAAGCAACTCCAGCTTACTGGCTCTGGGAGAAAATAAAAATTTCTCTGCTTAGTTTTAAAAGTCCCGTACAATCTGACCCCACGCTATCTTTCCAATCTGATTGGACAGTACTCCCTTTCTTGCATTCTGTAATCCAGACAAAATTACTTTCTCTCTATTCTTCACACATGACATTCTAACTCCTGACTCCATGCCTTTGTGGTGGCCAGCCCCCATTCCTAGAATGCATTTCCTCTTTATCACTACCTCAAATGCCCTTTCTACCTTTAGGGTTTCAAGCACCATGCTTTGCATGAAGTCTTTCCTTATTCCCAACTGCTATTGCCCCCCAAAAAACTACTTTGTATATATTTTTCTTTATTAATTTTATATTTTACTCTGTATATTTTTACATTCACTTGCATTCTCCCCCATAAGAATATATGCTCATGGGGATTATTTCATTCTTTGCATTTGTATCCACAATGCCTAGTACAGTGTCTGGCACATAGTAAGTGCTTCATAAGTGTTTATTGATTGATAATACTTCAAGGTCTGAAGACCATTCTTTACAACCATCATATGAAGTAAAGAGTACAACTCTAATTTTTCCCACTTTTCAGATGGGAAGACTGAGGGCAGATGACTTGTCCATGGTTATAAGGTTGGTACATATCTAATGTGGGAATTAAATTTGGGTCTCCAGGGCGGAGTCAAGATGGTGGAGTAGAAAGACTCAGGTATGCGAGCTCCGAACCCACAGCCCATGGATTTAATGTAAGAAGAGCTCCCCACAAGTTCTGGATCACTGCAGGGTGTGCAGAAACACAGTGGAACAGATTTCCATTCCAGAGAGCCCCGGAGAGCTGTCCCGAGGGTCCGTCATGCCCCGGAAAGCGGAGTCCACCCCAGCGCTGCCCTGGCCACGTAGCCAAGAGGAGCAGATCAGAGCAGGCTTCAGGGATGGAACCTCCGGCAGCTGGGAAAGTTCCTCCACCCACAGACTCTACAGGTCAGTGAGAGACACGTCTGGGCTGGCCGAGAGGGGAGCGGGGTGTCTCTGCGGCTCGGGGCCCCTCGGGAGGAAGTGGCGGAGGCAGAGGCAGGGGCAGGAAGCGGTGGAGGCACAGGCAGCAGCAGTGGCCCCAGGGACTCCCCGAGCAGGCAGGATCTTCATTACTGAAAGTCTCTGAATAAACCACCTGAAGGAGCTGAGCCTGGGAGATGGCCCTGCCCCACCCGCTCCATTACTGAAGGTCTCTGCATAAAGCCCCTAAGGGAACTGAGCCTGGGAGGCGGCCCTGCCCCACCTGCTCCATTACTGAAAGTCTCTACATAAAACTCCTGAGGGAACTGAGCCTGGGAGGTGGCCCTGCTCCCACCCCAGCACCAGAACTAAAGCTCACACTGAATAGCAGCCATGCTATTCAGTGGAAAGCCCATTTGAATCTCAGACCCCAAACACTAGCTGGGCGGATCTAGGCAGGGGTGGATAGGAATCTCAGAAGTCAAGTAACTGGCTGGGAAAATGCCTAGAAAAGGGAAGAAAAATAAGACTATAGAGAGCTTTTTTGAGCAGATGCTAATGATCCCACCTTTCAATTCTGATGACGAGGAAATATTCTTACCATCAGGGAAAGACATGGAGGGCGGGGCCTCTGTATCCCAGACATCCCAGGGGGATGTCCGGTGGGCTCAGGCCTTGGAAGAGCTCAAAAAGGATTTTGAAAAGCAAGTTAGACAGGTAGAGGAAAAACTGGGAAGAGAAATGAGAGAGATGCAAGAAAAGTATGAAAAATGGGTCAATACCTTGGTAAAGGAGACCCAAAAAAATGCTGAAGAAAATAACACCTTGAAAAATAGGCTCACTCAATTGGCAAAAGAGGTTCAAAAAGCCAATGAGGAGAAGAATGCTTTCAAAAGCAGAATTAGCCAAATGGAAAAAGAGGTTCAAAAGCTCACTGAAGAGAATAGTTCTCTCAAAATTAGAATGGAACAGATGGAGTCTAATGACTTTCTGAGAAATCAAGAAATCACCAAACAAAACCAAAAGAATGAAAAAATGGAAGAGTGTCAAATATCTCATTTGATATGAGAAACATACTGGGAAAAACAATGACCTGGAAAATTGATATGAGAATGAAAAAATGGAAGAGTGTCAAATATCTCATTTGATATGAGAAACATACTGGAAAAACAATGAGAAACAATATGGGAAAAACAACTGACCTGGAAAATAGATCCAGGAGAGACAATTTAAAAATTATGGGACTACCTGAAAGTCATGATCAAAAAAAGAGCCTAGATATCATCTTCCATGAAATTATCGAGGAAAACTGCCCTGACATTCTACAACCAGAGGGCAAAAATAAGTATTGAAAGAATCCATCGATCACCACCTGAAAGAGATCCAAAAAGAGAAACTCCTAGGAACACTGTGGCCAAATTCCAGAACTACCAGGTCAAGGAGAAAATCTTACAAGCAGCTAGAAAGAAACAATTCCAGTATTGTGTAAATAAAATCAGGATAACTCAAGATCTAGCAGCTTCTACATTAAGGGATCGAAGGGTGTGGAATAGGATATTCCAGAAGTCAAAGGAACTAGGACTCAAACCAAGAATCACCTACCCAGCTAAACTGAGTATAATACTTCAGGGTAAAATATGGTCTTTCAATGAAACAGAGGACTTTCAAGCATTCTTGATGAAAAGACCAGAGCGGAAAAGAAAATTTGACTTTCAAACACAAGAATGAGAAGAAGCATGAAAAAGTAAACAGAAAAGAGAAGTCATAAGGGACTTACCATAAGTGAACTGTTTACATTCCTACATGGAAAGACAATATTTGTAACTCTCAAAACTTTTCAGTATCTGGGTAGTTGGTGGGACCACACACACACATGTACATGCATGCACACACACACACACACATACACACATGCACGCACATACAGAGACAGAGAGCACAGAGTGAATTGAATAGGATGGGACCATATCTTAAAAGAAATTAAGGTAAATGGTGAGAGAGAAAGGTAGGGGGAGGAAAGAGGGTGAAATGGAATGGGATAAATTATATGTCATTTAAGAGGCAAGCAGGAGACTTTTTAGTGGAGGGAAAAGGAGGAGAGCTGAGGGAAAAAAACAAGAAGTTTACCCTCATCACATTTGACTAAAGGAAGGAATAAAATGCACACTCATTTTGGTATGAAAACCTATCTTACAATATAGGAAAGTGGGGGAGAAGGAGATAAGCAAGGGGGGGGATGATGGAAGGGAGGGTAATGGGAGGAGGGAGCAATTTGAAGTCAACACTCTTGGGGAGGGACAGGATCAAAAGACAGAATAGAAACAATGAGGGGCAGGATAGGATGGAGGGTAATTCAGTTAGTCTTACACAACACGACTATCATGGAAGTCATTTGCAAAACTACACAGATATGGCCTATATTGAATTGTCTGCCTTCCCAAAGGGAATGGGTGGGGAGGGAGGGATGGGGAGAATTTGAAACTCAAAGTTTTAGGAACAACTGTTTAGTATTGTTTTTGCTACTAGGAAAGAAGACATACAGTTAATGAGGAACAGAAAGTCATCTGGCCCTACAGGAGAAAAGAGAAGATGGGGACAAGAGAAGGGAGGGATGACAGAAGAGAGGGCAGACTGGAGATAGGGAAAATTAGATTGCTCGGTGTATTGGGGTGGGGGGAGGGGATAAACGGGGAGAAAATTTGGAACCCAAAATTTTGTGAAAATGAATGTAAAAAGTTAAATAAATAAATAAATATTTAAAAAAAAAAATTTTGGGTCTCCAGACTCTAAATTCAATTCTCTTTCCATTACATGATGCTGCTTCTCCAGATCGTCTATGAATTTTAATGTAAAGATATAGGAGGAAGTAGAAGGGGGGAGGGAAGAGAATAAATCTTTTTAAGTGCCTACCGTGTGCTAAGTGCCTTACAAATATTCCATTCAATTCTCACAACAATCCTGTGAAGTAGGTGACAGTTAAGGAAACTGAGACAGAGAGAGGTCATGACTTGCCCAAGGTCATACAAATAAGTGTCTACGGCAGGTCTTCCTGACTCCAGGTTCAGGGCTCTAATCTCTGCTTCACCTAGGTATTTTGTACCTGAATACACAAACACAAACTGGAAACAGTTAGAAATGTAATTAAATTGAGAAACAGAATTAGGGTTAGAAATAGATTTAGAATTAGTGTTAGAATAGGATGGGTATGCATGGACCACTTGTGATTAACACTGGTGGGAATAAATAGTCACTGATCTAGTGAAGTATCCAGAAGAAATAATAAATGAACAATTACTACCCATCAGAGAAAAATGTAAAATAATTTTAAAATAATTTGGTTTCGTAATGCATTTTCATTTTAAATTCACAGTAAAATTGTCTTCCCAGTTATATTTTGTTTACATTGATTTATAACTGATATAACAACAGCTTCTGCTTAGTGTAATAAATAGAGAGGGCTGCCTTGGCAAAACAAATTCCTTCACTGACCATGTCCAAAAAGAAATATGTCTCAATCTGTGATCTGAGCCCATAACCTCTCTCTTAGGAGGTGTGTAGCATGTTTCATTATGGGTCCTCTGGAATTACCTCACAGGGTTATTGCAAGGATTAAATAAGGTAATGATATAGAATAATAATGACAGTAACTTATCAGATTTAACTGGTGCCCACAATCACCCTATTATAACACTGACCCACAAATATTAGGAACAAGATTTTAAGAGATGTTGCCATAACAAATACTAATAATTACTGAGTTAAGTATAATGAAAAACTTTTGAAATATAGAGTTCTTGAGAAATTCTTTTTCACAGCTATACACATCTTCAATATTTCCTCACCTATTTCACTGTACTGGAGGTTACAGGTAGAGAGATACTCCCTTGGCCATAGAGACAGTAGTAAATGGTTGAAACATCAATAGGTCATGAGCACAAATGTTATTTTCTAACCAAATGATCAGCTTAAGCTGTGAAACCACATAGATCTGCTGAATCTTTATGGAGAAGTTCTTATTCAATGTTTTAAGTATAACTTCAAATATGTTGCAACCAAGGGTTTGAAGAAATTAAAAAAGGAACAAGATGGGGTATATTTCATCCCCATCCAGCCCATCTCTGACTGGAGTTGTCCCAAAGATGCTTCAGTTAACCTACAGAAGATGTAAACTTACATTCCAATACTTCGGTTACAAAAAGAAGTTATTTTTATCCATTTCTGTAATGCTATATAAAACTAACAGGATAGCACTATGTCCCAGGAATATTTCAACTCCATTGAAATAATAATAATAATTAGTAACAATATAATCACCAAAAAGTATGACCAGAAGAAAATGATCTATTGGCTGAAGATAAAAAAGAGCATTTTCAGAAACCACCAGGATATTGTATCTTAACAAATAAGAGCAATTTATTCTTGATCCAGTTATTAGTGAATAAGCAGCTTGAAACCTACATAACATTTATACTGCTTTTACTGATTATTTCAAAGACTTTGACTCCACATTCATGGCTTATTCACGTACCGCAACTATATACATATAATAGTGTACTTCAAATGTTTAAGATAGACCCACATATAATGAGAATATGAAAGTATTTGATGTCCGTAAGGAAAACAGTTCTCTACTTAAAACTTACCACCAACACAAGTGTCAAGAACAATTAATATAAAAAATGGTTTTTCAAGGAGTTAATTTAAGATATTAAGAGATAATTTAAGCCCATCATAGTTTTAAGCCCATCACTTGATTTAAATACATTATTATATCACCTAAAAATGACTAAATATGGCTTCAGTTTAAAGAAGTCAAACCAAGAGTCAAAATGGAGGGGAAAGGGCAATGACTCACCTCAGTTCTCCCCAAACTCCCTCCCCCCAACACCTTTAAATAATGCCATAAACCCCAGAAAAGAATGGAGTGAAATAATTTTCCAGCCAAAGGCAACTTAGAAGATCAGTAGGAAAGATCTGTAACACCTGGGTGAGAGCAGAGCACAGTCCAGTGCAGACCAGGCCCCAGCAAACCAGAAGCAGGCCTTGGGAACCACTTTGGAGACCAATGGCAGCAGCTGCTTTCAGAGTTCTCAGCCTACAGACAGTAAGGGAGTAAAACAACTGATAGAAGGAAATTTCAGAGGTCTCTTTGCTAGCATTGAGGCAGGACTCTGTTGCTTTGTCCATACTTAGATCTAGGTCACAGTCCTGGGTGGCAGTCCCAGGATGAGGAGCACTAGCCCAGCAGAGCTTATGATCACGGTGGAGTAGGGAGCCCCATCACAGTCCCAGGGCACTCTCAGACCGGAGCACAGGTCACAAGAGTAGTAAACACACCTCTCCTTAGATCATACCACCTTGGAAGAACTGAAAACTTACAGAGTCCAAAAAGTATCTCTGAAAGCAGCTGCACAATATCAATGAAGCTTGAGACAGCCCCCTCCACCCTGGAAACAGAACCCTACTTTAACAAAGAGTTAAAAGTCAAAAAGTAGATTGTGAAAATGAGGAAACAACAGAAGAAAATTCTGACCATAGGAAGTTACTATTGTGACAAGGAAGATCAAAACACACATGCTCAGAAGAAGATAAAAAATTCAAAGCTCCAATATCCAAAGCCTCCAAGAAAAATATGAATTGCTCTCAAGCCATGGAAGAGCTCAAAAAGGACTTTGAAAATCAAGAGAGGTAGAATAAAAACTGGGAAGAGAAATGAGAGTGAAGCAAGAAAATCATGAAAAATGACTCAATAGTTTAGTAAAGACGACACAAAAAAACCCCTCAAGAAAATAACATCTCACAAAACAGAAGAGGCCAAATCGTAAAAGAGGCACAAAAATTCACTGAAGGAAAACTCCTTAAAAAGTAGAATTGGCCAATGGAAAAGGAGGTACAAAAGCTCATTGAAGAAAAAACTCTAAAAATTAGTTGAGCAAATGGAAACTAATGACTATGAGAAATAAAAAAATAGTAAAACAAAACCAAAAGAATGAAAAAATAGAAGACAATATAAAATATCTCACTGGAAAAACAACTGACCTGGAAAATAGATCCAGGAGAGATAATTTAAAAATTACTGGACTACCTGAAAGCCATGATCAAAAAAAGGCCTAGCCATCATCATTCAAGAAATGTCAAGGAAAATTGCCCTGATATTCTAGAGTCATAGGGTAAAATAGAAATTGAAAGAATTCATCAACTACATCCTGAAAGAAATCTCAAAATGAAAACTTCCAGGTATATTATAGTAAAATTCCAGAGTTCCCAAGGGGTCAAAGAGAAACTTTGCACCCAGAAAGAAAGCATTCTAGGATCATGGAACCACAGTCAGGATAACATAAGATTTAGCAGTTTCTTCATTAAAGAATTGGAGGACTCAAAACATGATATTCTGGAGGGCAAAGGAATTAGGATTACAACCAAAATCACTTACCCAGCAAAACTGAGTATAATTCTTCAGGGGAAAAATGGATTTTCAATGAAATAGAGAATTTTCAATCATTCTTGATGAAAAGACCAGAGCTGAACAGAAAATGTGACTTTCAAATATAAGACTCAAGAGAAGCATAAAAAGGTAAACAGGAAAGGGAAATCATAAGGGAATTAATAGGGTTAAACTGTTTACATTCCTACACAGGAAGATGATGCTTGTAACTCATAAGAACTTTCTAACTGTTATGGCAGTTAGAAGAATTATATACAGACAAAGGGCACAAGTGTGAGTTGAATATGAAGGGATGAGATCTAAAAAACTAAAATTAAGGGATGAGGGAGAACTGCTGGGAGAAGGGGAAAGGGAGAGGTAGAATGGGGGCAAATTATCTTATATAGAAGAGGCAAGAAAAAATTTTTACAGTGGAGGGAAAGAAGGGAGGGGATGGGGAATGAATGAACCTTACTCTCATCAGAATTGGCTCAAAGAGGGAATAACATACACATACAACTGCGTATATAAATATATTTTACCCTACAGAAAAGTAGGAGGGAAAGGGGATAAGAGAAGGGCAGGATAATAGAAGGGAGGGCAGATTAGGGGTGGGGGTAGTCAGAAGTAAAGCACTTTTGAGGAAGTACAAGGTGAAAGGAGAAAGACAGAATAAATGGGAGCAAGAATAAGATGAAAGAAAATACAGCTAACAATAGTAATTAAGAAAAAAATTTGAAGCAAGTTTTTCTGATAAAGGCCTCATGTCTCAAAATATATTTTTTGGTATAGAGAAACTGAGTCAAATTTATAAAAATAAGATCTGTTCCTTGATTGATAAATGATCAAAAGATATGAACAGTTTTCAGATGAAGTAATCAGAGCTATCTATAGCCATATGAAAAAAATGTTCTTATTCACTATTGATTGGAGAAATGCAAATTAAAACAATTCTGAGATACTACCTCATATATATTAGATTAGCTAACAGGTCAGAAAAAGAAAATGATAAATGTTGTAGGAGATGTAAGAAAAATAAGACATTAATGCACTGTTGGTGGAGTTGTGAACTGATTCTACTATTTTGTAGAGCAATTTGGAACTATGCCCAAAGGGCTAGAAAACCATGGATACCCTTTGACCTAGCAATACCACTACTAGGTATGTATCCCAAAAGTGATAAAAAAAACTAAAAGAAAAAGTATCTATATGTTCAAAAATATTTATAGGAGCTCTTTTTTTGGTGGCAAAGAATTGGAAATTGAGGGGGTTCCCATTTTTGGGGAATGAGACTGAACAAACTATGGCATGTGATTATGATGGAATATTACTGTACTATTTAAAAAATGAGGAGAAGGATACTCTCAGAAAAACCTGGAAAGACTTAACATGAGCTGATGCAAAATGAAATGTACTGTGTAAAAAGGAACAGCAATATTATAAGATGATCAGCTGTGAATGACTTAGCTATTCTCAGCAATACAATGATCCAAGACACTTCTGAAGGACTTACGATGAAAAATGCTATCCATCCCCAGAGAAAGAACTGATAGTGTCTGAATACGAACTGAAGCATACTTTAAAAAAAAAAATCTTTATTGTTCTTAAGGGGTTTTTTTGTCTGTTTTCTTTCACAACATAACTAATATGGAAATGTTCTGCATGATAATACATGTATAACCTATATTGAATTGCTTGTCTTCTCAACGTGGGGAGGGCAGGAATTCAAAGTTTTAAAATTAATGTTAAAAAATTTTTTTATGTGTAACTGGGAAAAAACTAAATTAAAAAAATCTTAAAAAAAAGTCAAACCAAAACATCTTATTAATCATGTAATTTACAAAGATGAGATCAAGCTATATTGCTCCACTGAAAAATATAAAAATAGGTATTTTGTGGAATGATATCCACCAGTAATATCAAAGTATGATTTGCACTTGATAAATGTAAAATTCTCAATGCACATTAAAAAAAGATAGACTGAAAGTTTCAAGCTTGGATCCAGAGGTCCTTTGGAACAATGGATGAATGTGATATCTACAAATGCCCTGAGAGTCCCCCAGGAAAGAGACACTGAGGATAAAGTTACCAAATATGAGGCTGAGACTGAATAGATTGAGATTTAAATCTGGGAAGGACATATTGAAAACAACCAAGACCTAAGCAATACTAGTTTTCATGTAAATTTTCAGAACCATAAAACAAACTATAACAAGTAAGGAAAGCAATTTCACAAAAACCCAAATAATATTAAAGAAATACAGGGCCCATTAATCTAAAGTATCTATAGAAAGGCTAATACTTTCTCATCAAAAAAAGAAAGAAGAGGACTGGTACACATTTTTAGGGCACCATGAGGTCAAAAACCCTCAGAAATACTTTTCAAAAAGCAGACCGCTTCATCAAGAAATGGTAAAGCCTGGTACCAGATAACAGGCCAGAAGATTTGCTAAATGAAACCAAAAGAGGCTTAGTTCTGGATGAGGACTACAAAATGGCTAAGATCCAAGAAGAAAATCAAAAAACCTTCCATGGGTTATATCTGCATGCACTCAGCCAAGAATATGTCAGCAAAGTAGCATCAAACAAAAGGTCGAGTCATGTGGATTAGTTTGTGGAAACAGGGGTTTATGACGGCAATTCAGGACTAGGTCAAAGCCACCCAAAATGATGGAAGGGTTACCTTTAAGCTAGCCAGACACAGTGATTAGAGTATACTAATACAAGGAAAAGGTAGAAACTATGTAAATTCCACTACAGATTGCAAAAATTTAGCCCCTAGCAACAAAATATCTAACCAGACAAGATCTGGTGACTAGCATTAAACATGAGAAACTCACTCTCTTTCATGGACTAACAGGTGACAAATCTTCATAATACAAACACAAATCTCAAAATATCCTAGAGAATCAAACCAAACTAATATACTAGAATTAAACCATCATCACAGATTAAACTCATACCCACCATTACCAGAGTATAACATGAATCCATGAACACTTAAGAAGAATGTTCTTAATATATGGTGCCATGTCAAGTAATCAACCTCCAAGCTACAGGAAATGAAATTTTCTAAAAACATGGAGACCTAGAGCTCAAAATCACATGGGAACAAGATGGGGTATACACACATACACACACACACACACACACATATATACACATACACACATATTATTTTAAATATAAATTCCTGCTATTCTCTCTGATAGCTAGGTGAACCTTATACTCAGGATGCTTTCAATGAGTCTAACAAAAGATGTGCTTACATACTAATACCTTTATTCAAAATAAAAAAACTGATATTTTTATCCCTCATATAACTAATCCATAGAACATTAAATATTTTTAAAAATCATAGCAGGATAGTACTCATGCCAGCATCATTTTCTATTTAAACCCATTCAAAAAGCAAGAGAAAAAAAATTAGAAATGATGAGTTCTATGATCTTAGAAAAACACAGATAGACCTGCATGAAATAATGAAGAACAAAAATAATCAGAACCAAGGGAACAGTGCATACAGTAATAGCAGTGTTGTTTTAAGAATTTAAGAATAACTTTGAGTAAATAAGGCATTTTTTTCATTGTAAATGCCCAAATTAACTGTAAAGGACATATGAAGAAAGGTGATATCTGCATCCAGAGAAAGAACTGATAAATAGAAGTATGTAGAGAATAATTTTACATATACCCCCCCCAATTTGTGTCTAATGGTAGCCATCTCTAGGGTGGGTGGGAAGATGGAAGAAAAAAAGAAATTTACATGATAACTTTATTATATATTTAAGAAGAATAGCAAATTGTACAAAATAGATTTGCAGTTTCATGTGTAGTCATATTTATTATATTATATATGAAAATGCTTGTTTCATTCCATAAATTAAAAAAATAAAAAATGTCATTTATACAGTGCTTTAAGGTCATCCTTACAACAACCTTGTGAGCTAAATGCTACAAACATCTATTTTTTACAACTGAAAATCTGAATTTCAGAGAAACTAAGTTATCTTCCTGAGGTCCCACAGCTGGAAAGATTATGAGGCAAAATTAAAACTCAGACAGTCCTGCATTCAAGTACGGCACTCTATGCTTTGTTGTCATAAAGTGATGTACTTTAAGATTCAAGTATTCTCCAAATGACTTCAACGTACATCAGAATCTGCATATATTCTATTTAGATTTTAACAAATATTATTAAATGGATGGCCAAACTTGGTTAATCTCTGTTTTAAAAGTAAGAACTAAATGTCATTTGTATCATTTTAATAAGAAATGTTATGGTTTTTAGCATTTTTGCATTCTGAAATCTTAATATTTTTTAAAAATTAAATTTTGCTATTCTTCAAATCCAATCAGGCTACTTTTTAAAAAAATAATAAAAATCCTAACCAAAGATAAGATGTTGGACTCCATAATAAAAGCAACACAATGTGCAAAGCACAACAGACAATATTACTGAACAGAAGAAAGCTCAAAAAGTAGGAGGTGAGCAGAAGAAGAGGAAAAACAAGCAGATGTGAAGATTGAAAAAAAAACTATTTTTTCTGCATATACATATGTAATAAATGTTGTAACCCCATGAAACATGTAGGATTATGAGCTGAGTTGTCCTTGTCACTTCTGTGGAAACATACTCACCTCTGAAGGACCTGTCACTTTGGAATAATGCAGTAAAACCTAGGTGATTCCCTAGTCCTGCATCCTGTGATGGCTGGCAGGCTAGGTTGACCACTAATACGATGTGATAAGTGGCTCGCTAAGTGGCTTTCAAAAAAGGAGTCTGTCTGTCTGTCTGTCTCTCTCTCTCTCTCCTTCCCACTCCTCAATCCCTCTCCTCCTCTCTTTTTTCCCTTTCTCTTGTTTTGATTATCCAGGTAGTGTCCCATAACTCTACCACTTCTTGTGATGGGTAGCATCAGGGTGACTACTCCCATGTGGCAGACAAAGCTGGTGCTTAGCTAGGTGAACCTGAGACCGAACCTCTCTGGTTGCCTCTTCTGCTTTGTGTTTCTTTGCCTAATCATATGTGATATCAGACATTGTTCCTGGTCAGTCTTGCAAATAGAGTCCTCACAATGCAGTATGTAGCTTCTTTGAATTCACTATACTTTGATGACCAATGACACGAGAAAAAGTCCAAACCATGGCCTGGCTTGTCAGAGTTCCGGGACAGACCTGTTTGGACAATTTAGAATGGAGGTAAAATATTTGTTGGTTTAAGTGTGTTAAATACTTCTTTCTATTTCATCTTTAGAGGAAATAAAGAGCTGTTCTTTCCCTAATGAATGTAATATATTGAATATCTTTTTAATTACCCCCTATCCACTTTAGGAGATCCCAGATATGAGCCCAAATACCTAAGCTCTAAATAATTTTCCTCAGGACTCCAGGGTCAGGGGTATAAGAGTAGAAACAGTAAGACAAGAGCCTGACCCATCTTGGAGGCCAGACTTGAACCAGACCATGTGCACGAGTCCAGTACTTAGTGGGGGCCCTTAATGGAGAGAAAGTAGGTAAGTATTCCCCTCTATTCTATTTAGTGGTAGTAATTATTACAAATATAAAACATAATTGTTACAAATGTAACATATAATTCAAATATAAAATTAAATCTCTTTCATCTATGTTTTCTCTCCATAAACCATCACTTCTTTTCTAAATTATTGGTTACCAAAACTTCTCTGCTTCTAGTCTGACCCTCTTCCAATTTCCTCTGTGCCCTTGCCAAAATGACCTTCCAAAAGGACCAATTTGACCTTGTCACTCCTTTGCTCAAAGACCTTCCATATTTCCTCTTTGCCTCTGGGGTACTGAAATATAAACTTCTTAGATCCCTTTAAAGCTCTCCACAAATTAGTTCAAACCAATTTTCAAAGCTTATTTTGCACTATTCTCCTTTATTCTCTGGTCAAATTGAAGTAACTGTTCCTTGGACTTGGCCTCAAGGACCACACAGTCTATTGGCAGAGACAACAATTTCACAGATTAAATATGCAGAAAATGACTTCTATGGAAAGATCTGGAAAGGTTTCATTAAAAAGGTGTCACTTGAGCAGAATTTTGAAGGAAATGCATGATACCAAGAAGCAGAAGATAGAAATACATTCCTGGAATGAATAAAGCCAGTTCAAAGGTTCAGAGAGTATATGTTAGGGATAGCAAGAAGTCTAGACCACAGAGTGTAATAAATGAGAATGAATTTGCCTACAGTCATTACCCTGGAGCTTGCTCATTCAGAGACCACCATGATCTCTTTTCAAAAACACAGCCTCATCACCAAGTATCTTATGGTGTAGCTGAACTCTCCTATATGTATTGTTTCCCCACTAGAAGGTGAGCCCTTTGAGAGCAGGAACTGACTGAATAGAAGAATTACAAGTAGAAAATCTACTTCTAGTCCTAGTATACAGCACAGTGCTTAGAACACAGTTAGAACTTAATACTTTCCCTTTCAATAGGTTTAGAAAGATAGTTTGAGGTCATGCTGTGATGTGTTGTAAAAGCTAAAAGGAGTTTATATTTGATTCTAGAGGAGTAGAGAGCCATTGAAGGTTATTACCTAGGAGAAATAGCATGGTCAGATTGGTAATTTAGGAAAATCACTTGGGTAGAAATGTGAAAGATGAGAAACTTCAGAAAAGGAAGAGCAATTAGGAGGCCATTGCAGTAGTCTAGTTAAGAGATGATTAGGAACTCAGAGTGATGGGTGAATGAGTGTGGTGTGGGGGGAGGGTGAGAAAAAAACAGAGACAGGGACAGAGAGACAGGTGGGAAGTAGCAGATATGAAAAATATTATGGAGGTAGAAATGCCAAGATCTGAGGAAGCATGGAGCACAAGCAGTACAGCCCAGGAAGCATAGAGCACAGCCCAACATGGCAGGGACAGGACCCTGAATAGATTTCAGGGAGCCTCCAGCAGCACCAGTTCCCAGATTGCTCAACCCATAAACTGCTTCAAAGGTCAGTGGGAGGACTCCTTCACCCAGTAAAGGGGAGTAAGGTCTGAACCCCCAGGAGCAGCCACTGCAGTGGCACCTTCCATTTTTGGAGCCCTCCACCTATTGCCCCTGGGGGAATTGAGCCACTGATCTGAATCTCAGCCATGAGTTTGGCCCTGACAAAGAACTCAAAAGTCAAGTAACTGGCTGGGAAAATGCCCCAAAAAGGGAAAAAGAATATGGTAATAGAAGGTTACTTTCTTGGTGAGCAGATATTTTCTTCCATCCTTTTAGATGAGGAGGAACAATTTAGGTCATCAGAGGAAGATCTAAAAGTCAAAACTTCTGCATGCAAAACCTCCAAAATAAATATGCAATAGTCTTAGGTCATGGAAGAGCTCAAAAAGGATTTTGAGAATCAAGTAAGAGAGGTGGAGGAAAAAACTGGGAAGAGAAATGAGATTTGATGCAAGAAAACTATGAAAAGCAAGTCAACAGCTTGCTAAAGGAGACCCAAAAAAATGCTGAAGAAATTAATACCTTAAAAAATAGACCAATTCAAATGATATAAGAAGCCCAAAAAGCCATTAAGGAGAAGAATGCTTTAAAGAGCAGAACTAGCCAAATGGAAAAGGAGGTTCAAAAGCTCACTAAAGAAAATAGTTTTTTAAAAATTAGAATGGAGCAGATGGAAGTTAATGACTTCTGAGAAACCAAGAAATTATAAAACAAAACCAAAAGAATGAAAAAATAGAAGATAATGTGAAATATCTCATTGGAAAAACCACTGACCTGGAAAATAGATCCAGGAGAGACAATTTAAAAATCATGGGACTACCTGAAAGCCATGATCAAAAAAAAGAGCCTAGACATCATCTTTCATGAAATTATCAAGGAAAACTGCCCTGGTATTCTAGAACCAGAGGGTAAAATAAATACTGAAAGAATCCACTGATCACCTCCTGAAAGAGATTCAAAAAGAGAAACTCCTAGGAATATTGTAGCCAAATTCCAGAGTTCCCATGTCAAGGAGAAAATACTGCAAACAGCTAGAAAGAAACAATTCAAGTATTGTGGAAATACAATCAGGATAACACAGGATCTGGCAGCTTCTACATTAAGGGATTGAAGGGCTTGGAATAGGATATTCCAGAAGTCAAAGGAAATAGGACTCAAACCAAGAATCACCTACCCAGTAAAACTGAGTATAAAACTTCAGGAGAAAAAAATGGTCATTCAATGATATAGAGGACTTTCAAGCATTCTTGATAAAAAGACCTGACCTGAAAAGAAAATTTGACTTTCAAACGCAAGAATCAACTAAAGCATGAAAAGGTAATCAGGAAAGAGAAATTACAAGGGACTATCTAAAGTTGAACTGTTTACATTCCTACATGGAAAGACAATATTTGTAACTCTTGAGACTTTTCTCAGTATTTGAGTAGTTGGAGGGATTATACACACACACACACACACACACACGTATATATATATATAGATATAGATATAGATATAGACAGCACAGGGTGAGTTAATTAAGAATGAGGATATCTAGAAAAATAAAATTAAGAGGTGTGGGGGGAATATATGGGGAGGAGAAAGGGAGAAACGAAATGGGGCAAATTATCTCATAAAAGAGACAAGAATAAGCTTATTCGATGGAAGAGAAAAGGGAGGAGGTGAGAGGGAAAAAGTGAAGCTTACTCTCTTCTCATTTGGCTTAAGGAGGGAATAACATGCTCATTCAATTTGGTATGAAAATTTATATTACACTACAGGAAAGTAGGGGAGAAAGGGACAAGGGGAGTGAGGGGAATGACAGAAAGGAGGGCAAATGGGAGAAGAAAGTAATTAGAAGTAAACACTTATGGGGAGGGACAAGGTCAAAAGAGAGAATAGAATAAATGGGGGGCAGGATAGGATGGAGGGAAATATAGTTAATTTTACACAATATGACTATTATGGAAGTCTTTCCCAAAACTACACATATATAGCCTGTATTGAATTGCTTGCCTTCTCAGTGGGGATGAGTGGGGAGGAAGGAAGGGAGAGAAGTTGGAGTTCAAAGTATTAGGAACAAATGTTCAGAAATGTTTTTGCATACAACTGGGAAATAGGAAATACAGGTAATGGAATATAGAAATCTATCTTGCTCTACAAGAAAAGATAGAAGATGGCGATAAGGGAAGGGAGGGGTGTGATAAAAGGGAAGGCATATGGAGGAAAAGGGGCAATCATAATGCAAGACATTATGGGGTGGGAGAGAGGAGAGATGGGGAGAAAATTTGGAACTCAAAATTTTGTGGAAATGAATGTTGAAAACGAAAAATTAATAAATAAACACTTAAAATAAAAAAAAAGAAATGCCAAGATCTGGCACCCAACAGGATATGGACAATTAGGGAGAGTGAGGAATGAAGGGTAACACCAAAGCTGCAAATCAGGGTCACTGGACTCTCAATTTAAAAATAAGGAAGCACTTACGGGAGCAAGTTTTAGGGAAAAGATAAAAACTACAATTTTGGTTATGCTGTTTCAGATATCAAAAAGAAAAATTCTCACTAACTTTTCGAATGGAGAGAAGACCCCAGAAGGATTATTTATTTTCTCCAAGCTTCCCTAATCGAATTGGGGAGGGGAGGGAGAAGAATTAACAAATAAATGCAAAATATCAGCATATCAGGAAAGCTGGGAATAAACAAAGCTATGTAGATCATATTAGAATCAAATATAAACAACAGAAAAGGTTGTTAACAACCTTTTACCACAACAGACATCAAAGCCATTCAGGAGATGTGCCTGCCCAACAATCAACATAATAAGTCATCTGTGCCTCTGCTCTAGTGGGTACAATACCTCACTTAATGATAATTTATAGTTTAAAGTCTACTTAGTGAGCAAAAAAAAAAGGAAATAAATTCATTCATTAAGCATTTATTCAGTACCTACTTGATGAAGTACCCCAGGTGCTGGGGGGTTGGGGAAATGGGGGACATTAAATTTAGATAAGACATTGTCCTTACCCATTTATTTGTAGCTTACAGCCTATTCAGTAGTAAAGGCCCAAATACAAAGAGCTATATGACAGTATGTTACACTGTAAATGTGCTTCAGATCTTAATTATCATCATCCAATCCTTTCTACTGTAGAGAGTGGCAAGAAGTTTAACAATGAATCATGACCTAAAATATAAATACAATTAAATGGAAAAACAAACATCTATTAAGTAGCTACTATGCAGCAAGGCTATATTGCTAAATACTAAGAATGCAAGATGAAAAGGAATAATGAGCCCTCAAGGGGCTTACAATCTATCGAGGGAAGTAATTTATTTTTAAACTTTTGATGGTTCTAAACTTAGCAATAGACATTTTACTTCACAGCAGGTGCATGTAATAAATCTACACACAAGCATATTTCTCTTTGTGCACACTCCTTACAAATTTTATGAAAAGGCCAATGAGGGAAATTCAGTCATGTTTTAGAAGTATTTCCTCTGTATTTCCCAATCTTTTTCAGTGTGAGACCCACTTGCCAATTTTCCTGGAGACATAAGAAGAGTCTCTCCCTCTCCACCTCCCTCTCCCATGCCAGCCAAGTGTCTGCCCTCCTCCATCCATTAAACTATTGGCATCTCAAGCAGCCCAGACTCAGGCAAAAGCTGGCAAACAACAATAAGGCAGAAGATACAAGATGCTATGAAAAATAAAGGGTCACAACATTTTCATTCTTCAAAAGCTGCCATACTTTAGTGAGGAACAATCACTAACTAGTTAGTATAACTCATAATTTCAAAGACTCTTGTGGTAGATTCTGTTGTAAATTTAAGGATATTCTTGTGATTTAAAAAAAAATCCCTAATATAGCTCTTTCCTAAATTCGAAATTATGGATCTTCTTACATAATGTACCTTAAGTAGAATATAAAGGTGAGAACAGGTGATATGTATAGTATTACAGAAAAGGCACCAGTCTGTAAGTCAGGAAACTCAGCGCTTACTCTAGTCTCTTCCATTTTGAACAATTCACTAATACTGCAGGTCCTCAGTTTTCTTCCTTTGTTAAATGGAAGGAATTGAAGTAGATGATATTCAAGGTCATTTGTACTAATTGGTATAGAGTACTATAACTGCTCTCAGAAAACTTATGTTAAAATTTCCTGTTTCACCATTTGTGAGTGACAGACCTATAACCTTGGACAAAAATCACTTTCCCTCTCTGACCTTCAGTTTCCTCATTGGTAAAACTGGGTTAATGCCTGCACTATTTATTTCATAAGGTTGTTTCAGTGAGCAAAGCACTTTTCAATCCTTTATATATGATTCTACGATATGGATTTTGCTTAGCTCCTAAATATGCCTTCTTAATCATAATATTTACCCTACCACCACCCTCATCTATTTCTGTCCTTATCTCTGGGCTAACTACCTTTTAAGTTCTTTCTGATACATCCTCACTCCCTGTCCCAATATAATATACTTATACATGGCTAACACACCTCAAAACTTCCATGAAAATGAAATTTTTACTTTAAAGCAAGTAGAAAAATGTCATCGTGAACCACATGAGTATCTTTAAACAAAAACTGTCTGTTAGACCTGATACCCAGAAAAATAAGAATCTCAGTCAAACTGCTTTTAAAGGGATCCTGAAATGGCAGTCAGTTTAATATTTAAAATCTTACATGATGGTCCTGGACGATTTGCATGAAAATACTCTTGTACACATGTAAGTAAAATTTCTCCTTATGATTCTTCAGAATTCAAACAGCAGGGTTTTTTTTTCCTTCTTTAATTTGCACCCTAGGGGTAGTTAGATGAGATTGATTGAGCCTTCACAGAACTGGCTCAACACACCCACCAATCTCCTGCCAATGTAGCAAATGAAGGGGAAAAAATAAAGCCTTCAGTTAGAAGACTTAAGAACAAAACACAGAATTGAAGTCTTTTAAAGTTTTGTTTTGTTTTGGTTTTTTTGTGGCTTCTGCCTCACTTTTAGGTGCTTTTTTTCAATGCTTGTTTCTCAGTTACAAGTTCTGTAAGACTCTTACATAAACAGGTCATTGTGAAAAAGCTTAGGTTTTTTTTCTCTGAGAGGGCTTTTCAATAAAAAGAGAACATGTATGAACAAAAGATTACCATGTTGGCATTGCTGCCCTCTCCTCCAAAACACTCCCTCCCAAAATCCCCCAAATAGCTCATAAACTAAGAAATACATTCTTGGCTGACTTTACTGTCACCTCTAAGTCACAGGGGGTGGTGAAGAGGTACAGGAACCCCCTCCCCCCATAAAACCGCAAGCCAAGCCAAACTAAATACTCTGTTACCCTCAGGGCACAAACCAGCCGAAGTACTTGGTTACCACAGCCCAGGGAGATGACACCTGATAACTCTATAAACTTCACTGCAGCCAGTGGAAAAGAATGATTTTAGTCAGGGTGGCTTCCAAATCTCCTGTCTCCAAACCCGCCAGAGCAAGGTCTTTCAGAAGGAACAGCAGCGTCCATTCGATCCCCCTCTCTATCCCAAAGGCCATGTTTTGAAAAGTTGCGAGTGGAGAAGGGAGTGGCTGTCTGATGACTGAAGCACACCCCCTCATCCCCCACCCCGCTTCCTGAGGCCCCCAGGATAAGAAGAGTGATTTATCCACACAAAGATAAATTACCTGAGCGCCGGGAATTCTGGTCGAAACTAAGCGGACAAAAGAGAACACAAACATGTTTTCCTTAACGACAAGAAAACACCTCCTACTACGTGCCAAGACCTGAACTGCAATACTCCCTGTCCTCAAAGAGCTTACACACTACTGGGAGGTGTCTCTCACAGCAGGAGTTCTTAGTCATTTGTGCATCCTGGATCGCTTTGGCAGCGTTTTGAAATCTACGGACCCCCATTCAGGATGTTTTTAAATGCATAACACAGAATACATAGAATTGGAAAGAAAAGAATATATTGAAATACACTTTTCAACATATTTTATAAAACAAGTTAATGGACCTTAGGTTAAGCACGCTTGCCTTAAGAGTCTCTAAACCTATTCACCGCTTCTACAAGTTTTCTGAAGTCTGGAGGGTCTGAGGATGAAAAAGTTTTAAATTTTCCGAAAAAAAGTTTTAGATTCTCGGAGGAAACTAAGGGAAAACGAAGGAAGACGCACATACCCCATACCCATGACCCTCTCTGGGCAGTCGAAAGTGCTTTCTGAGGAAGTCAAGCAGGATGGGGGGGTGAGGGAGAGAGTGGCTTTATGTCCCCCCCGTACAGCTATCCAACAGGTGGGGGTGGGCTCTGTCTCACCCACTTCTCCCCAGGCCCGGGAAGCAGGGGTGGGCACGGGGGGAAACGGGGGCATTTAGGCTGGAAGTGGGGTAAGGGGAGTGGGGGGACACCACTCTGTACCTTTCTCTCCCACGGTCAAGCAGGCATCCGTTCCGCCAGGGCGTATGATTCAGGAGACTGGGGGAAATGGCAAAAGAAAGTGGAGCCGGCCGCCCGCTCGCTCCGACGGCCCCTCAGGACCTGGGCTGGGCACCGCCGGCCCTGCTCCGCCGCCTCCAGTTGAGCCCCCACCTCCCAGCAGCTGCAGCAGCAGCAGCAGCAGCAGCAGCAGCTCTCTCTGCAGGTTACCTGCTCCCAGCCCCTCCTTCCACCGCCCCGCCCCATTCCTCCCTGCCTGCATTCTCCCCTCCCCACCCGGGAGCGCGGAGCTTTTGGTTAAGGCGGCAGCGCCCCCGCGCGTCCGCGTGGCGGGGAAGGAGCCAGGTAAGGAAAGTGGATGAGATAGAGATACAACCAACTCTGATAACTGGCAACTCAGTGGGAAAATGGATAGGCCTGGAACATCTGGATCACAAGATCATCAGGCTAGAACTCGAGTGATATTCACTCCAGCCTACCTATTTTTTTTACAGTTGAGGAAACTGAGGACCAGGGATGTAAGGTCACCATGTGACTACGTTCACAGAGTAACAAATAGCAGAGCCTGGTTTCAGAGGAAAGTCCGGTGACTCAAAAATCTGCACTCTTTTCACTGAACACGAAAATGGCCTGTAATGGTGATAATTCTACTTTTCTTTAAAGGTTTCAGTTTGATGTAGGAGCTTGTCAGATTGTGTGGTGGTAGAAAGCTGGATTTGGAGGTTCAAGGCACTTCAGATCCTCATCACCTCTTCCTCTGTGCAAGAGAATCTTTAATGGCAGCTATGAGACTAACATTCCTAAAGCTCGTCTGACCAAGTCACTTCCCTTCTCAGAAAGCTTAAAATAGAGGATCCTATTGTGCATTTAAATTCCTTTACAATTTGATTCCAATCCATTATTTTAAACGGTTCACATATTACCGTACTTCACAATTCTACCCGCTGGTTAAACTGGCCTGCTAGTTGTTCCTTCTATGAAACATTTCATCCACTCTCTTCCATTCCTGGAAAGATCTTGTTCCTCACCTGTGCTTCTGGGACCCCCTAATACCCATCAAATTTTTAACTCAAGTGTTACCTACAAGAAGACTTTACAGATTAAAGCTTCTCCCACACTCCCCGCCCGTCAGCCATCCCCTTCTATGTATTCTGTATATATTTTGTATTTACTTATGCATAAAAATGCAAATTTCTTGAGGGCAGAGGCTAACTCCAGGCTAGCAGAGTACCTCCTGTTTGTTGAATTGAATTGTCTGACTTACTCACTGTACCCCTCTGTGGCTCAGTTTGCTCTTAAGTAAAATGAGAGGTTTAGATTAGATGACTTCTAAGATCTCTTCCAGGTTTAAATCTATTTCCACAATTCTAGGAGCAGGTAGGTGGCACAGGGGACAGAATGCCAGTTCTGGAGTGAGGAACACTCATCTTTCTGAGTTCAAATCTGGCCTCACACACTTACTAGCTCTGTGACCCTGGGCAAGTCACTTAACCTTGTTTACTTCAGTTTTTTCATCTGTAAAATGAGCTGTAGAAGGAAATGGCAAACTACTCCAGTATCTTTGCCAAGAAAATCCCAAATAGGGTCAGAAAAGTTCAACATGACTGAAATGACCAAACACACTCCCACAATCCTGACAACAACCTTGAGAGTAGTTATTGAAAGTATTATAGGACCATTTTATAGATTTGCAAACTGAGGTTCAGAAAGAATAGTAAGGAAGGGAAAATAAATGTTGACTAGGCAGGATAAGGAAGGTTTATTAATTATAATAGCTGACATTTATGTAGTAATTTAAGATTTGCAAAGCACTTTGCATACAGTATCTCATTTGATTTCATCCAAATTTCAGGGCAGGGATTGCCTCATAGTTTTTTTCAGGAGATAGCAGCATATTTTTTCTATGAATGGGCATGGAAGGAAGAAAACAGCCCCCCAGTTTTTCTCTACCTGTGCCCAAGTACACATCTTTGTGTTCTCAAAGTGAGGTAGGTAAGAACTGGACTTTGTAAAAATGAAACAACAATAACCTTGGTGAATAATGAATGCTGATGATTCATGGGTACTATTGGAGGCGGGAAATGGACCTTTATCCCAGAACACTCACACTTTTCTGACTTCACTGAAGTCACTACCCATTAGTCAGGTTAGAGAAATGAGAGTGCCCTGTTTATTAACCTGAAATGACCACAGAGATCTGTAAGCACAGAAATGGCTCATGACCCCACCAGGCCACTGCTAAGGTAGAGGCAGATATGAGAATGCAATTCAGAATCAGACTAGCTTCTCAAGTTAATCTTTAATCAATCTTTAAAGTTTACTGTAATTTTCTTTTCCATAGACCCTCTGAAATAGCCCTGTAGTTCCCAGTGAAAAGAAAAGCAAGACCACCCCCAATGAAATCTCCAGTATCCATGTCATGGGGTTTTAAAGTTTTTTATATCATGGACTGCTTTGACAATCTGATGAAGTCTTGGATCCCTTTTCAGAATAATGTTTCTTTTTTAAAATATATAATTGAAGAAAATGCTAAATTTAAGTTTAGCATTAGGATATTAGGATTATTAGCATAAGGGAAGGGAGAGGTTTTTTCTGAAAGGAGATCAAACACCCTTGGCTTCCCCAGATGCTAGGGGAGCTATCTGTCCAGAATCCTGTCACTTCGTAGGCTGACATTTGTCTGCAGAGGTCTGAGACAAATATCATTAGGTGAAGAACTAAGGAGACTAGGTAACCTTCCCTGAGTCCTTACTGTGACACATTTTGTGGGTAGTATAAAGTATGTCAGATCTAGAGGCAGAGTTCCTCAGAGGCATTGGGGATATAAAGATGAATATGAGACAATCCTTACCCTCAAGAAGCTTATAGATACAAAATATACACAGATGAGTAAATGCAAAATACATACAAAATAAATGCAACCTAATGGTGATAGATAGGAGGGTGATTCATTGAGAGTCAGAAGCACTAATCCCCTTTCTTTCTCATTTTTTCATGCCATTCCTCTCCAACTATTCCAGCCAAACTAGACTATTTTGTGTAGTTTTGTTCAAGTCCTCTACTATATCTGGAATGAATTCTTCTGTTCCTATCTACTCTCCAACCCCAATATCCATCTTGTCCATTGGACTCCCAAGGCTCAACTCAGATGATACCTCTGCAATGAAGCCCTCTCTGATTGCCCCCTCCTCCTTCCTCCTATTCCTTATAGCCCTTTTCTTTGAGGTCTTTTTGTTTTGCATTTCTCTCCTTTTTAATTAGACTTAAGTGTGCCTTTTTCTTTTCCCTATCAGAAGGTGAACTCTTTGTGTCATGTCTAACATAAGGCCTGGATAAACTTCAGTATCTTACAATTTCACAGTACATAATATGGGTCCTATCTCCACTGATCAAAATTATTCCAAGACTCAGTAGACAAAGAGGAAACTGATGTAGTAGCTAGAGCACTGAACTTGAAGTCAGGAAGACTGGGTTCAAATCTCACCTTAGAAACTCATTAGCTATGTGAACCTGGGTAAGTTATTAGAACTCTCTAAACATCAGTTTATTCATTTATCAAATGAGAATAGTAAATAGTAAGTAATTACTCAACCAAGTGGTACAGTGGATGGAATGTTGGACCTGGAATCAAAAAGACATTTTTTGACATATTTTTCCTGAGTTCAAATCTGGTATCTGGCACTTACTAGTTCTGTGACCCTGGACAAGTTACTTAATCCTGTTTGCCTTAGTTTCCTCCTCTGTAAAATGAGCTGGAGAAGGAAATAGAAAACCACTCCAGTATCTTTGCCAAGAAAATCTCAAATGGGCTCATGAAGAGTCAGACAAGACTGAAATGACTAACAACTACTCAGTAGGGTTTTAAGGATCAAATAAGAAAATGTAAACTTTACAAATGTTAAAGTGCTCTGTAGGCATGAGTTGTTATGTATGAAATACCCATGGGAAAAAATGTATCACTCAGTGGCCATTCTTTCATTAAACTTTCAGTGACTGGTGATTAGTCTTTCAGAACTCAGCTAGGTTTGTCCTAAAGTGTCATCCCCAGAGTTATACTTGAAGTCTTTCCAGTTTAGTAGGTCCTCCAGGGTCTTGTGCTCCCTGATGTAGCCAAGGTTGTCTCCATGATATGATGAAGCGTTGGAAAGACTTTAATGGAACTCTTTGCACATAGTAGGTATATAATAGCAATGTGCTGAGTTTGTTGAACTCCTTTCCCCTTATCTTTCATAAACAATTGTCACATCTATCTTTTCCTCTCTCCACTGCCATTGCCCTAGAACAGGCTTCCATACAGGCCTTCATTACTTCCTTCTTTGATTATACACAACAGTATCCTAACAGGTATTGTCTCTACTTTTCCCCCTCCAAGTATTCCTTTATACAACTGCCAAATTAATATTCTCTATGCATAAATTTGGTCTCTTGAAAACCCTTCAGCATGTCCCTATTTCCTACTAAATGAAGTTCAAATTCTTTTTGTGGCATTCTAGGCCCAGCAGCAATCTGAGGCTACTGTCCCTTTCTAGTGACACAGACTCAGTCACATACATACTCTTGCATTCTAGCTTTGGGTCCATTCTTTTCTTCTCCACCCCATGCCCTGCCGGGTTATTTTGTTTTGTTTTCCTATGCAGAGGCTACCAGAGGCTCAGGAATCACATCTCTTAAACAGTAATCATCACTGTCCTCAGATACTAGAATGGCTCTGTGAAAAATTGGTAATGGCACCCATAGTACACTCAAACTGGCACCAGATTAGGAATATCTATAATTCTCAGTCATGTCCAAATTCCCACAAATCAAGGCATATTCTAGAAGTGAACCTAACTCTCTCAGGAAGAATTCCAATCAAACTGCTGGGGATCCACACCCAAACAAACTTAACAACATATGCACTGACTCACTATTCCCTCACATTTGTACAGTCAGAGAAACTATTAATCTGTGTCCCCACAGAGCTATCACCTACCAGTACTGGTGCCCAGGGCAAGCAGCATGAATTTCACTAATTTCAAGCAGTCCAAGTTCACTTGAAGGGAGGGGGGATTAATTAAAAAAGCATCTTACAGATAGGTGTTATCAATAACGTATACCATATCTGGTAAGTTCTCTATTTTAATGATGCTTGCTAAGTACTAAGTTCAGTTGTTTCTGTGCTGCTAGAAACACACATACTATCAGCATGTAAATACAAAACTATGTTTAAAATTGCATAATTTTAAAAAATTATTTAAAATGTGCATGCCCTCTAAATTTTGATTACCTGGGACAAAACGTCAGTTGCCCTGCCCCAGTTATGGCTCTGGTTATTTATTATAATTATCTACATTGTTTCCCTACTAGTCTATACACTTCATGAGAGCAGGCATTTTTTTTTAGCTAAAGTTTCTCTCCTAATTCCTAAAACAGTGCATTGCAGGAATTGTTTAATAAATGCGAATTGAATTGAACTGTCACACTCGAAATTAATGTTAAGTTCCTTATGAGCAGGGACTGTTCTTTATTTGTATCTTTGTTCCTAGCAATATGTCTCTGGAGCATAGTAGTTGCTTAATAAAGGTTTGTTCAATTAAACTGAATTAGTCATATATCCAAGACCAGAACTCAGATCACTTAAATACCAGTCTGGAGAGTTCTGAGCATTCTGTACATTTCCATCTTCCTGCTTAGTGACTGTGCCTGCCTTACCCAACAGGCAAGAAAGGTCTCTGCTGCCTCCTCCTGAAGCCCTTACAAGGCATTTCAACTAAGGATATTAGGAGCTATACCAATTAATCAGGGCCCATAGAGAAGTACTGCCTGATTGGTTCGTAGTGGCTTTCACACATGATGCCAGCTGGCTTAGATCTTTAGTTTCTTTCAGCAAAATTAATGGGTAATTTTTCTGAGTGCACACAAACAGAGCTAGAAAGAATCTCAGTATTGTTTTTATGGTGATGTTTTAAAAGCACTAGCAGATGGATGAAGTCTCTCATAATACAGTAAAACCTTGTTAGAGATATCATATCATAGGGTTTAGAGCTGAAAGAGACCTTTGAGATTATCTAGTCCAACCCTTTCTTTTATAGATGAAAACACTGCTGCACAGAATGGTTCAAGTGACATGCCCAAAAGTACACAATAAATAGTGGAGTTGGGATCCAGGGCAAGGTCCTCTAACAAAAGAACAATTAATACCAACTTCTTAGCAGGAAAGCCCTGAGAGAGAACAGCCTATAGACAGTATGTGTCTCTGTCTTTTCCTTCCCCTTTATCCTCCTCATCTAAACAATTGCATTTCTACCTCTGACAGACATCAACAAGCCACCCTCTCTTCTCTTTTCTCATTGCTATTACCATAGTATAAGCCTTTCTTACCATTCACTTAGACAATTATTATAGTAGCCTCTGGAGAAATTTCCCTAACTTCAGGCTTACTCCTTTCCAGCCATCCTTCACACTGTTACTGGTTTAATCTTATTTAGGCACAGATCTGTTCATATCACTTCTCTGCTCAAAATTCTTCAATAGCACCCTATTTCCTACTGAAAAAAAAAGGTCATACTTTTTTGGCTAATCATTGAAGATTTCTATAGTCTGGTACCACCCCCCTTTTCTGGCCTTATCTTACATAACATCCATCTACCTGCTCTATACTCCAGCAAAACTAGACTGCTTCCTATCCTCCCTCATTGTTGGGATGCTATCTCAGCAAACTATTTCATGTCACTAATATTCTATATATACTTATCTATATATGTTAACTGCAGGATAGATGTTCCATACCTATCTCTGCTCCTGGGAAGACTGAGGCCAGTGGATCACTTGGGCTCTGGAGTTCTGAGCTGCAGTCAGCCTAAGTTAACCAAGTGTTCTCACGTACCAATATGTGAATTCCTGGAAGTGAGGACTTCCAGGCTGCCTAAGAAAGGGAATACTGCCACAGGTCAGAAAAACAGAGTAGAATATGACTTCAGTGTTGATCTGTGGTGGGGCTAGACTTGATGATGGTGATGATAATGATAATGATGATGATGTCTATATGGTATCTTAAGGTTTGCAAACTGCTTTACATATGTGAAGACTCATTTCTGTGAGTTCATATCCAGCCTTAGTCACTTAAGAACTAGGTGACCTTGGGCAAGTCATTTAACTGTGTTTGCCTCAGTTTCTTCATCTGTAAAATGAACTGGAGAAGGAAATGGCAAACCACTCCAGTATCTTTGCCCAAAAAAACTCTAAATGGAGTCTACCAAGAATTAGACATAACACACAATAATAAACAACAACGTTATCTCATTTTCTCCTCACAACTCTGTGAGGTAAATACTATTATTATCATCCCCATTTTGCAAAGGAGGAAACTGAGGCAGATAGAGATTGAGTGATTTGGCTAGTATCTGAGGTGGCACTTGAATTCAAGTCTGTCCTGACTCTAAAATCAGAGCTCTATCCACTGTGCAACCTAGCTGCCTTCAAGGCTTTTAAATAATTGTGGATTAATTGATTGCTATTGTCCACCATTCTACCTCTTCCTCTAATGTTTGCCTTGAAATAGCTCCCATCACATAAGGCCCAATTTATACAAATTAAAATAGGGCCCACAGGTCAAGAGCTATAAAACAATAGCTCAGTATTTAATATGATTTATGTATGTGTATGTTTTGTAAGCAGATAAAGGCAAGATGATCTCGGAGGGAAAGAATAATAACACTGAATTTTTTTATGAAGCCTTCTCACATCGTTACAGTCTGCACTAATCCTCCCTTTCTTGGATTATACATAGTACTTGTTTTCATTAGAATGTATCATTTTATTGTGTAATATTTGCATATGTGTTATAGCCCTATTCTAGACTATGAACTTCTCTTAATCTGCATCACCCCAGTACCTAGAATTAATAAACATTTACTCTAGAATTTACTGAAGTAGAGAACTTATCTTTTGGTAAAAACATATTGAGCTTTTTTTACCATGTAAAAAAACTGAGGCTAAAAAGTTAAACGTAATTTGTCCATGGTTACGTAGCTTGTAAGTGTGGGAGGTGAGATTTAAACCTGACCTTCTTGGCTCCTTATCCAGCATTAATCATCTCAAAATTAACAAAGACCCAAAGCAGTTTTCCATCATTCTAATTTCCCTGACCATTCCCCATACTTATGTACCATATGATATCAGGAGGCAGCGAGGTGGAGAAGTGAACAGAGGGCTGAATTTGGAAAGTTGGAAATCTGTCATAGATAATTACGAGTTGTGACCTTACACAAGTTACTCTGTCTCAATTTTGTCATCTGTAAAATGTAAATAATAAAAACTCCTTGTCCCAGGGCTATGGTGAGGATAAATGAGATACTACATTTAAAGTGCTTTGCAAACTTTAAAGGTGCTATATGAATATTAGCTTATTATTATAAATTCTCATTAGTGATATCTGGCAAGTAACAGAAAAAACCCCCTAACACCGGGATTGTCTATAATTACCCAAAAGAAAGCCTCTTTCTGGCTGTTTTTGAAAAAAAGATAGAAAGAGTGGTGCAGCAGTAAGAGTGCTTTATCTGAAATTAGGTCTGAGTTCAAATCCTATTAATGCTACTTAATATCTACATGATCCAAGGCAAGTCACTTAAGTAACTTTTCTGGGTGTTAAAGTGAGGGGGTTGGACTAGATGATGTACACTAACTCTATGTAGCATTTGGTCCGCCCCCCTCCCCAATATGTGGGGCCCTCAAAATAGCTATCCCAGGATTAAGGTACTTTGTTGTTAAACATCTACTCAAAAGCACAGCTCATAAGCCCCTACCTACATTTGTACCTTTTCTCTAGTTAGCCAGAAGACACAATTAGTTCAAAGCAAAGGCACTTAATGAAATAGCATCATTAGAAAATCTTCCCTCTCCCCAAAAAGAAATTCATATTGGAGATGAGATAGCAGGGTATGATGCTCTGAAGAGATAAGTCCAGAAGTTAGTAGCAGGAAACAACAGAGACAATACCTCCCCTAACCTTAGGGGGTAGGACAGTTCCAGTAAGAGCAACATCATTACCAGAAAACATTTATAGTCCTAGCTGCACTGTTTTGTGAGGTGTGGCCTGTCCCTTCCTTGTGTGTTCTCTGGCCAGATGTGTCCCCTTCATGTACAGTCCTTATGTGTGTTCACACTCCCCATCAGTGTTGTGCATTTTGTTAAAAAGTATTAATGATTGGTGGGGGAGGTGTGCAGGAGAGCACCCAGACCTCAAATGCACTTCTACTCTACACACTTCCTGATTTCCTTTAAAACTCCCCCTCAAGTTCCACCTCTTACATGTAACATTTTTCTGACCATCTTCGGCTACTTGTGCCTTCTACCAAAATTTATTTTATTTTATTTGTCAGTCATGAAATAGTAATAATTGAGAATCACAACTGTTCTGGGCCAGACGTGAGCCATAAATTATACTAGATGACCTACAAGGTACCCTCCCAACTCTAAACCTATGATTGTATGATACCTAAATATAACCAGCAGTCTTTAAACCTGGAACAAGCAGTGGAAGAGGGAAGGGGGGAAGGAAAAGTCTTGGGGCACCATGAGGTTGTCATGTTGCTAAAGCATTGACCCCTGCTCTGCGAAGGGTTGTGGTTGGACATGGCATGGGTCAGGAGCATAGCCAATGACTGAGAAAGTACCCTTAGAACATATATAATACAGGTATCACTTCCATGTCATGACTGTCTCCCTCTTGGTTTCAATACATTGAGGGTCAGCATAAAAAAATTAAACGAGAATTTGGAGGGAGTTTTGTGGAAACTGGAGATGAAACGTGAAAGTCAGCAGAAGACATAGTAGAAGTTTAAAAACTCAGAAATGCATAAAATATATGAATAGTATTGTAAAATGTCAACCACAATTTCACAATAAAGCACTGTAAACACCCCCTAAAAGATAAAGAAAAAATTCAGACCTCTTCTTTGGTACAAAGGGAGAAGCAAAAAATTTTACACAGATTTACCAGCTCACGGGGGTGACACACCCCTAGTCCTTCTATGTGGAAGGGACAACTGTATATTTATATGATACCTACTATGTGCTCAGACTCTTTATAGATATTTCAGCTGTTCCTCACAACAACCCCAAGATATAGGTGCCATAACCCACCAGGTTTCTTGGGTTTTAACCCCTTATACCACCTTTTATCATTGAGGAAACTGAGACAAAAAGATTAAGTGACTCGCCCAAGGTCATACAGTTAATAAGCATCTGAGGCACCTGCCTTCACTATCATAGCCTCATTTAAAATTGTATTTATTACCCCACTTGACATTGTGTGTCTGTTCTTTGTACATCCACTAGTTTTAAGACTAGAGGTGAGCTTCCTGGAAGATATATAGTAATTGATGGAAGTCATCTGATGGTGTTATTGGATTAGCACAAATCTTTTGTCACTCCTGAAAAAACTAGTTAACTGTATGCCCTATAGATGACCACTCAGTAGCATCATTGTTTTATACAAAATACATCAATTACACAACGTATGTTACACAAGGTATAAGGAACTCCCAGGAAGGAAACTCCCTCTTCCAATGCAGGTTATACTTTCTGTTCTGAGTGTTACTTGCTTATGGCACCTGGAGGTTAAGTAACTTGCTTTGGGTCACAAAGCAGGTATGTATCAAGGTAGGATTTTATCCAGTCTTTCTGGCTTCAAGGCCAGTTCTCTAGTCCTTCATGTCCATGCAACCTCTTGCACAAAGTGAATGACAAACATTTGTATCCCTGTTTTATAGTTGGGCAAACTAGCACAATCACAAAATCTCACAGTCAGAAGGCACTCGCAAGATCATCTAGCCCAAACTGACACCAGAGTTTTAATGTCCTCTACAACATTCTAATCAAGTGGTCACCTAGCCTCTGTGTAAAAACCTCTAACCTTGGGCAGTCTACCCACTCTCAAGACAGTCTATTCTGTTTTTGTATTGCATTAATCTTTATTTTTAAAAATTTGTATTTTATATGACAAATTGGTAAGAATAATATTAGACTACTTCTACTAAATTAAAAACTCTTCTCTACATTTCTAAAGTTAATTTTCAAGGGTAAAGAAAGTCATAGGAAGTCCAAAAACAAATTTCCAACAATTTGCCTACTTTGACCATTCTTTCCCAAGAAAAAAGTGCTAGTCTTTTTTCTTTTATTTTAAATTTATTGAATAAAACAAGCATTTTCATAACATAACACAATAAAAAAAGATAATTGTACATGAAGCTGGAAATCTACTATACACAACTAGCTCTTCCTTTCAAGTATTCAACAATATTATCATGTAAATTTTAGAAAAAAAGCTACTATTAGACCCAAATAGGTATGGATATGTAAAATTATTCTATACATACTCCTACTTATCAATTCTTCCTCTAGATGCAGACAGTGTCTTTTCTCATATGTCTTTATCATCAATTTGGGCATTTATAATAGACAAAATAACTTATTCAATCCACTAATTGGTCAATGATTGAACAAGTTGTGGTATATGTTTGTGATGCAATACTCTGTGCTCATGATGAACTCAAACTTTTTAGAAAAACAGTCTTATTTTTTGGAAGATGCTACAGAGACAGTTATTTCTAGAACTGGACTTGATTGTCTCTTTTTCAGTATATATTTTAACCTATTTCAAAAATTGGCAACAAATGAAATATATATTAAATTTTCTTTTTATTAGTATTCTAATGTAACATGATTAATTCTTGAAAGGAAAATAAAATGAAACATTGTACATTGATACATCTGTTTGTCTCTCTTAACCATTCAGGTGTGTCCAGGAGTTACATTAACTTACCTTACTGAAGTATTAAGTTTTAGTTACATCTCTCAGGTTATTTAACACAGGATTGCCTTCTAGGGGGTTCTGTGACCAAATGCCATTTCCTCCCCTTTGAGCTATGGATTCCTGTGGAAGGCAAAATATTATCTGATGCTTAGATAGCCAAGAAAGAATGCCATTCATTGGTGGCTTCTAGAATTACATTTGTACAGGATCATGAGATTTTCAAAGTAATTTCTTCCCATAAACTCTCTCGGATTGTAGGATTGTTAATTTCATTTTACACGTGAGGAAACTAAGGGTCTGAGACATTCAATGACCAGGGCTAGAACTCTAGATCTTCTGAACCCAAGATTCATGCTTTTTTCATTACATCATGAGGTTAAAGGTATCTTAACTGGAACTTCTAAATTTTGGAGGAGACACATGAGGAAGATTATAGCCCCTGGGATCCAGGCCTAGGCTAGCTCAGAGATTTTCTCCAAGCAGATAAATGAATTTCTGAGGTATTCTTGTTAACAAAGGGCAGGTCTCATTTCAATCTACACTTTTCCCAGTGAAGTTGGCTTTTCTCCTTCTAAGAAGAACCTAAAAAGAAGCCTCTACCAATTCAGGAACAAAAGTTCTAGGACAGCCTTCATCTCCAGGGATGACTGTGGCTAGATTCACAAGAAGCTCTGGAAACTTCCCTAGAACCTAGTTTCAGAAGACCTGCCTTTAAGTACCTCTCTGTTCCTACCTACTCACCAATCAATCAAGAAACATTTATTAAGTACCTACTCTGTGCCAGCCCCTGTTCTAAGCTAGGAACCTCTCTGAATATTTCTTAACTGGTTAATCTCTCATTGCATTGCTAAAGTTTGCAAAGTAGTCTTATATACAGTGTCTTATTTGATAGTCGAGGAGAAATGAGGCTGATGACCTGCACAGCCCTCCCTCACTCAAAACAAAGTCAAGTGCAAGTCATGTCATCATTTCTTCGATGGTCTTCTTTGGCAATGAAGGACGAACACAATATTCGATACTCAAAATGATTCTGTTAAGATAAGTGCCATTATTATCTACATTTTACAGATGGAGAAATTGGCTTGGGAGCATGGCATGACTTATGTGTGAAGTCACATAGTTAGCAAAGGGTCTGGAATTCCAACACAGGTCTTTCTGTATACAAGTCCAACATTCTAGCTACTAAACTATGTGTGTGTGTATGTGTGTGTGTGTGTATACCTACATACATACATGTATATGGATGTGTATGTATTTGTATGGATATATATGAATGTATGTATATGTATGTATTTGTCTGTATATACAACACATATTCATAAGCACTCATGGATTCATGGTGTGAGCCAAAAGAGTAGTGAGAATCAATTCATGAGCTGCAGATACACTTAGTTACAGGTTGAAGACCTTTAAGCTCTGTACCTTCCCACTCTCACCTCTGCAAGTTCTGTATGTGTGTGTATATGTGTGTGTGCATGTGTATATACTCGTGTATATACATATCATGTATAGACATAATGCTTGTCTATACTGGCATCTGCCTGTTCTGGATCATTTCATTGACTACACCAGATAGAAGGCAGTTCACCCATATGATTGTTAGTAATAACTAGAAAGGGCAGGTACTCCTGGAAACATATCCTGTAGGGAAAGGCCTGTGTATGAAATGTGTTTTTTTCCTAACCTTCTCCCCATCCTACTCATACTTGCTGCCAAACATAAATTATAGGATTTAAAAGGAAAGGGCCTCACAGATCACCTAACTTTATTTTGTGTTCAGATGTTTTTTTAGTCATGTCTGACTTTTTGTTTCCCCATTTGAGGTTTTCTTGGCAAAGATATGAGAGTGGTTTGCCATTTCCTTCTCCAGTTTGTTTTACAGATGAGGAAACTGAGGCAAACAGTGGTAGGCAAACAGGGTTAAGTGACTTGTCCAGGGTCACACAACTAGCGTCTGAGATCAGATTTGAACTCAGGATGATGAGTCTTCCTGACTCCCAAGGCCAGCATTTTATCCACTGCACCACCTAAACTGCTCCCAACTTCGTTTTACAGAAGAGAAAACTGAGGCCCAGAGAGGTAAAACCACTTTCCCATGGTCATGAAAGAAGTCAGTAAGTCAACAAGATTTTATTAACAGCTTACTCTGTGCCAAGCACAGAAACAATCATTTATTAAGCGCCCATTATGTACCAGGAGTCGTGCTGAGGGCTTTATAAACATTATCTCGCTCGATCCTCACCGCCACGCTGAAAGATAGGTGGGATTTGAACCCTACTGTCCTGAAAATTCATCAAGACACTACACTATCGGATGATTTGAGTATTTCCCTTTGGAGCGCTAATCTTGGGCTTCTAAGGCAATTCTCCCGTCTTGTAGACGAAGTACTACCAGCTAGGGAGTGGTCGAACTTGTACTGTGCCTGGGTACATCAGCTTAAGTCTACAAACAGTGCGTCGGTGCCCGGATATTTGCCAGCCCCCACCCTCCCCCCCATGCACGAGGGATAACAATGTGAGTGGGGGTGGGGGGGCACTGCGGTGCTTTCTTGCCTTGGTATGAACAGACCAGCACGCATGTTTGTGGAGCAGCCATGTGCAGGAGCTGTAGGGTGTGGGGTCCCCAGCGCATCCATGGGATTGTGGCCCTGTGCCCGTGTGTGCCAGCGCTTGTGCGGGCAGCTCGCATGAGTAGTTTTCTATGTGTGCTCGGTTTCCCAGTCCCTGCGCTGAGCGAGCGAGCGTGTGTGTGTGTGTGTGTGACAATGTGTGTCAGGTGACTCGGGTCACGCAGTCTCTCTCTCCCTCTCTCTCTCCTCGGGGAGGAACTGCTCGCTTTGAGCTGACTCTCCTTCGCCTGGCGGGGCGGGAGGAGGGGGTGCACGGTTGGGCACGGTGGAAAAGTCCTGGCCCGGGACCCCAGAGCCCGTGGCGAGGGTGGGGGGGAACAGTCGCCGCCAGGGCTCCATCACCTCCCTCCTCCCCTCCCCCTCCGGGAGGGGATAAGAAAAGAGGAGGCGAGCGAGCCAATTCAGAAACAGATTGCAGAGCGGCAAGCGAAGAAGAGTTGTACCCTCCCTCCCCTCTCCCCGGAGCCCGGGCTGGTCGGAGGGAGACCCGCCGCGATGAGCCAGGTACTTGGGAAGCAGCAGCCGCAGCCGCAGCCGCAGCAGCAGGACGAGGAGGGGGAGGAGGAGGAGGATGAACTGGCCGGGCTAGCGGATTATGTGGACGGGCCCGACTCCTCCGACGCGGACCCGGAAAGCGGCGCCGAGGAGGGAGGTAGGAGGCTCCAGCTACTTTTCCCCCGTCCCCTTTCCGCCTTGCCTCCTCCATCCCAGGGCTTTTTTGCGCGCCCATTTCCTCCCCCGCGAGCTCCCCGGGCTGCTTCGAAGCGCCCCGCTCCAGTCCCGGCTCCCGGGCGCTGCGCTCAGCCTGGCTCTCTTCATTTTCTGCCGCTCCTCCCCATTCCCCTCCTCTCTTCTCTCCGCCCGCCCCCCTCGCTAGGTTTCTCTTTACTTGACTGGAATAAAAGAAAACGAAGAAAGGAACAGAAGTGTGGGGGTGGGGAGGGGAGAGGAAGCTGGGGATAAAGGGGGCGGGGGAGGGTCCAGGTGTGGGAGGCGGAGCAGGGAAGGAAAGCGAGCCCAGAGACTGTGGTTAGGGGAAAGGGAGAGAAAAAGAGAAAGATTCTTTTTTTTCCCTCCTAGAGGAGAAACAATAGCTTTTTGGTACCTTCCAGGTACTGAGCACTTTGCTTTGGGTAGATGGATGGGAAGGGATTTGAGAGGAGGCGGGAAGGAGGGAGGGGAGAGAAAGAATTGACTTGGCCCTGGTGCAGGATCCTACCCCTACACCCCACCCCCACTCCGGTGATACAGATGGTAATGCTGAGGTCAGACGTCGCCGGCTAAAAAAAGGGCAGCGAGAAGCAGCGTGACTGTAGAAGGGTCGCTGGTCAGTTCTGCAGCTGCGAATGTCAATCCTACAGTCGGCCACTTTGGGGAGGGGGGCGGCGAGGGGGAGAGAGGGGGAGTGTATGTGTTGTCTCTGACTCTACAACATGGAGGGAAAATTCATCTATATGTATAAAATGAACTAATGCTTCCGTGTGTGTGTGTGAGAAAGAGACAGAATATTTGAGTGGCATCCTTGCTTCCCATGTCTCCTGGTAGATGTAATAGTTATGATCTATGATCAAAGTCCAAGCCTGTCCGCCTGCTGGTGATGATGATGGTGGTAAAAGGAATGAATTTCATTTTGGCTGCTATAAAAGCTCCATCTCCTGTTAAACGGGGATCAAACTGCAGTAAAGCCTCTAAAAAGAATTTTGCATTTTACCCGGAGGCCTACAAAACTACTCAACCATTCCAAAGATTACTGTTTTTAATTCACCTGGAAGGTTTGGGGGTGGAGGAAGAGCCTTTAATTTTAAGGCCACTTGGTTGGAAAGTTCTCCTGGATTGAAAAGGACACTGAAATTCTGTGAAATATATAACTTCGGTGTGAAGTTTATATGTTAGTAAAGAAGTAGGAACATTTTGTATATTTTGCCCAGAAAAAAATTGTACAAAAATATTTTCTGTACATTACTCACTGCAGGGTAAATTATTTTTGAGTGTCTTGTTTTTTAGTAGCTTTTTTTTGAGTCCACTAACAAAGCTATAAACTTTATACAGACAAATAGTCACAAGGAATTTTTTTTCCCAAGCACCATTTCCTGGCAATGAGTTTACTCATGGTAGGTTCTGCAAATAACTTTTGTTTGTCCAATTCTTCAAGACCCCATTTGGGGTTTTCTTGGCAAAGAAAAACTGGAGAAGTTTGCCATTTCCTTCTCCAGCTCATTTTAGAGATCAGGAACTGAGGCAAATAGGGTTAAGTGACTTGCTCAGGGTCACCGAGTTAGTTAATTGTTGAGGTAAGATTTGAACTCAGGAAGATGAGTCTTCCTGACTCCAGGAAGGACTCCTGGCACTCTGTTCCCGGTGCCACCTAGCTATCCACAGGTATCCTTAATACACACTAAAATCTTGGTATAAAGCTAGTCTTTTGTGGAACCCATAATGGAAGAATTTAAGTTTTTGATATACTGAGGCAATAAAAACTAATAACATGTTTTTGTAATATTTTATCTAAGGTTTTTATATGTAAAAAACTGAAAAATTACCTCCCATTCTGTCAATATTGCTGTGATTAAGAGATGAAAGTAGCCTTAAAAAAAGATGTTGAAGTCAGAATACTTAATTCTAAGTTTCCTGCCCACTAGAAAGGATTTATTATGTCTTCTTCATTCACTTAAACTGGTGCACCAAGCCATTACAGTCTAGTCTAATGTGCTAGTTGTCTATTTCCTCAGCTCTCCTGGTGACTGGTCTTCTAGTGCTGATCTTGCAGATCACATTTTGTGGATAAAACTTCTGTCCTTTAGTCAAATCTCTTGGGCTACTTTTCTTTAGTAATTCAATTGTCCTGACTGTGACATTCTTGAACTAATTGCCTTTGTTAGCTCCTCCTAGATTCCCTGGAGGCACCCTGGAGATTCAGAATGAGGACTATAGAGATTCAGGAAAGGGGTGTATTAGCACTGCACTTGAAATAGTAAACTCATAGTCTGATTCATGGCCCTAAAGACCTGTACTTCAATGGATAGATGCAATACTTTAGTAAAATAGGACTATATCAGAGAATAAAGAATAAAAAAAATCTAAACCATGACATACAGTTGAATGGACAACTCTTGGAGCTTGTTCATCAATGTTTGTCTTTAATAAGATGTGAATGAACAGTGATCTGGGCTTAGAACTGGGCAAGGGGAAGAGAGTGGGTTAGATTGCTTTTGAAGAAATGGTTCTGTGCTTTTCATGATCTCCAGCTTCTCTATGAAACAAGAGGTCTCTTTTTTTTAACCACCGGCATGGGGAATGTTGTTTGCCCGAGAGGCATAGAAGACCACAGAACCCAAAGAATTAAAAGCCACCCAGAGGGTAATGGTGAGGCTCATGGGTGAGCAGCAGCAGGCTGCAACATATTATCAGTGAAGAATTTGCATAGCATCAGTAGCATAAGAGATGTCATCAGAGAGATATATGACCAGAGGTAAGCAAGTCATATAGCAAGGGTTAACTGTTAGCAGATAATCCTCATGTTTCACTGGTATTTGGAAAGGTCTGGAGATTTGATCCCTGTCATTTGGGTTGGTCCCGAGGAGAAAGATTTACCAGATGGCTGGGACAAGAATCCTGAGGGTAAGCTGTCACTGAAAATCACAAAGAATACTTCTGTCAATCAGTCACCAACTTAAAGTGTAGAGAGGTCTGAGGGCTTTGAAAAGAATTCCACCCACCTCTTTGGTAGAGATCTGTTTATTTTGCAATTAACAAAGGATAACGGTAAGAAGATACTTCCTGAATTTGACTTGATAGGGAGGGCTGAAAATTTAAGCATATAACCTTGCTTCACAGTGGCAGAATTACATTGATTTAAAGGTAATGTCACTGGTGACTAGGAATATCACATACAGGAAAACAGTGGAAATTAATAAGCCTCTTTAGCGAGGCAGTACCTGGGGACTGTCATGAGGGTTAAACTGTCAGGTAACAGTCCTTTTGGTACTTTTAAAAACTGTTGGACTTACCTCAAAGGTTTGTGAGGATTAAATTGAAGGAGTGTAAGCAAAGCGCTTTGTGTAACTGTTATACAAATGTCAGCTGAGAGGCGATATGGTGGAAAAGGCTGGCCTCAAGCCAGGACAACTTGGCTTCATGCTCTGCTTTCCATGCATACTTGTTGTGTCACCTTGTACAAGTCACTTGTCCAAGCTCAGTGCCCCCAGTCAACTCTAAAACTACAAATGACAGATAAATTGCCCGTCTACAGTGATAGAAAATGTTTCCACATTGGTTCCCTAAACCAATGCGGTCATTTTTGTTGTTCATTCAGTCATTTCAGTTGTGCCCTACCCTTTTGTGACCTCGTTTGGGGTTTTCTTGACCAAGATACTAGAACGGTTTACCATTTCCTTCTCCAGCTCATTTTACAGAGAAGGAAACTGAGACAAACAGGGGCAAGTGTCTTGCCCAGGATTATGAAGCTTAGTTAAGTGTCTGAGTCTGAATTTGAACTCAGGAAGATGAGTCTTCCTGACTCCAGGCCTGGCACCACTGCACCACTTAGCGGCCCATGCTAGTCATTAGTCTGGAGAAAGATGTCAGCTATCATCATCATTGCAACATTAGCCATTTTAAGTCCTCTCACCACAGGTTCCATGAAACAACAACCTCACCAAATTCTGCCTTAGCAAGGTTCTGTCATTCATAGAAAATTTTGGATATTTTAGTGGATTTCTGATTTTTTTTTGATGAGGGTAACAGCTCCATTTAGGCAGATTCCAACTCATCCATATCTGCCTACCTTGTACAGTTCTTGTTAGGAATTGGTGTTTCTAAAGCATAGGTTTGATCATGTATCCCTGTCCTTAAGAATCTTCAGTGGCTCCCCATGGCCTCTAGGTTAAAATAAGAACTTCTCTATGGAAGCTAAAGTTCTTTACAATCTTGCTCCAGCCTTTATTTCTAGACTAATTTCATATTACTTCCCTTTACAAGTTCTACAGTCCAGCCAAATGGACTTATTTGCTGTTCCTCATACATGACATTCTATTATATTCCCCCATGCCTATAACAGTATCCCTCCACACTTCTTTGCCCTGGGTGCCTTCAAAAACCCTTTTCCTGATTCCTAAAGTTGTTAGTGCTCCTCCACCTATTGCTTCATATTTATTTTGCATAGGTTTTATATTTATTGATGTGAAGACCAGGGCTGGGGAACCTGCAGCTTCGAGGCCACATATGGTCACATGTGTATAGGCTACTAAAAGGGCAGCCAAATGACACAATGGAAAGAGCGCCAAGCCTGAAATCAGGAATACTTGAGTTCAAATCCAACCAACTCTAGCTATGTGATCCTGGGGCAAGTCACTTAACCCAATTTACCTCAGTTTCCTCATTTGTAAAATGAGTGGGAGAAGGAAATGACAAACCACTTGAGTGTCTTTGTCAAGGAAACCCTAAATGGGGTCACAAAGAGTCAGACAAGACCGAAAAAGGCCTAACAACAACAAAGACAACTAAAAGTCAGGTACTGTCTGTCTTAAAAACCCCAGGACCTGGCACAGCATTTGACAGTGGTTAATAAACGCATGTTGGATTGGATTGAATTGAGTTGAATCTGTCCTGCAAATTCTCCAAAAGGGGATCCACCCAAAGTTTTGTAACCCTCAAAAAAAATCCTCCCAAGATAACTATATTTTTAAAACTACTTTGCTTATCTATCTTTATTGTGTCTTCTTTCTGCCACAGTTTTCCTGTCATTCTTTTATCTTCTCCCTTCTTTACCTTGTATTTCTATCATCAATTGACTGTGTTCCACCAGTTTATTCCCTTAAATCATGTCTCGTTTGATCTCTTCTGCTTTTGCTTTCCCTCCCTTGATTTTGATTTTTATCCCTTATGTTATTTTCTAATTTTGTCACACTATTTTGACACTCTCCTGAAATCTGCTCTCTTTTCTCACTCTGACTCCAGTGGGAAAGTTGCTGGACATAGTACAGTATCTTTCTTTTCTAGTCTCGTTTTAAGATTGGCTTGAATGTTTCTTTGGAGTTTAGACCCTTAAAAAGACTTGGAGAATTGATATATTTGGTTGGACTACCCAGTGGCATGCATGTCATCTACCCAGAAATCCCTGCAGGGCTTTTGTTACTCACTTGTCAGACTGGCATGGTCCAGTATTTCATGCCAGGTTTTTGTGTTGGCCAGGAAGAAGGATATGCATGTAACTTCAATTTTGGGGCTTTCTGCAATCTCTCAAATTGCTTAAAAACAGAATCCTTCTGAACTTGAAAGGATCCTATTTTTTCCACAGGTTGTAATCTCCTTGTATTAAGATTAAATTGACTTTCACTGCTAGTAAACATTTGTTAAGTGCCCATTGTATGCTATGTCTTGTGTTAGGATCTGGGGATTCTAAGATAAAAAAATGGAAACCGATCTTGCCCTCAAGAAGTTGACGTCTTTTAGAGGAAGAGAAATTGCTTAGTGTATCTGACTTCCACTGGCATCTCCTCTAGGAATATTTAAAAATAAATTCATTTAGAAGACATATAATTTTATAGTCAGAAGTGGCCTTTAAAATCATATAATTTCACCTTTATGTTTTATGTTTTTTCTTTCTAAGAAATTTTCATGACAAAAAATCATCAACTTAAAGCATCAACAAACATGAATATTTCTAATATACAAAGAACATAAAAGTGTGAAATTGTAAATTGTTGGGTACTGTTTTTAAAATGTACGTTAAATTTAGCATTATAACAAAACTGCCCTGCTTGTCCATATCCCTTTTTGAACTTCCTTCTGGTTATGACTCTTTCTCATTTTTGCAGATGAGAGAATAGGCTGGGAAAGGATATAGGATCAGAGATTTAGAGTTGAAAAAAACATTTATAATCCAGCCCCCTTATTTTAAAGAGAAGAAAACTGAAGCCCATGGAGGTAAAGTGATGTGACTAGAATCACAGAAATAATGAATGTCAGAGGTATGATTGCTAGTGTGTATGCTACAGTACCTCACTGCCTCCTTAAGTGAGGTGACTTGTTGAAAGTTATGGGGGCCTTTTTTTTTTAAACAGGAAGCCAACTCAGAAACCTATTTGGTAGCAGTTAATTAAAGTAATAGGATTCAGAGGTTTTGTCCTTTCTTTCCCCCTTCCCGCAGACCCTTCTCCCCTAAACACACACACACACACACACACACACACACACACAACACACACAGAGTCTGTCTGTCTATCTGTCTGTCTGTCTGTCTGTCTCTCTGTCTCTCTGTCTCTCTCTCTCTGTCTCTCTCTCTCTCTCCTCGAGAAGTACCTTACTGTTTTTTCTTACTTAGTGGGGACTTAGCCAGTCAGGACTGCTTTTCCCATGGCTGAATGATTGCACAGTAATCCATTATGGTGAGTGTGACTGATTATCCACTGGCATGCCTGCTGCAAGTTGCCCAGCCAGTTGTCACACAGTCCACAGAGGAATGCAGGTTGTGGGTGGACAACGTGATTGTCATTTCCTGTTACCCCTCATTCACAGGGAAATCTCTGATTCTCTCTGAATCAAGTGCTCCCTATGAAGTTAGGCTCAAAAATGTATTTCACCTGAGAGGAGAACTAAAATTTTCCTGATCAAGGACTGTCCTAGGGTTCTTAAGGCCGGTTCTGTTCCTTTCATTACATACTTAGTTGTCCCCTTTTCCATGTCCTTTCTGGGAAGTCAGACTGAGATAAGGCAGACTTTTTTTTCTTTCTGTTCCCTCCCCAGCTAGATAAGACTGCTAGGGAAGTTACTGTGATTAAGGAAGTTTAGGCAAGCCACTGAAAAATTCCATTAGATCGAATGACTTTTAGGCAGACACATTGACTTTGGACTGTATTCTACATGCCAAATAATAATAATAATATCAAGGATAGGAGTTAAAGTGAGACAACAAAATAAATTTCCTTCATAAAATTCTTCCAGATCAGTATCATAACTTCAGATGCAGACTGTACTCGTCCCCATCTGTTTACCTAAGTATGCAGCCAGTTTCCTCATATGTAAAATGAGGATGTAGGAGTAGGGGTACTTGTAACATCCTTTCCAGTCCTAAATCTATGATTTGGACTTCCTTAGTTTATACTACCATACATGGCCTTCTTTGTCAAGATTTATGGCTATGGTTGAATAGGGAGAATGTAAGCTCCCTGAGACCAATGTTTGTCTTTCAATCCTGGGCACCTCATACAGCTACCTGAAACCATGTGGGGCCCTTTGTAAATGATTGTTTAGATTGAATTGAATCTCTGAAAACTGAAATTTTCAACAGCCTGTTGAAAATCAGGGACTTTGAGGAGTTGAATAGACTGTCTGGTGATTTGTAGACTAAATCTTTTCTTTGCAGACTCAACCAGAAAGTGATTTTCTTCTTCAGGGAGTTTCATCACTGTTAACCAATTCATCTTCTCATCATCCTTTGAAAGTTGCTAAAGATAATTGTCCCCCTTGGCCTTCTAATCATGGAACTACAGCCCATAGGGAGGCTACCTTGTAAATAAGATTGGGACAAATGCCTGACTAACCTAAATGGCCCTTTGTTGAATATGAAGCTCTTTCCCTCCTATTCTGTGACAGCCAGGAATCTATTTAGTGCAGTCTATTCAGGCATAGAGGTGAAGTTGATCAAGCTTGGGATTCCTCCTGGCTCCAAAATCCCGGATATTTTAAACATTTTCATAGTTTTTTCTTTAAAACCTTATTGCTTCATATGTTTTGGATTTACATAGTTTTCAATACCCAATATAGCCTTGTTTTCTCTTCTTTCAATGGAGCCATCCCCTGTAAGAGCAAATAAAAGAAAATAGAAATATGGCCCAGCAAAACCAGCCCAATCAACAGTATATACAATAATTTTTGACTGTAGTTCCCTCACCTCTACAAAGAGGAGAGGGAGGTTTTGTAAATAAAAAAAAAGAGGTGAATAGATATTCAAAGCAATTAAGTGATTTGACAAAGTTTGGAATATATATGTATATGTATATATATACATACACATACATACATGCATATATGTATATATACACATGTACATATACACATATGTATGTGTGTGTATACATACACATAGGCTTTGGGCTCACTTTATCAACTCATACTCATACTAGCAGGTGTGATTCCCAGAGTTCAGTTACTTCCCCTCTCAGGATTCTTGAGGGTAACCCTGAGTGGTTAGGAGATTGTTTTTCTAATATTAAAACCTTCACAAGCCCCATTGTTGGTGTCCTCCCATTGATTATTAGCTGGTGTCAATTAACCAGCCAGATTTTTAGAAACAAGTACTAAGGTGCTGTTGTAAGAACCATAGGTACAAACATTTTCAAAAAATCCCTTCCCCCCACAAAAAATAAAATCAAATCTGGAACACACTCTACCACAAGCTGACAAAGCTCATGTGGCAAAGGGTTAAATTTTCATTATTAGAATCAGAAAAGTTATTTTTTTAATTGCCATCCTTTGGAGTTTTTGAAAATTAATTAATTAATTTTAGTTTTTGGTGTTTGCTTTTATAAGATTTTGAGTTCTAAAATTTGCTCCCTTCCTAGGATGGCACGCAATCTGATATAGGCTATCCATATACAATCATATTAAACATATTTCCACATTAGTCAAGTTGTGAAGGAGGAATCAAAACAAAAATAAAAAGCCATAAGAAACAAAAAACAACAAAAAAAAAGAGAAAATGGTATGCTTCAGGTAAGTTCTTTTCTCCCCTCATGGAGTCTTGATGAAGTTCTCCTTCTTAAAAAGTATGGTGGGACATCCTGCTGGGCTCCTTGTAGAATCTTGAGGCTACCTTTTCTCAGTGTGCCTAATTTGTCCTCTGCTCCCAGTCAACATGCAGTTCTCTGCCAACAGCTGTTCCAGGGACTCTGATAGGACACTTTTTGGCAGTCCTTAATCTTCCATTCTTTTGAAGTTTTCAAGGTCTTTTTATGGTCAAGGACAGGGTAGGGAAGAGATTGAGGGTCTTTCCCCTCTCTGTCCCCTGCCCCAAATGATTCCTTTTCAGCATTTTGGGTAGAATTATTTTCACTACAGAGGTACTACTGAATGGTCAGGTTCTGAGTTGTCTTGGTATTTTTATATAAGTCCCACAGGACATGACCAAGTCCCTTTAGCCAGTACCAACATATATCAATATATATTTCTATATATGTGTGTGTATGTATGTATATATATATATGTGTGTATATATACATAATGTATATGTATGTATATATGTATGCATATGTATACATATATATGTAGTGTGTGTGTGTGTGTGTGTGTGTGTGTGTAATGTCATTTCATTTCATCCAATGGATTTCATTCCTTCCAAATTAACTAAGGTCTTTTCTCACCTAATTTATGCCTTGGATTGATTCACAAGCAGTATTTTTAAGGACTGAGGTTACTCTGTGTGGGGTGGGGTGATTGATTCATTAATTCAGTTACAAATATGCAATGTGCTTCATTAGAGGAGAACATTTTTTCATCTAAGATATAATCTTTAATAATACACCATCAGACATATCCTTGGCCTTTGACTTTTCAGTTTTAAACTCTTAAGAAACTTTCACAGTTTTGCTATTAGAACATAGGAAATGTAGTATAGTAAACAGAAAAAACAGTAACAGTTTGTGTTCTTGGCTCTGACTTTTTGACTTGACTTGACTTTGAGCAAATCATAGATTCGGAACTATAAATCCCACCAGATGCTTTTAGGCAAGTAAGTAAGGATTAAACAGAAGATTAAATATCCTCTGTCACGATGCTTCCTCATAGTAATTGAGAGAGGGAGGGAGGACACTCTTAGGCTTTCCCCATATACACACCATATATACCTTTTTCTTTTTTCTGTCTTTCCTCCTTCCTTCCTCTTGCTATTCCCTTTCTATTCCTTCTCTCCTTTGCATTCTTATCCTGCCATTGCCTCTTTTCCCTTTCCCTTTCTTTTTCTTCTCTTCTTAGGGCTCATTCATTAATTCATTCATTCTGCAAACATTGAAGTACCTTCTGTGTAAAAAACTGTACTGGTTACTGGAATAGACACAAAGTTTATTTTGAAAAATAGTCAAAACCTTCTATAAATCTAATGTAAGAGAGAGATAAGACAGATGAAGACAATGCAAAATATTATGTGAGTACACTAGAACATTAGAAAAAAAGTACAGTGTGAGATTTGAAGGGGGAAGATCATTTGAATGACAATTTTTTCTTTATAAAAATAAATGTCTATTTTATTTATCTATAAAATATAATTTTATTTTCTTTATAATACCAGTATTTCCCTTCTTCCACCCCTTTTCAGAGAGCCATACCTCATAATAAAGTATAAATGAAGGAAGGGAAAAAACATTCTGGAAAACTTAAGTAACATGTCAAAAAAGTCTAACATGATAGTCAGTATTCTACATCCATTGTCTTTCCATTGTGCAAAGGTTTCTTCTCATATCTCTTTACTGAGGCCAAGCTCAGTCATTGTAATTTCACAATATTCCACTTCAGTTTTTTTTCCCCATTTATATTATTGTAGTCATATATATGGGCAGCTAGGTGGTAAAGTAGATTGTTTCTAGTTCTCTACTACCACAATAAGTATTGCTTTAAATATTTTGGTGTATTTGGGATCTTTCTTTTTATCAGTGGAATCTCTGAGCGGAAGGGTGTGTCACTTTTAGTCACTTTATTTGTTTAATCCCAGATTTCTTTTCAGAATGGTTGTACCACTTCACAGCTCTACCAATAATGTGTTACTGTGTCTGTTTTTCCATAGCCCCTCCAACAATGAGCATTTCTCCATCTTTTATCATCTTTGTCAATTTGCTTGGTATGAAATGAGACTTCGGCATTGTTTTGATTTACATTTCTTCTAAACATAGGATATTTAATAATTTGCACTTCTTTTGAAGAACATTTATTCATATCTTTTGGCTACTTAGCTATTAGGGAATGATGTGCTCTGAAATATTTTTTTTAGTTGTCTATATATCTTGAATATCATACACTTAATAAAGATAATACAAACTTTTTTCCTAGTAATCACTTCCTTTATCCCAGTTATATTGATTTTGTAGGCACAAAAGCTTTTTTCAATTCCATGTAATCAAAATGATCAATTTAATCTTTTATAATTGCCTTTATCCCAGACAAGTCTTTCCAGATCTCCGCAGCTGCTATTATTGCCTTTCCCCCAGGCTGTCTTATGTCTACTTTGTATCCATCTCATTTGTAACTAGTTATTTTTTCTACTTTGTATCTATCGCATCTGTAACTAGTTATTTTTTCTACTTTGTATCTATCTCATTTGTAACTAGTTATTTTTTCTACATTGTATCTATCTCATTTGTAACTAGTTATTTTTGAGGTTGTCTGCAGATTTCCTGGAGGGCAGGGACTGTTTTTATCTTTTTTTCTAATCCCAGTGTTTAGCACTGTGCCTGGTACATCATAAGTTCTTAATGAATATTTATGGACTGTCACTGATAAGTATTCACCCCTACCCATAACTGAGAAAGGTATTATGATCTACTTCTCTTACAAATATTTTTTATGGCATGATCTTTAATGTCCAAGTCACATTCATTTTGAGTTTTTGGAATGTGGTGTAAAATAGTTTGGCTAAGCCTAATTTGGGCCAGACTGCTTTTCAGTTTTTCCAGTAGTTCTTATCAGATGGAGAATTCTTTCCTAGGTAATTTTATGTTTGGGAGTTTATTGAACTATAGGTTGTTGAATTCAATTATTTCTGATTCATCTTTGTCCAATTTGTTCCATAGATCTGCATTTCTGTTTTTTAACCAATACCAAATGGTTTTTTGATGATTACTGCCTTATAATATAGTATGAAGTCTGGAAGTGCATTATTCCTTTCACTCCTATCTTTCTTACTATACTTTGGTTCCTTTTATTTTCATTATTCCTACATTTTTCATTATCAATAACTGTTAGTTGGTTTAAAGAATTACTGATAACCAAGAGATTTTAACTACCTCCAGAGGTTGAATGAATTACCATAGTCAAAGAAAAGAAGACCTTCTTTGGAGTTGCACTTTTTGATTGCTGGGGGTAAAAATAAAAGATGTGAATAGAAATCTCTTCCAATTTTTCTTCCTTTCTCCAGGCCACAGAATCAATACACAGAAATTTTAGCTGTAGGTCACTCAAGCAAAGAGAAAGAAATTGATAGGAATTGATGTGCTACTTTGCCACAGTAGGACAGACCACTGTTTGTTTTTATTGTCTGTCACAGTTCCTCTGTGGGAAGTGAATTTTTAGCATTAAAAAGACATGGCCTCAATGGCATCAGCACCACCACCACCAACTCTGATTCGCAAGGCAAGACAGCTGAGCCAAAGCAGCAAGATGCCCCAGGGAAGAGGCAGAAAATGGCATGAGCAAAGTGGAAGAGACCCTCATCACCACAAAATGATTCTATCTTTCCTCAGGCAGAGACAGATGCCCCAGAACCCATGTCTAAGAGCCATACCTTTGAGGAGTAGCATCCTTCCAGGATGCTATCTGTAGCCTGACCCTTCTACCATTTTCCTAGGAACTGCCTTTGTTCACCCTGTAGCCACATCCTTCTTAGTAGCCACAGATACTGACCCAAAAAAAGAAAAAAAAGAAAGCTCTCACTACCAATGGCAACATCAAATAGTTCAATGTCAAAGGGTTATGTTTTTGTCACTCACAATGAAGGAGATATGTTTGTATATCAAATTCATTTCCCTTCTGTACTCTGGCATAATTGGATGCCTTACCATATAAACCACCTGGTCTTAACATCTGCTCTGCTGTTGATACATCTGTTGTGTCCTGAGAACCATTGGGCCAGTTGCTAGCTGCTTTCTCTCTGTGTCTTCTGGACCACTAGGCCTTACTCCACATTCTCTGGTCCAATGGACATCAAACTTTTTTGGTTACATACCCTTATTAGTAAAAAGATTTCAGTGTGAACTTCCAATGCATGTATGTATATGGGTGAATCTAAAAATGTTCGTGTGTGTACATACACGCACACACACATCTTTTTATGACTGAGATTTTGAAATTTAGTGGTTTCATTTCCTTCTCTACATAAATTCCTGTCTATATTCCTATTAAGAAACAGATTGTTCTCTAAAATTCAAGGTTGCTCAGACTCTGATGGGTAGTATCTTATATACCCCCATAGCTAATAAATATTTATTGAGGACCATCTGTCTATGCAGCACCAGTGTCAGTAATGGTGAATGACCAAATGAATTTTATAGGAACCTGAAACTGCTTGCTTGATAACTGAGCAAAATTGGGGGCTATCTTGATCTAGAATACTTAAAAAACATTGGATGTTGTGGATAAGTTTGAATGTTTTTAATGACATACCAAGCAACGAAGGTTCCATCAAGCTATGAGATTTTAAAATTAGGTCAATATCTATTTTATTTAATGTGAGAAAAGTGAATGTGTATATGTCTAGCATAGACCAAATGAGACTGACTTTTATTAATGATGTTCTGGTCTTATTATTTCCCAGTATAGTGGTAAAATGCTAGATCTGAGACAAGTTCTAGGTGCAAAGCCTCTTCCACCTACTACTTGTGTAACATTGTAGAATTTGTTTGACATTACTGGTCTTCAGTTTTTCATCTATAAATTGAAAAGATTGGAACCAGTGATCTCTAAGGTTGTTGCTGTTCAGTCGTGTCCAATTCTTCATGACCCCATGGATCAAAGCATGCCAGGCCCTTCCACCCTTCATTATCTCCCAAAGTGTATGCAAGGTCATGTTTATTGCTTCCATGACACTGTCTATCCATCATATCTTCTGACATCCCTCTTTCCTTTTGCCTTCAATCTTTTCCAACATCATGGTCTTTACTAATGAGTCCTGTTTTTTCATTATATGGACAAAGTATTTAAGCTTCTGCTCCAGTATTTGTCTTTCCAAGGAATATCTGAATCAATCAAATATTGATGAATTTGATTTCATGACTGTCTAAAGGACTCTCAAAAGTCTTGACCACCACAATTTGAAAGTGTTGATTCTATGGCACTCAGCTTTCTTTATAGTTCAGATCTCACAGTCATACTTTACTATTGGAAAAAAAAAAAACATACCTTTGACTATACAGAACTCTGGCAAGGTGATGTGTCTGCTTTTTAGTATGCTAGCCAGATTTGCCATAACTTTCCTTCCAAGGGAAAAAAGATCTTTTAAATTCATGCAGTCACTGTTTGCAGTGATCTTTGAGCCCAAGAATATAAAATCTGGCGCTGCTTCTATTTCTTCTCCCTCTATTTGCCAAGAAGTGCTGGAACCCATAACCATGATCCTAGTTTTTTAATGTTAAACTTCAAGCCAGTTTTTATACTCTCCTCTTTCACCTTCATCAAGAAGATTCTTAACTCTTCATTCACTTTCTGCCTTCAGACTGGTATATCATCTACATATCTGACATGGTTAATATTTTCCTGGCAATCTTGATTACTGGAGTGGTTTGCCATTTGCTTCTCCAGTTCATTTTGCAGATGAAGGGTTAATTGACTTGCCTGAAGTCAACACAGCTAGTGAGTGTCTGAGACTAGATTTGAACTCAGGAAGTTGAGTCTTCCTGAATCCAGGTCTGGCTCTCTATCCACTGTACCACCTAGCTGCCTTTGTAACTTAGCTCCCTACCTTTCCAGTCTCCTTAGACCTTAATCTTTCTTATATGCTTTTTGACTCAGTGACTCTGGCCACTTGGCTTTTCTACAAACAAGAAACTATCCCATTCTTAGGGCATTTTCTCTGGCCATCCCCTGTACCTGGAATGCTCTCCATCTTTTACTCTGGCTGTTGACCTCACTGGCTTCCTTTAAGCTCCATTTAGAATATCATCTTTTAGAGGAAGCCTTTCTCAACCCTTCTTAATTCTAGCTCCCTTCCCTCTGTTAATTATTTACAATTTTTTCTTATATATGGCTTGCTTTGTACATTCTTGTTTTTATATTGTCTCCCCATTAGATTATAAGTTCCTTGAGGTCAAAGAATGTATTTTCCCTCTTTTTGCATATCCAGCACTTGGTATATTGCCTAGCACATAGGAGGTTCTTAACAAATGTTAATTGATTGATTGATTATTCATTCTGTTGAACTTGGGTTTAAGGGGAAAGTGGCAGATTTTCAGTGATGTTAGCATCTTTGGAATTTTACTGATAAATCTCATCTCCATTAATTAAAAAAAAGCTAGATGCCGGCTTAATTGCTGCCTGCCAATCCTTCCTTTTCTGTCTCACATGGTTATAGTTTGTTGCCCCACTCTCTCTCAGTTCACTGTGCTATGATGTATAGCTTATGATGATTTGATGTGAGTGAATAATAACATAATTCAGTGCTGGAAGTGAGAGAAAGAAAAGGGAAGTGGGAGATCTCATGTACTATTTCAGTTGAGGAAACAAGGAAACAGGATGCTTTAAGTATTAGACATGATCCTTTTAGGCAATATTGCTAAACTTTAGTATTATGAATTTAGATCTTCCTGAAAAGGTTCACTGATACCACACCTTAGGCACTCTGCCAAACACCACATGTCATAAACAGGGACTCTGCAAATCAGCTCATACACTTTGACATCAGTAGTGTCCCTTGTGTCTACTCCTTCATTTAATTATTCTCTTTCTTCTAATTCTGGCTTCTTCTTAAATAACAGGAGGATAAGGGGGGAAAGGAAAAATTGTTACCCATGAGAAAAAAATCTGCAGAAATCATGTCTTTATGATAAACTTTTAAATAACTAATATTTTCTTTTTTAAGTGGAAATGAAAATCATTCAAAAAACATCCATCTTTGAAATGAATTATTTTATAGGAAATTTGTTTTCATTTTTCCTATTTTCATTTTGGCTTATTAGTCCATTAGCTAATAATCATCTATTACATGCCAGATAGTGTGCCAGGACCAGAAGTCATAGATGTAGGGTTTGGCATTGACCCCTTCCTTCCTGAACTCAACATGCTTATCAGGCATCTTGTTCTTTTGAAAGCATTTTTAAATTCCAAACTTTAAAAAAAGAGCTTTTCCATACATAGGACACAAAAAGAATTCTATATGAAACTGTGACTATTTTGTATCACTTGCATTTTTAAAAATGTATAATAAAATTCTACATGTTACATTCACAATTATTCTGTTTGACCTGTTCTCTTCAGTGCATTTTTAAAATGTTGCAATGGATCCTTTTTTTGTATAACTGCTAGCTTCCACCCCTCTCTTCTCACCTTCCCCCCAATTAATCTAGAGTAAGAAGGGGGTAGGGAAAGTTTGTAACTAGCAATAGTAAAGCAAAACAAATCCATACTGTGGTTGTGTTCAAAAATTCATGGCTAACTTGTGTCCATGATTTCTCTGTTAGGGGGTGGTTAATGCAATTCTAGGTTTTCTGGAGATGGTTTTGAGCAAAGCTTTTATATCCTTCAAAGTTGCTTTTCTTAACTGTATTGTTCTCTTTATATAGTTTTCCCCACTCCTGGTTCTACTCACTTTGCTCTGCAACATAGTATTCTGGGTTCTCTGAAATTATATCTTTTGTCATTTCTTATGGCACAGAATTCCATTATATTCATAAAATAATTTACTCAGCCTTAATTATATTAATTTTAGCTTTTTGATTTTATATTTGATTGTTCTCTGATTGTTTTATATATATTAAGATTGTCTTTCCAGCAATGCTTAAGATCATCACAAGGTGAAAAAACATGTGAAGTTCATGGAGCTATATATAGGGGGTACCCATATGATAAGATCCATTGAAGTAACTGAGGTGTATTTCCACCATCTTGGCAGAGGTGACTGTGGGTGTAGAATACATATACTGTAAGATTTTTTTTCTGATATATTTATTTATTAGTTTTGCTAAACTGCTTTTAAAATGCTTTTTTATAACAGGTGGTTGTCTGAGAAGGGAAGGGGATATGTAAAAACAAAAGGTGACAAAATTCATTTTAGAAAAGAAATATTGAGGTATGAATATTAACAGGTCCATCTACCTTCATAATTATTTCTCATATGCTCCTGTCTGGTTTGAATACAAGTTTTTTTCAGTTCACCTTCTCATATCCCAGGTTCAAATGCCAAAATTATAAAGTGATATATATATATATATGTATATATATATTTTGAAACATAAAGTATATAGAATTTTTTTGTTTTTACCAAATCTCAACATGTATTCTTAAAAAGCAGTTTTGAAAAAAAATATGAAATTAAAATATAAATAAAAGAAAGGGGAAAGGGAAATGAATTCAACACAGCTGGAGCCCTATCTCTTTAGGTTCAAGCCTCCTCCCCTTTATTTGACAATTGAGTCAAGGAAAGGCTTAGAGGATTTGACTGCCACAGATAAGGGAGGGAAGGAAGGAATAAACCAATGGCAAAAAAAGAAAATACTAGTGTGGTATCCATGTTTGTCTTTTATTTTTTTAAAAGTCTCCTTCCTATCCTGCTATACTCTAAATGGATCCTCATTTATAGTAAACAAATATGATCAGAAAAACTGCATCAGAGCAGAGGGGTAGTATAATCATAAAGTTTAAAATTAATACAAAGCCTTTGAAGTGGACTTTTTATTCTAAAGTCAAATTTCATTTTATTTTCAAATCTGTATTCTCTTTCCACACCTCCAGGCTCCTCATTGAGAAAGCAAAAAAAATAGAACCTGATATAACCATGTAGTCGAGCAAAAGACTCCCCTTATTGTCCCTGCCCCTCCCCCCCAATTAATATTCCTCTGTTTGCACTCTGAGTCTCTATCATGTTTCATCATGAGTCCTTTGGAACTGTAGTTGATGATTGTACTGATCAAAATTCCCAAGTCTTTTGTTGTTCATCTTTACAATGTTGCTATTATTGTACTCTAGTCCTACTCACTTCAAATTGTATCAGTTCATACAAGTCATTATGTTGATCAGTAACTAAGTCTTTTAAAGTTGATTATCTTTACATTATTTCTGTTACATGTAGCTTATTCTCCTGGCTCGCTCATTTCACTTTGCATCAGTTCATACAAGTCTTCCCAGATCTTTTTGGAACTATCCCTTTCATCATTTCTTACAGCACAGTAATACTCCATCACATTTATATTCAATACTTGGGATATATATGTAAACTTATGTATACATATATATGTATATATACACACATAAAAAAATATATATGTATAGATTTTACACAGGAGACATTTTTTCTCTTTCTCTGATCTCTTTGTAGCATAGTAGCAGTATCGTAGGGTCAAAGGATATGCACAGCTCAGTAGTTTTTTGGGCATACTTCCATATTACTTTTCTGAATGACTGAACTAGTTTACAATTTCACCAACAGTGCAGTAATGTTCATATTTCTACAAACCCCTCCAATGTGTCATTTTCCATTTTGGGTGAGTCAAACTTTGCAAATCTGATGGACTTGAGGAAGTACCTCAGAGTTGTTTTAATTTGAATTTCTATAATTGTTAGTGATTTAAAGCATTTTATATGACTTTTGATAGTTTGTATTTCTTCCTGTGAAAAATGTCTATTCATAGCCTTTGAAGTCTAGATAAATGAATCCAGCACAGCTGGATCCCTGTCTTTTTAAGTTCTTGCCTCCTACTCTTTATCTGACAATTGAGCCAAACCAGAGAAGTCCTAATAGAAGATTACTGAAATTGGTAATATAATGGATTGGGATGTTCCTTAACTCAAGCAATACTGGGTTAAGAATATTTGGAGTCTGCTGTGGGCTGTTCCATGTTATGCAATCAAGAAACCAAGCCTCTCCTGGTGTTTCATTGTGTATAAGGGTAGGAGAAATAGGACACGGAGAGAAGGGGAAAGTCCATTTTTGAAGTTTATACATTTTAACAAGTAAGGATCTTTGGTAGTAAAAGTGTTCCCACTCAGTAAAAATTTTCTACTGATGCTGAATTGTAGTTGGTAAAATAGAACATAAGCAACATGTGCCTGGAGGAGGGTCATCATCCCCAAAATTTGCCTCTGTTCTCCAAATAAGATTACCAACTTTCTCACCCATTTGCCAGGCACTTGTTTGTAGTCTTAGCTACTGGGGAATTCCCACCAGATTGTAAGCTTCTTGAGAGCAGGGATTCTTATTGTTATTTTTTGTATCTTTATTTGTATCTTTAGCATTCACTAGCACAGAGCATGGCACACAGAAAGCATTTAGTAAATGTTTATAGATTGAGTGACTGATTGACTGTAAGGTGACTTTCCATCTACTCTACATGTATCTTACATTATCCTATTTATGCATGTGTTATCTCCTCATTAGAATGTAAGCTCTTTTCAGGCAGGCACTGTTTGCTTTTTCTTTGTATCCTCAGCACTTAGCACAGAGCCTAAGTGCTTTGGTATTAGTGTTGCTTGTGGTCTGCCAAAAGAAGATTTTGTTGACAGATTTCAAGATAACCATCCATTTTCTCTGCATGTATCTTGTATGCAGGCTGTCTTCCTGATTAGAATGTAATCTCTTCGATAGTTGGCGCTAATGACTTTTTCTTTGAATTCCCTGTGTTTTGTATAGTATCTGGCACATAGTAAATGTTTGATAAATGCTTGTTTATTGATAAACATTGGCTAGAAATCTACAGGGTTATGGACAGTGGCTAATGAACAATTAAGGCATCTCTCGCATATGTAGCTAAGACTATTTTGAGATCTAAAACACTAAGTGTGAAATAAGTACAAAGGGCTTAGATTCTGTTTCAACCACAACCTTACATTTCCTTGAACAAGACACACCATCTCTCAACTTTTGACATTTTCTCTGGCTGTCCCCAATGTCTGAAATGCCTTTCTTCTTTGTGACTTCTGACTTCCCTTCCTTCCCTCCAGTCCCAGCTAAAATCCAACCTTCTACAGGAAGTCTTTCCCAGTCCCTCTTCATTCTAGTGCCATCCCTCAGTTAATTATTTCCTATTTGTCCTGTATGTAGCTTTTTTACACGTGTGTGTTTGCATATTTTTTCCCCCTTTAGATTAAGAGCACCTCAAGGGCAGAGACTGTTTTTTGCCTTCTTTGTATCCTTAATGTTTTTAGCGCGTTGTGCTTGATGGACTCAAGGCATCATGTGCCTGGCACATAGTAGACACTTAATAAGTGCTTATTGATTGAATGACTATTTACAAGCCACTTTTTATTAATGTGTCAGACTCTTCAATTATGATATAGGAATACTAATGCAAACTCTCCTCTTTTTGAGACAGGGATGTGGTAAGGATGAATGAGGAATGTTTGAAAGGCATTTTGGATGTTAGCTCAAAGTAGCAAGCATGGTCAATCTTAGCATAGTATTCAGAGAAACCCAAGTAGGAAAGAGTGGGACTTATGACTCACATTCGAAATGGAAGTGAAACTTTTCTAATTAACCACTGTGAAAGTATTTCACTCTCGTTTTTATTTTGTGGTTTCTTCAGTTCTGGACTTCAGCGATCCCTTCAGTACCGAAGTGAAGCCAAGGATTCTGCTTATGGGACTAAGGAGAAGCGGCAAGTCATCTATTCAGAAAGTTGTCTTTCACAAGATGTCACCCAATGAAACCCTGTTCTTGGAGAGCACTAATAAGATATGCCGAGAAGATGTCTCCAACAGTTCCTTTGTTAACTTTCAGATTTGGGATTTTCCAGGTCAAATTGACTTTTTTGACCCTACGTTTGACTATGAGATGATCTTCAGGGGCACAGGAGCACTGATATTTGTTATTGATTCCCAGGTAAAGTTAAAGATCTAAGGTCAGCACTCAGAGCCATAACTAGGATAGAGTGATTGGGGCTTTGCTCCAAAGTACCAAACTGAGAGTGTACTGAAAGTATTTTTCAGTTCATAAGCATTGTAGAAACAATAGGGCTTAGCCTTTGTGCCTAGTTATCAAGAAAATTTATATAAAATAGGAAGGTATCAGATATCCCACTTCTTTTCCTCTACTGAATGCCAGGTAAGTTATTCCCCAAGCTGGCCCCATCCTAATGCCCAACTTGTCTCATCAGTGTTCTCCCTAACAATATCCTGCATTTACAGTTGATTTGAGGATGTGTTTCCTGCCACTTGTCCTGGGTTTAGTTTGTGATATCTCTGGTATAAAAATTCCAAGTTATAGCTCTGTCAGAGCTGCATATTAACCTATGAAAGCTACTACCCTACTTATAGATGGGAGTACATCCTAAAAGTTAAATTTTAATTTGGTCCCTTGAAACCCAGAATGCATTTTCCAATTGAATAATATAACAAATAGCCCACAAAAGCCCACTCTATTAAGATGGATTGAAATATAGTACTATGTCTTGGCAAACAAGGTGATCTTTCATCATGCCCTTCATTTTGTGCAGGGCCCTCCTCTGTAGTACTCCATAGTAGTACTCCCAATTTTTCTCTTCTCTTCTTACCCTCAATCAAAAGTTACTTCTCCCATTCCCTTTCTTCAGGACCCAAATTTTCATTGTAACTATTTTTTTTTGTATTTTTTTTGATACAATAGATATTACCAAACAAATACTCAAACATTACCCCAACAAAATTATATTTCCCAAAACATGTCATCCGCCCAACACACACACACACACACACACACACACACACACACACTACATTCCTGAAATATGTCACTGTACATTTTCCCTTTTTAGATAGGATATGTGTTTTGGTTCCATTTTCTGAATAAACTAAGCTAGGATATTTGTTAATGACCTATCACTTAATAAGTTAAGCCTTAGAGGCTATCTAGTTCTATTTAAACAAGGATTCTTGAAAACATAATGCTGTAATGCCTAAGAATCACCAAGGGTTTTAGTTACCTTAGCAAGCCATTAGGGTTGCTTAATTCCATCCCTGGAAAGTTCTACTGTAGTGCACATCATGATGTGCTATGGAATCTCCTGGGATTTTGAAAACTGTACCAGGAGAGTACATATTTTGGCAGGTTATATCATGCAAAGCTGTAGCTAAAAAATTCATCCCCAAGTGTCTGTTCTGCTGTTAGTGAGCCCCTCCTCACTCTGAAGCTGAGCCCCAGGAAAAAAGTTGTCATCTCTCATGGCAATGAAAGCCAAGAAAAATACAAAATGGTCCCTTGCCAGTCCCCTTCTTCTATAGTGACAGCAACAGAATGGCAGAAAAGAAGGCTGAGAGGGAAAAGATTCCAGTTTTTAGGCCACCTAGAAATGTTAATTCAGTTGTTGATAAATTAAATGTGAGCTCAGTGCCAAACAGGTAGACTGGAGGCACTGAATCTAGTTACTTTAAATTTTCCCTTTAAATGAAAGCATAAGACAAAAAGAAGTTGCAGCTAAAGGGATAGATGGCTTGCAGGTACTCCTTGGAGAGGTAGTGTTTGGAATTGATTTGACTGTATACTCAAAAGCAAAAAAAAAAGAATTCATGGGACAGTTGGATATCTGTACATGTATCAGTACAAGTATTTACTAAAAGACCCCCACAAAAATAATTGCAGTTTATGCATGAACATCTATCACAAAAAATCAGGATGTGGAGAAATTCTATGAGAAAACTAGATATTATTCTTCAAATTAGATTGACATGTATTTTAGTATGAAAACATGGGCATAAGAGAGGATGGTGAAAATTATCTTGGAAAATATGTCTCAGGTGAAAGGTTTCAAAACAACACAAAAGCATCATACTCATACAACATGAATATTTTAAGAACATAATTGAGATATTGGATATGGCAGGAGCTAAATTGTAAACAAAAGTAACTATATTTTATTAAAGGAAACAATTTCTAACTGAAGTGGAAATCATTCCCAATAACTGTTTGTGTTTGGTCAGACCAACTGACAAACATTTACTAAGTTGGTGGCACTGTGGCCACCAATTAACTTGTTAGAGCTAGGATCAAAATTGACAAAAATATAGAAGATGAAAAATGAGGGGGGGAAAAGACATGCCATGCCATCAAAATATTTCTCACTTGGCCTATTTAAAAAGTAGTTGATTGCAAAAAATGAGAAGTAGGGGAAGAAGCAGACATTAATACAAGTTTAACCATTTCCTGAAGTTTAGTTGGTATAAATTATTTGCCAGAATGAAGAGATCAAAAAGTCTAGATTTAATATTAGCCAGCAAGCATTTGCTTTCTTTGACAAGAAAAAAGATATGGCAACCAAAGTCAACATCTGTTTAGGATAGAAACTAATTTGTTGAATTTAATAGAGAAGGAAAATTATCAGTAGCATTGTTTCACAAAAGTGAGAAGCAGTGAAGGGATAAACAAGTTTAAAGAAATTTAGTGAGAACTCAAAATAAGAAAGGTAATTTTGTGGGCATTTAAGGATAGAACTGGAAGAAAGACAACAGACAAAATATGGAAAAATCTGTAAACATTTTTGTAATAAACTTTTTCCCCCTTCAATGATAGTACAGCAAGCCACATTTGGACTCCAACATCACAATCTTGGGTGAATTGCTTGAGGAAGTGGAACTGATACTAAAGAAAACAAAAATGGGAAAAGTAGTGAGATCAAACTGAAAAAGTCAAAGTTTTAAGGTTTTTGGGAGACTGATTCTCAAAGTGTATAAAGAATGGAGAATGCCAAAAATATAGGAAAAAATCTAAGACTATTTTTTTTTTACCAAAATTCAATGAGGGGAATATCAGTAACTTTTATGTTAGGAACTCCATATGTCTACTTACTAATATTATCTTGAAAATAATCTATATAAGCATTGAAGACATGCTGGATGAAATTATAGCAAGCTTTTACAAGTGATATTCCACAGTAGACCACATCTCTACAATCATAATTGACTGAAAGGATCAGATCACAAGATTCCACTGTGCTTATTGTTTGCTCACTACAAAAAAATTACTCTTCTCCAGTATGATGCTTTCTATGTTCATGTCATAATCATAGAAGATTCCTTAAAATATGTAACAACATATATAACTGTTTAATGACCATCCAATTATTAATAACAAGCTTCAAGGACATGTTTGATGAAGACATGGCAAGCTTTCATGAGTGACATTCCACATAGACCACATCTCTACAATCATAATTGATTAAAAGGATCAGATATAGTATAAAATTCCACTGTGTTTACTGTTTGAAGACTACAAAAATATCTGACACTTCTCCAATATGGTGCCTCCCATATTCATGTCATGATCATACAAAAAACAACATAGAGCTATTCAATGGCTGATTAGTAATATGAGGTTTCTATATGTTCACCAAAGATATTTGACACTGTCATGAAGCATCCTTCATGGACTTCATGAACTCAGAACTGAGTTCAAATCAAAGAGGGATTCACTGTAAATCTCTAGATGTGCTTGTTTGCAGGTGACATTTTGCTGATGTCAGGTGCCAAATACTGCGGAGCCTACTAAATGAAATCCACAACAAATCAAAAGATTTCAACTTAACTATACACTGGGAAGAATCAAGTGGATGTAGAATTTTTAGTGTCCAGACTGTGATGTGCAGTTGGATGGACAACCAGAGATGTGATCCATTAGTATAAGATATATATATATATATACACACATATATATATATATATATATATATATATATATATATATATATACCTGTGTATGTATGTGTATATATTAAATAGGCATTTCAGATGAATAGTGTGTGGACCCAGAATCAATTGGAAGAGGAGGAGAGAGCAAATTGGATTGCCTTTGGGAAACTGCATTTTAAAAAAATCCCCAAGTTTCTCCCTGAAGCTAAGACTCATTTTTAAAATACCATTGTTCTTCCAGGGATGACTGCATCAAGGGGTACTACCATCTCAAAAGGATAAAAATTGAGAATCATTCAAAAGGGTATCTAGAGATCTATCTTATGCAGGAAGAGTTTGGAAGGCATTACAAACAAGGAATTACACAAAAATGGTGTAAAGGCTATCAGAGAAACGCATAGCTGTAAAAGAAAGGCAATCTCAGTAAGAGGGAGGAATAACTGATGGAAAGCCTACAGACCCCATTAATATCCAGCCATTATCAAGAAAAATTTAAGAAGGCCTCTCCCCCATGGGTCAGCCCTTTCTAGTAGATTTCAAGAGGATATGGACAAGAATTACATAGGATGAGCTGGCCTGAGTGGACTCTGATCAGTGTGATTGAAGGGAGTGCCCACAATGATAAGATCACAGATTCTTTGGAATATAATTTCACTATGTACAGGGCTGTGTCTTCACATAAAATCCTGAGTTTTGAAGGGGAGAAAATGGTTCATGACCAACATCCACAGCCAGCAGTCAAAGAGTTGCTATGCCTCTTCAGAGGCAAAGCAGGGGTTATAGAATGAAGCAGTGTGTGGTAAGGGTAAAGTATGTCATGGGGTTTTTGGTTCTATTTGTGGCTTTCACTGGTACTATCCTTGGCAGTGAGTAGTTCAGAGCTCTTCCCAAACACTGAAGACTCCTAAGCCCCATAGCCCTTGTGAGGGGAAGTAGAATGAACCCTCTTATTCTCTTGGGTGTCTTTAAGAGATTGCCCTGTCTAGTCCCCATGGTGGACTTGATAAGAGTGAGATCATACATCTATATAGTGTTTCAAATGTGTTCCTAAAGACTCAGTGACCTTTCTAGATGACATGATCAGCCAAGAGATTTTGGGAAGCCAGAAATGAGTTATAGAACTACTGTAGATCCTGGGATGAAGATAAAAGGAATGAATGAATCACTGAGAGGAAAAGTATTCATTAAGTACTTACCGTGAACTGTGCTAAGCCCTGAAGATACAAATAGAAAAGTAAGATAGTCCCTGCTCTCAAGGATCTCACAGTCCAACAGAAGTAATGATGTGGGGCAGGTGGAAGGGCCTGTGATCTGTAGCATGCAGCAACAAGGTTCAGATTGTGTAAGTAATTTGCCCAGGGACATACAGGTAGCAATAAATCATGCATTTCATTACATTTTAGGTAGAAGAATAAAAATGTGTATGTGTATGTGTGTGTACACACATAGAAACAGAGAAGAGAGCACATAAACAACAGATTAGCTCTTAAGAACAACCCTGTGAGGTAGGGGCTGTTATGTCCATTTAATAGGTGAGGAAACTGAGGCTGAGAGAGGTTCCCAATGTCAGTCTCAAAGCTTATAATAAATTTCTGAGGAGGGATTCTAACCCATAGTCTTCCTGACTCCAAGTCCCTTATCTACAAAGTTAGACTGTTTCTCAAAAGAAAGATTTGCCCCAGTTCATTTAAGAAGTTGATTTCCTTAGCTTCAGGAAAGTAAGAGCCACCAAGAAGTCTGATTTTAGTGCAGCACTTAATAATAACTGGCATTTATCATACTTTAATGTTTACAAAGAGCTTACCTCACAGCCACGTGGAGGAGGTAAGCTAGTTGTACTCATTTTACAGGTGAGGAAACTGAAGCCCAGAGAAGTTAAGGGATTGCCAATGGTTGTGCACCTAGTCCAGGGGTGGGGAACCTGCAGTCTCAAGGTCAGATGTGGCTCTCTAGGTCCTCAGTGCAGCCCTTTGACCGAATCAAAACTGGCCTTGAGGCCGCAAGTTCCCCACCCCTGACAGTCAATGGCAGAGACAGAATTTGAATCTAGATCTCGTTCCTTATACGTGCTCTTTCCATTATATCACATTATCTCCATGAATTTTAAGTGTAAATGCATGGTTATTGAGGTGAACATTTTCAGTGGTTTTCTGGAAGGTAATTTTTTTCGTGACCAAACAATTTTTAAAATCCCTGTTATCTAGGCCCATGAATACCTTATCTATGAATTATGCTTTCTTAAACAAATCCCAGGCCCCACAGGGTTAGGAAGGGATTTGGAGAGATCATATATCAAGCAAGAATAGGCCAAACAAATGGGAATCAGCCAACCCCCTAGAGAAGAGAATTCCATAATCTCACTGCAGACATAGTCAAGAAACTGTTTCTCCAGCATCCCAAGGACTGGCTCTAAAGAACAACAAACATTAGGTGATGCCCTACTGAGCTGAATAAGCCCTTTCCTTGGCTTGTAGTCAGAAGAAATGGATAGTCTAGATAAGATTCCTACTCTTCCTTCTCTTTCTCCCCTGACTTGTCATACATCAGGGTAAGATATTCTTAACGATGAATCTCATCTGCTGCTATGGAGAGTAACAAAGAGGGAGATTAGTCATAGAGTAATCAGATGCAAACTGACTTTGAAGATCTTGATATAATTTAAATGAGAAGTAATAATAATATCTAACATTTACATATCTCTTTAAATTTTGGAAAGCTCTTTTGTTCTCTCCACCCTGAGAGGTAGGCAATGTTATTTTTACAGATGAGGAAACTAAGTCTGAGAGAGGTTAAATGACTTGCCCAGGGCCATTCAGCTAAGTATCTAAGGTAATGATTCAAACTCCTGACTTTATATGAAACACTCTTATCCATTGCACTACCTGGTTGCATCCAAATAATCCATACCATGGTCCCCCCAGGGCACTGATATCAGAATTAAAATTTCTTCATCATAATATTCCTTAGCTTATTATTAGAAACTACCTTCTCAAAGGAGAATGCTTCCCCTTACAAGATAAGTGAATTCTTCCAGGCCATGATTTTTCTCCCAAGACCAGAAATATACTGGAAGAATAGTTCATTTCTTAACCCCTTGTTGTCTCTAGAGCCAAAGGAGTTTAAAACCTTGCTAAATTACCCATTGCTGAATAATCCTGGCATACCTAAAGGTCCAATTAATTTGGGGTTTATTGTCCTCTTCACATGCCTTGAGGAAGGAGTAGCTGTTTGTCTCAACCTATCATGAGGCCTTCTGCTAACACCGGACTTCCTCTTGATGGGGTGAAGGGCAAGGGATTCTTCAGAGTAAGACTCTAACAGCCCATGCCTCCCAAGTCTAGAGAATTCCTACTACCACTGTTTTTTCTCTTTTTGCCTGCATGTTTTATTTTCTGTGTAAACTCTAGAAGATAGACACATAACTACATAAGGAGCTTTCTTTCTTTTCCTTCCTCCTTTCTTTCCTTCCTCTTCTCTTTCTTTTCTTCCTCTATTCCTTCCTTCCTTCTTTCATTCCTCCTTTCTTTGTTTCCTTCTTTCTTTCCTTCCCTTCCCCTTCCCTTCCCCTTCTTTCCTTCCTTCCTTCCTTCCTTCCTTCCTTCCTTCCTTCCTTCCTTCCTTCCTTCCTTCCTTCCTTCCCTCCTCTGGTGCCCTGAATAACACCCCAGTCCTCTTAAAAAAAAAAAAAAGATATCTCCTAACATGGATTTGTCAACAATTGGTCCAGACTGAGAAAGAACCTAGAGGCAGAGGAGGCACTAAATTGGTTCTTGAGATTAAAACAGGAGATCTGTTCATGGCTTAGAAAGGCATCTGTGAAGTCTTAAGAACATGGATGGTGTCAATAGATATCTTCCTTGCGACCCTAGATTTCTTAGTAAGTTCTTCTATGATAACACTGGTCCTTGGGTGTGTTCTTTGTCTCTTACAAATCAAGTGGGCTAAAAACAGAATTTTAAGATATGGTGGTAATATAGTAGTCCCACTGTGTGCTTATGTAAAGGAGGGACTGGAGAGGTCTCCTCTCTCATTCACCTCTTAATTTCCACTATAATTGGCATTACTTTTGCTGCCCTTGTTGTCAATCCCTTTTCAGGGGCAGTTAAGTGGTGCAGTGACTAGAGTGCCAGACCTGGAATGAGGAAGGCTCATCTTCCTCAGTTCAAATCTGGCCTCAGACACTCACTAGCTATGTGACCCTGGGCCAGTCACGTACCCCTGTTTGCCTTCTTTCCTCATCTGTAAAATGAGCTGGAGAAGAAAGGGCAAAGTACTCCAGTATCTTTGCCAAGAAAACGCCAAATGGGGTCACGAAGAACTGGACACGACTGAAACGACTGAACTACAAAAACAAATCCCTCCTCTTCATTTCCAGCCAATGGGCCTGTCTTAGCTTCTGTTTCTTCATCTGTAAAATGAGGAACACCAAGTGACTTTCAAGCAGTGTTTCTGCTATCATACTTTACTGAGCCATAGATAGGTTGCAGTGGAGACACAGTTTCAGAGCACTGGTTCATTGTGATGTTTTCCTTCTGATGGATTGATTTAGTTATTCCTTTTCCCCTACCCTATGTGTGAGTGTTTCCATGCTGAGAGTTCTCTGTACTGAAGAAATTAGAGGTCATTTGAGTATTCATTTATGAATATTCTGACTTTAAATCGAATGTTGTTTCTGCCACCAACCTGTTTGGGGATGTTTGTGATAAAGTTTTTCAGTTTTACATTGCCCTAGATAGGGGACTGGCAAGCTGTGGTCCATGAGGCCAAATCTTGCCACTGCCAGTCTATAAGCTAAAAATGTTTTTTACATCTTGTGATAAAGTTTTGTTGTATTTAAAAACGTAAAGCTCATTCTTAGCTTGTGGGCCATAGGAAAACAGGTAGATCATACAATAACAGGAGGCAGAACAAATCCCAGGCCCTAGTTTGCCAACCCCTATCCTAAGTAATAGAATCATCAAATTTTAGAATTGGAAGAGGCACCAGTAACCATCCAGTCCAACCCATAGCTGCAAGAACAGCCTCATTACAGAGTGCCTATCAAGTGATCATTCAGCCTTTACTGGAGCAGCAAGACATCTCAGTGGACAGACATTGGGCCCTGTGTCAGGAAGACCTGAGTTTAAATCTAGCTTTAGGCATGTGCTAGCTGTGGGAACCCGGGCAAGTCACTTAATGTGCTTGCCATAGTTTCCTCATCTGTAAAGTGGAGATAATAATAGCACCTACCTTGCAGGGTTGTTGTGAGGATAAAATGAGATAATAATTATAAGTCTCTTAGCACAGTGCCTGGCACATAGTAAGTGATGCATAAATGGCAGCTATTAGTAACAGCTGTAGTAGTTGTAATAATGGAGAACTGGATTGGGCAGACTTTTTTTTTAACAGAAAATAATCAGGTTTAGTTTTCACATTACTTGATGGTAAGAACAAACATAGAGTTCCTAGAGTTTTTTTCATGAAGTTTAGGTTAGAGTTTGTTCCCTAAAGTAACCATCCCTTTTGTAAATTACATTTTAAAAGGAAAATTGGAAATTTAGGGAAAATATTTTGACATTTGTCCTTTGTTAATGATAATGAATAATAAAGTGACCTGTTTGAGATTCTATCCAACACATCTTGGTAGATAATAGATGAAGCTCAAATGATCATTAGTTTCTTTGTGACTATAACTACTAAAAACCAACCTTGGGAACAAGAATCAAAGTGGGAAAAAGTGGAATATTTCTATTATTTTAAACCACTGCTCAGTCAGATACTCATTTTAGTTTTTTTTCATATGTGTGTGAATTATTCATAATCACAGTATTGGGATTGCAAGAAAAAGCAAACCGCAGAGAAAACATCTTCACAGAATTATGTTTTCTCCATAGCCTCTGTGGGGTTGTAAAGAATTGATTCTGACAACATGAACAGTGATTTCTACATAACTGAAGGGCAAGTTACTCAGCATGTGTCCCATCTTGGAGCTGCCCCTGTCTTCAGTGGCTCACTTCCTGGTTGGCTTCCTGATGCCATTCCATATGCTGATTTTATTCCATAATGTGGTTTTTGGCTTTGCCCATTTTATAGATGGTGACTCTGCTGCATATTTAAGATTTTCTAAGACAGGTGACAAGACATATGCTTTGAGATAGGTCTGTTTAAAAAGCAAAACAAAACATAAACAAAACATTTATTAAGCATCTCCCCTCCCGTCCTCTCCCCTCCCCTCCCCTCCCCTCCTCTCCTCTCTCCCTGCCTCCGTCTCTATTTCTCTTCCCCTCAAGCTTCCACACAGGACCATATATTTATAGTTAGAAGGGACTTTAGAAGCCGTCTAATCTAATGCCTTTATTTTACAAATTGATGCCAGGAGTAGTAAAGTAACTTGTACAAGGTCTCAGGCAGGATTTGAAACCAGGTACTTTGATTTCAAAGCAAATGCATTTTTCCTTCTGCACAGCGCTGCCTTCTTACCTTTAAAAAGATGAAAGTGGATTACAATTGAGACATTTTTGTGAGTTTTATAGTTGCTACAGACACCTGCTTGTGCATGATTGTATCAATAATATGGATCAATTCTCTGGTCCTTGTGCTAATTTTGGCCTAACAATTAACACCAAGAAAACACAGGTCCTCCAAGAGCCATCACCACACTGTCCATATGTGGAACCATCAGTTACAGCAAATGGAGAGGTTTTAAATTCTGTGGATAAGTTCACTTGTCTTGGTAGTGCACTTTCCAGGGATGTACACATTGATAATGAGGTTGACACATGTATTGCTAGAGCTAGCTCAGTGCTCGGGAGGCTCTGAAGGAAAGTATGGGAGAGAAGAGGTGTTAGACTGACTACCAAACTGAAGATCTACAGAGCCGTTGTGCTGACCTCATTGTTGTATGTCTGTGAAATGTGGACAGTATACAAGGGACATGCCAGGAAACTGAATTGCTTCCATCTGAATTGTCTTGGGAAGATTCTGAAGCTTACCTGGCAAGAGAAGGTATCAGACTCTGAGGTCCTTGCTCAAACTAAACTGCCAAGCATTCAGTCTATGCTTCAGAGAGCACAACTCCGATGGGATGGCCATGTTGTTTGAATGCAAATTGTACGCTTGCCAAAAAGCTTGTTTTATGGAGTACTCACACAGAGCAAGCATTCACATGGTGGTCAGAAGTGATACAAGGACACTCTCAAGGTCTCTCTTAAGAACTTTGTAATTGTTATGTGACTTGGGAGACATTGGCATAGGACCGCTCAGCATGGCGTGCCCACATCAGAGAAGGTGCTGTGCTCTATGAGTAAAGCAGAATTGAAACAACTCAGAGGAAATGCAGGATACACAAATTTAGAGTATCCACCCAAAGTCATACAGACTATTTGTGCCCAACCTGAGCTCACGTTGGTCTGATCAGCCACAGTCGGACACAGTGAAACTTGCCTCTAACACAGTGATGTCATTTTGGTCCTCTTTGAGAATGAAGGACAACGGTGAACCAACAGACACCCCATGTGTTGCAAAAACAATGTTAGAAATCTTTAGTCTATAGTTGGGCCTCAGTTTCCTCATCATAAAATGAGAAGGTTAGACCTCCCTGGGGAGGTCCCTTCCAGCTCTAAATGTATGGCCCTATAAACTATTGCTTAAGCATCTCCTCTTCTCCCCTCCTCCCTTTTTCTCTCTTCCTCCCCTTCCTCCTCTTCTCCCTCTGTCCAAGTGGGGAGTCATACTATACATGTGAGTGTACTGTCCAAAGTAATATAAACTTTGATTGCTTATATTTTGCAAGGGATCTTGGGGTTTGGGAGCTTGAACTTCTTTTCTTCCCTATTTATTCTATCATTGTGGTGTGGTTTTTTTTTTTAATAAACTGGGACAGTTAAAAAAGAGAAATCATTAGTCTAGTCTATATGTGACATTCTTTTCCTCTCTTGGTTCAACAAAACTAAAATCTGCTGTGTTTAAAACATAGTGCATGGGTGTTTTTTAAAGTTGTCCCAAGAGTGCAGTAGTTGATGGAAGAGACTTTTTTTTATATCTCTTTTTAACCTTATGGTAGAAGAGGCTACTTCATAAAAGGTTATGTTTATACATCGAAAAAGAAAAATGAACATTGTTTTATGTTTCAGAGTCCACAATGAAGTTAAACATTCCATTAAATTTTATGGTATAGTTCCAGCTAGTTACTCAACTCTCAATTTAATCAGAAGGTTAGAAAGATTCTTTAACTGCTTCCTTTGGATATCATATTTTTATCTCTAAAATATTAACTCTGTAGGAGAGGAGAAAAAGAGGAATATATCTAATTCAGCTTAACATCTGTAGACAGATGGTTTCCATCACATTTCTTGTCCCTCATCTTTCCCTGTGACCCACAACTTTAATCTTCCTTTTTTATGCTTTTATTTTCTTTTTAATTTTTTTATTAATTTATTTGTTTTCAGTTTTCTACAAAAAATTCCATAAGTCTTAGATTTTCTTCCCCTCCCTCCCCTCTCATTTCCCTCTCCCTACCCAAGCTGGTGTGCAATCTTATATGGGTTCCTCACATACATTCTTATTAAATACATTTTTTACCTTAGTCATGTTACATAGAAGAATTAAAAAGAATGAGAGAAACCATGAAAAAACAAAACATAATACAAGAGAAAATATTGTGCTTCATTCTGCAATCCAGTTCTATAGTTCTTTCTTTGGATGTGGAAGGCATTTTGCCTCAAGAGTCCACTGGGAATGTTTTAGGTCCTTGAATTGCTGTGAAAGGCTAAGTCTACCAGAAAAATTCCTCATACACTGTGGTTTTTGCTGTGTGCAAAGTTTTCCTGGTTCTGCTCCTTTTGCTCAGTATCTTTGAAACCCCAAACAGCTTCCTTCACATTTTATTAAAAACTAAGAGTAAAAACATGGATGGGCAAGATCCAGAAAAAAAGAAAGAATCATAGATCTAGAGCTTCAAGGGGCCTTAGAAGACATTTAGTATTACCCTATTATTTTACAGATGAAGGAACTGAGGCTCAGAAAGGTCAAACAAGTAAGGACAGAGTCACATTTGAACTCAGGTCCTGTGACTAATATCAATATCCTTGCCATGGAACCACACTGAAAGGTATCCCTCTTTGTTCATCTAACCAATCATTTCCAGGGGCTGTTGCCAAACAGCTATGCAAAGGCCTCCTGGTCTGGTCTCAGTCTGAGTCACACTGGTCTAAACCATGCACATTTTGCTTCCTTTTCGCATTCTCGCTCTGGATAATAAAACCCATTTTGAGATCAGAACCTCAGAGAATCCATTTTTCCCTTGGGTCTTTAGAAAGCTTCTTGAGTTGGTAGAGAATATCCTGAACAGTTTTGCAAAATTAATAGAATATGTGAAATAGGACTTGAAAGTACACGGATTTCATGAAGCTAAGCTCTTTAGCTTAGTGACTAGTCTTTATTTTTTAATTTTAAAAAATATTTTATTTTTTCCCAGCTACATAGAAAGACAATTTTTAGCATTCACTTTTTCCTCTTAAATAGTATTTTTATTTTATCCAGTTACATGTAATGTCAATTTTTAGCATTCATTTTCTTATATAAAATTTGAATTCCAAATTTTTTCTCTCCTTCCCTTCCCCCCTCCCTAAGACATTAAGCAATTTGAAATAGGTTATATATGTGCAGTCATTAACATTTATTTTTTCCAATCACATGTAACGATAGCATCAACCTTCATATTTTATAAGATTTTGAGTTCCAGATTTTTCTCTCTTCCTCCCTCCCTCCTTCCCAAGATAACAAGCAGTCTGATACAGTCATACATGTACAATCATGTTTGCACATATTTGCACGTTAGTCATGTTGTGAAAGAAGAAAGAGAACAAAAAAGAAAAACCACAAAAACAAAAAGAAAAAAAGTGAAAATAGTGTGCTTGGATCTGCATTCAGACTGGATGTGGATGGCAGTTTCCATTTTAAGTCTTTTGTAATTGTTTAGGATTATTGTATTGCTGAGAAGAGCTAAGTCTTTCATAGATGATCTTTGCACAATGTTGCTGATTAACATTCATTTTTAACAAACTTTGAGTTCCCAATTTTCTCTCTGTGACCCTCCCTGAGACAGTAAGCAATTTGAAATAGGCTATACATGTTCATTCATGTAACACATTTTACTGTATTAATCATGTTGTGAAAAAAGACATTAGTGATCTGTCTTAACAAAATTTTCCTAACTATTTAACAACCTGGGGATGTGGGCTGCCCTTCAGATCCCTTGATCTTGTGGAAGCCTTCACAGGAATTCCTTTTATTTTGTTACTAGGATGATTATATGGAAGCCCTAGCCAGGCTACACCTCACTGTAACTCGAGCCTACAAAGTACATCCTGACATCAACTTTGAAGTGTTTATTCATAAAGTGGATGGCTTGTCTGATGACCATAAGATCGAAACCCAAAGAGATATTCATCAGAGGGCAAATGATGACCTTGCTGATGCTGGATTAGAGAAAATTCACCTCAGGTGAGAGAAGTGGAATGAAGGGACAACCTGAAAAGAAGAAAACAAGCAAGTTTGGGGTTCAAAACCACTGTCACTCCACCTGGCTTAGTTCTCTTGCACTAGGACAGGATTTTGAAAGGGGGTATTCTTTTATATCACAGAGTCTAGGCAGAACAGATAGTTTTTGCCAGTGTTCAAAGTTGATGCCCTATAATTAAGTGTATCAATGAATCCTGATGGCTAATTGAGGGTAAAATACGCCATTCCTGGTCAAAACATTAATAGATAAAACCATAGTCATTGAAGCTGAGTTCAAATAGAAATAACTGCAGCAAGAACCTGGCTGCCCCAGGGATTTTTGGTATAGCATGCCAGCATCATTCAATTAAAACCTTGGGTAAGTTACTTAACATCCCCAGGCCTCAGTTTCCTCATCTGTAAAATCAACTAGATGGCTTCCGAAGTTCCTGCCAGCTCTATGATTCTACGTAAACCTGAAAGTACTATATAAAGTGTTGGTTCTTATTATTGCTCTTTTAATAATAATCATCATTATTATCATATATTTGTCAAATTTGTAACAATAATGTTTGAAAGTAGCACAGAATGATAATTCTTACTGATGGACCTGGCATGGAGGTGTCCCAGGCTGAGAACAGGCCTTCAGGATGTTGGCCAGGATGGTCTCTATGGCAATACATTTTGCGCGTTGCCCATTTATAGTCAATTAATGAATAAATAGACATTTCTTAGGCACCTACTCTGTACCAAACTCTTACGCTAAGCACTTTACCAGTATCTCATTTTTGTCACTTCTTAGTAAATAAGAACACTCAGAGTTTGTGCTTTTAATAGTAATTTCTGGCATTTATATCCCTTTTTAAGGTTTGCAAAACGTTTTATATATATTATCTCATTTGATTGTCACAACCACCCTTTGAGTTATTATCACTATTTTTGCCACTGAGGAAACTGATTCTGAGAGAGGTTATAAGTAACTTGTCTATGGTCAGCCAGGTAGCAAATGGCAGAGGCAGGGCTTGAACCTTAAGAGTCTTCCTGACTCTCAAGTCCATTGATCTATCCTCAACACCACCCACCTTTTATTAAGACACATTTTATGAGAAGAATTGTCAGAGTTTTTACATGAAAGCCAGAGTTTTCCAGAGGCTTCTTGATTTTAAGTAGGGAAGGGTGGGGGGAAGAATCGGGCATCTCCTGATCCCGCAAGGATCAGGGGTATTTGTTTTTAATGACACAAGCAGCATATTCCTCTTAAACAAGCGAAAAAGAAAACTATGATGCAACATTGTTTCCTCTTTCAGCTTTTATCTGACAAGCATATATGATCATTCTATATTTGAAGCTTTTAGCAAAGTGGTACAGAAACTGATTCCACAGCTCCCAACCCTGGAGAATTTACTAAACATCTTTATCTCAGTAAGTAAAACATATGCTGGAGACATTTGCCGAGTTTGAGAGTTGCTTCGTGAGATTTAAAGAAAAAAAGTACTGACTTAAACTGTTACATTCTGCCTCTGTGAAATGAAAATATTTCCACATCTCTCAGTTATTCTATACTTTGAGTAGTCAATAATGGAGGGATTGGGAAATGTTAGTTCATTGGAAAATTAATTAGCCTATCTATTGGATTGATTAACACGTAGGGGTTTGAGGTTGACCTCGGTCAACAATGACAACAATGACAGCAATGACAACAACACTTGGTCACTTGATGGGCAGATTTTATGGCCAAAATTGAAATTCTGATTATTGCATTATGGTTATGCTCGTAATCAAACAATCATTTATCAATTAAGAAATACTGAGCATCTACTATGTGCAAACCTTTGTACTGTCACAATGTTAGGTACTACTGCCTACCTTCAAAACAGTGGTCAGATAGGTAGACAAGACATCCATGTTGTCAATACCTCAGGGACCCAAGGCATCATATGATAATTGCTAACTGGGTAGGAAGTATAAAAGTGGTTATATGCTAGTCAAGATTGCATTTTTATTATGCCTAAATCAAATTTATCATGTATCATATTTTACTAGGAAAGGGGGAAGGGAATAAGCATTTATATAGAATCTACAAGGTGTCAGGGATTATACTAAGCACTTTATAAATATTATTTCATTTGATTCTTACAACAACACTGTGAGCTAGATACTATTACTATCCCCATTTCACAGATGAGGAAACTGAGGAAGACAGAGGTTAAATGACTTGCCCACAGTCATTTGTTAGTAAATGTCTGAGATCCAGATTTGAACTCAAGTCTTCTGGACTCCACGTCCACAGCTCTATCTGCTATACCACCTACCTGCCTATAGTATTGCCAACTGTCAGTTTCATCATCATCATCATCACTTTATATAGCATTTCAACATTTGCAAAACACTTTATAAATATTATCTTATTTGATCCTTACAACAACCCTGGGAAGTAGGTGCTAATATTATCCCCATTTTAGAAACGATGAAACCAAGGCAAAGAAGTTAAATGATTTGGCCAGGATCACCCAGCTAGCAAATGTGTGAGGCAAGATTTGAACTCATCTTCCTGACTCGAAGTCCAGTGCTCTATCTACCATAACATATGTAACTACTTCTTCAAAGGTCAAGAAAATATCTTTGTACAGCTTTGTTACTCTGTTAGGAATATGTCTACTTATGTATTCTGATGTAATTAACTTATAAAAAGTCCCAAAATTTAACTTCCACTGTCAGTAACCAGTACATTAATCTGTCAAACGGCTAGATATACCTTCACCCATTTCATTTTTGTCTATTCATACTTGATGTTCACATTTTGTGAAGCATGTAATTATATAACTGAAAACCTGAAAACAAGGGTCACTTTAAGATAACATTTTTCCTTTGTTGCAGAATTCTGGAATTGAAAAGGCCTTTTTGTTTGATGTGGTCAGTAAAATTTATATTGCAACAGATAGTACCCCTGTGGATATGCAGACATATGAACTCTGCTGTGATATGATAGATGTGGTTATCGACATTTCTTGTATATATGGGTAAGTTGAGTGAATCATTATTTGAACAAAGCCCTTCTTCTCTCACATAACATTTTGTTTTAAGGTGTTATTTTATTTAAGGCATTTGGGGAAGGGGAAGCAAACAAGCATTTATACAGGACCTACTAAGTGCTAGATACTGTACTAAATGTTTTTATAAGTATCAACTTATTTTATCCTTACAACAACTCTGGGAGGTATCTCCATTTTGCAGTTGAAGAAACCGAAATAAACAGGTTAAGTGACTTACTCAGGGTGTCTGACTGGTTTTGAGCTCAGGTCTTCTCAATTCCATGTCCATTTTTCTATCCACTGCTCTACCTTTGGAATACTTCAGGACTAGAAATGGCAAGGTTCTATTTGTACAGAAATCTGTCAGAATATAATGAGTACACATATCCTTAGAAAGTAATGAGATTTGCTGAGATAATAGAGACCTGTAAACACTGAGTTAATGCCCCATGTTTACAACAATTCTATCATCTCCTTCAGGAAAGAGGTGGGATTATTTTGGCCATACTTATAGATTATCTCTCCTATTATAGGAACCTTACAAAGGCAAACCAAGCAGATGTTATCTGCTTAAAGTATATTCCAGTAGAACTGTACATTGTATTATGGATATGTTCTTTGAAAAATAGTACTATATACATTGTATACAATATAAATTCAACCTTATGGGGAAGAATTGGACCTTATTTCTCGACCTGACAAAATTGAACATTACTTAACAAGCATTTATTAAGTGACTACTCATAGGTGTTCTATAAATGTTAGTTTTCTGCCCTATACACTGAAGATAGAAAAAGAAAATGAAGCTTTCTCTGCCCTAAAGGTGGGGAAGTTCTCTCAGAGAAAGCAATTTGTACATATTTTAATTAGTAAATGCAAAATATATTCAAAGTAAATGCAAAGTAATTTTGGGAAGGAGGGTATGAGGGACTGGGGTAGAGAGGTTAGAAAACACCTCCCTATAGGAAGTGTCACTTATATTTAGACAAGAAGAAAGAAAGGTGAATATGAGCAGGTAGTTCATTATAGGAACAGATGGGAAATATAATATAATGTATGAAGAATACAGCAAGTAGGCCATTTTGGTTGGAATGAAGAATCCATGAAAGACAGTGATATACAAGCATCCTGGAAAGGTAGGCTGAGGCCAGATTGTGAAAGTCTTTGAATGACAAACAGAAGCATTAAATTTTATTGTAGAAGCAAAAGAGGGTTTCCTGAGCAAGGAAGTGACATGGTCAGACCTGTGTTTTAGGAATATCAATCTGGGTTTTTCAAAATTAAATTTTAACTTTATGTTAATTTATGTTAATTTTGTAACAAATACCAAATAAAATGAGCACTTTACATTGTAGAATAGGAGAGGATTGTTTTGTAGAAGACAAAATAAAACTTACTTTAATTTTTAAGTATATAACAAAGTCAGCCTGTAATTTTCAAAGCATTGATTCCTTTTGGCCTTCATTCTATTGTCTCTGTCTCTGTCTCTCTCTCTTTCTTTCTCTCTCTCTCTCTTTCTCTGGTGGGGAGAGGGAAATATTCCTATTGTAATTTTCTTCTCCATTGTACCTTCCTAATTGAGGAGTGGGGGGTGGTGGTGAAGAAAAGCAAAACCCATATAACAAATATGTGTAATTAAACAAAACAAATTTTCACATTGACCATGCCCAAAACTGTATGTCATATTCTCCATCTTGAGTCCATCACCTCTCTGTCAGGTGGTATATAATATGTTTCTTTATTTTTCCTCTGAAGTTGTGGTTGGTTATTTCATTGATCAGAGTTGTTTATTCTTCAGGGTTATTTTTCTTTACAATGTTGTTATATAAGTTGTTCTGGTTTTCTTACTTCCTTCTTCATCAGTTTATCTTAGGCTTCCCAAGTTTCTTCTAACTGTAGTTTTTGTTATTTCTTATTGGCACAATAATATTCTATTACACTGTAGCACCAACATGATATTCACAGTGCCTATGACAGCCATGGATATACCAGCACAATTCTGAATCGTGAAATACAACAGACTCTCCACAAGGAAGACAGAACCAAAACATTTATTCAGACACCAGAAAGCCAGATCCCAACACCAGAAAGCTAAATCCATCACAGTAACGAAGAAGTCTATACACAATAACAATGCGAAGGGCAATACCATACCCAAGCCTTCTCTCTGTTAGGCTTCCCACAAACCAGCTCCCCCAAACAAATCACAAACAAGCTCTCTCACTCATGGTAGTCAGCTGCCTGCTTTTCTCTCTTTCCCTCAGTTCTGATTGCAGTGATCAAATTTCCTCTCAGCTTTGCTCTAGCTCCACCTTGTCATGTTCTACCCTTTCTGCTCCACCCCTCCTGCTCCATGGGATCTTCCCATTAAGAAGCAAAATTACATTAAAAATAGGCAAAAATGCACTATCAATGCATAACATAATATACCATAATTGATTAATCTACTCCCCAAAGGATGGGCATCCCCAATATCAATTTATCACTTCTGTAAAGGATGACATGGAGAAAAGAGAAACTCTAAACAAGAAGACCACTTTGGAGGCTAGCAGGATGACCACTAGAGATGGAGTAGTAACATTGTGAACTGAAAGATGGGAAGGATTTTAGAGGTTGTGGAGGTGGAATCTACAGGACTTGGCAACTTGAATGTTAGGGTTCAGATAGACAAGGAAGACAGGTGCAAAGATGATGTCCTCAATGGAAACAGAGATGTTAGAAAGAAGGTAAGGGGAAAAAAAGTTAGGGGTTTGGGAGAAAAGATAATGAATTCTGCAAATCTTTCCTGTCATCAATTTTAAACATCGTTTATATAGAATTGTAATAGAAAAATTTTAGTTTTCCAATTTTAGTTGGTTTTTATTGATTATTTTTTGTTTTAAAATTACCTACATTTCCCCCTGCATAACTCCCTCAGCACCTTCCCAGGGAAACATCCTTTATAACAAGTCAGAAAAAGAGGAAAAGAAGGAAAAAACTCTAGCAAAACCAATATATACATACAAAGTTTTATATTAAACATAATGTTCCACAGCCATGGACTTCTACCTCTGCAAAGGAGTGGGGGAAGTGACATGTAATTTCTTGAGGCTTTGCTTTTTGTCATTGACTTCCTTGGAGTATATGTCACACAATAAAATCTCTGGGTGAAAGTGTACAGATATTTTGGTTGCTTTATTTGCATAATTCCACACTGCTTTTCAGAAAGGTTATGCTAGCTGGTCACTCCTCCAACAATGCATTAAGGACATGTCTTTCTACTACCCTTTCAGATTAACTATTCCCATTTTTTGTCATATTTTCCAGTCTACTGGTGTAAGGTGAGACCTCAGCGTGTTTCCATTTGTATATCTATTAGCACTAATGATGTGGAATATTTTTTCATACATTTGTCGACAGGCTGTAATTCTTTGGAGAAAATCAAGTTAATAAATGTATTAAGCAATTTCTTTGTTTCAGATATGTATAAACACTTTGGGGGCAGAAGATGGGTAGAAAGTTTTGAGGGAAAAAGGGTGATAGGAAAAATGGCCTTGAGGGTTTTTACCCTCGAGGAACTCACAGTCTAATGAAATGCTTCTTGGAATCCTTTGGTCACTAACTTATCAGGGAATGACTTTTGCTCTTTTGTATTTGTCAGTTGTCTGTATATCTTGGATGAGATACTTTTCAGAGAGATTTGATACCATTTTTTTTCTATTTCAACTACTTTTCTTAGGTTAGATGCATTGATTTTATTCATGCAAAATCTTTCCAGTTTCTTGTAGTTGAAATGACCTCTTTTACCTTTTGTAATTGACTCTATCCCATGTTTGGTTAAGAATGCACTTTCTATCCACAAAAAGTTATGGAAGATATGTGATTTGCTTCTCTTCTAATAGTTAATGGTATAATTTTTCTATCATGTTAAGAGTCCATTTTGAATTTTTTTTGCAGAAAAAATGGTCGAAAAATGCGATTTGAGCTTAATTTCTATCAAACTCCTTTCTAGTTTTACCAGTAGTTCTTATAAAATAGGGGGTTCTTTCTTTTTTTCCTTCTTTTCCTTCTCTCTTTATTTCCTTCTTTCTTTCTTTCTTTTTTTTTGTTATTTTGAGGCACATAGGGTTAAGTGACTTGCCCACGGTCAAACAGCTAGTAAATATCTGAGATCTGATTTTAAATCAGGTCCTCTTGACTCCAGGGCTGGTGTTCTATCCATGTACCACTTAGCTGTTCCTTAGGAGTTTTGTCTAAAGTAATTTATATTTTGGGATTTATGGAACACTGAATTATTGAGCTCAGTTATTTTTATTCTTCCTTGTCTAGTTTTTGACATTTAAAAAATGCAACCAGTATTAAGTGGCTTTGATGATTGTTGCTTAATAATATATTTTGATGTCTGAAGGTACTGTCCTCCTTTAGTCCTACCTTTTTCATGAAATTCTATGTTTTATTTCTCTAAAGGAATGTTTGTTCAGCAGTCTTGTATTATTCAAATTTCCTTTTCTTTATATTTGAAAGTTTTTCTCTTGAATACTTGCACAATATTTTTTTTTCTCATTGGAATTATTAAATTTAAGTGCATAGAATTTGGTCTTCAAGCTTGAAGTTTTCTGCACCTGTGGTGCAGAAATAACTCCAATTAGTGCTCCCCTGCCTCCCTGAACCCATATTCAGACAGTTTTCTTGTGTTATTTCCTGCACTGCTGTGTATAAGTTTTTTGATTTATCATATTCTTCTGTGAGAACTGTGATCCTAAAGTTGATTCTGTGCATCATAGAGATCATGTGTTCTTTTAACATTATTTCCTGTAGCTTTTATTCTAGATTTTTCCTTCAGTATTTTTATATTCCAAATTCTGTTACTCTCTCTTTTGCTTCTTAGGAGAAATTCACTACCATGGATTCAAGTTTTTCCTGATCTGCTAATAAATTTCTGCTGAGAAGTCTATAGATTCTAATATTTGTTCTTTTCTAACTTCTCCTTTGGTTTTCATTTCTCTTTTGAACCATTCTGGAATAGTTTATCATTCAATTCTCTCTTGGGATTCCACAGGGAATAGGTTCAGTTTTCTTTGTAATGTAATATTAAGAGAGCTTTGTAATCTTCTTTTATCTAATTTTAGCATTTCTTCTATTAATTTATCTCCTTGAACTTTAGGTTTTTAATTGAATTTTTATGCTCTGAAACATTTTTATTTCAGCCTTTATTTCTGACTCCTTTCCCTTTGGTGATGGGTATACCTCTGGGATTGGAGTGCAGAGATGCTTTGGCATTTTCCTAGTGGGCAATTTACTTTTCCATAATCTTAGTCCCTACCCTAAGTATCTCCAAGGGGACAGGACTGGTCCTAGATGGATATAAATCCCCTTTCCTTCAGGCCAAGAACAGTCCCTCACATTGCCCGCCATACCAATTCCTTCCCCAGAACTCATCCTTTTCTTTTCTGGTTAGGCTGAATCAAACTCTTCTGTTTTTTGCAGGATTGGGAGAGAGCAGTAGGGGTGTTCTTTACGGATTCTCTGCTGCCTTGGTGTCCTCTAACAGAGCCCCATCTTAGGCGAAGGTAGCCTGATGATTCCCACATCTTCTCTCATGTGTCTGGGCAAAATCAAAGCCTGCTGCTTGTTGCAGAGGGGTAGAGAAAAAGCAGGGAGTGCTGCAGAAAAATCTCTGCAGCATAAGGAGATTTTATGTATTGCTCCCAGGTATAAGCCTGTGGGTTCATTTGTATGGCCTACTGGAATATGATGGGAAAAGGACAAATCAAGGATTAGTGTACTCCAGTGTTAATTAGGGAGGCTTTTTACCTTATCCGGCCTTTTGCTTTCTAATCTTGGGAATTCAGCTGTAATTGTTGGTACATAATTTCTCTTTGGTGAGATGTTTAAGAGTGAGTGGGCACCTGAGAAAATTATTAGTCTGCCATCTTTTTGGTCCCTAATTAGAAGTCCCTAATCTTCAGACATTGGCAATTCTCGTTCCTACCATATTGTTTTCAAGTGGAACTGTCAGGAGCTGCTTTGCCTACCAACCGCCATTTTTATCATATCAGTAGCCACAGGTAGCAATTACAATTTTTTATGGAATGAAGCTTTTTATATTTGGCAGTTCTATACCCCAATATAATAATTAGTAAACAGTCCTTTGGATGGGGTTTTTGAAAAAACTTTGGTTTTGCTTATTAAAATCATCTACCATTTTCTGAAATAAAAAAAAAAAAGATAATGGCTTCTATTTTGGACTTGTTGAGTTTGAGATGCCAAGGGATATTCAGTTAGACACATCCAGTAGGTAACTGCTAATGTAGGAATGATGGTTTGGATTCCTCTCCTGAATATGCTTCTGACTCTGTGGACTTTGCTACCATGTCTCCACTACTTCCTTATCTTGGAAATTTTCTCAGTCCTTCTGACCTTCTCATCCTGGAATGTTCTTCCATCCCATTGATGAGTTCCTCCTGGAACATCTATTTTGAGAAAAGACCCTGGCAAGTATCCTTGATTGACGCTGTCCTAACTCTAGTGCTGACTCTTTGGACTTTGCCATCATACTACTGTGGCTACCCTACCTTTCTCCTCTCCCTATCTTCCTCATCTTTTCAGTTCCCTTTGATGTGTTATCTTCCCCATAAGCTCCTTTCTTGTATTTTTATCCTCAGTGCTTTGCACAGTACTTGGCACATAGTAAACATTTAATAAATATTTATTGCCTTGACTGGAGTTTAGGAGAGTCTAGAGCTAGATATGTAGATCTGGATTCATCTGCATAAGGATGACAGTTGAAGGTGGTGTGTACGTGAGAGTGAGTGTGTGTGTATGCTTTGTCTAGACTAAAAGGAACATGTAACAGGTAATATTTTGACTCTGCTTTGTCTGACTTATCATGGTAATTCATGATAGGGAAGTAGTGATTTCTTGGTATCTTATTACCCTGTGAGGTTCCTCTTCAGACTTGGATTTCACTCTCTCTTAAATCACTAATGATGTTAAAGGCTTGTAAATGTTTCCCTAAAAATTCCACTGGGCCTCTTTGTTCCTCTGGTGAGTGTTCGTTTCTCCCCTCCCCGCCAGACAATGGTCTTTTGCATCTGTACTAACTTTCCTTGAGGTAGCAATCCTTGTTTATGGATGTATTCTGCAGCACACAACTCCCACCTACAACCAACCAACGTTTCTGAATTAGGTTTTTTTGAAGGTGTTTATAAATTTTAAACTGCTGAATAAATGTGAACCATTAGTATCAATTCTCCCCCACTGTGATAAGTCAAGATTGAGGAAAGTATTAAAAATAATATAAATAAAATTAATTTAGGTAGTAAAGCCAAACACTGTTAAATCAGTGCAGGCAAAGCCACATACAAGTTTTATGAAGTCCTGTTGTATTTGAATAACCTTAGCTCCTTTTTGGTTCTGATGAATTGAAGATGCTAACCAAAATATGAGTGGTCAAAGTAAGAGGAAGTGGGACCAGGAGACCATTCTTCTACACTGAGCTGAGACTGGATGGCCACATCATTCAGCTTTGGAGTAAGTTTCATTTCAATAGAAACTTGTGATACTGTGACTTTTTTTTAAAAGTTATGGTGGACAGCCATTTCTGCTAGGTGAGCAACAGTTTGTGAAGACCTGAATGTGAAAATAGATTTGTGTAAATGGAGCTGAAAACAAAATTAATCTGGTACAGGTATAATTATTTGCATGATTAATACTATGTTTAATGGCATTTAGACATACTTGGTAAATAGATCATGTGAACTGTAATTAGCACTGTTCTTACAGAGACAAAAATAAGCATTTTGGGGAGTAATTTGGAGAAAGGACAGGAGGAACTAGATTAAGTTCTTAGACCTTTGGACTGATCATTAAGTCAATGGAATGAAGGTGTCTCCATTTTTTTATCAGGGATTTCTTATCATCTCAGATGTTAAGAAAACTGAGGGCCACAAACTCTTTTTTCACCTTCCCGCTCTTAAGGCCAGCCTTATAAAAGGTAGACATGACTATTCCCTTACGGTAGTTTAATTTTGTTTACTCAGATTGCCCTTTTTTTAAAAATGTTGAACTTGATAGACATCTATAAAGATAAAATGTCCATATACAAATAACAGAAAAAGAGAATCATACGTGAATCCATGAAATCCAGTCTCTACAATACATAGATTGTTGCTTTTTTAGGTACATGTTAAATTTAACTTGATAATCCCAATACTGCCCTTTGGAACTTCCTTTTACATATTAAATTTTTTTTAATTTTTAAATTTATTGTTGTTTGCATTTGTATCACTATTCTACTCTTCGTCTCCCCCTTTCTCTCCACCCCGTCCCAACTCTACCTCAGTCAGGATCATCAGAGAGAAAGACAGAGAAAGAAAGAAAGATGGTGTCTGAGAATGAGATTTAGATTTCTGAATCATGGTTTAAAATGTAGGAGTGATAGGCCCTGACAAAAGATGGAGTGCATTTAACTAATAAAAATAATAAAATACATAAATAATATTAATTAAATTAATTGAATAATAATAAAAATATCTTTGCTTAGACACAAAAGTATAACCAAATGGTTGTTAAAGTAAAAAGGAAAGAAGAGGAACAAAGCCACCTATATAGAGCTATCAAACCAGACTTTGTAGAAAGTAGCTATGTAGTAGAGGGAAAAGTAATGGTTGAGACATTCAGAAATTCATAGAGCTCAAAATCCAAGAAAGTAGTCAGTATTACAGCCCTCCTTGGGTACTTACATAGAACTGCATGAGGCATGTGTAGCAAACAAGACAAACCAAAGATCCTGATGCAAGGAGACAAATTTGACAGATACCTATTAACAAGGATAACAAGGAGATGGTTCTGGTAGTGTACATTTTATATCAAGATGGGCAAAAGGGGGGTGAGTGTCATTTTATAATAATAAAATATACTCGAATGAGGAAATCTAAGAGCCTGATAGAGGGAAGTATGATGGAGAATATTTGAATGAAACTCATAGGAGATAGAACAGGAGATATAATCAGAATATACTATATATCAGCAATGTCAAACTCAAAAAGAAATGAGGACTGCTAGACTATAAATAAGGATCCCTAAGGGTATATATTGACATAAAGGTTTTTTTTAAATTTTGTTAAAAATTTCCCAATTACAGGCAGTGTGTGTTTGACACCTTTGATATAGACCACCTTATTATAGATGAGTTCAAGAAACATCACAAGTCTCACACCAGAGGTGTGATATGGTACTGATGTAAGACTTCAGTTATCCAAACATTCGGAAACATTCTGTCTGCCATAAGCAGGACTGCTAATAATTTTAATATTTCAATTCTAGGTTATCTGAAAGGACAGAAAAATAGGGAAATTAGAAACAAGATTAAGTTTGAGGAAAAAAAGATGTTTTGGATTTATTGAGCTTGAGATGTTGTAAGGGTAAGCAAAGTGGGATTTTTTTTTGTTGTTTTCTTTTCAGAGTTCAATTTCTCAGGCTCAGGCTAAATTGTGAGCATCTGAGGGATTGATCTCCTTCAAAGCCTGATAATTCACAGCTGCGCTGAGTTACATGGATTGTGATGGCTTCTAGCTCTGAGCCTATTAGTTGAAAACTATATATAGTGAGAGGCTGGTATTTTGTTTTGGGGGTTTGCTTATGGAAAGGAACTTTTGATTTCCTGGACTGGACTCTGAGTAGCCATTTGTTAAGAGACCCCCCCACACACAACTATTTAGAGGTTTGTGCTGTACTGATCTAGTGATGTATGTAGGTGGTTGTATTACTTTATTCAGACAATAAGAGCCTCTGTTGAATCTCTGTGCTGATTTCTCTGTTTGTATTTTCTATACTCATTTCTTTACTTCTATATGTTTAGTTAAAGAAGGGTTGTTAACCCCTTTGAAGGGTCTTTCCTTTATAAAGCAGATCAAAGAACCTCTGCTAGCAAGCCATCCTGGATGTGCTAGTATGGTTGCTACTACAGATACATATGGATAACTAGGTGGAGATTTCTAGTAGTCCTTGGAACTCAGGAGAAAGAGAAGAACTGGACATTTAGATTTGGTAGTGTTCTATACAGAGATGATAGTGGAACTCATGAAAACTGAAAGAGACAGACCCAAAATAGAGCCCAAATACCCCCATGTAGAGAACAGGGCACTGATGATGATCTACCAAGAGACTGACAGGTAGGAAGAGAACCAGGAGAGATCAGTGTCTTAACTCAGGGAAGAGAGAATCTATAGGAATGTGTCATCCACCTTGTCAGATACTGCAGAGAGGTTAACAAGGATGAAGACAGAAAAATCCATTATTTTTAGCAACAGAGATTTGTAGGCACACTTGGACAGAACAATTTCAGTTGAATGATAAGGTCAAAGATTTCAAACAGTGGAGAAGGGAGTGGGAGATATAGATTATTACATAGTAAATGGTGATCTGACCTTGGAACCAAGAAGACCTGGGTTCAATCTTGCCTCTAACACATACTGGCTGTATGAATTTAAGAAAATCATTTAACCGCTCAATGCTCTTGGCAACTGTTTAAGACAGCAAGCTGTAGAGAAGGTGCCTGCTGGTATTAGTAAAGGGAGTACCCCTCATCTGAGTTCCTTATATTGATTAAATCGGAGACGCTGCGCTTATCCTTTGTTAAGAAAAGATAGTTAAGGATGATAGCTTGAGGAAATGGTTGGAGTAGGCTAAGGTTTGTTTGTTTTTTGGGTTGGAGAAACCTAGATATGTTTGACGTTTGGGGGAGAAAGGAGCCAGTAGTGGATAAGGAAAGATTGAGTAGATCAAAATTGAGTGACTAGAAAGGATTATGGAAAGAAGAGGCAAATTCCTAGAAGTGACTGAAGGGGATGGGACCAGGTGGTACTAGTGGAGAGGTTGGCCTTGGTGAGGAACAGCTCCCTCTTCCCTGGGAATCAATTAAAATAGTATTTGTAAAGCCCTTAGGAATTAACAAGGTGCCCAACACATAATAGGCCATATCTAAATCTTCATTCTCTTCTTCTCCTTCCCCTTAGAGATGGAAGCAAAGGAAGAAAAGGTGAAAGATGATACTGAAGAGCTTTTCAGCAAGAGGGGGCTTGTAACAGATGGAGAAAGTTAGAAATATTACACTGTAATTTCTTCCTAGGCCACCTTTCTACCAGAGAAAAACTTCAGGCTGAATTTGGTAGCTTTTTCAAAGCAAAGGATTGATAATTTAAAGATTACTTCACCTAACATTAATACTTCTATATACAAAATTTTTTTTCTTTGTTAGATAATATAGAGCTATTGTGTGCCATGATTTTTCTCCTTTAAATACACCAGATTTCACTTATTAGTACCCATTTTAAAGAGCAAACTCATTTGAAAAATTGTATAATTGCATTTCTTTAAAATTCTTAATTCAGGCATTTCTCTAAATCACTGATTCGCACCCCACTCCATTACACAGGCTGAATGAGGTTCTATTGTATTGAAGCAACTAAAGCTCAGAGAAAAAAAGTCAGAATCCTCATTAAGTAAAGCATTCTAATACATTGGGACAGTGGTACATCATGAGATGTGGAAAAAGGCTCTGAGCATGTGTCCATAATCTGATGGTAGTAAAAACAATGTTAGTCACCTATGAAAAAAGCACCATGGTTAAATGTTCTTTTTTTGATAATTCATGTCTTTTTGAAATTGCCCTGGCGAGACTCCGCCTGTTTGAGGAAATTCTGATGGACAGATTTGTGCTTAGGAATCCTTTGGGGAGTGATTTTATTCTTTTTTTTTTTTTAAGCTATCATAATTTCAAAAGCTGATATTATGTATGTGCATGATTAAAAATTCTGTCCCAACACAATTTTACAGATCTATTTTGAGCTGGGCTAGAGTTTCGTTATGAAGAGTGGTTAAAATACTATTAAATCATATACCAGGCAAAATAAGACACAGCATAGACACATTCCTGATTTGACAAGAAGAAGAAACAATTCTTTCAAATAAGTGAATGAAAAGATAATTTTTAAACAATGTTTACTGTTTCCCGGTGTACCTTCAAAACGTCAAAAGATATTAAGCTGCCTAAGTGAGGAAGATTGAGTACAAAATTAGATAAATCCACTTTTTGACATAATAGGCTGAGTTGTTTCACTATTATATTTTCTTCACCAGATTAGAGGCACTGTAAAATAGTGAATATAATGCTATCTTAGAGGTGGGATGATTTGGATTCAAGTCCTTCCTCTGACATATTCTAGTTGTATGAATCTAGGCAAATGTCTCAGTAACCCAAGCAACTCTTAAGAATTAAATTGCATTTGTAAAGACAGTTTCTTCTCAGGGAGCTCTTTAAAAACAATAAACTCATAGAACCTATTTGACCAGAGATCCTTTGGGATCTCAGGCCTGATGCAAGAGTTATCTTTTTAAACTGGACTTCCTTGGCAAGGTATCCAATTTGAGCTAGCATTTTATTAATACAATCAATCATCAGCTTCCATGGGGTAACATTCCTACAGAATGGTGCAAAAGTTAAAAAAAAAAAGTGACTGTTGATGCATTGAACTTATGGGAAATAGAGGGTTAGATTCCTGTACTCATCCAAAACTATAATCTTTGACAGCCAGCCTCCACAAACTTAGGTGTATTGTATCTCTTCATTTTTCTCTGCTGCACATAGCCATGACTGTGCATTGGCAAAAGTTGAAATGAGATTACTAATAAAATTGCTTGCATGTTTGAAACAGCAAAAGTTAAACATGAGAATGTTGAGGATTGATTGTATATCTATGTGATTTTATTTCCTTTTGCTTTGCACATCTTAACATGTTTTAGAATCAAGTATTAAATGCACAAAAAAAACCCCTTTTTAAAAAATTGAGTGTATTAAATCAGTATTTGTGTTTTGCACGTGGAAGGTGGTTCAGAGTGGAGAACGGAGAATAGTAGCTTGCCAAGAGACCCATTTCCTCCCTATCTGCAATATTTCCCAGCCTTGGTTCTCTCCATTCTTAGAACTCTTTCCAAAATTGGGCCAGATGAACCAATGAGTTGCTGTAATAGCAATTATTTTAGTTCAGTTGAGCCAGCGTCTGATTAATAATCAATAAAAGGATGAGAGCATCTGAAGAAATCAGGGGCATTGGCAATCTCTAAGTGGAGGTAAGGACATTGCCCCTTTGGTGGGCCTGAGACAGAGCTGTGTACCTTTCTGATTAATTTAAGGTCCTATGAATGCCCAGTTATCACTATTAAACTAATGCCCTGATAATAAAGAGTGCAATCTTTCATTCAAAGTTGGGAAGTCAACCAGAGAGGGCCAGAACATTTCCACCTCTCTATCATATTCTCTGGGGCTCCAGAGAATGAATTGCTCAGTTCCCACAAGGCATTCAAATGTATCAGTAGGAAAATGACTGTCATGTGTGTTTATGTTCATGTGATTGCATACTTCTGTGATCTTTTGCTGAAAACTACTACAAAGATAAATAAACTGCTTATTATTTTAAGTTCTTTATGTAATCACATGCATTTGTCACTGGATTAAAAACTGTGGTTATTTTTCGACAGTGAAATGCTTTTTTGGTTCTTGTCTACCTTTAGTCTCCAAGAAGATGGAGCAGGAACCCCTTATGATAAGGAATCAACAGCAATTATAAAACTGAATAATACAACAGTTCTTTATTTAAAGGAGGTGACAAAATTTCTGGCTCTCGTTTGTTTTGTCAGAGAAGAAAGCTTTGAAAGAAAAGGTATTTTTATTTGTGGGGATGGGAGGGATAATTTGAAAAATACCATTTAGAGCAGGGGTTCTTAACCTGGCATCTGTTAATTTGTTTTTGTGATATTTTGATAACTATATTTCAATATAATTGGTTTCTTTTGTAATCTTATGTGTTTCATTTTATGAATCTAAAACATTATTTTTAAAAGGAGCCCTTTAGTCCATCCAAGGCAAAAAAAACCAAAAGATAGAACCCTGGATTTTGAGGAACAACATGCTTTATTTGCTCCATTGTGCATGAGGGGTAGTTCTAGTACCCACAGTTTGAATACACAGGTAAGTAGACCAAGAGAGCATGACCTGAGGATGTCCTTTTCATCAGATTAGGTTTCCGGTCAAGATTTCACTTAGGTCTAGTGGAACAGGCTGCAATGTTGAAAGTTGAACCTGTTCGTCTTCAGTGAGTGCAGTGGGCAGGTTTGTCAGTCAGTGAAGGATCTGTAGCAAAGCGACTTTTGACTTAGTTTGTTATAGCTGCACTTCTAGTGATCATAAACTTCTCACTCTTTTCCATGATTTTTCTATTGCCCTATGGAAGAACATGCAGTAGGTTGCTGTGAGTGTCTGTTTGATACCAGCCTATCTTCCCAATATAAGAGGACATGGTAAATCAGAGTTCATGTATGTTAAATAAGGGATTCAATTATGTCGGTTAAATTGTATTATTTTAACAGAGCTCAATGATGTCATCAGGATCCTACTCAAAGGAGTGGGCAGGGAGAGATGAACTTAATGATAGAATAACATAATAGTAAATTCTGAAATAAAATAAACCACATAAAAATGCCTGCCATTTTTTCCCTTCCTAAACTTGAAAATAATATTTCAACACTGTTCTTCCAAAATTTTACACTTTTCAGATTGAATGTATGGCTTTACATGTAGGCTTTATAGTTCAGAGGTTGAAGGAAACATAGATCATTTAGTCTAAGGATTCCCAACCTGGGGCCCCTGAGCTTGTTTTAAAAAAAATAGTTTGATATCTGCATTTCAATGATTGGCTTCCTTTGTATAATTTATGTATTTTATTTTATGTAATTAAAATACTGTCCTGAGATTGGCTTTATGAGCCTTCCAAAAAAGGGGGAAACAAGTATTTATTAAGTATCTATGTGCCAGGTAGGAGGCAGGTAGGTGGCGAAATGGATAGAGTGCTAGGCCTGGAGTCAGGAAGACTCATTTTCATGAGTTCATGACCTGTTTGCCTCATTTTAAAATGAATTGCACAAGGAAATGGCAAACCACTCCAGTGTCTTTGCCAAGAAAACCCATGGGTCACAGAGTCAGACATGACTGAAAAATGACTGAACAACATATGTGCCATGAGCTATGATAAGTATTTTATAGACGTTATTTCATTTAATTCTCTCAGCAACCCTGGGAGGTAGGTGCCATTATTATCCTCATATTATAATTGAGGAAACAGAGGCAGAGAGAGGTTAAGTGATTTGCCCAGGGTTGCCCAGATACTAAGTGTCTGAGGCCAGATTTGAATTCAGAAGACAAAATCTGAGTCTAGATTTGAATGCAGGTCTCTCTTATTCCAGGACCAGTGCTCTTTTCCCTGCTGCCATAAAACCCATAAAGATGTTAAGAACCCCTGACCCAGAACCCCTTTATTTTCCAGATGAAGAAGCTGAGACCCAGAGAGGTAAAGGAAGGTTTGTCTAAGGTCATACAATCAGGGAATGACAGAGCCAGACTTTGAAGACAGGTCCTTTAAATCTGAATCTAGAGTGGTTAGATCTCAAAACAAAATGGAAAACAGTTCTCCTCTAATATAATACTGTTTTACAAATATCTTCCTATATTCATTTTTGTAAATGAGAACAATTTAGAGCTGAGAAGAGTCTTAAAGATCATTGAACCTAACATACTTATATTTATAGATAAGGAAAGCGAGACCCAGAGAGACCTTGTCCAGGATTACAGAGTAACAAAACTAGGATTGAGCACCAATCATGCTTACTCGAAAGCCAGTGTTCTTTTCTTCCATGTCACATGTTTCCTTGGTGAGAAAAATTTATTTCTGGCACTTACTGGTGATGAGTATTTAATTTCTGTTTTTAGAAATTAGAAGTACTTAATTATTCTACAGAAGTCAGTATAACACAAAATAGCATAATTGAAGAGAAAGCAGAAAAGGGAACGGAAAGTAGAAGCTTCCCAGCACCTGGGATGATTTGATTATGCTCTCAACTCCATTTGGTTGAGTTTCTTGGCGGCTAATGTAACACATTGGGTTACAGCATTTTATGAAGGCTCACTTGCTGTGACAAATATAATCCACAAATAAAACTTGAGTGGGACTTTATAACATAGGTCCTTGGTAAATCACTCTGGGACAAAATTCAGAGGCCTTCTCTGTCTGGTTAAACAAAGTTTATAGAGGCAAGTTGTCATTGGTAGAAAGCTAGCCTTGTAGACAGGAAGAGGTCAGTTCAAGTCTTACCTTAAGCTAGTGAGTAATGATTATGTAGGCAATTTTTTAGGATTTTTAATTTGCAGAGAAGATGCTGGCCTGCACTAGTAGAGGGTTCCCTCTATATGATTCCCTCAAATAATGAAATCATGAATTCTTATCCATATCCTCCTATTTAGAAACCATTCTGCTAACCTAAAGCTTAATCATTATTTCCATGAATGAGAATAAGAAGGGTAAGTAATAGAGAAAACATAATTTTAAGTGATGCTATTATCATTAATGTGTGAAATGATGTGATTTTCTTAAAGAGGAATTTGATCATAGAGTAGTTTCTCATTCTAATTTGCCCAAGGGTAGAGTGAAAAGAGCATTGGACTCCAAGTTAGTAGATTTGGAGGTTTGAATTCTGACTGTGCCATTTATTAGTTACACGACCTTGACCATGAGCAAGTTGCTTCCTCTCAGTAAGCTTGGGTTCATTTATCTGTAAACAAAACAAACAGAAACCCACCAACAGTAAGTGTTATAATGCTCTAACTGTGTACCTCGTAGGGTTGTGAGAAAGACAATTTATACATAATAAAGGTACTCTACAAATGAGTCATTGATTGGGTAATGTAGGGGAGTTTTCCAGGGAAGGGTAAAGGACAGCAAGTCTTCCATGTGTACTGTCATGGTGTGTAAAGATAGGACTTTAATCTCCAGAAATGTCAATCCAGCAACTTTGTAACTGCTTACATCGCTTAGATACTTCTAAGTTACTTTTGAGCTTTGAAAACTCAAAACAAAAGATTCTAAACACTGTAACTGAAGAATTTATCAACTTGACTGTGTACACTAGAATTAACAAGGTTTACTAACCTAGGGTCACATCTTAGCTAGAAAGGCTTCTACAATGGACTTCGGAATGAAGGTCCAGCTTCGATGAATTTAAAGGGCCTTACCTTCCATCTACCAAGAACTGATTTTTTTTTCCCTTTTGGTTAGCTCATGAAATTGTTTACTAAGGCATGGAGGAGTTGTGATCTTTTCAGTGGAGGGACAACCCACACTGATGAAATCAAGGCTAACTGAAATCTTTTTAAGCCAAGAGGCAAGCCTTATTATATAGTATACTACTCTATTGCAAACATAACAAATATTTCTGAGGTTATGCCACTTGTGCCCACAAAAACCTTGTTTGTTTGGGTTTTTTTCTTGATTTCCTTGTCTGAGAATTCTGCTGAAAGCCGAGCTCTGCCCAACTTCAGATGTGATTAGTTAACTGCTGCCATCCAACCAGAAGAGGGCACTCAACTATTACTTTTGTATGCAAAGGTGAAGGAGACTTTGATAGTAAGCTTTTTCTCTTAGCAAAGAAATGAGTCAGTATAAGCATTTCTAGCAAATTTTTGCTATGATGGGAAATTTTTACTTATGAGTAATAATTGAAGATTAAAAGCAGAATAGTCTAATCGAGCAATAGCTAGCGTAGCTTTACATGTGATAACTCATTTGATCCTCATTATCCCCATTTTACTGATGAGGAAACGGAGACTGAGAAAGGTAAAGGTAACTTGTCCAGAAGTTAAGGTCACACAGTCAGGGACTGTCTGAGAGAAGATTCAGATTTAAAGTCCCACTGGACCATCTAGAACTCTAAACTGGGAAGTAGACAAGAACACTTATTTTTCAACCTGGCTCTGTCATTAACTAGTTGTATGTATAACTTTGGTACAAGTCATAGCAGACCAATTTCCTGGTCTGTTAAATATGGTCGATTAATGAAATGATCTTAGGTCCCTAAGGGTTTGTGGACTTAGAGCTGGAAGGGACCTCAGGTCTTTTAGTACAGAAGTGTCAAATTCATAGCCAAAGAGCCTTATGTGGCCCCCAAAACTCCTGAATGCTGGCAGAACCAGATTAAAATCTAATTGGAAAATGTTTAACAAAATAAATAAAAATACAGTACAACATAGATAACAGTAACTTGTTTTCCCAGACCACAAGTATCTGTATGGATTTGAATTTGACACAATTGATTTTGTCCAAATCCCTCATTTTCCACCAGCAAAATTCTTTGATTCAGTATCTTCAACAAAATGAGTTTTGCCCTACAACCCAAAGCATTAAAAGAGAAACACATTTCTAGTTTAGAATATATCATTGGCCCTCTATAAATGTGTTTTATTAATAGAGAGAATAAAACTGCCTTCTATAATTATTTTTTTGATACCCAATACAGTCTTTCTCTTTTTATAAAGATATTGCTGTATTTTAACAGAATGAAAGTATATTCAGAAAGACACAATAAGATGGATCCTACCACTAGAGGACAACTTGTATGTGACTGGACAAATCACTTAACCTTGTTTGCCTCAGTTTCCTCATCTGTACAATGAGCTGGAGAAGGAAATGGAAAACCACTCCAGTCTCTTTGCCAAGAAAACGCCAAATGGGGTCACAGATTTGGACACAACTGAATAACAACAGCTCCTTTAGATTTCCTTAATACTACATAATATGAGAGTTGAGGAAAAAAATGAAACATCACTGAGTTCATGAGCTCAGTTCTGAAACTACCTACTGTGGCTTTGGGATTTCCACTGTACTAACTCATAAATCTACTATCATTCAGGCACAAATCATAGTTGACAGAACTCTAGGTTTAGAATTCCCTAGGGTCAAATTATTGAGTCTGGAGGGCCTTCAGATCTTGGTCTAGTGGCGGTACACAGCATAAAGATGTTATGGTGACTTGGCTGTTAACATTTTCTTTGACATTTTAAAACTACTCTGCTTTCTTTTCCAGGGCTCATTGACTATAACTTCCACTGTTTCCGCAAAGCCATCCATGAAGTATTTGAGGTGAGAATGAGAATAGCAAAATCTCGAAAAGTTCAAAGTCAAATGCGCAAGAAAAAAGGAACCACACCTAATGGAACTCCTAGAGTTCTGCTCTGAGATTTTGGTGACAGCCTTTGAGATCAAGGCTATTTGATGAGACTGCCGCTTGGAGCTGTACTAGAGGAAGAGGGAGAGAGAAAATTGAACACATGGCTTGGATTTGTTATATAACAATCAGTGCGATACACTTGATCCTTTTTAAAAAATAATAAAGTAAGCACTTTCAGCAACAAAACAACTTGTATATTAAACAGTGAAGTGAAATCTGTTGTAAGAATGTTCTTAATAGTAAGAAAAATCAGTTGTCAGAACTATCAGGTACTGTACATACTTTGTACTTTTTCGTGTTTTTTCTCATGGAACAGAACTTTGATAAAAATTAGTTTTCTAAGCTGTTTTCCCTACATGGTGTCAGTGATATGCATAATAGAGTTCATTTGCATATGGCAATCTCTAAACAGCAAACAATGTTGCCTTAGGACAATGCCTTTTTTCTTACTTTTTTAAAAGAATTTATGAACATTTGGTACCAGTTATTCAGTTAAATACTTCCCCCACCCCCACTTTGTAGATGGAGCAGTGTGCTCTCAAGGCAATAAGAACCCGTCTCATAATTATTAACTAATTGATAAAGATTTGGCAGCTAGCTGGTACAGTGGATAGAATTCTGGGACTGGATTAAAAAAAACTTATCTTCCTGTGTTCAAATCTGGCCTCAGACACTTGCTAGCTCTGAGACCCAGGGCAAATCACTTTCACCCAGTTTGCCTCAGTTTCCTCCACTGTAAAATGAGCTGGAAAAGGAAATGGCAAACCACTCCAGTATCTTTGCCAAGAGACCCCCAAATGGGGTCATGAAGAGTCAGACATGACTGAAAAGACTGAATAAAGTCAAATTTATTCAGAGCCCTGACAAATGCCCCACTCGCTTTCAGATCGGTTTACTATTTTTACCTCAACTGTGATCTCTAAAGTAACTTTATACCTAATGGATATTCGTTTTGTAAGCCTGCTCATTGCTGCATTACTGTTTTTACAACATTGGGGACCAGATTTTCAAAGTGGTATCTACAATTTCTGCAAAGAAGGGTGCTACTTGAACACTGGTATATATTTGATGTTTTGCACCTGCCGTATGGAGTTAAAGGGACCTCAGGTATTGGGAATATACCCACCGAAGTGACTGGCAATTGCAGGCTTAAATGAAGGGACAATTTTGAAGTTTTGGGTCCCTTAGAAAAGGGTGGGAACCAGTGAGTTTAGGGTTATGGCACATATAAGTTTATTCAAGGGCCAATTTCCCATTTTGCTGTGTGCTGTTGCTGAATGTATTGCTGTTCAAAGCACCCCCCTAGAGCATGACCTCGTTCAGTCTATTTATCATCTTTGCTTCTCCCTGTTACATGTGGCTGGGTGTACCTTTTTTGTAGCATTAAAATGTACTGAGCTTTCCTTCTGGCATTCTCCTTTTTAAGGCTATAAAACTGTCCCAGAAATGCCTGCAAGACAGTAAGATATTAGAAAGCCTTAAAAGTAACAGAAGATATTGGTTCCCATGAAAATCAGGCATTCCTATTCATCTTATACCAGGAGAACTGGAAAGGACTGTCAACCTCTACAGTTTAAGAAAACGCTAATGTGATAACCATGGGATATATGAGGGGTGGGTAATCTGGGATAAGAAGGGGACATTGGAGTGGATTTTTAATGTCATCGAGTTGTAAAGAGGGTTATTAAGGTACCAGATTAGATTCTAGGAGAAATGGTGAGACAAAGTTTGTCTTTCTTGGCTGTCTCCTGCCCCTCAAAAAACCTACCACCTGAAACCTAAGGTGTGAGCTGATAAAAATTTTGGGTATGACTCAAAATGGTCATAAACTTAAGGAGTTTAATAAAAGACATAAAGACTGATAAGACTGGTCCAGATGGGTATCTACCCTTTAGCATGACACAGAAGATAAAATGCTAGACTTGGAGTCAGAAAATCTTGGAAATCTGTGTTAAGGAGTCGGCAAATCATTACTCTCTGGGCCTTAAGGATTGGACTTGATCTTAAAGTTTCTCCTAGCACTAAATCTATGATCCTATAATTCCTCACAATACTGGGCTCTTGGGCTCAAGGCAGTCCAAGGTTTCCGAAGCAGGCTGTTATTATGCTTTTGTCCATAGTTTCAATCTACATCTATGTTCAGGTAGCTCTCTGCACAGTGAATAAAAATTTGGCTTGCTATTTCAAAACAGTTATAAACCTTAGCAATCCTATTCTTTAAATTTCCTAAAAATTGTTTCCTTCTGAACAGGTCAATCAAGCAAAGAATGAGTTTTTAAATGTGAATTTACTCAAGCCATTCTTGCCTCTTTAAATAATAGAGTACACCACTGAACTATACATATTTTAATGATCTTGGCTCTTCCATACTTATGTTGTAGGTATGTGATATAAATGTTTAAATATACATATATGAATATAAACATATGTGCCTTAAAGACATATCATCATAACAGTTTTGAGGGGGAAGACCAAAATAATATCTACTGTAGGTCCAATCCTATGGTTATGTAATAAGTGCTTGTGACTCATAGTTTATCTTTCCAGCAATGGAGAATTCACACTAAAAGTTAGCATTGGTCATTTGCTTATGGAGTGTGATGAAATATATCTGTGACTTTTTAGAGAGTCATTTTAGAGAAGTAAGTTGACATTTCTGGTCTTAACTTGGATTTTTTTACAAAATTTTGAGTTCCAAGTTTTCTCCCTCCCCCTCCCCACTCAAAGTGATAAGCAATTTGATATAGGTTATATATGTGTAATCATATAAAACTGACATTTCCAGTTTTAATGTCTGAAATAGAAACCTAGAGTTTTGATCATATTCTCAATTTTATTTTTGACATAGTCAAAATTTGAGTCTGGTGCCTGTGATCATAAACTTAAAGGCTGGATACAGCTAAGTATACAGGTTGACTTTTGATAATATTCAGAGACTGAGATAAGCCCCAAAACACACTGCTTCCAGGGCAGGTCTACCTTTGATTATAAAGAAAATTAGAACTTATGTGGGGACATGTGAGCAATATAATTAGATTTGAGAATGACATTTTCCTCATTTATTTCAGTGATACAGATTATTAGTGCTTTTGGCCAGAGCGTAGAGCATTTTAGTGAGGCATAATTCAAAAGCCAAGATAGCACTGATTTAATTACTGAAACACATGTCCTGGACTCTGGAAACCCAGAAAAACATTAGAATCACAGTGTTATTTTAAAATATGGAGCCCATGTGAGCTCTGGGTATTTAAAACAGTTCTGGAGAGGCTGATTTTTATTAATAATTATTATTATTAATTATTAATAAAATATCATGTACACATCCAGCCTGTATGAGCCCAATATGATTTTGTAACCAACTGCTGTTATTTTCATCAAAGACAGCAATGTGGTAATGCTTATAAATGCTCAGTTTATGAAACATGGTTCATGATGGAATTGCTAGCAAAACTCCTAGGTGGTTAAAACCTATTCACAATTTTATTTCCATTTCTCTTTAAAACTTCAAGTTAGGTATAATGTGGTGTAATGGTTATTTTCCTAGATGACACTAAGGATCTACAAGAGTATTCATATTTGTGCTTTACTTGCTTATTGGTAGAACAATTTACTCTTAAGTTCTTCCAGAATTGCTTGAGGTAGAAAAGAAAGTCAACGAAGATTGGATTCCATCCGTGGCCACCTGGCCTTGGAGTTAGAAAGACCTACGTGGCTTCAGTCCTATCTCAGATACCATGCTATCTGTGTGACGTTGGGCAAATCATTTAAAGTCTCGGTGCCAAAGAGAACCTGACAAAGATTATTAAGGTATAGAACAGCTATGAATCTACATTGGCAAAGGGAATTTCCAATCTGAGTATGATGCACACTGATGAATTCACATATTTAGACTGCTACTCCACAAAAAAAAAAAGTAGAGAGAAAATTCTGAGTAGGCAAAGCTGTGAATATTCAGATAGGCTTAAAACTAAACGTTCAACAGATCAAAATAATCTGTTGAGAAAGAGACAGGATTACTGATGTCTTTGGGGTGATTGATTATGAATGTCACTATAGACTTAGATGGATTCAATAAAATGTGTTAAAGGCACACAATGTGCAAAGCTGAGTATCTCCACTAGATTGAACTCTCATAGTCTTATTCTTGTTGCAAAAAAATGCACAAATTAACGTGCAGAAAAAATATTTCAACTACACTGAATCCTTACACTCTTATTGTAAAAATTAATAAAATTATCCAGTAATTCAGATTTGTGCTAGAGATATGCCTATTAGGACAACAGCAGAATGGACGAGTTATATTTAAATAGTTAATTTCTCCTGTACTCACCCTTATCCCTCACTATAATGCAAAACTCATCTGGAATTTGTGTTCCTACAGGGAAACCTTACCCTCAGTTTATTCAATAAGATTCTACCTTATGATGATTCTGTACGGGATGTCCTGAAAGCTTAAAAGCGCTATAAAGCTCTATAAAACAGTTCCTCTATGGCAGCAATTCTTAACCATTTTATTGTCCTCGGTCTGTTTGGCAGTTTGGTGAACCTCTTGTCAAAATAATGTTTTTAAATGCATAAAATAAAATGCATTGGGTTACAAAGGAAACCTATCATATGAGATAAAGCTATGGATATATTTTTAAAAAACAACTTTACAGACTTCAGTCTAAGAACCTTTGTCTTAAGGGCTTTTTGATAGTTTTGACTTAAAATATATTTAAACTATAAGGTCCGAATATTTTTATTGGAAAATATGACCTGAAATACAGTATTTTCCACAAATAATAACAATAATGAATTATCTCCTGTGAAAAGAAAAATCTGATTCTTAACAATAAACATCATATAGTAAGATGTATATGGATTTCTCAAAAAGGCTTTCTCAAAAACCTTGAAGGTAGGGACCAAAAAACTCCTTAAAATTTACCACTGTTCCTGTATAGAAGAGTTCACAGGCTAGCTTGTGAGATAAATTAGTTTAAATACAAAATCAATTTTTCCCTGGATGACTGTGAAGACCTACAAGTATTTTCACACTTGTAGAGTAATTGCTTCTTACTAGAACAGTTTACTAGTAACTGCCTGAGGTAGAAAAGAAAGTTAACAAAAGTTTAGATTCGATTCCCTTTAATCTATTAAATAACTGGGGCAAAGCAGGATATACCGAACCTGATAGCAAATTATGCATTCTTCTGCTTGTCCTTAGAGCAGAGAATTTAAAATAAGAGGGGTAGCCAATTAATTGTGAACACTCATTGGATTTTCTATGAAGTAATGAGATGCCAAATACTGGTAAATATTAAGGTCAAGCTTTTGATCTTGGGAAATAATTCAGCCTTTCATCCATGTGTATTTTTAATATGTGTAATAAATAACTTGCATAGTGTAAAACTGTGGTTTTGGTGTGTTTTCGGTAATGCATAGAGGACAATCCAAGAATTTAAAGTAGATGAAGATTTAATTTGGATTCCAAGTTAGTTTTGGGAGGTAAACCGATGGAGTTGTTGACCACAATACCCTGAGCATTGTAGGTGCCTTATAAATGTTTATTGAATTGACTTTACAGGGTATAATTTAATCCAGGGGTGGGGAACCCGAGGCCTTGAAGCCACATGTAGCCCTCTAGGTCCTTAAATGTGCGCCTTTGACTGAACCGAAACTTCACAGAACAAATCTCCTTGATAAAAGGATTTGTTCTGTAAAACTTGAACTCAGTCAAAATGCCGCACCCAAGGACCTAGGAGATTAAATTTTAATCTGTGTAACTTTGGGCAGCTAGATGGTTCAGTGGAGCCAAACCTCTGTTTGCCTTGATCCATTGGAGAAGGAAATGGCAAACTCTCCAGTATTCCTGCCAAGAAAACCATAGGAGAGTAGGTTCTACAGGGTCACAATGAGTCAGACATGACTGAACAAAAAGCTTTGAAAGCTTAAAACTGCACTAAAGCTGTGAGAAGACCTTGATTAAGTAGTCCTGGGCTGAAAAACATCTGATTTACCTATAACTCATACTATGTTACTAAAGTCATCACTACACCTCATGCCTATTGTCTACTAGAGCCCTTGATCCTGTCCTGGAAGCATTATAAAAAACAAACAAACTAGAGCTTTTGGAGAGTCTTTGGATTCCAAAGCAGAGAAGAGAAAGGGAAGAATCTATGAAAGCCACAACAGTTCAAGAAATTTGACTTTGAGGGCAGACTTAATGGGAGACTAGCTTATGAGTTATGAGTCTCCCACTAGTCTTAATGGGAAATTGTTAATTTTAATTAAGACTCCCATTAATCTTAACTAGACTCCTTACTAGCCTTAATGGGTGGCTCGTTGTTCAGTCACTTCAGTCATGTCTAATTCTTCATGACCCCATTTAAGGTTTTCTTGGCAAAGATACTGGAGTGGTTTGCCATTCCTTTTCCAGTTCATTTCACAGATGAAGCAATTGAGGCAAATAGGGTTAAAGGACTTGCCCAAAGTCATACAACTGGTAAATATCTAAGGCCATATATGAACACAGGTCTTCCTGACTGTAGGCTTAGCACTCTATCCACTGAAGATGTAAGAGACTACTACCCTTAAGTCACTCTCCTTCCTGTCCCCAAACTTTTGGTTCACTATTATCTCCAACTAAGGATTGCCAGAATCCTTTAATTTTTTTTAAATTTTGAACTTCAGTACCAAAAAGAGTACATTTCTATATACATAGAAGAATGGAAAAGTAGAATTGTGTATGAAACTGTGAGTCCCTATTTCATTTTGCTCACTTTTTAAAAAAACATATAACTAATTCCATACATTCCTTTCAAAATTGTACTGCTGATCTCTGCTTCCTTCCGAAATTCTTTCTGTTCTCTTCTGTGCAGGTTAAAAAATATTTCAAAGGCTCTTTTTTGGGGCACATAACTATTACCCACTCACTGTCATTAAAAATGGGGAAAACAGGACAGATAAGCATAGTCAAATGAAACAAATCTACACAGTGACTACCAAGTAACCTCCTTTAACACCTGATTAGCTGAGGCATGTTAGGAAGTACCTGGAAGTTTTGATGGGGTATAGGTGAGGAGAGAAAAGGATGGTTGGTATACTCAGAGTTATCTGGGGATTCAGTAGGTAGTTTTGAGTATGATACTACAGTGGGAGGCTCAGAGAAGCATGAGAACACTGACCACTTTGGGGCCTACGTAGGAGATGGAAAAGGGTAAAGAAAGGTATTTGGAAGGATACCAAAGACAAACTTGTCAGTCAAAATTTTGTCTATGGTTTTCCTTGGGCTCAAGAAGTACAAAGGGGCCTTTTTCCTCAAACTTGAATTCCATTGCTCTTGCTCTCAAGACTCAGCATTCAGGCTGGTGATACTAGAATTAGTTAAACAGGTTATGAGCTACATAATTCAACAGCAAATATTTATCAAGTACATACTATGTGCCAGTTACTGTGCTAAGTTTTCTCAACACAAATATAAGCACAAAGAAAACCAATTCCAACTTTCCATGAGTTTATATTCTGATGGGATGGATAACATAGAAAAGAAGCCTTGGGGCGGGGCGGGGGAGAGAGGAGATGGTCATAAGCTTTTGCAGCTTTGTCTAGGAACTTAAGCACTAGTTCTGAAAATATATTTATGGGGGGGAGGGAAAGTGTTCTGAATTCCAAAAAACTGACCTGAAAGTCACCTTTGGAATATACTCTGTTAGTGAGTTTTGGAGGTGAGGTAATGGAAACACTTGAAGTCAAAAGACTCAGTACACCTGCAATGGAATCTTGGCTTTGCCCCTTACTAGCTGTGATACTCTGCCAAGTCGTTTGAATTACCTGTTATTTTATTTGTCAGATAAGAAGGTTGAACCAGATGATTTTTAAAGGCTCTAATAGTCTATGATCTTTTACTACCTATATCCTGAGTTAGGCTTTAAAATCCAACGTCACATGAACAAAAGTTCTCATGAGGCCTTTTTAGAAAAAGAAAAATGTTCTTAACTGCCTTAAAGAGATTGCTCTAACTATATATTATATGTATACAATATAATACATTATGATAATATATAATATTATATTACACAGTGACAGGTTTATATTTATCCATCTGAAAGACTAGCCTACCCTCTTCATGTAGTTTTTTGTTTGTTTGTTTGTTTTACAAAATTAACTTCCAAGCTCAGGGTAATAAAATATTGAGCCTTTTCTAACATCCCACAGACTTAACTGAACAGGTCTTCAGAAATCATGTGATCTCTTCATCTAATCTATATAACTCTAGATCTGTCTATAAGCTTTAAAGAAAACAAAATTCACATCTTTTCGTAATAATGTATTTCAGGATCCCACTCCCTTAACTTGGGAGTTCATGACTTGAATTCATTCTCTTATAATTTGTATGTTACCTGATGTGTAAGCCTTATTGAAAAATACAGAATGGCTACTCACCTGGTCAATAACCAACTATTTGCTAGATTAGAAAAAACACCACATCTCCTTCTTAACCTTAATTAACTTTAAATTAGCATGGGTAACAGTAGAGTTAGTTGGATTAATCTCCTCTTGAAATATGGCATCTTCCCCATCCTTAAAAAACTCTCTCTTGATTTTGCATATCCCTGTGTAGTCCTCTCTCCCCTTTTATGGTTAAACTCCTTGAGAAGTCCATCTACAATAGGTGTTTCTACTCCTCTTAACTCTGCAGTCTGGTGTTCAACCTCATCACACAATTGAAACTGTTCTCTCCAAAGTTATTAATGATCTCTTAATTTCCAACTCTAATGTTCTTTTTGGGTCTTGATCTGTCTTGATCTCCCTGTAGCCTTTGGCACCACTGATCAGCACTTCTCTTTGATATTCTCTTCTCTCTGGGTTTTTAGGACAAAACTCTCTCCTGGTTCTCTTCCTACCTATCTGACCACTTCTCAGTCTCTTTTGATGATTCATCATCCAAATCATTCCTGCTAATCACAGGTGTCCTCCTGAGTTCTTTTTCTTTTTCTATACTATTTCACTTCATGATTTCATCAGCTTCCATAGATTCAATTATCGTCTCTAAAGATTCTCAGATCTATTTGTCTGGTCCTAATTTCTATCTTGACCTCCAGTTGAATCTCATGCTCTTGACTAGACATATCGAACTAGATATTGTGTAGATTTAATGTTTCTAAAACTGAACTCATTACCTTTGTCCCCCAAACCCTTCCTTCTTCCTAACTTCCATATAACTGCTGAGGGTTCCACCTTGCTTCCAGATACTCAAGCTCACAGTCTAGTGGTCATCCTCAATCCTTTACTCTCTTTTACCTCTATTATATAATTAGCTGCCAAGTTCCATTATTTCTACCTTTGTAACCCCTTTCCTACCCTCTGACGTTGCCACCATCCTAGTCTCATCACCTCATGCCTGGATTAGTGCATTTCTTAAGTTAGCTAGTCCCTTGCCTCAAGTCTCTCTCCATTCCAGTACATCCTCCACTCAACTATCAAATTGATCTTCCTAAAATCTGATCTGACCAAATTATTCAATAAACTTTAGTAGTCCTCTGTTACTTGAAATCCTCTGTTTGGCTTTTAAAGCCCTCCCTAACCTGACCTCTTTCTATATTTTCGGTCTTTTTACACCTTACTCCTTTTGGGATCTAGTGACATTGGCCTCCTTGCTGTTTCTCAAACATGACACTAGATCTCTTACCTGAGTATCTTCACCACCTGTCCTCCTGGTTGGCAGCATCTCCTTCACCTCTACCTCCTGGCATTGTTGGTGGAGCTATGAATTTGTCTAGCCATTCTGGATAACAATTTGAAACTATGACCCCAAAGTTATTAAACTATGCGTGCCTTTTGACTCAGTAATACCTCTATTAGATTTATGCACTAAAAGAGATCAAAGAAAGTGAGGAAGAACCCATTTGTACAAAAATATTTGTAGCAGTTCTTTCTATGCAGGCAATGAGCTGGAAATGGAGGGGGTTCCCATTAACTACGAAATGGTGGAACAAGTTATGACATATGAATATGATAGAATACTATTGTCCTGTAAGGAATGATGAAGGGGGAAGTTTCAGAGAAAACTGGGAAGACTGATACAGAATGAAGTAAGCAGAACCAGGAGGATAATTTAAACAATAACATCTATATTGTAAAAACAAACAACTGAAAGATTTGAAAACTCTGATCAACACAATGAGCAAACATCCTACCCACAAGATTTGATAGACTAAAAATGTAGATTGAGACATATATCTAAACATATATGTATATATTTGTGTGTGTGTGTGTATATATATATATTCCTAATACTTTATATTGATTTATTTATATTCATTACAAGGGCTCTGTTTTTCTGTTTTTTTTCAATGGAGTATGGTGGGGGACATGTAAAGAAGAGGAGGATGTTGGTAATTGAAAAAAAATATGAAATTTAACTAAAAAAAAGAAAAGAAAATCTAAAAGGTTTGTAGGTAGATGGTGTAATGGAGAAATTGTTGGATTTAGGATCAGGAAGACCGGATTTCAAATCCCTGGGCACTTTAATTGTGTGATTTTTCTGGCCAAGAAACACCATCAGCCTCATTGGGAAAGAAATGGGATAATAATTGTGTGTGTTCATCCTTCATTGCCAAAGAAGACCATGCCATCAGAGAAATAATGACATGACTTGCACATGGCTTTGTTTTGAGTGAGGGAAGGCTGTGCAGGTCACTAGCCTCACTTCTCCTCCGAAGTCATCTGAATCCAGTGACAAGATATTCATCAGGATGACTGGAGATGACCCACGATGAGGCAGTTAAGGTTAAGTGACTTGCCCAAGGTCACACAGCTAGGGAGTGTCAAGTGTCTGAGGGTAGATATGAACTCGATCCTCCTGACTCCTGCACTGGTGCTCTATACACTGCACCACCTACCTGCCCCTGGGGATAATAATAGCGCCTAACAGAAAGTAGTAAAGAACAAATGAGATAACACATAAAACTCTTTGTAAGCCTCAAAGTGCTATATAAATGCTAATTAGTGGTAGTAATAGTAGTAGCAGCTTTAGCAGCAGCAGTAGTAGCCATCATTGGAGATCTCAGGATAAGTAGAGATAAGATAAGATGATCCACAGGTCTGTTACCTGAATTGGTTCTGCACCAGCTATATGATTCTTTTAGGGGCTTTCAGTGGAACAAAAGGAATAGGGAAGGGGAAAGAGTTGTAATTCCCTAAATGGGTAGTAGAAAAAGGCTAGATGGTAACCCTTAGGGGTCTTGGGAAAGGATGAAACCTATGAGATGCCTTTCCACTAGCTATCTGGGTCACCCAAAGGATTGCTATCTCAGATCAGCTAGCTAGTGAGGAAAGGGAGAAAGTGACAACACAAAGCTAACACTGAAGGCAGCAGCTCACTCCCAGGTATTAGTACCAAAGATGGCTCATAGAGAAGAGTGGATGGTAGTAACTCAAACCCCTTTTCCTAGGATGCCTTACAAAGTATCCTTTTTTTACATGAAATTTTGATGCACATCAGCAACATTTCAGTTTGTTTGTTTGTTTTTACTAGTTCCCAGGGATTTTACAGGCAGTTAGATGGTATAGTGGATAGAGTGCCAGGCCTGATGATAGGAGAACCTGAGTTCAAATCCAACCTCAGACACTAATTAGGTAGGACCCTGGCTGAATTACTTAATTCTGTTTACATCAGTTTCTTCCTTTGTAAAATGAGTTGGAAAAGGAAATGGCAAATTACTCCAATATTTTTGCCAATAAAACCCCAAATGGCATCACGAAGAATCAAACATAAGTGAAAACGACTGAATAACAACAAATCTGTATAACAACTAGCTGAATGAGATGGTGAGAGTAGAACTAGAGGTCTTACCCTTCTTCTCTCTGTTTAGGATATAGGGATCTATTATCTATTAAAATTAGAATGGAAAAAAACAAAAACAATCTGAATACCTGCTTTATTTGTGCTCAGCTAAGCATTATCATAGTTTTAGAAATGGGGAGAGACCTTCCCAACAATTTAAGGATATAAGAAATTGCATAGGTAAGTGAAAAAATAATCAAAGTATTCCAGAGGGGTTTGTTGTTGTCACTAACTAGTTTAACCAAGGCCAAAGGAAATGACCTTAAGACTTGTTTCTAAGGGGCACTAAGAATTTGATTTAGAGCTTTTCCCTTGAAACCTACACAGTAATGTTGACCTAGATGTGTGTGTGTGTGTGTGTGTGTGTGTGTGTGTGTGTGTGTTCTGAGAGACGGAGGGGTGAGACTTCACAAGGATTTGAATGTTAAGGTGAAAAATGTCTCCATTTACCACACAGCTATGTATGCATAAATACAAATACATATGCATAAATATATATGTATACACACATTTTATTATTGGCATTGCTTACGAGATGATATATATACATATGTATGCACATATACGGATACATGTATGTGCATATATTCTCTACCAAACAATCTCAACATACATATTCATGTATTGCATATATATTCTCTACAAAGCAATATCAGATTATTGATGTTCACAAAGGAAGGTTACTGGGGTTAACCAGTCAGGAGTTGCTTCATTATGTCAGGAAGGGGTATGTTGCAACTCTTAATTGATCACTGTCATGTATACATGTATACATTTATATATACATATATATATATATATTTACAAAGTTGGCAAATATCAACAGACATGGACATTTCCATATACAAGGAAGTACAGAAAAAGCAGACTGTAAGTGATGCTAATGAATTTTTATTACATATAGACTTGTGGGGGTATATATTAAATTTAGCATTGTAGTACCAATACTGACCTGTTTGTCTATATCCCTAGTACTTCCTTCTACTCTCTTCTGCATAGTTTTCAAATGTTTCAGTGACTTTTTTTTTTTGGTATTACTATTGCTACTTCAACTGCCTCTTATGTCTCTTCCCCAATTAAAAGCAGTGCTCTAACAAATAAGTATAAACAAACAAAACAAACTTACACATTGGTTGCTTCTTAAAATATATATCTCATTCTGAAATGGCACAGTCCATCAATTCTCTTCCAAGAGGTGGAATGTATGACTCAGCATCAGTCTTCTGAAATAACAACTAGTCATTGCACTGATCAGAGTTCTTTAGTCTTTCAGTTATTTTCCTTTATAGTATTGGAGGTATTGCATAAGCTCTTTCAACTGGTTCAGCTCACTTTCCTCTTTAGTAGTCTTTCCATTTTTCTCTGAATTCATGATGTCACACCCTAGAGGGAGTAAGAATGACCTGGACCTGCAGAGATTTATGAGATATGGAGGATTTTTTCCTTATCTCCTTAAACAAGAAAGTATTACATGGTTTAGGAATGAGGCAGGACTAAAAAGAAAGCTAGTGAAAGAGAATAGAAAACACATGGGGAAGAGGAAGATAGAGGGGTCTCCTCCAATACATGTAGCAGCATATGACCTTGTAGCAATAGTAATGGTGGGAGGCAATTCTCTTTCCTCAAACTCAAGCCTTTGGGAGTGATGAAAGAGAGGAAAGCTAAAGGCATAAGTGACAAAGAACAAAACGTTTTTTAAAATTGTGCGTGTTTCAACATAACTGATGTGGAAATATGTTTTACATTACTGCACGTGTACAACCTATATCAGATTGTTTGCTGTTTTTAGGAGGGAGGGAAGAAGAAAAATTTGGAACTCAAAATCTCTCAAAAAATAAATGTTGAAAATTGTCTTTACATGTAATAGGAAAAAAACAAAACACTATTATTAAACTAAAAAAAATATAGATTCTTGATCAAGTGGCTGAAGACCTGGGGGCAGGGTGCAGATATAGTGGAATTAATGGTCCTTGAACCCTTATTTTAGCTGAATGCAACTGGCATCTATTTCTAAGGCTGTTGTTTTATTCCATTAAAAACTGCATGTGACTAATCTAATTTTATTTCTCATAAATATCCCTAGTTGACTTTGTCCTTTGAATTTCTTTGTGTTCCTTTGTTCACAGCCTAAGAGCCCAGGAAAGTACTAGGAACCAAAAGGGCTGTTATTCCAATTCCCCATCCTATTGTTAGACAGTGTTCTCTAAATCAGGGCATCATTTTATGTTTAATAACTATACTTATAAAGGCAGAATTACTGCTAACTTGGGCCTTTAAACCTTCTATATCAGACCATGATCCTAATATAGATATAATTAGTATTGTAATTTCTTTTGTCATTTTTTATGATACAATGATATCTATTTACATTGATATTCTGGAATTTATTGAGCTATTCCTCAATGATGGGAACTCACTTAGTTTTTAGTATTTTGCTACAATAAAAAGTGCTACTATACATATTTTTGTACAAGTCCTTTCCTTTTGTCTTTGATCTCTTTGAAGTATATGCCTAGTAGTGGTATCTCTGGGACAAAGGATAGTTGTAGTTTAATGAATTGTGGGCATAGTTCCAAATTGCTTTCTAAATGATTAGAGTAATTCACAACTATACCAACGGTGCTTTAGTATGCTTGTCTTCCCATCATTTTAATTGTGTGCATTATGTTTCAAATGTGCATTTTGTAAACAATATATTGTTGTATCCAGGTTTCTATCTATTCTGCGGTGCTCTTTCCTTTTATGGGTGAATTGATCCCATTCATATTCATGGTTATAATTCTTAATGGTGTTTTCCCATCCATCATATGCTCTTATACTTTTTCCTTCCTTTGCTCTTCTCTTTCTGTTTTATAAAGAAGGTGATGAAAGAGAAGGGATGTGATCAGTGCTGTAATCCATAACTGAAAGGTTTGATCCAATTCCTCTGCTGTTCCTCTCTCTACCTATCCTAGATCCTAATCATTGGTTCTTACACTTCCTTTCTCCTTTTTCGTCCCCCTTTCAAAGCAGAAATTTATTTGTCCTGGAACTATTCTCTCCCAGAATCTATCCTTTCCTCTCCCATTCCCCTCCTTTCCTGTTTCCATGCTGAATTTAATGTATTTCTACACAAAATTTTGGATTTGGGTGTGTGTTCAATCATCTGTACTGAGACAAATGGGTATAATCTCATTTAATGTGGTTTCTACCAAATACCTATGTGTGGGAGACATCCCACTTCTCTTTGGATTTGGCTCACTTGCTCCAAATTGCTCTCATACTAACAGATCTAGGATCTTAAAGACAGATCACTATCAAATGTTACATTCAAGCTCTTGCAGGCCTCATAGAGTATGGATAATCCTGATGAGGGGAAATACACAAAATCACTTCCTCCCACTCTTTTCATCATAAAGCTCTCCAGAAAAGGGCCTTAAAGAGACAGTGGATCTTATATGACCACTTTATCTATCCTCTTCCACATTTATAAAAGGAGAGCTTGTAATACAGTGCTGGGCCTGGAATCAGAAAGACCTGAGTTCAAATCTGACCTATCTTTATGAACTTGGGCAAATCACTTAACCTCTGTTTGCCTCAGTTTCTTCAACTGTAAAATGATAATCATAATAGTTGAGATAAGGATCCTTATAAGTGTCAAATTAGCCATTTGGTTAATCAAAGGAATGAAACCTCTTTGTAGACTCCCAGAGGATTATCATGACAATAAATCAACTTTGGGTCACAACTCCTCCATCTGCCTTCTCCACTTTGGCCCTGGGCTACCAAATATTGCTATATATGAATATGATGCTACTACAGAGTCATGCTACTCAACCTCAACTGGGCTCTCAACTGCTGTTAAGCAATTCTTTATCTCTTATTTAGTTCTATCTGGGATATGTTCCAAACCCTCAACATACTCTTTAAACATCCAAATCTTTTTCTATCTGTCTCACTTTTAGCAAATGATAGCATGGTATAGTAGGAAAAGTGTTAGATATGGTGTCAGAGAGCCTAGACCTACTATTTGCTATTTCTTATATGATCGTGAGCAAGTCTCTCTGGGTTTTGGTTTCCTCATTTCTAAAAGGAGGGGATTGGATTAGGTGAACTCGGAGGTCTCATTCAGCTCCTATTCTGTAATCCTATCACCTCCCATTTTTGGGAGCACAAATTTCTTCTGTTTACCTCATTTTTGTCTCAAAATTTCACAACCACCATACCCTTCTCTCCACCTTAACACCTTTCTTCTCTAGTCTCCCATAAGAAATGTTCCTTCTCTTTTTAAAGCTATCTCATGTCTTTGATATTTTCCTCATCCCCCGTGCATCTTCTCTCTCTCTCTATTTTTTGTTGTTCAATTGTTTTAGTCTTGATTGATCCTTGGTTATCCCATTTGAGGTTTCCTTGGCAAAGATACTGGAGTGGTTTGTCATTTCCTTCTCCAGTGGATCCATTTTGTCAGGCAAGAGGTTAAGTCACTTGCCCAGAGTCATGCAACTAGTAAGTGTCCGAGGCTGGATTTGAATTTAGCTCTTCCTGTCTCCAGGACTAGTGTTCCATCCATTGAACCACTGACTCTTTCTCATTTTTTCCTTCCCATTTGCCTTAAAAAAATGTTGGGGTATCCCCTCAATTCTGCTATCCATTAAAGCTACTATCCTATCTCTCACTATCAAACATCTAGAAAGAGTAGTCTATACATTCTGCCTCTACTTGCTTACCATCCTCTTAATCTGTAACTACTGGCAATCTGACTTTCTATTCTACCATGCAATTAGAAGTTATTCTTCTGTAAGTCAACAGTGAAATACAATAGCCTTTCCTAATGCCTTATATTAGGCAGCTAGGTGAGTAATGGATATAATGCTGGTCATGGAGTCAAGAAGACCTGAGTCCAAATCCTACTTCATGTGCTTTCTAGCTGTGTGACTGAGGGGAAGTCATTTAACCTCTCCCAGCCTCGTTTTTTTTTTTATCTGTAAAATTGAAATAATAATAGTAACCTCATGGGGTTGTTGTAAGGACCAAAAGAGATAACATAGAAAGTACTTTGTAAACCTTAAAGTGCTATATAAATGCTACCTATTATTATTAGACTTCTCTCAGCTTCCATGACACTGTGCTGCATTGCTTTTCCTATCTCTCTGAAATTTCCTTCTGCGTCTAATTGTCTCCTCTTTCTCCAACCACAGTCTAAATATGGTTATTTTTATCATGACTGGTCTTTTCTGTCTCTACATCTGTTTATTTGATGATCTCATCCGTTCCCATAAGTCACTACTTGGGCCAATGACTTTCATATTTTTATCTCCTGTTGTGACTCTCCTCTCTGCAGCACCAGCACTGCCTATTAAATGACTTTCCAGGCATTCCACATGAATGTCTCCTGACAGCTTAAACCCAACATCTAGAACCAAATTTATCATTCTTCCCTACTTCTCCTGTAAAATTCCTTCCTCCCAACCTCTCTTTTCCTTTATGACACTACAATTTCTCCAGTCACCCAGACTTGAAATCTCAAAATCTTCCTTCACTCTGACCACTGTCTTGTTTCCTACATGCAACTAGCAACTAGATCCCATCAAGTTTTCCTTTGTAATATCTTTTACATCTTTCTTTTACTCATTCCCACTACTGTCATCCTATCTTGTTACCCCACATCTGGATCATTTTAATAACTTCCTAACTCTTCTTCCTCTCTCCATCTCCCTTCTTCTGCTTCTTCTTGCATGTTTCTATTAGACGAATCCTCCTAATGTGCTTCTTGGATGACATTCCTTCATTACTTTAAAAAAAAAAAAGATTAAAAAGAAACTCTTCAATAGATCTACCCTGCCTAATAAAGTCCAAACAATTGCTTTAGCATGCTAGGCTCTTCATTAGCTGTCCTCAATTTGTCCCTTCCAGCTTTATCTCCTCCTGCTTAACAGAATGAAAGGTTTAATGTAGAATTTCCCTCCTTCAATTTTCCTATTTATGCCAAAGACAGAGGAGATCAGAACTCATGATATTAATCTTATGTAGAGACTGGCATCTGGCATTAATGGGTTACTGAGTCAACAGCAGATTGTATTAATGATTTTGTTGTAGGACTTTACCCTATAAGAAAAGATAGGTTGTGAAAAATTAATGAATAATTTTTCATTATAATACTTACTGAAGCATTACTACTGTTATTATTAACAAATAGTCATTTCTCTTAAGTCAATTTTTTTAAGAAGCATGAATCATCTGAACTGTCATTGTCATGTAAGCTCCTTTTGAGTAGGGGTTATTTTATTCTTTGTATATGTATCCTTAGCGCAGTGCCTAACACATAGTAGGAGCTTAATAAATGCTTGTCAATGTATTGATTTTATAGTCCTTGTTTATGACTTAATATAACCTTAAAAACTAACATTATGGTCCAGAAACTAAACAGATTCACAGTTGGAACTAATGAGAATCAAGTTCTACTAAACTGAAGATTTTCTATCCCTTCTTCCTATGACCTTTTCCCCCATCTTGTGGCAACCTGAACTTGAATGGGAAAAACAGAATTAAAACTGACAAAGAAAAATGTTTGCGCATCATTAACATTCTATCTCTCCCCCCCTCCTCCTCCCAATACTTGTGATTTCATTGATGTAGGGATCTCTACATTGATGTAGGGAGTATAGAATCTCTATCTGCAGTGCAGATAATAGTAACAATAGGTTGCATTTAAATAGCACTTTAAGGTTTGCAAAACACTTAACAAATGTTATCTCACTTGATCTTCACATCGACCCTGTGAGGTAGGTGCTATCATTATCCTCATTTTACAGTTTGGGAAACTGATTGAAGCCGCAGAGGTTAAGTGGCTTTCCCAAGATCACACAGCTAGTAAGCATCTGAGAGTGAATTGGACTCTCAGGTCTTCCTGACTTAGGGCCTTGGGTCAATTCCACTGAACTACTCAGTTGCCTGTAATTGACAGCATTGGGAGTTTTCTGGGTCCTCAGTGGTAAAGTGAGCTGTTCAGTGTCAGAGGTGTTGTTTTGTCAGAGACAAGATCCAGATCTTCCTGACTACAAGAGCACAGCCCTATCTGTTACATGATGTGGGCTTTTTATAGCCTACGAATACATAAAAATGAAGCATTGAAAAAGAAAAAAAAGGAATGGTTAATCATGAGGATTTGAGTAGTATCTCTGCAAAATTTACTGGGCCTATTATGATACTGTCAGGCCAAATTAGTTTTGGAAACAATTTGCAAGGCTGGTCTAGCTGTTCCCCAAGTAGATGTCTCCATCATCAATGCATATAAAATTCAGATGGGGCAGCTAAGTGACACAGTGGATAGAGTACCAGGCTTGAAGTCAGGAAGACTTGAATTCCAATGTGGCCCCAGACACTTACTAGCTGTGTAACCCTGGGCAAGTCACTTCACCCTGTTTGCCTCAGTTTCCACATTTGTAAAATGAGCTGGAGAAGGAAATGGCAGACCACTCCAGTATCTTTGCTAAGAAAACCCTAAATGGGGTCGTGAAGAGTTGGACATGACTGAAATAACTGAACAACTGTAAAGTTCAGTTGACTCCTTGACTTGTGCCCTGCAATCATCCTATCCTTATCTTCTTGAACAGCTTGCCCCCAGTTCTCTCTGACTCATTCCTTTTGTTTCTAATCTACTTAATCCTTTTGTTTAAAATTTATTTTCATTTCTGAATATATCCCTCCCCATCCCTTACCTAGTGAGTCCATTCCTTTTAATAATTGAAGAGAAAGAAAAAAAGAGCAATTTAGCAGAACTAATCTACCAATGAAGTCTGACAGCATGTGCAATGTTTTACACTGACTTGTAGTCCCCTTCCTCTTCAAAGAAGAGAAAGTAGCTTACTTATTTTCAATTTCTTCCTATCTACTGTTTCCTTAATGCCAAGTCAGAGTCTCCCCATCTTAAATGAACAAAAAGATTCTTACTTGACTCTATTATCCCTCTGGCTATTGTCTCAAATCTCAAACTCCTAAGGGAAAACAAAAAAAAACCAAAACCCCACCTAATATTCCTGGCCTTCATTTACTCAGCCTGTTGTAATCTGATTTCTGACTTCACCATACAACTGAAAATGCTCTTTCCAAGATTTATTAGTTGTCAAATCCAATTCACTTTTCTCAGTCTTCATTCTTTTTGATCTTCCCGTAGCAATCAACACAGTAGATTAATTTTTCCTTCCTACATATTCTCCCCTTTCTGAATTTTCCTGACACTGCTCACTCCTGGTTGTCTTCCTTTCTGACTAGCCCCCTTCCTAGAACTCCTTTGATGGATCATGATGCATATCTTGCCTCTGTGTGTGTGCCATGGGGGGCTCCATCTTGGGCCCTTTTCTTTTTCTACACTATCTCACTTGATGTCTCATCAGAGCTAATGAAGTCAACAATCATCATTATTCAGATAATTCACAGATCTATACATCCAGCCTTGGTTTCTTTCCTGAACTCAATTCCCACATGGCCAACTGCATATTGGACATTTCCAGCTGGATTTTACATAATTTTCTCCAATTCTACTTGTCAAAAATGGAATTATCTTTCCTCTTAAAGCCCTCTTTTCTTCTTTATGTGTCTATTTCTCTCAAGGGCATTACCATGCTTCCATTCACCTCAGTTCACAACCTCTGAGTCTCTCTCTACTCTTTCCTCTCTCTTACATCTAGTCAATTGTGAGGACTTTGTACAATTTGATTCTCTATTTCTTGCATCTGTCCCCTATTTTCCAGTCATATGAATACCACATTGATAGGGTATCATACTCATATGAATAGACCCTCATCATCTCTTGCTTGGGCTGTTACAGTAGACTTCTACCCAATCTCCTTTTCACTAGTTTTTTGGACCCTCATTTACCAATTCTTTGTCACCACAAAAAGAGTTTCTGTGAATATTTTTGCATCTGTAGATACTTTTCCTTTGGTCTTTTTGGAGGTAGTTTCCTGGGTCAAATGGGCATGTACAATTAGTAACTTTGGGGACATGGTTCCAAATTGCTTTCTAGAATGTCCAGACCTAATCATAGCTCCACCAATAGCGTACTAAAGTTTCTGTTTTCCCATAGCCCCTATAGCATTTGTCATTTTCCTTATTTTTTGCCAAATTTTCCTAATTTGGGATGGTACCTCAGAGTGGTTTTAATTTGCATTTTTATAATTATTAGTAGTTTAGAGCATTTTTTCATATGGCTATTGATAGCTTGGATTTCATCCTTGGAAAACTGCCAATTCATATTCTTTGATAATTTACTAACTGAGGAATGTTTTTATTCTTACAAATTTGAACCTATTCCCTATGTAGCTTAGAAATGAGTCCCTCATCAGAGAAATTTGCTGCAAAGATTTTTCCCCTCATTTACCTGCCCCTTTGGTCTTAGATTTCTGACCTGGTTATATCTTTGCAGGAAAAGTTCCCTTTCTCAGTCTTCCTTGGATCTGTGACCCAGAATGGGATAGCATGAGAGACAGAGCTGCTAGTTGGCACAGGTTTCTTCACTCAGCATAAGACTGGGTCCTTTTTTTCTAGACCTGGGGCCCCTTCTTTTTTTGACACCCTCAGATCTCTTTTAGTTGCTGTTCAGGGATACTCTGCACAAAGCACTCCTGGCTAGACTCCATGCCCAGTGTATGCAAACATCTTGGTCTATCTGTGAATCCTGGGCTGGAAAAATGATTCACTGTGATTTTTTTTCTTGCATTCCTTCGTGGTCAGGGCTTGACTTGCTGAATTTTTCAGATCTTCGTTGAAGAATTGTGATAGGGAGCTAGGCTTCTTTCTTCCAGTCTTCCATCTTAATTCTACCTCTTCAACCTTTAAATTGTGTCAAAGCTAGAAATTATTGTAAAACTATGAAGGGTTTCAAGGTAATTCATCCTTTTAGTTTAAAAGGATGAAAAGGATCTGGTATGACCCCTATGGCTTTCCTTCAGCTAGCCAAAAATAACCAAGTCAATGTTAGCTTTTTGGGAAGCTCTTGAGAGCTGGGTCTGGTTGTGTCAGAATCGGGACCTGAACCTAAGTGATAAATAATCCCACAGAAGTTTCACTATCAGGTGGCTAAATGACTGGTTGTGGTGAGAGGGTAGGGGACAAAGGGGAAGAAACTGAGAGCCGGTTTTAGAGGAAAGATGAAAGAAGGGACTATTAGTATGTCTCAGCTGTCTACTAGCATAGTCAGCCACATGACATAGTCTCCAGAAGTATATTATGATAATAAAACCACTCCCTGTTGTTTCATATTAGTTGTAGGTGTGTCCTTTGAAACTAAGTTTAGATCTTTAAGTGAAGCTGGTTAAACTAAGTACTTACATACATAAAAAGAGGTGGGGGAGGGGCCAGTGGTTCAGTGGGACAGAAATAAAAGTCTACTTGTTTACTCATTAAAGCAACTCAAGTCATGCAATGCACATGTGTGTATATGTATACATGTGCATATACATATATATGCACATATATGAATTAAATGTGCACACACATACATATATATCTGTACATTTGGGGGGGTGGTTGGCCCTACGATATCATCAATGTGGAAACTCTACTAATACAGACAACTCTTTTGTAACCTAAACTTTTTTTAAAGAGTTTCTTCTAGGTCACTGAGCTGTTAAGGGAGTTACACATGGTCACACAGGTATTGTGTGTCAAAAACAGGATCTGAACCCAATTCTTCCTGATTCCAAGGCCAGCCTTCTAGCCATTATGCCACAATGTTGGTTTCTCTGTCTGCCATTCTCTTGATGTATAGCAATGGTTACCACTAAGAGGCAAAGCACAACTGATAGTATGTTTTTTCTTTAAAAATTCAAAAGAATGACAATCTGGTGCCACATGTTATCAAAAAGAACATCTGTACAAATTACTCGGGACACCCCCCCAAATATCAAGTTGAATTTAGTGAGGAAATCTTAACTCACAGATTTAGAGCTGGAAATGAAAACTGAGGTCCATCAAGGTTGAAATGATGAGTCACAGATAGTATGTGAAAGAGCTAAAATTTAAAAATGGGTCTTCTAACTTCCACTCCATCTTATTGCCCTCCCTCAAGATGTTTTACATTTAGATCATGCATTCAAAAATGACAATTCTATTAAAACAGTGGCTAGCATGAAATCTTGTCCATGGGTACTTAAAAAATATTTGTTGCATTGAAATAGCTATCTGCTAGGTACCATATTTAGAAAATTGTTTATTGTTTCTCTGTTGATTTGAATATGTCTGGCAAGGGTTAGTAGAGATCTTAGAAAGGAAACACCTGCTTGGAAAGGAAATGGTACAGTACTAATTTAGGTTTGAAAGAACACATTCTGTACTCATGAAGATGAGTTACACTGAGGACTCTGTACACTTCTTCAGCTTTATATCCCAGCTTGATTCATCCTTTCAGCATTTTCTTATGAGTAAAAATTAATTAGAATTAAGATTTGAGTCATGAAAAACAATGAACAGATAAAAATAAGTAACATGAACTAAGAAAATTGAAAAGCTGAGGGGAATGATCAGAAGGGAGAAAATAAGCTGTTTTCTTTAGAATGGCTTCTCTCTGAAATTCAGCAGATGGGAAAACTTAAGTGAGCACTGGCATCAATGCAAGCAAAGTAGCCTCTGCATTGCAGAAGGGTAGAATATGATATGGTTCAGATAAGAAAGTTTCAAAGGATGCACTCTGAAAATTGTTTGGGAATCCAGAACATGGATGAGAGGAGTGTGGTATAGTGGAGAGTTGACCCCAGAGCTGGGAAGGCTTGAGTTCAAAGTTTGGCCTTTGATATACTGAGTGTGTGATCTTACATGAGTCTCCTCAGTGCTTAGACATCTCTCTAAGACTAAGTTGCAGACAGAGTGCTGACATGAATTGATAAGAGTTTCTGTACGAAGGAATACCCTAATCATACATCCACTCACCACCCCTAGGATGTTAGTTTGTTGCTGTGTTTTGCTCGTTTTTGAAGAAAACCAAAAATATCATGGGTGATGTCCTGACTTGCACATGAATTAGATTTAATCTAGTAGCAACAGATGTGAGAACTGCAGAGGGTGCTGATGGAAGTTAGTCTACATTTTTTGCTTTTACCATTCCTCAACTCCAATAGCTTTTTTTCAGCCCTCATCCTTACTTACTGCTCTGCAGTATTTCACAATGTTGACTGACCCTTCTTTCTCTATTTTTTCTTTTAATTTTTAAAATGATGAACTTGACAGACAACAAATATGATTGCTAAAATGTTTTTATTGTGAACTTAATTAACAAAGACTCCTCCAAAATGGACATTTCTATACACAAAATAGAATGTAAAAAAAGAGGATTATATTTGAAATCATTAATTTCTATGTAATACTATTTGCTTTTCTTAAAAGTATAATATGCAGAAGTTGTTTGTCTTTCGTTTTTGAAGAAGACCATTACATCAAAGAAATGATGACATGACAAGCACTTAACTTGGTTTTGATTGAAGGAGGACTGTGCAAGGTCACCAGCCTCACTTTCTCCTCCTGAGCCAACTGGATCCAGTGACCAGATAGTCATCACAATATATATTTATACCATACAATAACATTCTAAAAATTAACAGTTCTGAGGGATTTTATAAACTGATGAATAAAATGGGCAGAAAAATGAAGACAATTTCGACTATGATAATAATAATGTAAAAACAAAATACTTTGAAAGCTATAAGAAACAGCATCAATACAAAAACCAATGATGAAACACTGCTATCTATTACAGAGATGTGATGTGCTGAGGATGTGGAACAAAACATCTTTATTTTTTTGTGTATAGCCACTGGGATAGTTTGTCTTGTTTGACTATGCATATGTTACATGAAAATTTGTTTTCTTTTCATATTCAATGGGATAAGGATAAGGCAGAAGGGAGAGATAATAGATTTCTGTTCATTTTTTTTAATAGAGGTATGAGTAAGAGGGTGTTACAAATGTGAAATATTGCACTTTCAGATAGCCCTTCCTCACTCAAAACATAGTCAAGTGGAAGTCATGTCATCATTTCTCTGATGTCATGGTCTTCTTCGAAAATGAAGGACAAACACAACACATGTAAGTAGTATATGTATGTCCATCTTTAAGATTTTGTGTCGGTTGTTTAAATGAATAGATGAGATTCTTGGGTGGCATGATAGATATGGTCTGAGATCTGGCTCAACTTTGCAGACAGGATGAAAGCCAGAGGCTGTTTGTGCCACCTGCATACAAGCTGGGAGGAGTGATAGGCAGACCCCAAGCCAAAGTTGGAAACTCTTCTTTTCCTATCTCCAAGAGTAAGCATAACCTAGAATTAAATCTATCTGCCCTCCCCTCCAAATACTGGTAATTTAAGAGATGACAGGTGCAGAACAAAAACTACTTCTCTGATTACTCTTAAGTGGAAGATAGGCCTTAGCTTACATTCTCCAGCTCAGGCCATTTCCACCCAATTCCTGTTACATAAGCAAAGACACAAATATCGAATAGGTGAGTAAACCCGTTTGTCTAAGCAAAATAGCAAACAGAAATCAAAGAAGTTATATATAGATTAGAATATACCAAAGGATACACAAGAGTGAATAAACTCTTTAGCTAGAACCAATATAAGATCTCAGCTCAAACCAGATGTAAAAGTACATCACCCCGAGGAGGGTCCATTTTTAGCAGTATCTAGAATTTTAAGCAAATCCATTGATACAATGAGGGTGACTTGCCATGCATATCTGCCATTACAAATCTTTCTCTTTCTCCTTCCTAGTGTTCTCTGTCCACATGTCCCTCAGAAGAAGCTCTGGAAAATACACAAGTCCACTGCTACAGTTAACACTGTCTCTGCTAATTAGGAATCACAATTCCCTCCACATATGCAGCAGGACACCAAATGACCCAGGAAATCAAAAGTAGATAATAAATTCAATTAGTTACTTTCTGTTTACCTATGCTTCTATCTACACTTCCTTCTTTATACCTCTGTGTATCCTTTGGTACATTCTAATCTGTTATAACTTTGATTTCTATTTGCTTGGTTCATGTTCTTTGCTTCATTTTGTTTTATTCTCATCTCTTCTTTTCTCTTCCTTTCCTTTCCTTCTTCCTTCCCTCCCTCTTTTCCTTCCTTCCTTCCCCTTTCTATTTTCTCATCATCACTGCTATCTTCTTATTTGCTCATCTTGACACTGGGCTTTTGTGGTGGCACCCTCTCCTATACCTGTGGACTTTCAGCTGATTGTCTGGGCAGTTCTAGAGTAGAAGAAATAACTTATTATAGCTGCTCTTTGGATTTGTTGATCAATTACTTGCTGTGTGGGGGTGGGAGTGGGGATTGGTAACTAGGCTGTCTGCCTCTGTTCAGACAGTCCTAACGTCTGGAAGTCATGATTATTTCCACAGGGGAAAAAAAAAAGAAAAAGAGAATTGCATATGAAATCATGCCTCTCACTTATATACAGCTTTTTAAAAGTATTATATAATAAATTTAAAACAGCAATCCCAGTGCTGTTCTGTTGTCTTTTTCTGAACTTCTCTTATTTTATAAATATTTCATTTATGCTTTTTCTTTCCTTTTTAATGACATCACTCTTCTTATTCCTTTCCTTGCCCTCTTATATAAACTAACAAAATAAATTCCCTCTTTTGTAACAAATAAGTATAGTCAAGTGAAACAGATCTATGCCTTGGCCATTTGAAAAAATATATCTTATTTTGCACCTGCAGCTCAGTTGCCTGTCTGCCAAGAATTGGGAGGTATCACTTGTCATTCATCTTCTGGAGTCATGGACCAACTATTCTTTCTTGAATCTGTCTTCTGCCCTGACTTCTGTGACATTGCCTTCACTGACCTCCTACTTTTACACTTTGTAGTGGTATTGAGGGGTTGAAACATATACATAGTATGGTAACTTTTAGTATAATTCCACATTATCTACAGGGGCCATCGCCAGTCATCTTGACCTACATCTTGCCATCAAACTTGGATGACTCTGGAGGAGAGAGTAAGGCTGATGACTTTGCACACTTGTGCCTCACTTAAGTCCAATTCACTTGCCAGCTTCCTGATGTCTTTTGTCCTCTCTGAGAATGAAGGACAAACGATACCTTTTATTACTGCTCCTTTTCTGGTTCTTTTTGTTTTGTTGGTGTTTCTTGGGGTTCTGTTTTTAGTTCTCTTTTTCCCTCCATGTTCTCCTAGCTGGTTTTCTTATTCTATCTCACATGTTCAATAATCACCTCATCCTTAAATCTCTATTTCCAAAATCCATCCTTTCTCTTGAGTTCTAAACTAGCATTTCCAATCATCTGCTAGTTACCTCCACCCGTGTCACACTGATACCTCAGTCAATATGTCAAAAACTAAATTCATCACCTGCCCTGCAAAACCCAAAATCCTTCTTATGACTTTCCTTTTGGTTTTGTTTTATGATTTCTTGGTTTCTCAGAAAGTCATTAGACTCCATCTGTTCCATTCTAATCTTGAGAGAACGATTTTCTTCAGTGAGCTTTTGAACCTCTTTTTCCATTTGGCTAATTTTGCTTTTGAAAGCATTCTTCTCCTCATTGGCTTTTTGAACCTCTTTTGCCAATTGAGTGAGCCTATTTTTCAAGGTGTTATTTTCTTCAGCATTTTTTTGGGTCTCCTTTTGCAAGGTATTGACGGGTTTTTCATGCTTTTCTTGCATCTCTCTCATTTCTCTTCCCAGTTTTTCCTCCACCTGTCTAACTTGATTTTCAAAATCCTTTTTGAGCTCTTCCATGGCCTGAGCCCACCGGACATCCCCCTGGGATGTCTGGGATAGAGAGGCCCTGACCTCCACGTCTTTCTCCAATGGCAGGCATTGTACTTCGTCATCAGAAATGAAGGGGGGAACATCTCTTCCCCAATAAAGTAGCCCTCTATGGTCTTATTCTGCTTCCTTTTTCTGGGCATTTTCCCAGCCAGTTACCTGACTTCTGAGATTCCTCTCCACCCCTGCCTAGATCTGACCAGCTAGTGCTTGCGGTCTGAGATTCAAACGCTGCTTCCCAGCCTCAGGGCTTTCCGTGGCAGGAGCAGCTGCTATTCAATGTGAGCTTAAGTTCTGGTGCTGGGGTGGGGGCAGGGCCGCCTCCCAGGCTCAGTTCCCTCATGAGGTTTATGCAGAGACCTGAACTTCTGCCTGCTGTCCCGGGCCGCTGCTGCTGCCTCTGCCTCCCAAGGGGGCCCGAGTCACGGAGACACCCCTCTCCCCTCTTGGACAGCCCAGACGTCTCTCTCACTGACCTGGAGCGCCTGTGGGTGGAGGGAACTTCCGGGCCGCCAGAGATTCCGTCCCTGAAACCTGCTCGGATCTGCTCCTCTGGGGCCATGGCCAAGGCAGCGCTGGGGTGGGCTCCACTTTCCAGGGCGCGATGGACCCTGGGGACGGCTCTCCAGGGCTCTCTGGAACGGAAATCTTTTCCACTGTGTTTCTGCATGCCTTGCAGTGATCCAGAATTTGTGGGGAGTTCTTCTTGCGGGAAATATATGGGCTGTGGGTTCGGAGCTAGCATACATGAGTCTTTCTACACCACCATCTTGGCTCCACCCCCTCTTATGACTTTCCTATGACCCATGGTATCAGCATCTTCTAGTCACCTTGACTTACAACCTGTGTATTTTTTTGACCCTCCTTACTTCCGCAATGTCATTCATATTCAGCTCCTTTACTCCAATCCACCCTGAGTTCAGGTCATAATGACTTCTGGTTTGGATTATTGCAGGAACTTGCTAACTGATCTGCCTTTTTCCAGTCATTTTCACATGCCACCGAATAATCTTCCTAAAATTTAGGTCCAATTAGCAGAGAATCTCAGAGCTGAAAGGATCCTTCTAAGTCACTGAGTTCAATTTGTACCCAAGTGAGAATCCCCTTCACAATCTAACTGAAAAAATCACTGCTCCTCCCCCCGCCCCAGTCATCCAGTGTGATTTTTCTCACTCCTATGATCAAAAATCTTCAATGACTTAGTAAATTAAATCCAAACTATTTGGTCGTACATTCAAGGCCCTATATGATTTGGTCCCAGTTTACCCTTCCATTTCACCACTTCTCTTTGTATACCCATAAGCACTAGCCAAACTGAACTACTTATCATTCTTGAAACATTCACCTACAGTTAATTGCTTACATATAATCTCTAGATTTCCCAGCTCTCCCAATCCATATCACATCCTTCTTTTGGAGTCCATTTTCAATATTATTTTCCTTGGAAAGTTTTCTCTTCTTTTTGAGGTTTTTTTCTTTAAACATTTAAAAAAATCATTTTAAACTTAAATACAAAAAGAGGAAGGAAAACAGAACATTTCCATGCAGACTGCAGAACACAGAGGATTCAATGTAATACTATGAATTTCCATTTCAGACTGTTTCCCTACACATTATTTTCAAAGCTATCCTGCTTTTCTGTGGTTCCTTCTAAATTTTCTTTTCTCCTCTGCTGTGCACTTTTTTCTCCTCCCTGTCCATCCTACCCTTGAGAAGGCCACAATTAAACACAAATATACATATATACATACACACATATGTAAAACCATACTATACATATTTCTATGTTTTAGTTCTTTCTCTGGAGGTGGACAGCATCTTCCTTTACAGTTGGTTTGAGTATTTATGATACTCAAGATGAATTAGTCATTCAAAGTTGTTCTTAGGACAATATTTACGCTACAACATACATCATACTCTTGGTACTACTCATTTCACTCTTCATTATTTCATGCCAGTCTTTCCATGTTTTTCTAAAACCAATCAGCTCATCCTTTCTTATACACAGTAGTATTCTATCACAGTCATATACTACAACCTGTTTAGCCATTAGCCAATTAAAGGTCTTGTATCATTTTAGCCAGTCTGATGGGTATAAGATGATATCTCAAAGTTGTCTTAATTTGCATTCCTCTAATCAATAATGATTTAGAGCATTTTTTCATATGACTATATATAGCTTTGATTTTGTCATTGAAAAACCATTCATATCCTTTGAATCTATTAAGCTATGGGTGCTGGGATTCATTTTATAGTGTCTAGTTTGTGGTTGCTCTGATCTGTTTTATAATGTATATTGGGATATGTTTGGTTCTTAGAATTTTATAACTATCTTTGCCATCCTTGGTCTGAAAGTGCAAATGAATTGACATTGTTTGCTAGAGAATACATACATTTATATGTAGCCTTATCAAAAAATTGTGGCCTTTTCCTCCCTTGTTGGGATCTTTGACGTACCTAAGTACAGTGACCAGACAGCTGGATTCAGATCAGAAAGAGCTGAATTAAAATCACGTATCATATATTTATTTGTTGTATGACACCGGGCAAGTCACTTATTCTCTCTCAACCTTAGT